>VMYD01000027.1:0-651861 GCA_007663325.1 Eucalyptus pauciflora | reverse complement strand
GATAAATCAATCTTCAAATTTTAGATTTTCAAAAAATGTGATTTGAATCAAGAGACAGCAAATAGATTGAGCATAACAATACATAGAAAAATAATCGCAGCTCAATATTATAATATCAACCAATCAACACATATGCATATTTATATTCTCTCCCCCATTTTGTCATAATCAAAAAGCGATAAAACGTATCACGTAGAGAATATAAAATGATAAATATATCTTGTATGAAATACAATTTCCAAAAATTCAGCTTTTACAAAGTAAGTCGAATATCAAAGATATGTAATATAGCTCACTTTGATAATATATATCAGCAAATATCTAATAAAAATCATGGATGCATTATAAAATTAACTTACCGCTTTTGTCATAATAAAACGATAATATAAATAAGAGATTTATTAATGACAAAAGGTAATAAAAGATGCATTAACCGGATTTTTTAGAACTTAACGAGTTTTGTCACATTTGCCTTTTCCTTCTTTCCATAATAATCAAGATCATGATCAATTCAAAAATATTTTTCCAAAATTGGTCAATGCTCCCCCTCAATTTGTTGCTTTTTTGAGATGATCACGATTATTTCCTTTCTCTTGGATTCGCTTTCTCCCCCTGTCATCATGACAATATTTGCGAATAGCACTAATTGTGGTTTGTGTATGTTGAGTAGAATATTTTTCCATTATTTCCTCCGTAACAACAATATCCACAACGATCATTTGCATTTTGAAATTCGAGGCAAAAATTTATTTTCTTCAATCAAGCTCTTCTTGAATTCAACCTGCATAAACTTAACAAACTTTTTGCACAAATAAGCTTTCGTACGACACATTAGGGATTTCCTTAACAATTTGCAAAAATTTTGCACAAGGATGGGAATTTTTTAGACTCCAGAAGATAGTATAGAATCTCCACGATTCTCGGATCGAGCTTTCCAAAATCCACATGGAAGATTCTTTTGCCACCTGCAAATTCTTGTTATAACAGATAACAATCTTTGCAAAAATATCATGTAATATTTTCCTTCGATTTGTGGATCAAACTTGCTAGATATAAGATATCTTCTAAATATAGCAAGAATATCCATGCATATGCAATAATATCTTTCAAGATCAAAGGGATTTCCTTGAGCATGAATCTCAAAAATATATTATTGATGCATTCGCAAAAAGAAAGTAGATATTTCTATGACGTGCCAAATCAAGTAAAAATTGCAATGCCTTATATTTATGATAAGAGATATTTGCAATATAAATTATAAGCAATAACAAATGCATGTAGAAATTTGCAAGGCAGGATGATAAAAAAATTTCTCTTACCCAAGGTATATATTTGAAATATACCATCGATAAAAAAAAAATCATTACCATTATTCGCATGAGATACCTTTTTGATTGCACCTATGTAAACTCGCAATCATTCTTCCCTTATAGAATTTCCTGCAATCAACTCATTTCCTTTTTGGTATCCATGAATTTGGATCCTTCCATTTCGTTAGAACAAAATATAAAATCTCCATAGATAATCAAATATTCTTTCTAAACTCATCATAATATGTTATTTAAGGAAAGAATATTATGCACAATAATATCTTGAAAAATAAATTCTTACTTAGTCAAAGCACAATAAATTTAGGGTGAATGAAATCATTGAGTATCTAGGAATATCTTGCATAATAAATTAATATCACATAAAACAGATCTTCACTTTGCAAAATATGATAAAATCTAATAGCATAAAATCAAATCAAATTAATCCAATTGTCTCTAAGCAAGAAATCAAAAATAATTACACGATTCTTTCTTGAATAAATCATTGAATATAGTCATAATAAAATCTGAATCAACCGAGGCATAAAGAGGATCTATTGAATATCAAGTATAATGAGAATTATGTGCCCAAAACAATTTGAGAAAAATACATTCCTTACCAAATTCTCTTTCTTCTTTTCCTTTATTTCCTACAAAAATAACTCATCTTTTCTTTGGTACCCAGATTTTCTTGGGTCCATGAGAGTTAGTAGAGTATGCTGTTTTTATCCAATCTTTCTTAACAAGTCTCCAGACTTTAGGACATTAGTTCTCAAAGTGTTCTAAATCTCCACAATTTGAACATTTGAGGGATTTTCGACCAACAGGTTTTGTAAAGATTCTATGAAAATGCTTCTTGTACGCAAGTCTAGGAGGTCTTTGTTTAAGTCTCTCGTTGACTTTAGGAAAATCTATTAGAGAATCACTTTCCTTATTGAAATCAAGTCCCGAATTATTATAGTAAGGAACTTGTATAGAAATGATATGCTCTAATGTTTTTGAACCATTTGAAAATCTTGTCGAAATATTTGAAAATTCTTTCTTTAAAGAATCATTTTCTTTGACAAGTGAATCTCGACTTTCTTTTGTTTGTAGAAAATCTTTTTGCAAAATTTCAAACTTTTCATTTTGAGAAAGATCCTGTTGCCTGAACCATGAATTCTCCTTTTTTTAGTTCGGAGATTCTTTTAAGAGAAGATTTGAGATTTAAGCAAAGTTCATTTATATACTTTGAAACTTTGATAGGAATTTTTGAATGGCCTACCTCGATTTCCTCATCGGATTCTAAGTCTGTGTCCGAGTCAGACTTTGATTGTGAGTCTGTGTCTGAGTCAGACTCTGATTCCGAATTTGAGTCTGAGTCTGAATGTGCCATCAAGCATATATTTCCTTGCTTGTCATCTTCTCTCATGGTTCTTTTCTGGCCATTATGCTTGTATTGTCTTCTTCCACTGAATTTCCTTCCTTTTCTACTTAGCTTTCTGAATTTCTTGATCATAAAAGTAAGTTCTTCGTCGTCCATGTCATTTTTTGAGTCTGTATCATCATAATCAACGTTAGATATTAAAGCAATGGACTTCTTACCTTCGGGATCTTCTTCGTTGATTTGTTCCACTTCGTAAGATTGAAGAGTGCCAATCAATTCATTAATGGAGAGTGGCATAATCCTCTGAGTCTCTCGGATTGAGGTCTTAGCATGGTTCCAATCTTTTAAGAGACCTCGCAAAAGTTTGTTGACCTTCATTGGAGCAGAAATTGGATGACCTTGATACGCCAAACCGTTTACAATTTCTGTAAAACGACTGAACATATCTCCAATCGACTCTCTTGGCTTCATCTCAAAGGATTCATATTTGCTGAGCATAAAGTTTACTTTTGTCTCTTTTACACGATCAGTCCCTTCATAAGTAACATGAAGTCTATCCCAAACTTCCTTAGCTGTTTCACATGAAGAAATTATGTTATATTCAATAGGAGACAAGGCGCAATATAAAGAATAAATGACTTTTGCATAAAGCGCTTCTCTTTTGGACATCTCCGTCCGAGACATAGGAGCATGGGGTTTGGTTTCTTTGTCTTTGCCATTCTTATTTGATGTAGACGCAGTAGTAGGATTGATTTCTTTTTCCACAACATCCCATTGCAAGGGATCTCTGGATCTTACGGATGCCTTCATTTTGGTTTTCCAAACGTTGTATTCATTTCCATCAAAATATGGTGGCCTGGTGTTGCTTTGCCCTTCCTTAAGTCCTAGTGCCAAGATACTAGCCATAGAAGATCTTTAGCTCAAAAGTAAAAACATTTTAATAAAACAAGCACTTGGCTCTTATACCAATTGAAAATGCTAGTATGAACACTTAGAGGGGGGTGAATAGGTATGAAGACAATTTTTCACAAAGAATAGTGAAAATATTTTACTTTTGAAACTGAGTTTGAAGAACAACAGACTTTGAGTGAATTCAGACCTTAGCAGTTAAATAGAACTATGATAAAAATAAATGAGTTTAGGGAAGAGAATAAGAACACATAATTTATAGTGGTTCAACTTAGATCAAGCCTACGTCTACTTTCCCACGCTAACAGCTTTCTGGCTGGATTTCACTATGCAATTAACAAGATATTACAACTTTGAGTGCAAACACTTAGTGGTAGATCACACTATCTCACTAAGTCACTCGTTTGCTGTTTCTCTCACGATTACAAACGTTTTAAACTCACCAAAGACAAGTATATGATCGAAGTTTGCTCAGAATTTGGAATTATAAATTCTACACTCCATCTCTTACTTGCTCATTGGTCATTGATCTCCTTAAATACTCCTCCACTTCCAAACTAGTCATTGGATAGTATCTAGAGGATCGTCTTCCAATCTACCCATTGGACAGATCTGTATCTAAAAGATTTGGTAGCCGTTGAGTGACAAAAGTAGAATCCCAAATTGATTCTGATCGCCAATACAAACAGAATCTTGGTTTCCATAAGTAGAGCTTCTTCGTATAGAAAGTTCTTGTCTTCAAGATCCAATTGTCAATCAATTGGATTGAGTCAATCAAATCAATCTTGATGTGAAATCCAAACCAAATCATTAGCCGTTATATGTTTGGGGCTTGTGTTACGTTATTTCAAGTTGTTTCGTTCTGAATCTACTACTTTTTGAACTCGTGCCTCATTCTGGACGTAACGTCTGAAGGTGTTTAGACTAAAGTAGAGTCTGAGTGTCTTTAGTCTGAGTGCAATAGACTTTACAATCTGGACGTAAGTCTAAACATAATCTGCTTCTGAACAGATTTAGCTTTAAGGTGTGGACACAGACTGAATAAGTTAAGCTTCAGCATAGAGTCTGTCTTCTGGTTCTTCATTCACGTTCAGTCTGGAATTTGTTAGAGTGGGCAGACTTCTGATGTAGAACAGACTTTGACACTAAAGTTTGGCAGTTTTCAGACTTTGACACAGAAATCTGGAAATCTTCATAATAGACTTTGGACATGTGTTACGTTCAGTCTTCTGGCAGTCTTCAGACTTTGACAATATCCTTTACATGTTCTATCATCTGCATAGTTTATTACTTAACAATTAAACATGTTAGTAGCCTTTGATTTATTTTGTCATATTCAAAACCTCATAAGGGATTTCCCTAACAGCGTCTCCTTCAGACTGTCGTAAAAATCACAAGTTAACTTTTCTCTCTCCTTTGCACCACAATTCTCTTTTGCGAGGTGCGTGTACTCACAGAGATAATCCTTTTCCAATCTCGCTCTCACCTTCGTGTCCATGGAAAGGGTGAGATGATGGGCTTCCTCTAATGTGCCACAAACTTGGTTAACTACCATCTTGATCAACTCTGTTTCCTGCCTATCAAAGAACAATGAAGTCGAGTATGTGAAGTAGAACATTGTTGTAATATGGATTAATATCACGAAAAACTCAAAACTGATACACATGTGATAAATTTACCTCAAGCTAGTTTTTTAACCACCAAAAGCTTTAAACTAGTACTTTTTTTTACGAATTTATCCTACGTTTAGTCACAAACATATGTGTGCTACATGATGGATAGATAGATTGGTGTTTGCGTTGCACGGATGTCAAAGGAATTCCAAGCACTTATATATGGTCTCTTGAAGGATCGATTCCAAAACAGTAATCCCTTATAATTGTTGAGGTGTGATTCATACTTCTCATCGATAGGATGTCACGCTTTTATAATTTGAGCCTATATTTCATTAATAGTTTGAGCTTGAATTAGTGGAGCAGATGATATAGCTAATGCTTGATGATTAGATATAGCTATTTGATCTCACTCCTACAAGGCCACATCGATTGTCAGCATCTGTCAAAGTGTAGCTTACCGAGCTTCAAACCTCTAGTACTCACAACGTAATTGCTAGGAGCTGTCGTGGCTGCAATACACAATTTGTCCAAGTCTCTTTGTGCATGTATGACTGAGGAACCTGGGCAAATGGGCTCAATAACTTAGAGCAAAACGAGCATCGACCTCTAAGGGTGCGTTTGTTTGTGTTTCTGTTCAAAAATTGTTCCGGTGAACAGAAATAGAAAAAACTATTTCTATTCTAGGGAACAATTTTTGACCAGAAAAACGCGTTTGGTAAACTTGTTTTGAGAATAAAAAATGAACAGAAACACGTTTGGTAAATTTGTGTTCTTTTTTTGTTTCTTTTAATTTTTTAATATTTTTATTTTATATTTCCTTTTTTCTTTTTTTCTTCTTTTGTCTGGTTGCTGGCCTCGGCTATGGCCGACGATCGGCCGACAAGGGTCGGCGGCCCCTCCTTGGTTGGGCGAGCCCGAGCTCGCTGAGCCTCGCCCAGCCACCGGCGAGGCTCGCCTTGCTAGGGGCCGACGACGCTCAGCCTCATCGGGGGCCGGTGACACTTCGGCAAGGTCGCCGGCCCTCAACAGCCGGTCATTGGTCATGGCCGAGGCTGGCGACCGGCCAAAGAAAAAAGAAGAAGAAAAGAAAAAGAAAAGAAAGAAGAGAGAGAAAATGTGTTTCTCCAAATTGTTCTAGAAACAAGAAACAAGTTTTTTTTTGTTTTGTTTCTTGTTTATGTTCCAAATTTGTTCCCGGGAACAAAAAACAGATTTGGAACAAAAACGCAAACAAATGCATTTCTGTTCTTTTTTTGTTGCCGGGAACAAAAAAACAGAAAATTTGTTCATGAACAAAAAAAAGAAATACAAACAAACACGCCCTAATTAAGCAAAATGATAGCCCATTGTTTATCGGCAATTGACAATTATAGACAATTGACATGGAACTACTATGATGCTTATTTGTAATTCGATATGGCCACACTGGGTATTACAATCTGATGATCAAGAAACGATGGACAATAGGGAAAATAAAAAGTCGAAGACAAAAGTTAGCACAAATGGTAAGGATCTTATTTCTCCATCTTTAATCAGCTATAAGCTGAGCAAAATCCTTTTATCAGAATTTGGCGTGATCCCCCTTCTTCCCAAAAGATGGCATCCAGAAAGTAGCAGCACGGATCTAGCACAACAGGAGGCACAAACGTTTGCATTAGCAAGACATCAAAGTTTCAGTTCACATAATGGGTAACATCTTTCATCCTTTTTACGTAAGAGTCGTAGAACTTAGGAGGCCCTTTAGCCACCCCATTGTTTTGGGTATCTAGAGGATTGACAGGTTTCTGGAAGTTGACTGCCGACCCATAATCCAATAGTCCCGCTACTAGAAATGTGGGAAGAAAGTTGGCGGAAGACGACTTACCTCTATCCGATGCGCAAACAACAATTTACCCCGAAACGATCGTTGAATTGTGGATGAATCGCGAACAAAAATACTTCACATTGGTCTGAATGCAATCACGAGGAAAGCACTTGATTTCCACAGCGTAAATGCCAATTGTTCTTGTAAAGAAGAAATGGAATGCCTTCTTTTTCTCTTTTTGATGGAAAGGGAATAAGAAAAGGAGCGTATGTTTTGCCAACCCACTCAACGGTTGTCTTCAGGAGTCTTTTATATGACTCCCTCACACCCTTTCAAAGGTTGTCTTTCCATCGTAGCATATCAAAACGAAATGATGTATTCTCATTGCACCCCATCATGGACATACTGATTAAGTACAACATCTCCCAATCGGACATGATGGGCTTGATAGCACTCTTTCAAGAATATAAGACATTCAACATTCATCATCTTTACAAAATAATTCATACTGGCAAGTATGCCATGCGACCAGTGAGTACACCTATACTTGGGAGCTCAAATTATGCACCTGTTAAGGATGACATAATGGCTACAACCCCGAAAAGAAATGAACAATCGATGTCTCACAGTGCCCCAGACATATTTGGTTATATCAGTCCAAGTATACCTATCCCTTAAAGGCTATACTTGACTATTCTCAAAACACCATGTATTTACAATTATATCCGCAACCACATGAGGCGATATAATTGATCGACCAGTAAATACACGTGAAAGATGTAAAATAATAATAGTCTTCCTTCGCACTCATGTCTCTCTCCATTTTAGAACAACTGCTTTTCTAGACACGTCCCATAAAGCCATATCTATTCATGACCATCGGTAACATGCTAAAGTAGCAACATTGATCTTTCACCTCAAGAACATAATTAGAAGTAACATAGGGCACAAAATAAGGTAAATTATAAATTACCTCAAGGGCTCACACGATGAGTAAATAGGGATAATTTTACTCACCTTCCCCTATTGGCTGTACAATGCACATGTAGTATGAATTACATGCTATAATGGATTTCTCTTTCTATAAGAGCGTATGTCATTTATTAAATATATCCACTATACGGATCTTAGCCTAAACATAGTCACGTGCTTCTCACATACTCATGTTTAGCTCGAGTGCTATATCAGCTCGCTTTCTATGGCGCCCAATTAAGTACTCGCATCCAGCATCTTTCAGGCATACATGATTGTGGGACTATCATGTTTGGTCTTATTATAAACAAATCACAGACCTCATCTTGACTCTAATCAAGGCGACATAATTTATGTACTAAACTTGCTCTTCAGCATTTATATGTACATAACATCTCATCTTAACGTGCTAACTATAGCACTTGAGGTGATTGCTCGTGTGAGTGAGCCAATCATTACATGCTGACATACTTTTCAATAATATGTGTGTATGTGCTAGTCTCATAATGGATTAGCAACCATTCTATTGGTTGAAATGTATTGTAGAATCATTTTTTTCTGCACTATTATATCTCTTATGAAGTTGTTCTTTATGTTAATGTATGTCGCCCTTCCATGATACTTGGGATCTTTCATATAGACAATGGCTGCTTGACTATCGCAATAAACTATCACCGATCTTGGAACCTTAGTGACAGTGGCTAAATTTTCCAAGAAACGTTTTAGTTATACTGCTTCTTGCATTGCGGCAGAACATGCAATAACTTCTGCCTCCATTGTAGACAAGGCCATGCATGTCTGTTTCTTGTTATTCCAAGAAATCGCACCTCCATTGAGCAAGAATGCATATCCAGAAGTCGATTTACGCTCATCTGGGTCTCCACCCTAATCAGCATCTGAATAACCTAATAGGCGTAAATCACTCCCTTGGTAACAAAGTCAATAGTCCATAGTATCTTTCAAGTATCTCAGGATCCTTTTCACTATTTTCCAGTGTGCTTGACCAGGATTTGATTGATATCGGCTCACCAATCTCACGACATAACATATGTCGGGTCGAGTACACATCATAGCATACGTCAAACTTATGATCACACTAGCATAAGGGACAATTTCCATTACTTTAATTTCTTATGGAGTCTTAGGACACATCTTAATACTTAGGCCTTCACCTTGCATGATAGGGGTATCAATCGGATTACAATGCTGCATATTGAAATGCTCAAGAATCTTCATTATATAAGACTCTTGTGATAAAGTAAGGAGTTTCTTTGATTGATCTCTTTCGATCTTAACTCCTAATATATAAGTAGCTTCTCCCATGTCCTTCATTTCAAAATTGGAGGACAACCATTTTATTATGGTGATAACCAAAAAACTGTCATTTCCAGCCAATAGAATATCGTCCACATAAAGAGATAAAATCACAAATTTATCTTCGGATCACTTGACATATACACAGTGATCTTCTTCGATCATCGTGAAACCAAAAGTTGTTATGGCTCGATGAAAACGAAAATACCACCCTCTAGATGATTGCTTGAGGCCATATATTGAGCGATGAAGCTTGCAAACTTTATGCTCTTGAACTTTAGCTATGAAACCTATTAGCTGCTTCATATAGATTTCCTCATCTAGTTTTCCATTGAGAAGTGTTGTCTTTACATCCATTTGATGTAATTCAAGGTCCAAATGTGCAACAATGGCTAGAATAAGGCGTATTGAGACAAATCTTACAACTGGTGAAAAGGTTTCCTTATAATCTATACTCCCTTATTGAGTATAACATTTCGCCACAAGGCAAGCCTTATACTTTTCAATGGATCCATCCGCCCTTCACTTAATCATGAAGACCCATTTGTTTCCAATGGCCTTGCGATGGGGTGGTAGATCAACCAAGTCCCAGACGTGATTTACCCTCATTGACTCAACTTCATCTTCCAAAGCTTTTCTCCATTTTTCCTTATCAGAGGATGAAAGAGCCTCTTGAACAGTCTTAGGCTTGGCATCATCTTTCTGAGCAATCATAAATGTTTCCCCTTTAATCTAAAAAATGACGACGGGGAATACTTTTACGATTACTTTTACGCAACTGAATTTCACTTGAATTCAATTTGCCAGGCGATGCAACACTCCCACTAGGTCTTGTATGTTGAGATAAATCTTCATTTCCCTCTACAACATTAGTGGGTGTGTTATTAGGATTTTCCATCTCATATAATTGGAAGTCCTTATTAATCTCACATCGACTAGGAAAATCATTCTCCAAGAACGTGACATCTCATGACTCCATTTCGGTCATACTTCCATCAGCTTGTTCACCTATGAACACGTACCCTTTGGAGTGTTCGAAGTATCTTATAAAGATACATTTCTTCTCTCTATGACCTAATTTTTCATATTTATGAAAAGAATCATGAACATAGGCTGCACATCCCCATGGATGTAAACTACTTAAGTCTGGTTTCCTACCAGTCCATAATTCATAAGTGGTATAAGTGACCGATTTTGAGGGCACTTGGTTAAGTATATAAGCAGCAGTCAATAATGCATCTCCCTAATAGGAGATAGGCAAATTTGCTTGCGCCATCATAGATCTAACCATTTCTAATAGGGTTCTATTCATTCTCTCAACTACCCCATTTTGTTGAGGAGTATCAGGAATAGTCAATTGTCGTACAATTCCGTTTTCATCACAAAGAGCCTTGAATTGCTCCGATAGATATTTACGTCCGCGATAAGTTCTTAATGCCTTTATTGTTTTGTTCAACTGATTCTCTACCATTGTTATATATTATGACATCCTAAATTCAATTCTGATTTCGATTGGATAAGTTCGGCCTTTCATTGATGCGACTATAGTGCTTTTCTCTCAGATGGCCACTCACAAGAAAACTAGCCTATCAGGTGAAGCCGTTAAGGAATATAAACCTAATAGACTTGAGAATTCGACTAGAAATCAACTGCTCGACCGTGCTAGTCTGCAAGGGTCATTACGGCACAGTTAAAAATCGATCAGAGATCGGAGATAGGTCGGTTCGACTGAGATGTGTGGCTAAACGTGGGTGTTTCCACTAATTTGCAAAATTCTCGTCGATCGGCACTAGACTAATTTTTCTGTCGTTTTGGCGCCCTGTGTCCATATTTGAAGCCTTAAGGTTTTCACGACAACCGAGAGTCGCCAATGCATTAAAAAGGTATGTGTGGTTCGAAGAAAATTGACCACGGGTCAATTGCACCAAAAATTCCTAAAAGCTACCCGGTAGGTTAGGTCACGCTAAAATCGTGTCAGATTGAAATTAACCGCAAATTTGAACCCGATTTTGGAAATTAAAAGTTCTGTCATGTCACGAATTATTTTAGAAACGTCGACTCATCTTTCAAGGAATTTTCGGTGAGTTCGGGATTTTTACGGAAAATTGATTTTGACAATTTGGAAAACGAATGGAAATTCGGATTGGCCAAATCGAAGGGATTTTTTGCCTCCTGTGTGAACTACTTGGTGAAAGGAAGTTGTGTGGGCTTTTTCTTCAACAAAATTAGACCTTAATCGGAGAGGTTCGTTCAAAAATCGGATTCCAAGAAAAATGAATTAAAATTCGGAATTGAGGGAAATGGCCTTTTTGTTGCCCAAGACTTGTTATTTGGGGGAAATTATGGTGCAAGAATGCAAGTGAGGATCAAGTATTTTAACTTGGGGATTTTAGGGGACTGGTTTGGATTGAATGGAAGTTTGTGTGACAAGATTGGTTAAATATAGAATGTTTTTATTTAATTTCTTTCCCCCCACCGGTCTCTCTCTCTCTCTCTCGCAAGTCCCTCTCATCCCTCTTGAAGACTCACGCACGAAGGGCCCACCATCTGCCGACATCTCCTTCCATCTCTCCCTCTCTCTTTCTTTCTCTCTCTCTCTCTCTCTCCCTCTCTCTCACATAATCCCCCCTGGTCGACACTTCTTTTTCCCTTGTTCCCTTCTTTGACTTTGTGACATCCTTATCTAATTCCCCTTTTCTCTCTCTCGCACACCCCTGACTGACGTTCCTTTCTCCTCCTTTTTCCCATCTTCACGCCTCTACCCCATTTTTCTTTCCCTGCAACTTCGGTCTCGCTTTCATCTTTCCTCGCTTGGCTGCTGCTTCTACTTTAATTCCTTCGATCGAAGCCAAGTGGAACCATGGCAGCTCCTTTCTAGCCAAGCTCCACCAAATACTTCCCGCATCTCCATCGAAGCAGCAAGGCCAACAGCATGAGAGCAGAATTCTAGCTCAATTGTGGGCTTCGCGGGGCCGATTTCGGCCCGATCGGGCCCCCGTTAGTGCCGCCGCTTTGGGATTTATCAGCCATCGTCGTGTCCCCATCGTTTTGGTCCAAGCGGATCACAAATCAAGTGAGTTTAACTCACTAATCCCTGCTTAGTAAGTTAATGACGCTTAAGGGTTGATTAGTTTAAGTTAAGCATTGATTAGGTGGTTAGTTAGATTAGATTAGTGATTTAATTAGCTGATATTGCATGTTAGGTGGTTAGAGTAGTGTAGTTAGAGCCTAAGTTTTAATATTTATCTAGAGTGGTTTGGAAATTTTCCAGACTCGTTTCGGCTTTTAATTAGGCTTTTCAAGCCTAAGTTACTATTTTTGGCATTAATTAATTAATTAATTAATTTATGTAATTAATTAATTATTTATTTATTTTCCGAAAATTAGATCGGAATAGTCGGTGACCTGAATTTTATGCTGATTGTAGTGGTGTGATATGTTTATTTAATTGAGTTCTAATTTGTGTTGATTGAGTGTGACTTGTATTTTGGGAATTTATTGCTAAATGTATTTTATTTCAGTAATTAATTAGAAAATCACCGGGTGTCGGTTTACAGCGCCAAAAATATGTTTATGGGCTGTTGAAATTAGTGAGATTTTTAAAGGTGAAAATATTATATTTTGATTAAGGTCGACCGTGTACCTACACACGAGAATTTTTATCGGGTATGATAAAATTGGCGAAACGGTTTGATGATCAGGATGATATATTATATCAACCTGCGAACTTTGGTCTGGCAGCTTCTGGTGAGCATATTTAGTATACTATAGTAGTATACGTGGCAGCTTCTAGTGAGCATATTCAATATACTATAGTAGTATACGTGGTAGCTTTTGGTGAGCATATTCAGTATACAATAGCAGTATACGTGGCAGCTTCTAGTGAGCATATATAGTGTACTATTAGTTTATCTGGCAGCTTTTGGCAAGCATATATATAATATACTATCAGTATATCTGGCAGCTTCTGGTGAGCTATACTATCTATTATGAGCTTAAGGTGAACAGTCCTGATTACGATTGTACTTTATAGATAGTATTGATTGTGCCGACCAAAGGTAGGTTGTGATGACATGTAATCGATTGAGTCGATTGATTGATAGTTCGATCTGATTGGAGGAATTGATTGGTTGAAATGATTGAAAGGTTATTGACTTGTAGGAAGGAACTGAGGCAAAGGTAAGCCCTCTATCTCATGTTTGTGCTTAGGCAGCCCTTTGGGCATATTTTCTTCCTAGTTAGGGCTTAGGGGGTTGAACTTGCTGAGACGTCGTCTCACCCCATTGTGGGATAACATTTTCAGGTCCTTAGGGTGAAGAATTCCGGAGCTTGAGGCGGAAGGATCGAGAGCATGGATAACTTAGAAGTTCTTTTTGAAGATAGACTTCCTGTACTTAGATTCTAGAGTCGGCCTCTGTTTGTAAACCATATTGTGGTTTTTATTAATGTGTTGATTTGAAATTTGTTGTTCTACTTTTCTATCCCACGTTTGTTATTGTTAGGGGATTAGTAATTCGCTTCTGCATGTGCATTAAAATGAATGGGTCAGCGACACATCCTGGGGCATCACAATTTAATCAACCATGGAGGCATGGGCACGTGCTCGGAGGATCGAGGCGTGACATATATCGTCTAAAGCAATCAAATGCTTCTGACTTATGGGAGATCAGAAAAAGATAACCGAAACGCGTGAAGTCATCTATGAAAGTGATGAAATATGAGGCTCCATGCCTCGCCCTCACGCTCAAAGGACCACAAATATCAGAATGTATGAGTTGCAAAAGAAATTCAGCTAGTTGTTTTTCCCGCTAGATAATGTTCACATATGGGTAGATTAACATTAGTGAGTGACCCTAAAAGGCCTTCTCTATCTAATCTTTGCATTCTTTGCAACCTAATGTGACCTAATCTAGCATGCCAAGTACTTGCATCAATTTCAACATTATTAGAAGATGCAATTAAAGAAAAACAACCATTGACATTAACATTGTACTGATCATAGTTAATGTCTAACACCATAAAATCATTCGATACATGACCTGAACCACAATAAACTGTTCCAAACAAAATGTCAACATAATCACCATGGAAATTCAATACATAACCTAGGCTAAGAACAACAACTACGGAGACCAAATTTCGTCGAATATTTGGAGCATAGAGGACATCATGTAGGAATAGGCTTCGACCACCACGTAAAATTAATTTACATGTGCCAATACCCTTCACTTCAATTCTTGAATTATTCCCAATATATATCCATCTTCTTCCAGGCTGTATCAAACGATACTCCACAAATGCTTCTCGGTCTCTAGCTTCGTGATTTGTTGCTCCTGAGTCTACAGTCCACATGGGATGAGATTTAGCAAGCATCACAATGCTAGAAACAAAATCATTACATAAAGTAATGGAGTAATAGGATATATCTTTCAGCTCAGTGCATTCACGAGCAAAGTGACCCATTTTGCCACAATTGTAGCACTTCATCTTTGGCCTTGTCCTTCTTCCCACCACGCTTCTCACGTCGGAAAGTCTTAGCCCTTTTAGGTGCCTGATCAGTTTTCTTCCCTTTGTTGTTGAATTGATGATTCATTTTGTGCTTGAAGCCCGAATCTTTACGCGAATTCAATTCAGCAACATAAGCATGGGTAGAGCATCTCGCAGCCTCTAAGCGCTCATCCTCTAATTCCAAATGACGTGCGATATCATCAAAAGTAACAATATTCTCATTATGCATCATATTGATCTTCATATACTCCAAATTATCAGGAAGAGACCTTATAATAGCCTGAACTTGTTGTTTATTAGTAAGGGAGTGACCTGCCGACTTCAGCTCACGAATCATGTTTGACATCTCTCAAAGATGCTGCCTATTGTTACATTTGGGCGCTTTCGGGATGTGTCAAATTTGATGGTGAGTCTCCTCAATTTAGTGGCAAATGTACCCCTAAACTTATCTTTCAAGGCAGCCCACATAGCTTGAGCTTTATCATAACTTTCAGACTTACACATAAGATCATCTTGCATACAGCTCAGCAACATGATGCGAGCAATGCTATTTTTCTTTTTCCAAGCTTGATAAGCTTCTAGATCTCTCTTATGTTGAGCTAAAGTTCCATGCTCAGGTTCATCCATGGTGTTGTTGAGGGTTTCCAAAACCTCTTGCTCCTCAAGGATGTACTGAATCTTTCAGTGTTAAATATCATAATTGTCACCGTTCAGCTTCTCACCCTTATTGAGGTTAGCCACAATGGTTTTGGATGTCGAAGCCATAATCAATTGCTATAACACATTGACATAATAAACGCAGAATCAATACTATCACATTTTTCAGAATCAATACTAGCCATAATCAATTGCTATAACACACATATTTAATTTGCAACAAAGACAAACTAAATTAATGATAATTCAACAAAAGACACAAACGAAAGTTTACTATGTTCCCAATAAGCTCCCATGTACGATTGTTCTATTATCATTAATTAGTTTAATTTGCACAAATTTTAAGTTCTAAGTGAGAACTCCTTCGAATTCTACCAACCTACGAACTCCCACTAGGAAAAATAATTACATGACCTCATGTAATTTTTATATTTTTCCATTAACACAAAAACATAGCATGATTTGAACCAACGTACAAAAAACAATCATGCTGCAACTACAATCAAAACCGCAATTCAACATGTAACGGAAAAATAAGGATTTCCTACCATTGTTCAAAATTTCTTGGAACTAGAAAATTGCAAGTATATTAAACTATATACATGCTACCATGGAACTAAGCTCTAAACAGCATATATGACATTATTTTCATATATGTTAGCTACTGTATTTCCTAAAACATAAGAAAATACAAGCTACAAATGAATAAACTATGCATTTATACCCTAAAAATATGCATACTTAGGGTTCCGTACACAATTTTATACATTTATAAAACTCAAAAGTATAAAATAATTATACCATAGTGTAGAGAACATCCATATGAACCAAATGCCGCCGACCATGCTCCAATCTAACATCCCACGCGCCCACACGCACCGCCTGAGTGTGAAGCGTGTGGCGCACATGCCAGTGAGCCTTACAGACTCCTGCTCGGTCCGACCGGTCCAACCGGCAACTGGTTCGACCAGTTTGACCAACGGACAAGTTGACGGGTCAACGGTCAGGTCGAGTCGGGTCACAGGTCGGGTTGCCGGTCGGCGACCAACCAGTCAATTGCGTTGGCGGTGACGTCATCCGGCTGTTACCGATCGTTGGATGATGTCTTGATGACGTCACGGTGATGTCCGCACGCATCGGTTCGTCAACGCACCTGTGACGCTCACGCGTTGGCGTTCCCAGCACGTTGGGCGCGTGGCGTCCACACGCTTCGGCTTTTGGCTGTGCATGTGGGCGCGTCCAGCCTCCTCTGGTGGTGCTCGACCCATCATCGGACTCGTCTTGACGAGTACTTTCACCCTGTATATTTGGAAATTTATTTTGGTCGAAAAAATATTCCGAAAAATGGCTAAAACCGTACGGGTGTATACGGCCCCGAACCCGTTCTTCGCTTTGGTTCATTTTCAACGATTCAACATTTCTGAGCAATAAACATCTAGACAATGTAGAATACAACTTGTTGATCTCGATATCAAGCGGTAAATGAGAAAATTCGATGAAAACAAGGCATAAATCACAACCAGGCTCTGATACCAATGTGGGAAGAAAGTCAACGGAAGATGACTTACCTCTATCCAATGTGCAAACAACAATTTACCCCGGAACGATTGTTGACTTGCGGATGAATCACGAACAAAAATACTTCATGTTGGTCTGAATGCAATCACGAGGAAAGCAATCAATTTCCACAGCATAAATGCCAATTGTTCTTGTAAAGGAGAAATGGAACACCTTCTTTTTCTCTTTTTGATGGAAAAGGGACAAGAAAAAGAGTGTACGTTCTGCCAACCCACTCAACAGTTGTCTTCAAGAGTCTTTTATATGACTCCCTCACACCCTTTCAAAGGGTGTCTTTTCATCGTAGCGTATCAGAATGAAATGGTGCGTTCTCATTGCACCCATCATGGACGTATTGATTAAGTACAACAGGAAAAAAAGTGAAAAATTCATTCTCCTCGTCATAAACTTGAAAAAAAGAAGATTGCATAGACACTCGGTAATAGTTCGATTTGATACCTTGAGTAGGAAGGAATTGTACACCAAGCATATCTCACTGAGCCCTTGAAGATTTGCCAACATTCTATGATAGTATCTTCCCGTTCAAAGTTGTCCAGCCAAAAGCTGTCTGCCGGAGTGGAAATGACGCCTGCAGGACGGAGCGCCTGAGCCACCGATTCCAAGAACTCTTTATTCACTAGTTCAATTGCAGTAGCTCCTGATTTTTTTTTTTTATGAATGATTAGCAAAGTATTCCTTCTCTTGGAGGTGTTTGAATGTTGCGAATTATTTGAAATAAGTAGATGTATGACCTACCAACCTATAAGATTTCTGTTACTCTGCTAAGTTATTCAATTAATTGGAGGCATACTAAATTTCAAAGAGGGTGGGGGAGGTTATAGGCACTCCACAATACCCATGCACTCAAAATGCATAAAAAATGATCACATCATAAATTCCTTCAGGAACAGCCTTCAAGCAACTCCCGTGATGTCGAAATTAAAGTATGTTAAATTAAATAATCTCGCACAACTTATTTATATTTATCAAAGAGTGAGAACTATAGAAGAAAACATATACCATCATCGTTTAATGAAGACATTCACTCGCGGATCCTCGAACCCAACTGCTATTTCAGGGAAGAATTGCTTGTAAACCTGCAACTGGGCACAAAAAGCATATGGATAAGCTATGGTCCGCCTGAACTTTAGAATTCGATGAACAATGAGAGGCTCAAGCCTGAAATTTTGGAAGGTTTTTGTAGTTTAACTTCGCTTACGTCAATCGCCATTTGGTCGAGTTCACATATCTCGATTTGTTCCACGGACGAGTGACGAGATATTTCCCTCGCAATACCTCCATCTCCCCACCAACAAGCAGCACCTATAAAAATGTCGAGTGAGCACTCTAACAGCATCAGAACTTCAAAGATGAAAGAAGCTGAAAGAAATAGAGAGAGAGACCACCTTCTTCGGGTTCGGGATTGAGCAGAGAGGAAGATGCGTGAGCATCTCTTGGTAAACAAACTCATCCTTCTTCGTCAGTTGGATTTGACCATCCAGAATTGCCAATTTGCCATGCTTCGCTAACTATGAACAAGCAATTATATATCAAAAGCCACAAGATATCCCTCTGCTCGTTGCGAGTGAGAATACCATCCAAGACGCTGTCAATCTCGACTAACTGGTTGTTGAAATAGTTTCTTAGGCAGGGGAAGTATCAGATCGAAGCCAATCTGATATTTCATGTGATCTACTTACTGATTTTGGAAATTTAATGAATGGCTAAAACAATCTTCCCCAAGAAAATGTTATTTGAGGTGGTGGTACATATGCAGAGTTTGTGTAAGCTCATCGATCTTCATGATTAATCAGGATCCGGTCCATATCCTAAATACCATTAGCGTAGCCATTGCTATGTCATATGTACTTCTGGTGTAAAATTGGAGAGTGATCATGCAAGGTAAGAAGTCACCCGGAAAACAAGAAGCTCCTGATATGCGGACTTCCCATGGAACAACACCTTGTCCATCTCATAGAAGCGTGGCTTGCCTTCAAAATGAAAAATCACAAATATCATGATTCAACTGTGTCGTAAATATCCGTATTTGATTCATAAGATTAGTCTTGATGTGTGGTGATATTGTTTAAGTAGTCCATGCATGAGTTTTATTAAGTAAACAAACTAGTCTCTGGTGATGTGTTAGACTTCTTTTCTCTTATGGTTAGGTGAGATTACATATCAATCTAGACATCAATCAAACAATTTATAGTGGGGTAAGTACACTAGAAGTGCCAAAAGTTGTGTACGGCACTCACTTTAGTGCCAAAAGTTTTTTTCGGATCACTTAAGTGCTACTTTAAAAAAACAAAAAACGATCATTTAAGTGTCAACGGTCTAGATTGCTGGAAATCCAATGTGGCTATATTTTATTAATTTCTCAATCCTACGTGGCTCACCGGCATGCCTAGTCAACATATAACCCCTAAACAACGTCGTCCAACAGTTGTAAATAGTAATCATTTAAGTGCCAAAATTTATTAAAAGTGATCATTTGAGTACCAAATTATATTTAAAGTGATCATTTCAATGCCAGTTGTTGTTAAAAAACAATCACTTCAGTGCCAAGCATGCCACGTGAAAATGCGACGTGGACTGGATTTTTGAAAAACTTTAATTATAAATGATACGTAATCAGCTTGGTCGGAATTTCTCGCCGTTGACACTAAAATGATTGTTTTTCCTCCAATTTAGCACTTAAGTGAGCCGGTGAAAATTTTTGACACTAAAGTGAGCGCCGTCCACAACTTTTGGCACTTCTAGTGTACTTATCCTGGCCCTCTTCAGTTCGATGCTAGAGGACCTAGAGCTAGGGCAGGAGGTGCTTAGGCACCCAGATCATGATGAAGCCGAAGAAGACGTCTTTTGTTTTTTTGATGGACGTGGGCTAGTGTAGGGGGTAGTGAAGTTAGGAACCCCTCTCACCCTTTTCCCTGGCTAATTACTTACACTTTCATTTATGAACATGTAAATATATGTTGTGCATCGGTGAAGGATTTTTAAGTAATGCAGGTCGATGTATGTAAGCCTGAATGGTTTTTAAAAGGGAAGTTAACGAAGCTTCTCATGATCCTTATATATGTTCTTAATTAGATTGTCTAATGCTAAGTGATAGGACTGTTACGGGGTGATCGTGTGTTATAAAAGCTTAACCAATTAGGTTTGGATACTATAGTGCGATAATTGAAACCAACAAGTCCTATCATGATGGTAATTCGTATAATTTCCACTTGCGCTTAGTATGTGACGCTGCCGGAATGTCACACCCTGGCCTATCGCCGAGCTTGTGACAACCAATTTTCTTATTTTTGGTCCTTGGTTCTTCAATCAATTCAAGGCCAATCCTAAGGCTATTCATGGCCTAGCACTAAGTCAAGGCACTCATGGACTTTAGAATTAGTGACGGAATAGCAGGGCCTATCCTAGGGCTCATTCCGATTGGCACCTGATCCATCCGTATGGTTCATGGCCGGTGCATTGTGGATCCATGATCGGACATCACCCATTCAAGATTCATTTCCAATAACTAATAATTAATTAAGGAATGATGTAGTTTTGGTTGGAAGATGATCACATTTGATCGAGTTGGATCGTCCATGTATTGGTGCATAGTCAGGTAGAATCACCCACGGCTGGGCACTATGATTGGTCGAATTGACTCATGACCATCCGCCGATCCAAAACCATCTCATGACCAATCATCGTGATCCAAAAGTCATCTTATGAGTTAGTGATCCGATCCCACTAGTATGGTCGGTAGAAAATTCACAACCGACATCTTGACCAGTTTGTGGTTGGTCGGTTGGTCAAACCATGACCTATCATTGATTTCTTACTGATAGAATGATTGATCCCATGGCCAATGGCCCATGGTAGATCCATTTAGGACCTTATGGCCGATCCTCATAAAATCATAATCAAAGGTGTTGCAATTCTTCCCCCATTAAAAATTTCGTTCTCAAAATTTTATAACGTACTTGGGCACTCAAAATAGGTGTGGGTACTTGCACCTCATGATTTGTTCACTTTCCTAGGTAACCTCTTCTATTCCATGGTGCTTCCATGGGACCTTGACTAAAGAAATGACCATGTTTTTGATTACTTGCTTATGTCTGTCCACGATCCACATTGGCTCCTCAATATACGACCCGTGGTCGTCTACCTCAATCTCTTCGAAGTTAAGCACATGTGTCGAATTTGGTTCATACTTTCTTAATATAGACACATGAAATACATTGTGCACCTGAGCAAGTTTCGGTGGCAATGCCAACCGATAGACCATATTCCTTATCATTTCTTGGATTTCAAAGGATCTTATGTACTATGGACTTAACTTACATTTCTCACCTAAACGAGACATACCTTTCCATAGAGACATCTTGAGGAACATGTGGTCTCCTACTTGGAATTCTCGAGACTTTCGTCTTTTGTTTGCATAACTCTTTTGCCTACTTTGGGCGACTCGAAGTCTCTTTCTAATTATTTACACTCTCTTGATAGTAAGTTGCACCAAACTCAGGACCAGTAACCTTCTTCTCCCCGATCTCATTCCAACAAGTTGGAGTTCTAAAAGTCCGACCATATAACTCATCAAACGGAGCCATACCAATACTTTGCTGATAACTGTTATTATAAGCAAATTCGACGAGATGCAGGTGCTTGTCCTAGCTTCCTTTAAAATCAATTGCACAAGCTCTTAGCATATCCTCCAATGTTTGGATAGTTCTTTCTATCTGGCTATTAGTTTGGGGGTGAAAGGCCGTACTGTACTGTAGTTTCATTCCTAATGCAGCTTGAAGACTTCACCAAAATACTGCTATGTAATTAGGGTCTCGATTGGAAGTAATTGTTACCAATACTCCATGTAGATGTACTATTTGTCACGTCCCGAATCTCGAGCGTGCGCACATCCCTCGGTGGTCGATAAAATTTGCGACATTACCAGGACGTGTCATCGACCCAAACGATTCATGCACATGTGGAAGTGAATTAACTAATCCTCTGACAACGACAAACATGGGATAGAAAAAGCAGGACAACCAATTTGAACAAACACACTTTATAACAAACCAGATTAGGCTGCAAGGTTATACACAAAAGTCAAGGCTCCAAAAAGAACCACCTAGCTAACCCTACCCCAGACCCTCCTACTTGGGCTTCAGGTCTATCATAACATCGTTAAGGATGTCGATGTCAAGCGGGTCAGCTACCTCCTCACCCCCAATGGCGGGTGCGTTGAACCCATCCAAGGGACCTTCCTGTTTCCCGTTAGGTCCGTGAAGAAACCATCCCTTGAATTGATGAGGTACCAACTGTGGTAGGCCCTCATCAACCAAGATCGTAGTCATTATGAGCTCACGGATCCAGGGACTCCCGGGGATAGGGAAGTCAATCTTAGAAAATATTGCCACTCCTTGAAGTTGATCAAATAAATCATCGATCCATGTCAGTGAATACTTGTTCTTGACGGTAACTCAATTCAACTTTTGGTTGTCGATACAAAGACGTAATGACCCGTCTTTCTTCTTTACAAACAAAATTGGCGCACCCCAAGGTGATGCACTAGGACGTATAACACCCTTGTCAAATAACTCTTGTAATCGTACCTTCAATTCCTTGAGTTCCGCCAAAGACATTCGGTATGGCGCTTTAGAAATAGGTTCCATTCCAGGAACTAGCTCAATAGTGAACTCTATTTCTCTTTCAGGAGGTAATCCTAGTAACTTCTTAGGGAATGCATCGGGAGACTCCCGTACTACAAAGATATCTTCTAACTTTGGTTCCTCAACCAACTTATGCTCTACGATTGCTAAATAACCTCGGCAACCCTTCTTAAGGAGTCATATTGCTTTCATTATGAAAACCAGAGGTGTTGAGGGTCCTCCCCCCATTTCCAATGAATTGATAGTCGTTTCCATTAGGTGGACTAAATTGGATTATCTTGCTAAAGCAGTCCACTTTTGCTCGTTGTTTATGAAGCCAATCCATTTTGATGATAGCATCAAAATCACATATATCCAACACTGCTAAATCTATCATTCCCTCTTGTCCACTTATGACAATTCTACACTCTTTACATCTCACAGTGGACAACATTTCATGTTTCATTGGGGTGGATGTGACGTCCCAGGGCGTCACGTACTAAGCGTAGGCGGAAATTTTTAATTATTATTATTATTATCTTCCTAAACTTGTAACCTTTAAAATTGTGAGTTCCATTTATAGTGATCGCTATTGAAGGTTAGCATGTATAACATGGATTATTTAAAATCTATATTTTGTACTATGAGGTTATCCTACAAATACTCTAACTTACATTAATATAGGCCAATATATTGATGCACATAGACAAGATCACAAGAAGCTTCATTTCTTCTTAACATCATTCGGGCCTACAAAATTTATTAACCTAGACTCTTTCCATGTCCACCGCCTATATACACAACATATTTATAACAAAAGTAAGGCACAACAAAAGCCAAGGATAAGAGGGTGAGGGTGTCTACTTCATGAGTTCCCACACAAGCCCACGTTCAAAAGAAAACAAAAGATAGACAACTTCTACGTGATCAAAGGCGTCTAGGCGCCATCCGTTCCAGCTCTTGCTCCATCATCGCTAAAAGAGATAGGGCCAAACATCTCTCCATCATGCTTGACAAACCATGCAACAAAACTTCGTAGGAATCATCTTAGCTCTACTATCATCCATCCACATCGTGGCCTCATATTTGGAGAAGGTCAGATCAACATCAGCATCATACACATCAGTGAAAGTAACCTCAATGTTTGATATCACACCATAACGAGCTAATGGCGGCACATCCATACTATCAATCTGAAAAATGTAAGGTATGAGCAAAACTATGCCCAGTAAAGAATGATAAAACTCTAACTTAAACAATCCACAACCATCAATATTACAAGGGAATCATAATCCAAGCAATTCAAGATACAATAATATAGTTGTCACAAGCATAGACAATTGGGTATTAATACATCACATAAGTAATCACCTTATATGCATCCATTTCTATGCTTACCTGTCACAAACTCAATTTCACATCAAGATACAATGCAACCAAATTAGATGAACTCACTCGCCAAATAGAATTATATTTAGTGTGCATATGATCCACCCTCGAATCAGTCATAACCGGAACTCTACCGGCCTGATCGAGTCACTTCCGGAAAGTACGTTATCCGAACTTCCACAACATCTCTATTTGTGGGCATCTCACTCCGAGGCATCCCGGTATCACGCAACCAAGGTCCTCCCAAGACCACTCAGCAAGGGGCATCTCACTCCGAGGCATCTCAGTATCACACAACTGAGGCATCCTTGATCACACACAAGGGCATCTCACTCCGAGGCATCCCGGTATCTCTTTACCTAGGCATCCAAGACCACTCAGCAAGGGCATCCCAAACTTCCGGGGCTATCACCGGTATCTCTATATCGATGGGTTCATTCACTCTCTTAAGCACACGTTTCACACCTTTAATTAATGCGTTTATCGTATGCAAAAGAAAAGACTCCAAAGTATCTAACTATGTATCTAATTCTCATGATCCTAGCACACGTGCGTGTCCAAATTATAAGATAAAATCCATTACGACATGTCCCATACCATGCCAAACAAATATTTATCCCATAATCAAGCACTATGCACCGCACACATTGCACTCGCATGATACTATATGCACTTATATCTCAAATGATGTATGAGACTTATTCTTACATGACTAATATCTATTGTGAACTTATTAGACTCTATGTACATCCTGCAAGTTGAATATATAAAACACAATATATATTATATGTTCTCGGGTTAGGACAGTTTACTGGTTAAATGCACAGTTTCGGTTTTGGACACGGAAGGTATATCATTTCTTGTCGAAACACTACCAAATTTTAGTACGTAATATTAGAGACATAGATCAACATTTTTTGTGAAGAAACTTAAGTCTGAATTGCATTGTATTAAGAGAAAAAATCACTATAATCTTTACTAATACCCTGTACCGACGTCCAGATTCTTTATCTACTAAGAAAATTGTTTTACTAGCCAATTCTTATCCGTTTAATCTCAAATTTTGACACGTTATTCCTTAAGATGTGTTCTACAATTTTTTTTAAGGATTTGAAGTCCAATTCTAACTAGGTAAATACAGAAAATTAATATAATCGACAAAGATCAAACCGTTTCTTACAAAAACAGTTTACTGATTTTACTAAATTCACTTCCATCTTCTATGTTTTTATATTCAAATGGTTATAGCTTCGTATATCACTTGATCTTATAGATGTTCTATCACAAAGAATGGTTTCTTTCTTATTTCCATTAACATGCATTAAGAAAATAACACAAAACAGAATATTCCTTAACCATATTCTTCTAGAACAGAATGTATACACACGATTCCTCCACTTCTAACCCGATTAAACCACTTATTATTCCACGAATCTCTTCTTCAGCATTTCAATACTTCATCACAGCATCTAAGAGTAACCTTAGCGAACTTTTCTCCACAAAGAATCCTTTCACAGCTTAGCTCAAACATATATCCACACATCTACTCACACATCATAATATTCACCTCATTACTTTTCTCGGCAATCACCTCTTCACTTCGCTCAATCAAACAGCCGACTTTCATCAAATTTTTTGAGACATGCGAGACTTAAAAACAACATGCAATGACTTCTAGCTTCACTCTTGTGTTCATCAAGCTCAAAACAACACAAAACTACCACATCTCATCACTTCACTTAACAAAACAGCACACTCACACTTGGATTTCGAAACATGCAATGGTTTCTACCTTTAATCTAACACTTACCAAGCTTAGATTACTCACAAAACAACAACTACAAATCGTATCCTTCACGGTTTGGTTAGATCTGCAAGTTTTCTTGATGAAATGGTTGATAAATGTAGTTCTTCCAAGTGGTCCGAACGTGATGGGGTGCGATTGGACGCACCGTTTCAAGTTGAAACGTTACGATGGAAGGTCACCAATGGAGGGGTACGAAGGGAGACGTATAAAATCTCCCGAACACAACCGTTGGACAGGTTGTCAATTCATTCGCACCAAAAACTCTCTCGAAATTCCATATTCAAGATAGACAAGATTCAATCATCAATCTGAAGAACGGTTTGCATTTACGCTGTGGAAATCGGGTGTTTTCCTTGTGATTGCATCCAGACCAACGTGAGGTATTGTTGTTCGTGATTGGTTCGCAATTCAACTTTCGATTCGGGACTATTTGCTGTTTGCGCATTGGAATCAAGTAAGTCGTCTTCCGCCGACATGAATTCCTTCAATAAACTTCAACTTAGAGTTATATCTTTCCTTACCTTTGTTCAGCTATCAAGCAATCACAAAGATACTCCAAAATCAACACCGAAATCTCGCATGCAAAGGAAGAAATCGCTGGTTTTGTTGCTGGTTCTTCACTGCTCGATCGAGAGAGAAGAGAAGAAGAAGATGAAGGTGGGTTTCTCGGTTCTTGAGGAGATAGAGAGGGAATTTCGAAATTTATGAGGGAAATAGATCTACAAGCTAATCCCTAGGCTAGGCTAATGATTATATTTGCTAATGATTGTATTTTCTTTGCTTGTTTTCAGCTTCTGTGGATGGGGAATTTCCGTGGGTGTCGCGTGCAAGAAGAAACGAGAGAGTGAGATGTCGTGGCCTCTAAGCTTTGATCTCTTTCGCCATTTGTCATTTGATTTTAATTAGGTTTTAATTCATGTCATTAGTTGCAACATTAGTTTCTAATGTTCTTCAATTAATTCCTTTCGTTCCCACTTGATTTCAATTACACAAAATCATAACATATATAACCATATCGACTAGTTAATGTTAGTCTAAAAGAATCTATCACAAAATGCTAAAGTCAGAAATTTATATTAGCATTACAATCATTAATCAAATTATCTTATTTATAATCCATAAATCTCTAACCAAAATAAAATCACTTGGGCCTAATTATTTATCTTTGGCCCAACGGGCTTAATCTATAACAACCCGGCCCACTAAACTAAATTTACGAATCTAATAATTCCGAACCTTGGCCCACTCAATCCAAGCCCATAATCTCTCACTCGAGTCTAATTCGAAATAGTCATACGGCCCACTTATTCCTCAAGCTCATTCAATCCTTACGGTCCATCGGGTTCACTTCTTGGCCCGATTTAAAATAATCCGAACTCCTAACGATCCAATTATACTAATGAAGGCCAGTAAAATTTGGGATGTCACAGTGGATATACTAAGAATCATGGTAAGGGGTTTGGGTTTCAACCCAACTATACGTACGAACCTTTCTGATATGAAAGAACGCATTGCACTCGTATCAAACAAAACATAGACTAGACGATCGTGTAAAGAGACGGTACCTGTAATAATGGTCTTGGAGTTCTCTGCTTCTTCTTGTGTCATTGCGTACACTCGTCCTTGAGCTGGAGGATGATTATTTTGCGAAGAAACTCCACTGGGTAACATTGGTTGCTGTTGCAATGGCAGTAGGGTTTATTGCCTTTGAGGGCAATCCCTCAGCATATGGCCGGATTGTCCACAGCCATAACATACTCATTTTCCAGCTAAACAAGGAGCATTACCATGTCATTTCCCGCAATTACGACATACTTCAGACAACACTAGATTTGCCTTCTGCTTCTTATTCTTTTTGAACCCGTGTTTTCCTTCTGGTGCGAATCTTCTACCTTGTCATTGATTAGGACGGAAGGCCAAATGAGAAGGTCTCCCTTGGAAATTCAACACAGCACCATGTTCTTGCAAATCATTCTCAATCAGCTGAGCCCGCTCATATAGTTCATTATAATCTTTAAGGTTCAATGGCACCAGCTGACTTCGAATGTCAGGTCTAAGGCCATCTCTAAATCTTTTAGCTCAATCAATCAAGGAGCATACCTCGATAATTCAATAAATTTGGACTCACGCTGATCCACCGTCATATCTCGTTGCTACAAGTGCAGAAATTCAGTCATATTCCTATCTTGAGTGCTTTCAGAGAAGTACTTGATGTTAAAAGCTTGTGCAAAGGCATCCCAAGTCATAAGACTGCCTTTAGGAAATATTATCCTCTTGGTGGCTTTCCACCATGACAAGCACCCTATAATCGATACACTGCCAAAGTCACTCTATCCTCGTCGGAACACCTCAAGAGATCAAAATCCTTTTGAGCTCTTCAATCCAAGACTCAGCCTCATCAAGGTTTCTTGTTAACTTTGAAGGCTTTAATTTTAAGAACTGTTTGACCAATCCACATTTTGGACAATCTCCATTTCCATTTCCATTTCCAAATATTGAGGCGTTAGTGGAAACATAAGCTTGTTGCTGTTGAAACTGCTGTTCCATTAAACTCCCAACATTAGTAAGAACTTGCAGAATTCCATTAAGTCAGGGGTCCTGTCTCGATTTTCCTTTCGAAGCATTCGGGTCTTGAGTTGATTTTCCATGGGCAGTTGCTGGGTCTTGAGAACTCATACGGGCTGCTAAAGAATATCGCTATAGAGTTCTAGAGGAATTGTATACAATATAATCAAAGTCAGTAATCATTAGGGATGTCAAAAACTGAACCGAATTGAAAACCCAACCAAAACGAATCGAAAAATTCGATTTTTTTTTTTCGGTTCGGTTCTCATTAAAAATTGAAATTTTTTTAACCTGTTTGGTTAACTAAACCAAACCGATAAAATAAGGCTAGCTCAACCCTCGCCACAGGCCGGGCGAGGCTTGAGCTCACCTGCTTTTGGTGAGGTCGAGCCTTGCCTGATCTGGTGAGGCCGAGCTCGCTCGACATCGGCGAGCTCTAGCCTCGCCGGATCTGGCCACTTAGGCAAGGCTCAAGCCTCATCGGAGGTTGCCAACCGACGTCTGGTGACCTTTAGCAAGGCTCGCGCCTCGCCTAGGTCATTGTATTTGGTGGGGCTCGGGCTCGCCTTTGGCCAGTCGCCGGCCAATGAAGAAGAAGAAGAAGAAAAAAAGAAAGAAAAAGAAAAAATAATAATTTAAAAATATATTTAAAAAAAATTATAGAAATGAGTGTATGTAGAAAGAAAAACAAACACAAAAGTAAAAACCAAAAAATCGAACCGAACCAAATCGGGATTTCGGTTCCGTTCAATTTCACTCCCAGTTTGATTCTATTCAGTTTGGTTTGGTTTTTATGTTCGGTTTAATAAATTTCTTTATTAGTTCGGTTTGGTTCAGTTTTTTTAAAAAAATCAAATCGAACTGAATCATTTACACTCCTAGTAATCACCACTTTCATAAAAAAAGAACAATCGAGCAAACAATCACATGCATAATATGTTATTCCTAATTTATTATCCCACAATTCCCAGTGCACCTTATGACTCCCGATAATAAACCTTTGCTCTGATACCAAAAATGCCATCACGCCCCCTTTACTCGGAGGTTGAGTTACGGGTTATTTTGTGACATCCAAAGCTTTGTCGCCGTCCCGAATTCATTTGCCTCTTATTTATGCGCATGGAGAAAAAGTGAACATACAATCCCCAACACAAATATCATGAGAGCGTGAGATATAAATGTCACCAACATACTTTATACATTACATAAGTAGTGATGATTACAAGCTTATTCCTCAACCCCCCACATTTTACAAACTTCAAAGCTCTATTTCACATACACCAAAAGAGAGCTTGGGGTATCCCTATCTCCACTATGGCGATTACTAGCCAAAATCGAGAACCCTTGTTCTACTTGGGTCGGTACACATAAGCTTAGTCTAAGTCTTCGGACGAATCATCATTATCATCAAGATTCGACTTCGAGTTGTCAAACCCTCGAAGAGGCCTTATTCACATGTCCTCATACCACCTAAAACAAGCTTCAAAATGTATTGGAACAAGTTCATCCAATCCCTTTTCTATCCACGTGATTGATGATACTTTATGATAAGTAATATTGGTCTCTACATCTACTATGACATCCTGATTTTCAGGTTCTATATTCGATTGAATAAGTTGGGCTTTTCATCAATGCGCCTATAGTTCTTTTCCCTGAACTGATCATTCATGGGATAACTAGTCTATCTGGTGAAGCCATTAAGGAATCTAAATTTAATAGATTTGAGAATTCGACCAGAAATTGACCGCTCGACCGTGCTAATCTACAAAGGTCATTATGGCACTGTCAAAATCGATCAGAGACCAAAGATAAGTCGATTTGACAGAGGTATGTGATTAGTGTGCCGGTGATTCCACCTAATTGCAAAATTTCCATCGAACAGCACTAAACCGATCTTTCTGTCATTTCTGTACCCTGTGTTTGTATTTGAAATCTCGAGATTTTCATAACAACCAAGAGTCGCCAATGTGTCAAAGATGTACAATGTGGCTCGAAAATAATTGACCACAAGTCAAATGAGCTAAAAATTTCTAAAAAGTACCCGGTAAGTTAGGTCACGCTAAAATCGCGTCAGATTGAAATTAACCGCGAAATTGAACCCAATTTCAAAAATTGAAAGTTCTATCATGTCACGATTTATTTTAGGAACGTCTATTTATCCTTCGAAATTTTTTTAGCAAATCGGGAATTTCGGCAAAATTTCAAAGTAAGGCTATTTTGGATTGGGAAAATAAGAGGGCCATTTTTGGTCGCATCTTTGGCCGTCAAGTTGGGTCAATTGACGAAGAAAAATCATAAGAAGGACGATAGTACCTTGGCTGAATTTTTGGGGCTTCAATTAGATCAAATTGAGGGAGAATTAAAGGGGAATTGAATGAATTGAGTGGCAAATGTTCCAAAATTCGTAGGCCAAGGGGGAGACAACATTTTTGACCATTTGGGGAAGCGTCTAAGGGAAATTTGGTGCTGCAAATTGGCCATGGATGACAGCCAATGGTGGTGGGGCTTTGCCAATGAGTGTTTAGATAGTATGTGAAGACTTTTGAGGCAAATTGGGACCCTCCAACCTTCGCCAGTCTTCTTCTTCAACCTTAGGCCACTTTATCCATTGTCGAAGCCACTTCGGAGCTCAAAATTACAAAGAGAAACTAGAGAGAGCCCCCCTGCCATCAACCATTGCCTGGAGTCGCCAGAGCTGCCCGCTCGCGGCCGCAAGCCCGTCGCGCTGCCAGCGAGCCTACGTGCTTGTCCTGCTTGTCTCGTACCCATCCACCATCTCCCGAGCCTTTGTCTGACCCGTCGCATGTCACTAGGCCGCCGAAACCACTGTCGAGCACCGCCTGGCCTTGCTGTAGTCTCTGCCACCCATCCAGTGTCATTCTAGCCTAGCCAGCAACCGCGACCAGAGACCGAAGCCCAGCCTAGCCGAGGACTTCAAGGCCCATTTTCAGGTCCGTTCAGTTCTCCATTGGTGTCACCACAAGCTCGAGAGTCGTTTACCCGTGCGTCGCCGACATCGTGGACTCACTAGATCGCTAAATCGGTGAGTATACTTGCTAAACTCTACTTAGGGAGTTAATGATGCTTATGGGGTGATTAGTTTAGGTTAATTAGGGATTATGTGGTTAGTTAGTATGGATGAGTGATTTAATTATTCAATTGTGCATGTTAGGTGGTTAGAATAGACTAATTAGGGACTAGATAGATTGTACTATTTATCTAGATAGGTTTGGAAATTTTCTAGGCCCGTTTAGGTGGTCATTTAGCATTTCCGGCCTAAGTTGGTATTTTGGTATTTATTTAATTATTAAATATTTTTCGAAAATTATACCGGGATAGCCCATGACCGGAATTCCGTGCTGATTGCAATGGTGTGCTTAGTTTATGCAAATGAGTGTTAAATTGTGTAATTTGAGTGGTGATTAGAATTTTGGGTATTTATTCCAAAATTGTGAAATTTTTGGTATTTTAATTAGAAAATACCAGTCGTCGGTTTTTAATGCCAAAAAATGTTTTGAGGCACTATATTAAATAGTGAGATTTGTGAAGAGGACGATATTGCATTTTTGACTTAGACCGACCGTGTACCCACACACGATTATTTTTATCGGGTGTTTTTAACACGAAGAAAATAGGTCAAGCTCATTATTTTAATTGAGGAATTGGTGTGTAAAGCACAATGTTCTTGACCGGGATTGATTGATCGTGTGATGGTTAAGTGAACCCATCCCTAATGTGTGTCGGTATGTCAGCTTGTGTGAGCAATAATTTGTATCAGCTTGTGTGAGCAATAATCTATGTCAGCTTGTGGGAGCAATAATCTATGTCAGCTTGTGTGAGCAATAATCAGCTTGTGTGAGCAATAATCCATGAGCAATAAACCGGGGTGTATATAAAAGTGTTTTGGTTGTGAAATTGTTTTCCTGCTTTTCTATCCCGTATTAGTTATTGTCAAGGGTAATTGTTCGCTTCCGCATGTGCATTAAAATGAATGGGTCGGCGACGCATCCTAGGACGTTGCAATTTTATCAACCACCGAGGGATGGGCATGTTCTCGAGGTTCAAGGCGTGACATCCCCGCCCGAAGTGGTATCGGAGCTGGTCGATAGTTGGAGTGATAAGGTGCGGTGGGTTATTGGGATAATTAGTAGGAAAGGCTTCTTAGTTATGTTGATGCGTGTGATTGATAGCTGATTAGTAGATTGTTTTGTGGTAATCGCTCAGCTTCTAATTTTGTGTGGAATTAGAAAGCATGTTTTTGTAAAGAACTTGTATAATGAGTGATCAGGAGCAGAGGACTCCTAGGAAGAAAACCATTGGACCTGCTACTCGGGGTAGGACGCCGACAAGGGTCGGTACTTGAGGGGGTCATGGTAGAGTGCCGACTCAGGCTAGCGCTAGTGGAGTAGCACCGCCTCCTATTGGTGTTGGGTAGTAGCCCTTGGTGATCCTAAGATCGACGGGATCATGCAGGCGCTTGAGAAGCTAAGAGCTTTGATGGGGCAGCAAGCTTAGAATCAAGCCGCCGCCACTACCGCCACCACTACAGCTACCGTTACTGCTGCCGTCGCCACCACTGCTGAGGCCGCAGCCGCTACTGCACCTGCCGAAGTTCCAGCTGGGAACGTGATTGTTGAGAGAGAGAGAGAGAGAGAGAGAGAGAGAGAGGCCGATGCACAAGTTAGTCGAGCAGTTCTTGAAGCCGAACCTGCCGAGGTTCACCGACACAGGAGATCCTAAAGCCGCACGCTCTGGATCCAAGACCTGGGGAAAGCTTTTGCACTGCTAATGTGCACTAAAGAGTAGAAAGTTGTCCTGGTAGTATACCAACTGCAAGGTAACACTAGTACGTGGTGTAGAGCCACCAGAGGCATGGTTTTCCCTGAAGGCGTAGTTTCGGTATGGAACACCTTTCTCAGAGCCTTTAATGGCAAGTATGCTTTTGGTAGCACCCGAGAGCAGAAGATGGAGGAATTTTAATGCCTCCGTCAAGGCATGCTAACTGTGGATTAGTATGAAGCTAAATTTGCGAAGCTGTCTCAGTACGCTCTAAGACTGGTAGAAGACCCGGAAGACAAAGCTCGAAGGTTCAAGAATGGCCTTTGACCAGAGCTGAGGAATTTACTGATGCCATTCGACCTAAAGGATTACAACGAAATTTATGGTCGGGCCCAGCTGATAGAGAGGAACCTGAGTGAACAAACTGCTGTATTTGGTTCAAGGTTCAGTTCGAATAGAGACGGAAACCGGTTTGGGAAGAAGCCCATGATTAGAGGAAGGTATCATGTCCTGCCCAATAGGAAGGGTGGAATTAGCAAGTCAGCGTGGAGTCAAAATTGTGCATGTCACTTGTATGGAAGGCGACATGGATCAGTTCCGTGCCATTTTAGGATGGGTGCTTGCTTCGAGTGTGGCCAATAGGGTCACCAGGCCAGAGACTGTCCTAGAAAACCGAAGGGACTACAGTAGTTATGTCATGCCTCGATCCTCGAGCGCGTGCCCATCCCTCGGTGATCGATAAAATTGCGACGTCCTAAGACGCATCGCTGACCCATTCGTTTTAATGCGCATGCGAAAGCAAACTAATACCCCTAACAACAAATAGCTTGGGATAAAAAAGCAGGAAACAAATCACAACCAAAACATGCTTTTATAAACACCTTGGTTTATATACAACAGTAGACTAAAGTCAAGAGTCTACTCAAATAGAAAAGCCTACAAGTCCTCTAGGCACTCGAATCCCCAACTGAAAACTCCGAGGTCTCTTGGGAATTTAGGTCCACCACCTGACCAGCAGGAGGGTTAACTGTACCTTTGCCAAGAGCGACGTCTACTACCACAGTTGAGATATCATAATCTTATAAGGGACCCTCTCTGTGTCCATTGAGCCCGCGATGATACCATGCCCTAAATTGATGGGGTTCCCTCTAAGGTAAACCCTCATCAACCCAGACGATGGTCATCACGAGTTCATAGACCCAGACCCCGTGGCCCTCAGGAATAGGGAAATGAGTAACCAGCTCGGAAATCCTCTTGGGCTGCCCAAAACGTTCTGGAGGAACCACCATCTAAAGACTTGAAAAAGTTTGAGTCCACTATGGGATGAGACAATGCCTTAGCAAGTTCACCCCCTAAACTCCAACTAGGAAGGAAATATACCTAAAGGCAATCTATGCACACAAGTCAGAAGACTTACATTGCCTCAGTTCCTTCATGCAGGTCATACAGTTCATAATCTCAGCCAATCAATTTAATCCAATCAATACCATCTATCAATCAATACTATCTATCAATCAGTTGATACGATTACTACTCACACAAGCTGGAATAGATTATAGCTCTCACAACCTGATATAGATGGTTATTGCTCTCACAAGCTGATATATAGATGGTAGCTCGCACAAGCTGATATATATACTCTCACAATTTGACGTACAATAATGCCCGCACAAGCTGATGTACAATATTGCTCACACAAGCTAACACACAATCAATCAAACCCGGCCAAGGACATTGTGCTTTGCACACCAATTCCTCAATTAAATAATGAACTTGGCCTAATTTCATCGTGTTAAAAATACCCAATAAAAATAATCGTGTTTGGGTACATGTCGCGACCTTTTCTTTTCTTTTTTGGCACCCATCGGGGCGGGCGCCTTATGGAGGCTAATGGTCCGGCTATGTCTATTAGGCTTAGCCCGAACTCTCCCAGTCCACCATTTCATGACTTAATAGTCCAAGTTTTTAACCTATAAGTAAATTTTAAAACGAAGTCGCCACTAATCAATTTGGGGTGGGTTGATTAGAAACCCAAGCAAAGTATCAAGAGAAATACTCGCTCCTACGCAACCAGAGAAATTAGGATCGGGGACTTGATTACATTAGTTAATCACTAATGCCCTTTCGGTACCTAATCTTGTTTAAACCCTAAGGCCTTTTGGATTTTTGAGAGATTTCCCATGCATTTGTGGAGGAAAAACATCTTTTGTCTTTATCTCATTTTTTTAACATAAAAAGCATTTTTTGGATTTTTGTTTTGGAAATATAAATCATTTTTTGGTTTTTTCTGATTTTTTGGGCTTTTTTGGGAAAATATGGATATTTTTATTTTCTGGAAAAGAAATTAATTTTTTTGATTTTTTTTAAATTTTAAAAACATTATTTTATATTATAATATTAAAATGCCCCGGGTCGGACTTTTGGGCCTAGCCCGACCTGGGTTGTCTACCCAAGACCCGAGCGGGCCTGCAATGTAGGCCCAGCCCGGATTTTTTTTTTTAAAGGGGCGGCCCATAGTTCTTATTTCCAAAAATGGCCCGATTGGAGCCCGAGGATCAAAAGGCCCACCGTGAAGCCCTACCTGAAGCTAAGACTAACTGGCCTTGAACCTGCCCGCGCAACTAAACCTTAGGGGATTGGGTCATGAGCCCGACTCGGATGACTCGGCTTTATAGCCACCACTGTTGCCTCTGCAACACAGCGGCCGCGAAGCCATTGTCAATCTCGCTTCGTTGTGGGGCTCCGACGGCGGCTAGGGTGACGCGGTGGACGGCGGCTAGGTCGACGACAACGGATGAGTTCCCACCTAATTCGGTGGTGACAGGGGTGCGCAGCGGAAGTGAGGCGGCGACCACAGGGAGTAGCGTCAGCTACTGGATGATGACGGCAATGCAGGATAGATCGACTGCAGCGACCGGCGTCGGGCCAAGGGACTTCTGGGCGGCCAGGCTGTAGTGAGCGGCTTGGCGAGATATGGTGCAGCAGCGGCATCGGGGCATGGGCTCTCCTCCGATCTGCTCCTCCCCTCTGGCTTTGATCTCTTCCCTCTCCCTCAAATCTAGGCTTGCGAGTGCTCGGGCCTCCCCTGAAGTCTCTCAGGGGAAGCTTGCGATGCTTACCAGCTTTCAATCTCTCTCTGTTTGTTGTGTCTGTAGCCTTCATCGACAGGGGCCTATTTATAAGCAAAGGGGTGATGGTCGACGGGGGTTCGGCCACTAGTCGGGGCACGTCGACCGACCTTACGTGCGGCCGAATCGGCATCGACTCCAAGCTACCCACTTGCGTGTCCTGTAGCCGTCAGTCTACTCTTCCCCTTTTTGTCGTAGGCTGTCCTCGAGCGCGTCGTCGTTGCTACGCGTGGTCTGCAGAGGCGGAGGAGGAAGGAGGAAGGAAGAAGAATAAGGGGGAAGAAGGAAGAAGAATGAAGAAGAAAGGGAAAAAGGGCCATGTCGCGCGGGCCGGGCCATAAGGGCTCAGGCGAGAGAGGAGGAGGGGATGGGCTCGTAGGCCCAACCCTCCTGTGGCTACTTCTTTTTTTGTTTTCTTATTTTTGTATGTTTTTTGTTGTTTTCTCTTGTTATTATCTATTATTTATTATCCAAAAAAGGATAAATACATAAACATAGAAACTAAGGCCTAAATGAAAGCCTAATCAAAATTTAGGGGTGAACAGCTGTCCCTTTTTGAAAGTGAGTTCGCAGAGGTTGCATTCAAAGAGAAACTGATACCTAAATTTTGTCAATACATATGCAATTAATTATATCTTATTTGGGACCTAGTGTCCTATGCAGAAAATGAGCAATATAACATTACACATACTAAGATAGATAAGAAGATACATGTAGTTACTTACCGGGAGTGAGTGAGATAGGGTGTGAACCCTGAGTTTGGCAAGTATCAAGGCGTCATGTTACCTAGTTGCATGAGGAGGTTGCTCTCTAGGATCCGAACCATTTTTTGGTTGCTTGTTAGAGCGATAAGTGATTTGTCTAGGACTCGAACCTTTCTTCGGTCACCTTGATGGGGAATCGCTTTTCTAGGACTCGAACCTTTCTTCAGTCGCCCGTTAGAGCTATAAATGGTTTGTCTAGGACTCGAACCTTTCTTCGGTCGCCTGTTAGAGTAATAAGTGGTTTGTCTAGGACCCGAATCTTTCTTCGGTCGCCTGTTAGAGCAATAAGTTATTTACCCAACCTTTCTCGGGGGGATGTGTTGACCTTTCCAGAGCATTTGTTTGTTGGTGCTTGATCTTCATCAAGGATACCGAATGGTACCCGACCTTTCTCGGGAGATGTGCCGACCTTTCTCAGGGCATCGATTTGTGGGGTGCCTGATCTCTGTCAAGGACACTTGTTGGCACCTAACCTTTCTTGGGAGATGTGCAGACCTTTCTCAGGGCATCGATTTGTGGGGTGCCTGATCTCTGTCAAGGACACGAGTTGGTACCCAACCTTTCTCAAGAGATGCGCCAACCTTTCTCAGGGCATCTATTTGTTGGGTGCCTGACCTCTGTCAAGGACACTAGTTGGTACCCGACCTTTCTCAAGGGATGCGCCGACCTTTCTCAGGGCATCTGTTTGCTGGTGCTTGATCTTTCTCAAGGGATGCCTGACCTCTGTCAAGGACACTAGTTGGTACCCGACCTTTCTCAAGGGATGCGCCGACCTTTCTCAGGGCATCTGTTTGCTGGTGCTTGATCTTCGTCAAGGACACCAGATGGTACCCGACCTTTCTCGGGGGATGCACTAACCTTTCTCAGGGATATGTTTGCTAGTGCTTGATCTTCGTCAAGGACATTGAATGGTACCTGACCTTTCTTGGGGGATGTGTTGACCTTTCTTAGGGCATCTGTTTGTTGGGAGATACCTAGACATTTACAGGCATTTGAAAGAGTATATGGATATTCACAAGTACTAACTTGAAAGATATTTGGGCCTTTGCAAGCGTCGAATGATCACAACTACGAATTCTAAAGGGTGCTTGGGCATTCGCAGGCGTTGAAGGAGTACTTGGATGATCACAAGTACTAGATGCTGAAAATACCTGATTGCTTGCAGGTATCGAAATAGTACTTGGATGATCATAAGTACGAACTTTGAAGGATGCCTGGACGTTCGTAGGCATCGAAGGGGTACTTGGATGATCACAAGTACGAATTTCTAAAGAATACCTAATTGCTTGCAGGTATCGAAAGAGTACTTGAATGATCACAAGTACAAACTCTTGGAGGATAGCTAGACATTCGCAGGTATCGAAGGGGTACTTGGAGGATTACAAGCATGAACTCTTGGTAGATGGAATATCGAGGACGTACCTTGGATATTTGTGAAGGTCTCTCACCTTCTGGTAGTTGGGAATATTGAGGACGTACCTCACATATTCATGAAGGTCTCCCACCTCCTGGTAACATAAACTTGAATGTAGCACGAGGCTTACCTGGATGGCCGCAGGCGCTCAGAAGGGCTGGAAAACCTGGATGGTGGTAGGTATTTGAAAACAATAGGATACTTGAGCAATCACGAGTATTTATACTATGGGAACAACCCGAACAGGTCGAATGTCAAGAAAAGGGAGTATCCGAATGGTGGCCGGTACTCAAAGACAATGGGATACTTGGACAGTCACCAGCATCCAGACTTTAAAGACAACTCGAACAGGTCGAGTGTCAATAGAGGGAGCACTTAAGTAGCGGCAGGCACTCAAAAATAGGGGGAAACCTAGACAGTCGCAAATATCAATACTCTAGGGACAACTCGAATAGGTCGAGTGTCGATAAGAGGGAGTACCTTGACAGTGGTAGGTACTCGAAGACAGGATTTTTGAAATAACAGTAAAGATATGTTTACCTGATGACATCTCTGCTCTCTGAAAGTATGTTTGCTATTTGCACAGTATGCACACATGATTATATATGCTGTAAATTCATGAATTTAAATGTGATTCATGCATGACAATCTTGTCAGTTTTGCATCATTCAAATTCTATCGGGGAAGATTTTGAAAGACAAGCTTCATTTAGAATGTAGATGTCTTGAGCATGCCAGATGAGGGACTTTTAGTCTAAAAGGACTTTCTGCTCACTCTCAGGGGAAAGGCTATTTTATCCTGACCATTGATGCAGGATTTATAAGGACCGCACTATCTCACTGTCATCATGTCAGCAAGGGTCTGAGTATTCTCGCAAGCGATATGAATTTACCGATATGAGAGGTCATTGCTAGGACTGTAATGTAGACTTGGTTAACGGCTTATCCAAGGAGGGCCATTAAGGTCACAGCTCCGTGAAAAAGATGTCGCGTGATCATCATCGAGTTTGCAAGTCAAGAACTCTTCGAAAAGAGATAGAATAATCTTGCTCGTACTTCTCTAAGCGATGCTTTTAGACATATGAAATCCTACGTTGATTGAAGTGCCCTAGTCTGAAGAGACTTTTACAATGGGATGTAACGTGGGCTTGACTCATGTGTAAAAGGGTGAGAGCTAGTGATTGCCTTGGCATTTGTCACCAGTCTTTCTTCTCACTGTTAGATGGAGGCTCTATCAATCGAACAACAACAACTTTTCTTGAGAATACAATTGATTGTATTTTTTGGCTGGGGGGCATTGGCCTTGCTTTTACCAGGCACACTGTTTTTTCATGCTCCTAGTTTTTATTCCAATTTTTCATTTATGGGCATTGACCTTGCTTTTACTAAGTACACTGCTTTTTCATGACCCTAGTTTTTTGTTCTTGTTGCTTGAGGAACTAATCCAGGCTAGTTCAAGCAAATGCCGTTGTTAGACTCTTGAGTCTTCATCTTTAGCCGGCGCTTTAGGTTATAGTGCTTGAATGGCAGTAACTTCTGTCACGCCTCAATCCTTAGGCACGCGCACATCCCTTACCTTGGTCGATTTTAAATGCGATATCCTAGGACTACGTATTGTCGACCCTTTCTTTTTCTTTTTAATGCGCAAGCAGAAGCATATAATAAATCCCCAGACAATAAAACATTGTGATAGAATAGTAGGACTAAATTTCAAACTCTTAAAAACCTTCACTCTTATAAACAAGGTGAACTATTCCATTTAATTCACATTAAGCCAGTTTAAAAACAATGTCTACAAGCAGAAGTGGGGTTCTACAAGCTACGATCCCCATCATCCTCTTCATCATCCTCCATACTCCAACTGGAGCCTTCAGCAAATTGCACCGAACTTTCGAGATCTTCAAAATCCAAGTCTACTGCATCTAGGGACCTGAAATGGTTATTCAATAACCAATGAGACAACGTCTCAGCAAGTTCTACCCCCTAAGACCTGATTAGTAAACTAATACACCTTAGGGCTGCCTATGCACAACATGAGTCAGAGGACTTACCTTGGCCTCAAATTCCACCTGCATATTAGCACAGATCAAATAGGCACCTAAGCAATCACATCACAAATTGAAGCATCGATCAAATCGACCTAGCCGATTACATACCAACAAGACCACTCATCGGTCATTTCCATTCAATCAATCAATTCACAACATCATATCAAAGTAATGATCAATCGATTTAGTCGATTACATGTCAATCAGATCATACATTCCCCACGATATCTATTTAGTCACCGAGCACACATGTATTCTCTAAGGCACTAGTTCACCAAAGTGATGCATCAAATCACCGAGCCCACATGTCTCTCCCAAGATGCCTCACTTAATTCCATGGGCCCACGTGCATTCTCTAAGGCACTAGTTCGCCAAAGTGATGCATCAATTCATCGAGTCCACGTGCCCTTTTAGATGCCACTCTCAAGATTCAATGGCTTTATGGTCCCACCCGACCCTTCCAAGATTTAATGGCTTTACGGTCCCACCCGACCCTCTTAAGGTTCAATGGCTTTATGGTCCCACCCGATCCTTTCAAGATCCAGTGGCTTTATGGTCCCACCCGACCCTTTCAAGATCCAGTGGCTTTATGGTCCCACCCGACCCTTTCAAGATCCAGTGGCTTTATGGTCTCACCCGACCCTTTCAACTGCGGCCAACGATATTGCACCTCGTAATTAAATTCCTCAATTTCATAATATTTTGGCCTAATTTGTTGGTATCAAAGATACTCGATAAAATATCGTGTGTGGGTACACGATCGACCTTAGCCAAAATAGAATAATTTCCTTTCTATAAATCCCACCATTTTCTGTAGTCTACCAAAACATTTTTTGCATTGTCAACCGATGCTCGGTTATTTTTCGATTACTAACCAAAGATTATTCAATTTAGGAATAAATCCTTAAACCACTGATAAATCAATTTAGTACAAAATAAAGCTCAATTAAATAAACGGATTGCACCACGATCATCAGCATAAAATTCCGGTCATCATCCATCCCTGTTGAATTTCCGAAAAAATAAATAATTAAATAATTAATTTCGAATATTAAATAAATAAATATTAAAATTCCAATTTAGGCCCATAATGCATAATTGGAAGCCGAGACGAGCTCGGAAAATTACCGAGACTTGTTCAAAAAATAACATGGCATGTCTACTTGCTAATGTCTATTTCTAACCACCTAATTGCATTTAATTAAATTTAACCAACCCTAAGTATAATTAGCAGACTAAGAAAGCATTAGTGAGTAAAACTCACTTGGCAAAGTGAAGATCGGGATATTGCGATGACGACCCAACAGCGGCCAAACTTGGGCTGACTTGCTTCACAGGCCCAAGATGGGCTACACTTGCAGGGCCTTGCTAAAACTAAACTGAACTGGGCTTCAAGTTGTGGGCTTGAAGATGGGTCGAAAATTGGGCTTGGGCTGCTGCAAACTGGGCTGAATTCGAATGGGCTAAACTGTTGGACTTTTGGGCTTCAAATGGATTGAGAATGGGCTGTTCGGCTTGGGCCGAACTGCTGTTCACTTGGGTTGTGATGTGGACTGCAATTGGGCTGCCGAACCAAGTTTTGCTGGGCCCAAAAGACATGCTGGATTAACTGAAATTTGAACTGAATTCATGGATTGGGCTGCAAATTTAGGCCGAAGGAAGAAACACGTGGGCTGCTCTTTGGCCTGTTGACCGCAAGCGAGAGAGGCAGCAGGTGGGCGGCTTCACTCGGGGAGACTTCACTGGCCGAATTTCTGCTCGTGAAGTCGAAATGGCTGATTCGGTTAATAATCGATCGAGGGACATCAAGATTGACTTGCTTCATGGAGGTGAGAGGAAGCTCGGTGGGGCAGGTGTTGGCGTGGAGCTGCAGCAGGTGAAGACACGAGCTGGTTTGATTCGGTGAAGACAAACCGAAGTGGAGCTGCATCATCGACGTGGAGATGAGATGATGATGGATGTTGATGATGGCACAAGCAAACTCGGTGGATGGGCAGAGCTTCGGTGGACGTTGGTCAAATGGAGAATTCACTGGTGGAGCAAAGGAGGAGGACACACGGCAGCTGGTCTTCGATCGATGATGTTGGCAAATGAAGGGCAGAACAGAATGGAGAAGCAGCTGTTGATGCCGTGGGCAAGCTGCAGGGTCGTCGTTGCTGGCGTCGGGGGTGGTCAAACGGTGGAAAGAAATGTTGGCGGTTGACTGGTGTACATTCCCTCACGAGCGTGAGGCAGTAACAGCGGAGAAGATCAACGAGAGTGAAGCTGTGGCATTGATTGATGGGTGCGGTTGAACAAAAGAGAAAGGGATGGAGGTTTGTGTGTGTCAGCCAAATGGGTGTGAAGTGCCGCAAATGGATAAAAGAAATTAAATAACAAGAGAGAGAGAGAAGATGAGGTGTGTTGGCAAGAGAGGATGTGAGAGAGATGTAGATCAGCTTAACTAAAGTCAAGATAAGGTAAGAAGGAAAAATGGGGCACGGCAGGCTGTCGGTGGGGTGTTTCGCACGCAAGAGAGAGAGAGAGAGCGCGCGAGTGAGTGGGGCATTCAGCCAAGGGAAAAGAAAAGGATAATTTAAAAGAAATTATCCTAAAACCAACAATTCTTCTCCCATTTGCTTTTGTTTAGTCCAATTTGATATCTAAAAATTCGCAGGCCAAGGTACTTGATCCTCGCTTGCTTTCTTGTATCAAATTTCCCTCGAACAATAAATCTCGGGCAACAAAAGCGGCAAATTTCTTCAATTCCGAATTTTAATTCATTTTTCTTCGGAATCCAATTTTCTGAACAAACAATTTCGATTGAGGTCCAATTTGATATCAGAAAAAACCCAAACAACTTCCATTCACCGATTCGCTTATACCAGATGCCAAAAGTCTCTTCAAATTGGCCAATTCGAGTTTCCGCTCATTTTCCGCATTGTCCGCAACAATTTTCCGTAAAAATTCTGAACTCGATGGAATTCTTCCGAAAGACAAGACGACATCCTATAAATAAATCGTGACATGCTCGAACGTCCGATTTCCGAAACCGAATTCAATTTCATGGTTAAAATCGACCGAACATGATTTTAGTTCAATCCAACCTACCGGGTAGCTTTTAGGGATTTTACCGCGGTTATATCCCTTAACGGCTTCACCAAATAGATTGGTTAACTCGTGAGTGATCAGCTCAAAGAAAAAGGACCATCGGCGCGCCGACGAGATGCCCTTTTCATATATTCGAAACGGGGTCGAAATTTGGGATGTCACAACTTCTGTTTTGCCTTCATGTGATGGTGAAATTATAGACTCAATTGGGTTGTACAATGAATACAAGTGCGTAGAGAAAGAATTGCTCTTCATCATTCTAGGCACTTAAATTAACACGAGTGTTCATATGCAATAAAGACACTCGAAGATTGATGTAAGTATGAGCAAGAAAATTTCTATCCCTCTTCTTACCTTGTGATGCTACTTTGCCTTCGATCTGCCCCAGTGTGGGGTTGTTCTTGACAGGGGTATGACAGAAATTTCATCAGTGTATGGGGCTGAAAGGGGTGAGCATTAGATAACTTGGTAGAGAAACGAATTGCCTCTCACTGTTTTGGTTATCGTACCATTCGCGAGAGAACTCTTTACCCTGTTGACATGGAATTTTCTGCACTTATCTCACAAGTGTATGGATAGAGGACTGTGTGTAAGATATGGCTTGCCTTTCATCATTCTGACGCGCCTCATCAAACATGTTCAATCAATCTTATATTCTTTATTTAGCTGTCTATTATGATAATCCTTAGTAGAATTAGTGACTTAGACAGACAGAATCATCATGCAAAATTCATTTGGAAACGGCATGCGGCATTTTAAATATGATGGAGCTTGTACTCTCAAAGCGAATGGTTTTTGCTCAAAAAAGACCTTATTGGCTGATTTAGGGGTTAACAGACTGGTGTTTCCAAATATGTTAAGTTTTAAACATCAAAAGGGTTATTTACAAATGGGTGTTGATGGGTTGTCCCTAATGAATAGGGAGATGACACAAGAAGGATCAGCCGGGGTTAGGAATCTGATCCTTGATCTGATGAGCACTTCTGCTTTTGCCCCTACAAGAGAGAAGATGAAAATGGATCAATCAACAAAGCCAAAATTAAAGGTGAATTGAGGCCCGAAGGATCTCTGTTATTTGCTTTGGCGATACTTGAGATGTCATTTTGCTTGGGAGAGCTTATTAGGGTCTGACATGCCTCTCATTGATTTGTTTTCCGCATCTTTGACGGTCAGGTGATCTTGCAACAAACAAGAGGAAATGTATCGGTCATGAACTCTTTCAAGAGTCGAATAACTGGAAGCGATACAACTTTACCCTTCACTGGTTTGCAGATGATTGGGTGGACCTGAAGTGAGAGAGGGATACGAAGTCCTACGTCCCTTGCTTCGTTAGGTCAATTATTCTTTAAATTGGCTCTCGAATGACATGTCCTTTTACATGAAGTCAGTTGAATTTGATGCGGGTCATTTCCATGTACTAGCTTAGCCAGTATTGATTTGCCAAACCTAACCATCAAGTTTGGCTCTTGAATCCCGATGCTTCCTGCCGATAGGGAAAATATGTCAAAAGCGAGCTTAGAGAGGAGTATTAGAAATGATACCAAGTTACCCTTCCCTAGAGTTTGTATTTGCTGACTCCTAGGGATATTTGAATGTCGATGACAACCTTTTGTCTTGACACAATTCAATGTCTCTTTGATTGGTCATCCTCATTTGCGGTTATGTATGCGTGGTTGATGTTTGTTGATTCATCTTCAACACCCTCCTTCTTGTCGAATTTTTCTTCTGCTTTTGATCGCATGAACATTAGCAACATTGGGCAAAGTCATGTACCTCAGGTTTCCATGGAATCCTATACTTCTTGGCTCATCAAAGCTGGAAGTCCCATGAACTCATGGCGTCCCTTTTTGAAGCGGGATGATCATTTCTGTTTGCCCTCGCTTTCTTAAAAGGGTGTCTTTGAATTTGGGCGAGTTCACACGATGTGCCAGCTTTAAATGCCTTCTGTCACACTAAGTCAGAGGATATGATATTTTGAGACACGAAGTGAGTGAGTCAAAAAGACAAATTTAACATCTTGTTTTGATAAAAAAATTTGGTAATGAAATATTTTTGTTTTGAAAAGCATGTATTTGGGGGGGAGGAAGCATGAGGGAACCCAACTATCAATATTTTCCTTGGATGATATTTTCTTTTCAAGGTTGGATAGCATCACTAGGCTGGTTTGGTGTGTCTCCTCATGCCCTCAAAATATTTTCAACTTTATTTAATAGGTGGATTTACATTTTGGAAGAGTGATTTCAAAAGTTAGTTCCTCAAGTGGTACTGATGTTGAAAACAAAACAAGCCAGACTTAAGAAAAATGTACAGGTTCCCACGTAGGGGAATATGCAAGGAAATTAAAAAGGGTTCTACTTGAGCAGGCCTACACCCATTTTCCCTAACGGTCCTTTATCGATGGCACCCATGAAAAGGTCTCCAAACATGATGGTCATGTCATATGGCCCTTCTTTCTTTGTTCCTAAGGGCGGTACTTCATTGTCTGAATAATACCCGGCCTCTACCAACCCTTGATAAATGTCAGTGGTATGTGCTTCGACATTTATGATCTGACTGACTTTAGAATTGAATACCACGTTTACTTTGTCGGTGTGATCAGGGAGCGGATTGCTCTGGAATGAGAAAGCTTTAGTGTCTAATAGGTTCTGGATTCAATTCTTGAGGGTGAAGCACTCATCAGTCGAGTGCCCCACTTCTCCCATGTGACAGTCGCATATCTTTGACGGGTCGTAGTTGGAAAAGCTTTCAGCGTTGGGTCATTTTGGCTCAATCGAAAGGAGGTTCTTCTTCCAGAGGACTGCCGGTACTTGTGATGGAGATCCAGGAAGAGGAGTAAATTGTCTCTTGTTACTGTAACGCTGGGACAGCTGATGGCTAGTGGTCTGTTGTTGTCTTGCGCTTGTCTAAATTGTTGGAGGATGATTGTAGGTCACATTGACATCTACTAGGGGTTCTTTATCTTTCTTCATGTTGAACCTGCCCGTGGGTGTAGGTTCAGTGAACCAACCATGCTTCAACCCTATCTTGATTTGCTCCCCTACTGGAATGAGTTGATTAAACGATTCGGCGATCGTGGTTACCATTCGATTGTGGTACTCGTAGGGGAGAGTTTTGATAAACATCTTCTTAGCTTGAAATCGGTTGGTTTAGGACTAATTTGGGTGGCCAGATTCCTCCATCTAATAGTATATTCTTTGAACGATTTGTGCTTTTTCTTTTCAGTACACTCAAGATGCTCACCAGAAGGGATAATGTCCATTATGAACTTATACTGCTTGAGGAATGCCTCACTCATTTCACTCCATGTTTCAAGGAAGTTCATGTTCTTCATGATGTACCACCTCAAGGCTAGGCCTACTAGACTTGATTGGAACAACTAGATCATTAATGGTGCATTATTAATGTATTGGGTCATTCGAACCAAGTACATTTGTAAATGAGCCATCGGGCAAGTCGTGCCATCGTACTTCTCAAACTCAGGCATTTTGAATATTTTTCGGCATTTTGACCTTGGAATAAATGGAGAGGTCCGTCAAAGTAAGATCTTGGAGGCCTTGTAGTTGTTTCAGTCTCTCCTCAAGCTTTTTGAGACGTTTGCCATCCTCAGTTTTAGACAAATTGTCTGGCTTAGCTTTGTCAATCGTGATTTTGTGCGGATCATCCTCCAATTCAGGAATGTTATTGTCGGTATCTCCACCTTGATCACCCCTGATGGAGGATTGTGGTAACAATACCTCGATTGAGGCTGGGGCGGGAGTAAGTTTGCTATGGATGGAGTCTATCTACTTTGAGAGTTGTTGAAGCACGTTGAAGACTTGCTTCATTTCGCTTTCCATGACCGCAACACGGCTTAGTACATTCTCTTCGGTCATTCTTACTCTTGTTTTTGAGCGAGTCTGGATCGGCAAATGTTGACGTTCCGTGATTACTAGGCCATGAATAAACAAGCATGTGTGAAGACAAGGTGTAGATAGGGAGTCAGTCCATGATGACGACCTAGTCGTACTCTTTTTGTTTATTCATGAAAAGGTAGAGGATTTCCTAAGCATGGATTGAAAAAGGGCATGTGACATATTAGCATGGACTAAAAAGATATTCAATTTGAAGAAAGCATGAATTGCAACAAATTTTGAAAAAGACTTTTATCCCTTATTCGAGGCAAATGAAAATTCTTGCGGAAAAGAACTTTGTAACATGCTTGAGAAAAAAAACATCAACTAAAAGTAATTTCTTTTGCAAAGGTTTTTTTTTTTTTTTTAACTTTATGGCAATTACTTTTGAATTAAAACAACCATGGTATCAAATCCTAGACTAATCATGGACCACTTAATATATACAGGAAGGTAAGTAAATTGCAAAGTACACGCAAAAAATTTACTTCACGCGAGAAAATTGATGACAATTACATAGACATGCGCATGATATGTGCGGCTCGATTTCTAACTAAGAAGGTTTAGAGAAATTAAAAGGGTGTCTGCCCGTCGCAGTCTCGCGTTGGCAGCATACCCTCCTAACCTCAGCTCTACCTAAAAAAATTCGGAGAAAAGAAAGGCAACCTCTACAACGTAGTCTCACGTTCGAGGTTGTATCTTTCTTAAGACCATCCTAAATATCCAATGGCGGCCCAGGTCCGGCAGCCAGGTTGTGTGTGCCATGTGTAGTGCTAAAACAGTAAAGCATGCGCAACAGTTTATAATCACAAAACATTCTAAAAAAAAACCTCTATTCTACTGACTTGCATATTAAACAAAAACAAGTCAATAAACTGTTTATACAAGATAAAACGGCTTAAGTCCTCAAGTGTCCCCAGCGGAGTCGCCAAGCTGTCACAACCTTTTTTTTTTTTTTTTTCAGCCCCCACTGAAGCGGGCGCCTTGCGGAGGCTAATGATTTGGCTATGTTTATTAGGCTTAGCCCGAACTCTCCCAAGTCCACCATTTCACGACTTAATAGTTCAAGTTTTAAGTTAATTTCAAAACGAAGTCGCCACTAATCAATTTGGGGTGGGTCGATTAGAAACCCAAGCAAAGTATCAGGAGAAATATTCGCTCCTACGCAACTAGATAAATTAGGATTGGGGACTTGATTACACTAGTTAATCACTAATGCCCTTTTGGTACCTAATCTTGTTTAAACCCTAAGGCCTTTTGGATTTTTGAGAGATTTCCTATGCATTTGTGGAGGAAAAACATTTTTTGTCTTTTTCTCATTTTTTTAACATAAAAAGCATTTTTTGGATTTTTTTTTTGGAAATATAAATCATTTTTGGCTTTTTCTGATTTTTTGGGCTTTTTTTGGGAAAATATGGATATTTTTAAAAAAATTATTTTATATTATAATATTAAAATGCCCCAGGTCAGACTTCCGGGCCTAGCCCGACCCGGGCCGTCTACTCAAGACCCGGGCGGGCATATGTCACAGGCCTAGCCTGGATTTTTTTTAAAGGGGCGGCCCATAGTTCTTATTTTAAAAAATGGCCCGATTGGAGCCCGAGGATCAAAAGTCCCACCGGGAAGCCCTACATGAAGCCAAGTCTGACCAGGCTTGACTCGGCCCGCGCAGCTAAACGCTAGGGGATCGGGTCCTGAGCCCGACCCGGCTTCACAACCGTCATTGTTGCCTCTACAGCACAGTGATTGTGAAGCCTACAGCACAACGACCGTGAAGCCACCGTCAGTCTCGCCTCGTTATGGGGCTCCAATGGCGGCTAGGGTGACGCGGTGGATGGCGGCTAGGTCGACGGCGACAGAGGAGTTCCCACCTAATATGGCGGTGACAGGGGTGTGCAGCGGTAGTGAGGTGGCGACCACAGGGAGCGATGTCAGCTACTAGACGATCATGGCGATGCGGGACAAATTGGCTGTAGCGACCGGCGTCAAGCCAGGGGACTTCTGGGTGACCAGGCTTGTGACTGGTTGATGGGGCGACTGGCTACAGTGAGCAGCTCGGCGAGATTTGGTGTAGCAGTGGCGTTGGGGCATAGGCTCAACTCTGATCTCCTCTTCTCCCCTCCGGCTCCGATCTCTTCCCTCTCCCTCATATTTGGGCTTGTGAGCGCTCGGGCCTCCCCTAAAGTCTCTCGGGGGAAGCTTGCGACGCTCACTAGAGTCCACTCTAAGCTACCCACTTGCATGTCCCGTCACTGTCAGTCTACTCTTCCCCTTTTTGTCATAGGCTATCCCCGAGCGCGTCGTCGTTGCTACGCGTGCTCTGCAGAGGCGAAGGAGGAAGGAGGAAGGACGAAAAAGAAGGGGGAAGAAGGAAGAAGAAGGAAGAAGAAAGGGAAAATAGGCCAGGTCGCGCGGGCCGGGCCATGGGGGCTCGGGTAAGAGAGAAGGAGGGGCTGGGCTCATAGGCCCAACCCTCCTTTGGTTGCTTTTTTTTTTTTTTCTTGTTTTTGTATGTTTTTTGTTGTTTTATCTTGTTATTATCTATTATTTATTATCCAAAAAAGGATAAATACATAAACATAGAAACTAAGGCCTAAATGAAAACCTAATTAAAATTTAGGTGTCATCAGTACACAGTCGGTTTGAGCCAAAAATGAAATATCTTTCTTTTAAAAAATTCCACTATTTATATAATGTCTAAACACATTTTTAGTGTTAAAAATCGATGCCCCGGTATTTTCTAATTAAATATCAAAATTACTCAATTTTGGGGTAATTACCCAAAATTACAAGTTCCACTCAATTTGTACAATATAGCATTCAATTGTAGAAACTAAACACACCATTGCAATTTTCGGAAAATAATAAATAATTAAAAAATACCAAAAATAATTAAATAAATACAATTAATTACCAAAAATACAAACTTAGGCCGGAAATGCTAATCTAACCACCTAAAGGGGTCTAGAAAAGTTTTGAACCTATCTAGATAAATAGTACATCCTATCTAGTCCTTAATTAATATGATCTAACCACCTAACATGCATAAACGAATAATTAAATCACTAATCCATTCTAACTAACCGTCTAATCCATGCTTAACCTAAACTAATCACCCTTTAAGCGCATTAAATCCCTAAGTAGAGTTTAGCGAGTAAACTCACCGATTTAGCGATCCGATGAGTCCATGATGACGAAGACGTGGAGGCGGGCAACAACTGAACCTGCATTGACACCAACGGAGGACTAAGCGGGCTTGAAAACGGGCCACGAAGCTTCACAACCCTTGTTGGCTTCGGCTATTGACTTGGGTTGAAGGAGACAAAACCAGCGGCTGAAACGGCAAGGAAGGACTGGCGGAGGTTGCAACTGGCTAGGCGGAGCCAAATGGCAGCGAATGGGGGCCTGAGGTGGTCAACGGTGGCTTGAGGTGGCTTGGGGACATGGCTAGGCGACGGGACAGGCGGGGTGAGAGGACGCAGCTTGCGGGGTGTGACGGGCGAGCGACGGGCGTGCGACGGCAGCGGGAGGCTCCGGCGGTGGTCGACGACTAGGGGAGGGAGCTGCTCTGTTTCCTCTGGAATTTTTGAGCTTCTAAGACATAACAACAAAGCATCAAGTGGCTGTTTGAAGAAGAAGAAGCCAGCTCAATAGAGGGGGACTCATTTTGACCTTAAAAGTATTCATCCTCTATCCAAACACTCATGGCAAGACCCCACCATGCACGGCTGTCATCCAAGGCCAACTTGCAACCCTCAATCTTCCTTAGCAAGCCAACCAAGTGGTCCAAAATGTTGATGGACCCTTGGCCTACGAATTTTTGGGCCAATCTCCCCCAAATTGAATCAATTATCCTTCAATTGGATCCAATTTGATGTCTATAAATCTAGCCAAGGTGCCATCATCCCATTCAACATTTTCCTCATCAATTTGTCGAACTTGAGTCCCAAAAATGGCCCTTTAATTTTTCCAGTCCAAAATACCCTTACTTTGAAAATTTGCCAAAAATCCCGAATTGTCGAAAAAATTTTGGATGATGAGTTGACGTTCTTAAAATGACTCGTGACATGACAAAACTTTCAATTTCTGAAATTCGGTTCAAATTCGCAGTTTTAATTTGACACGATTTTAGCATGATCTTATCTATCGGGTAGCTTTTAGGAATTTTTAGCGTATTTGACCTGTGGTTGATCATTTTCAAGCCACAACGTACATCCTTGACACATTGGTGACTCTCGATTGTCGTGAAAATCTCGAGGTTTTGAATATGGACACAGGGTACCAAAACGACAGAAAACTCGGTCTAGTGTCGATCGATAGAAATTTTGCAATTAGGTGGATTCACCCACACACTAATTACATACCTTTGTTGAGTCGACCTAACTCTGATGTCTAATCGATTTTTAACTGTGCTGTAATGACTCTTGCAGATTGTCGCGACCTCAATTTTTCGGGTTTACCACCTAAAACTAGGTTAATGGACTACTAAGCTTAATGGCTTAGCTCAGGCTCTTCCAAGCCCATACCAAATCGCGACTTAAGTGTAATTTTTTAAACGTGCAAAACATTATCTAGGAGTCGCCACTAATCAGTTTACGGTAGGTCGATTAGACACCTAAGTAAAATAAAGGGAGATTTATTTTACTTCTATGAACCAGAGACTAAGGGTACGGGGACTTGGTTACACTAGAATTTTCTAATGCCCTTTCGGTACCATTTCTTTTTTTATTTTTTTTATTTTTTTTTAAGATGTTTTTTGCAGGCAGCTTGGATTTATTTTAGCCTAGACTTCTACTATGTCAAAAGGTGATCACACGGGTGCTAAACTATTACTGAATATTCAAATAAGAAAATAAATAAATTGCATCACACAAAGCCAGCATTTTTTTTTTTTTTGGGTTTTCTTAAGAGTTAGAAAAATGCATTTTTTTTAGCTAAATGACCTGATTTTACTAACATGCAAATTCAAATTAAATGGGCCTAATATGCAATCTAGTTAACATGCACCTCATGACCTAATTTACTAATGAACATATTCTAATTAAATAATCCTATTATGCAAACTAGTTAATATACACCTAGTATTTTTGTATTATTTTTTTTTGAAATTCAAGATTAATAAAAACCCTAATTAAGTTATCTAAAAATAATTTTCTAATTCACTTTTGGGATTAATTTTGACTTAAACCCTATTATGTCTTAGAAAACTATTTTTTATATATATTTTTTAAATGAGAATATAAAAACATGCCAATTTTATGTAAGACTCTATAAAAGAAAGGTTGTTTAAGATTGACCCTAACCTATTTTAAAAGGATATCTAAAAATGCAATTCTAAAAATATAATCCAAAAAAAAGTACTAAACCTACATGTCCTATATGCTCATGCAAGATTTTGATTTTTGATTTTTTAGTTTTTTTTAAAGACAAGTAATTATTAAATAAGTATTAAATCTAAACTATCAACAAAATCAACCAAGGAAGGATTAAAATAGTCGAAAAAATAACCTGTTGTCTCACAGGTTAAATTAACGATCATTCTAACCCTAATTATCACGACAAAGAGATCAAAATAATTACAAATCTTATCCAAAGTCTTACGGACCAAATTAAATAATTATCGTGATTTAACAATTGAAATTCTACCAAAAAGCCCAAAAATTAATATAATTAAAAAATGATCCGATGTCTCTCGGACCAAATTAATAATTATATTAATTTCGGACAAAATCCCTACGGATAATGCATGCTAAGTTCACAAAATATTAACATCCAACATTATAACTTAAATACCTAAACTAAAAATGCTATCAAATGAACTAAAAAACAAATGAAAAGCATAAAATAAACTAACCTATACAAAAAGTAAAAGTAAAAAGTAAAAAGTAAAAAAAAAGGAAAATGAACAGCTACCTAAGGTGAGTAACGGAAACAGGGGGGGTTGACGCCGGGGATGTGATCGGGCGGATGGCTGCTGGGGGCGGAACTCCGGCGAGGGCGGACCGGCGGAGACGTGGCGTCCGGCGCGGGCGGAGGCGTGGTGGTGAGCGAGATCGACGGGGCTAGCTTCGCGGGTGAGGCGGAGTGGTGTCGAGCGGCAATGACGCAAGATGCTGGCCTCGATTTGCTGCGGTCGTCGCTGGTGGTGTCGGGCTCGTGTGCAAGGAAGATTGTAGCTGGTGGTGCTTCACACGGCTAGTCGTCGATGGTGCACCTGCAGGGAAGAAGCAGCAATGCACGGACATAAGCGAGATGGCAGCAGTTTAGGGCTTCTTGATCTCGGTGGTGCAGCAAACAACGACGTCTGATTCGGACTCCTTGTCAGTGCTGGTGTTGAAAGACCGGGAAACAGCGACACGGTCGACTGGGGGCAAGGGACTCAGCAACGTTCTCAAGCTTGGGAGGGTGAAACGATGGAATCGGGCTGCTGCGGTGGTTGCTGCGGGCGTCAGGCGGAGGTGCGGAGACGGGCAGAGGCGCAGGCGCGGACGGAGTGGCGCTCGTGGGTCGCGATGGTCCTTGTGGGCGTTCGGAAATGGCGGCACGGAGGCGAGCTCGCTGGAAGGAGATGCTGGCACCGGTCAGGGGTGCAGCGACGGGGACGGTGGCGCGGAGGGCAGAAGCGCGGCGGCGGGCGCGGCGTTCGCCGGAGGGAGGAAAGCAGCGGATGGGCGGCTGCAGCGCCGGGCGGCGGAGACCTCGAGCGGTAGTGGTGCGGCGCGGCGGCTGGTACAGCAGAAGCTTCAAGCGGCTGCGAGACGAAGGGGAGCAACGGAGAAGATGAACAGCAGCTTTTATGTTTTATTTTTTATTTTTTATTTTTTTTTACTCTCCCCCTCTCTCCCCACGTCTGGTCACTTCCCCTTTGCTTTCTGCTTTCACCTTCTTTTTAGTTTTCTCTGACAGACTTTCTATTCATCTCTTTATTTTAATCTCCTCCCCTGACTTCATTTTTCTCTAACGAGCATCTCTCCCATTTTTTAATCTCTTCCTTTCTCCCCACTCGTGTGTCTCTCAACGGGCTCTCTTTTTTTAATCGCTCTCACAAAACCTCTCCCCCTTTTTTAATCGAAGGAGAAGCCCCTCACCACGAAATTTCGTTCCTCCTCCCTCTCTTTAGCCGAGGATCCTTGCTTATTTATAGGCAACAATCGACTGTAGTGTGAATAGGTGAACAGGAGGTAGCCGCAATTTTTCTTTGCTTGTTCAAGTTCGGTTCTTTCTTTTTCAAATATGGTGGCCACCGATCTGCTTTTTCAGCAAGGATAATATTATAAAAATGTTACTCTATCTTCTTGCAGGTAATTGTAGAATTTTCACGTCCCCTATTTCGTGCGTGCATGTGCATGCATTAATGAGGGGGGGGGAAATGGACGTTGGGTCCTTCTTTCTTCTTCATGCTTGGGGCTTCTTACGCGGCTACTTGTCCCTCTATTCCATAGGTGTTCCACTGCCTTTGTGTGAAAGAGAATGGCTGCAACTTCGGACTTTTCTTCCCCCATCCGATTCGCTCTCCAGGAAGGAGAGAATTCCTTGCAACAACTCACCATAAAGTATTATAAAATTGTGAGCCCATCTTCCTGCAGGCTTTTCTCCGGAATTCTCGCATGTGCAGTGAAGAATTCTTTCTTTGCTTTTCTTTTCTTCTTTTTTTTTTTGTGTTTTTTTTTTTTAGACCAGCAAAGAGAGACCATCTTTTTGTACATATTATCAATCGCGAGTCCTTGCTTCTTGTTGCCTTTTGGTATCGATGCAAATGCGACTACATGAAATGCAATTTTACTTTTTTTTTAATTTATATTTTTTATGCAACTAATTACTAAATGATTGGGTAAAATTTAGGTGTCAACAGCTGCCCCTCTTTGAAGGTGAGCTCGCAGAGGTTGCATTCAAAGACAATATGATACCTAAATTTTGACCATGAACATGCAATGGATGATAATTTGGCGGGACTGTTTTATATATATATATATTAAATGCAATGTCATGAAAATGGTAATGCAAATGTGAGATATTGAAGAGGAGAGCATACCTGTAATTACTTACCAGTCAGAGCATCGTGAAGTACAGGATGAATTTTCATCTGCTCGGCAAGTGTCCAGGTTTCCTGAAGAGTCCACATGAATTTATCCAATAGACGCTCAATGTTAGGTGAGATGCCTTGTTGAATTCAGATGACTCGAAATACCTAGATTCACACTAAGGTATAACGAGTAAGATAGACGAGATTTGAGACATCCAGATCCAGACTGAGATGTCATGAAATTGGGGACTTAACCAATAGACACTCAATGTTAGGTGAGATGAATATTGGATTAAGAGGATTCGAAATACCTAGATCCAGACTAAGGTATAACGAAAAAGATCAGAAAGCATTCATATCCAGAATGAAATGCTTAACAAAAAAGTTTTGAGACATCCAGATCCAGACTGAGATGTCAAGACTTTGGGGGACTTAATCAATAGACACTCAATGTTAGGTGAGATGAATATTGAATTAAGAGGATTGGGGACTTAACCAATAGACACTCAATGTTAGGTGAGATGAATATTGGATTAAGAGGACTCGAAATACCTAGATCCAGACTAAGGTACAACGAAAAAGCTCGGAAAGCATTCATATCCAGAATGAAATGCTTAACAAAGGGTTTGAGACATCCAGATCCAGACTGAGATGTCAAAAAATTGGGAACTTAACCAATAAACACTCAATGTTAGGTGAGATGAATATTAGATTAAGAAGATTGGGAACTTAACCAATAGACACTCAATGTTAGGTGAGATGAATATTGGATTAAGAGGATTCGAAATACCTAGATCCAGACTAAGGTACAACGAAAAAGCTCGGAAAGCATTCATATCCAGAATGAAATGCTTAACAAAGGGTTTGAGACATCCAGATCCAGACTGAGATGTCAAGAAATTGTGAACTTAACCAATAAAACTCAATGTTAGGTGAGATGAATATTGAATTAAGAGAATTCAAACTACCTAGATCCAGACTAAGGTATGACGAAAATGATCGGAAAGCATTCATATCCATAATGAAATGCTTAACGAAGAGTTTTGAGACATATATCAAGAATTTGGGAATACCTAGGACAAACCTGGGATATTCGTGAAGGTCACTTACCTCTTGTTAGAAAGAAGTTTTGGGACATCAACAATGTACCTCAAATATTCATGAAGGTTTCTCACCTCGAGGCTTCTGAAAGCAACATGAATGTCAAGAGCTCTTGGGTCTTCAAGGAAACATTACCTGTCAGACATTATTAGAGCAAAAAATACGTGCATTTACCAAAGAAGTAAGCAATTCAGCACACTCCAAAGTCCACTGAAGTTTTTTTTTATTCAATCAAGATTTGTGCATGATGGTTCTACCATATTTGCACCACCAAATTTCCACTGGGGAGAATCATCGCTTAAGACAATTTTTACTCATGACATGGATTTTCAAGAATACCAAATGAGAGACTTTCAGTTAGAAAGGATTTTCACTCACTCTCATTAAGAAGGCTATTTTGTCCCAACCATTAATGTGGGATCACAGGAATCACTCAATCTTACTTTCATCATGTCAACAAGGGTTCGAGTATTCTCGCAAGCAATACGACCTTGTCAATCTGAGAGGCCTTTATCAAGACTGTAATGTGGGCTTGGTTAATGGCTCAACAAAGAGGGACTCTTCGAGTCAAGGCTAATGGAAGAACAATACTTTGCAATCATCTTCGGGTTTACAAGTCAAGTAACTTGCGAAATGAGATAGAAATGGTCTTGCTCACACTTCTTCGAGCAATGCTTATAAACATATGAATTCCTACATTAATTTCAGTGCCCTAATCTGAAGAGACTTTGTAAGGGACGTAACGTAGGTCAAGTTCATGGGTTGAGAAATGAATGGATCATTAGGCTCAAAATGTGTATAAGGGGATGAGAATTGGTGCTCATCTTGGCATTGTCACGGGTCTTCTTCTCCACCATTGGGATTTTCCTTATAGGTACTATAAAAACTTGGCTTTTGAGTTCTTTGAGTACCACTCCATTGAGAATTCACTCTCTCTCTTTCATTTTTATGGGCATTGGCCTTGCTTTTACTAGGCACACTGCTTTTTCATGCCCCTTATGTTTTTTTTATGACTTTTGACACACTACATGTATTGAATCACCATGTAATGTTTCAACATTTGGGTTCTTAGGGATTTTTTTTGTTTTTGTCGGCACTTGGGATTCTGCTGCTTGAACATTTGCCTTTTGTCTTACCCCAGTGTGGGGGATGATCACCAATTAGGTTTAAATGAAACGAATTTACAGGCTCAAGGGGCTACGCAATGGATAAAGTGTGTAGGATAGAGAAAGAACTGCTCTTCATCATCCTAGGGCACTTAAATTACCGTATGAATTCAATGTAATAGCAATACCTGAAGATTGATGCAAGTGAGAGCAAGAATATTCCTATCAATTTCCTCACCTCATGATGTTATCTTACCTCCAACCTGCCCCAATGTGGGGTGGTTCTTGACAGGGGTAATTTAAAAATTATCCACGTGTGTGGGCTCAAAAGGGTTTAAACAATGGATGATCATGTAGTGTTTGGGATAGAGAATGAACCATCTCTCATCATTTCGATCATCGTACCTTTCGCGAGAAAACTCTTTACCTCACAGACATGGAACTTCCTACACTCGTCTCACCGATGTATGAGCAAGGGATTGTGTATAGGATAGGACTTGCCTTCACCCATCCCAACCACCACCAAGTCCCCCTTGACCCCCAGGTGCCGTCGATTGCCGACCACCCCCTCGCCGAAACTTCAATCAGCCCATCTTTGCCATTGCAACAGTTGGTTTCCTCTCTGCAGTTCAACCAAGAACGGAAGCCGAACCAGCAAGGCTTTGGGACTTCATGGCCTGTTTTCGAGTCCTTCCCGGCCTTGGTTGGTGTCGCCGCTAGGAGGATTGTCACCCGCCTTGGCATCGCCGTCGCCGTGGACTCACCGGAACGCTAAACTAGTGAGTTTACTCACTCAATCTTGCTTAGGAGGTTAAATATGCTTAAGAGTTGTTTAGATTAGTTTAAGTATGGATGAGTGATAATCTAGAATGGTTAGATTAGCCTTAGAATTGATTAGTGTTAATCTAATTAGTGAGATTAGCACATTTGAGTATGCTTTAGTCGAATTCAGTGGTTTTTCCTTAGAACTGATTTCTGGACCCTCGCCGTTTGCCATTTTTTAGATCGAAATGGGTTGGTGAATTTGAGGCCGATTCCTTCTTAAGAAATTTTTTAGACATCCTTAGCTACAACATATATATTTCTCAAGATTTTTAGGGATATAAAAGAATGAGATATCAGCTCCGTCATTTGCAAACAGAACCTCATTTTTTGCTGGAACTGGTGACCTTTTGGGATTCTAGGGGTTTTATCTATTCTTAGGGTTTGAATTTCAAAATGGTTTCTGCACAAAAGTTGTTTTTCACATCTTCTAGTTTAACATACTCAAATTTTAGATCAAACAAACATATTTTGGAGCTCCAACCAAACTGGTTTCGGAAAACAGACTTTCTGGAAAACGGACCCAGTTTTGGTACTAGATTGAGCGATTTATTGGGCTGAATCCAGAAGGATCTGGGTGAAGGTGTTTGCATAAAAAATGTTTTTTCTTTTTTATTTGTCATCTACAACATATTCAAATTTTGGAATTTTCTGAGTTCGGTTGGTTAGGTTTATGGATTTAAATTTGGAGACGCGCGAGTGGCCCAGTTTCTGCCAATTAGAACCGATTTTAGTTTGGTGATGGTTCTTGATGCTTTGCTTGCTTTAATTAGTGTTTTTAATGACTTGTGAATTTAATTTATTAGTTATTTAATTTTGGAAAAATACTATTCATGCAAACACTGTTCACAAATCACTATTCACGAAACACTGTTCACGCACACTGTTCACGTGCATTGTTCACCCGAGAAGGAAAAGTTTTCTAATTTCATGTGTTTTGATCTTATGAGGTGATTTGAGTGTATACATGCATGGGCATCCGCATGAATTGAGGTGATTTGTGTTGTGTAGAGGGAACCCGATAGGTTGTGAGCAGGTAAAGGGCTAAGTGCTACACGATAGCAAGACTACGTGTGAGTTACCTCTAGAGCCTTATACTATTGCTTATTGTAACCAAGGGCTAAGTGTTACATGACGACTTGAGTCGCATGGGAAATATCTCTAGAGCCTTGTAGTATTGTCATGCATAGTGAAGGGCTAAGTACTACACGATATTAAAACTCATGTGAGTCACCTCTAGAGCCTTGTACTATTGCTCTTTGTGGTCAAGGGCTAAGTACTACGCGATATTGAAACTTGTGTGGGTCACCTCTAGAGCCTTGCACTATTGCTATATGTGGTCAAGGACTAAGTACTACATGATGGCGAGACTTCGTGTAGGTCACCTCTAGAGCCTTAGACTATCGCTTATTGTAATCAAGGGCTAAGTGTTACGTGGCGACTTGAGTCGCATGGGAACTACCTCTAGAGCCTTGAGTTTATTTATTGAGTGGGGATGTTGAGTGGAATTGGAAATTGGATCATTAAGAGTGAATATCGGGGGTGGATTGAACCACCGACATGATTTACCTGCGTTTGATTGTGAGACGAAATTGTGTGACACGGAATGGGACGTGCCATAATGATTTGGCCTTATAATCGGGACTTCTGTGTTTGATTGGTTTGATAGTGAGATGTTCAAATTGATGAGTGCATTAATTATATGCATTTATGATATGAACTGTGCTGACGTGCAGGAAGAAAGTGAGGCGAGGTAAGTCCTCTGTTCTCATTGCGTGGTTGTGTGGCTAGAGCACCCTGAGGCGTATTTCCTTCCTAATAAGGGTTTAGGGGGTGGACTTGTTGAGACATTGTCTCACTGGTTATTGTATAACCATTTTCAGGTCCTTAGATGGTCGTCGTGGAAGACCGAAGCCCTGGAGTTTGGGAAGGTGGAGTCTAAGGGATCGGCGTATGTGACCTACCAGTATGTTGTAGGACAGCTTCTTTGAGAATCGATCTTTTATAGGCTTTTGACTAGACTCGTTTGTACCTAAACCCCGTTGTTTATAAAAGTGTGTTTTTGTGAAACGTGCGCTGCTTTCCTATCCCATGTTGTTTGTTGTCAGGGGTTTAATGTTTCGCTTCCACATGCGCATTAAAACGAATTGGGTCGGCGACGAGACCTGGGAATGTCGCATTTGTATCGACCATTGAGGGATGGGCGCACGCTCGAGGATCGGGGCAATGACATATCTACAACTTTAAAGGACAAGGTGTTAGCTGTGTTGAGTTGTTCTAGTTGCAAATTAGTGATTGGTGAGAGAGAGGGGAGGATAGATTTGTTAGTCCTAGCCATGTATGATATCGATGTGATAATTGGCATGGACTAGCTCACCAAGTAATAAGCTAAGATGGACTGCTATTGTAAAACGATTCAGTTTAACATGTTAGAGGGTGAAAGTTTCAAGTTTATTGGGAGTTGAGGAGGACCCTCGATTACCTTAATCTCGTCGCTTGAGGCAACCCATTTGTTAGACGGGGGTTGCCAAGGTTACTTAGTGACTATTGTGGATACGACAGTTGAGGAGCTAAAGATCGAGAACATCATTGTAGTGCAATAATTTTTAGATTTGTTACCAAAGGAATTTCCAAGCCTGCCGCCAGAGAGAGAAATAGAGTTCGTGATCGAGTTAGCACTCATGACAGAGCCAATTTCTAAGGCTCCTTATCGGATGGCGTTGTATGAGTTGAAGGAACTGAAGGTGCAGATGCAGGAGTTGTTGGATAAGGGATTCATATGTCCTAGTGCATCACTTTGGGGAGCACTAGTTATGCTCGTGAAAAAGAAAGATGGTTCGTTACGTTTGTGCATCGACTATCACCAACTCAATAAGGTGATGATCAAGAACAAGCATCCACTGCCGAGGATCGACGACTTGTTTGACCAGTTACAAGGAGCGTCGATATTTTCAAAGATTGACTTAAGGACAGGGTATCATCAGCTGAGGATTAGAAAGGATGACATACCGAAGTCAGTGTTTCGTACTCGATATGGCCATTATGAGTTCACTGTAATGCCGTTTGGCTTGATGAACGCCCCAGCTGCTTTTATGGATTTGATGAACTGAGTGTTCAAAGAATATCTAGATCAGTTCGTGATCGTGTTCATTGATGATATCCTGGTGTATTCGAGAATTTCAAAGGAACACAAGGGGCATTTGAGGATGGTACTCCAAACCCTGAGGAGTCATGAGCTGTACGCCAAGTTCGGTAAGTGCGAGTTTTGGTTAATTCGTGTGGCGTTCCTAGGTCACGTAATTTCAAGTGAATGAATCTCCATGGACCTAACTAAGATCAAATCAGTCATCAACTGGCCAAGACCGACTACCATGACAGAGATTAGAAGCTTTTCGGGTTTGGCAGGTTACTACAGAAGGTTCGTGGAAGGATTTTCAATGTTGGTGTCGCCTTTGACTCGACTACTAAAGAAGGAAGAGAAGTTTGTGTGGACAGACAAGTGCGAGTGTAGTTTCCAAGAGCTTAAGCAGAAGCTGACTACCGCACCTCTACTGACCATACCATCTGGTCCTGAAGGATACAAGATCTATAGTGATGCGTTGTTGAGAGGATTGGGTTGCGTGTTGATGCAACATGGTAGGGTTGTAGTATACGTGTCCCGTCAGTTGAGACCTCATGAGCTGAATAATCCAACGCATGACTTAGAACTCCCAGCGATCATTTTCGCTCTGAAGATTTGGAGACATTATTTGTGTGGAGAAAGATTCCAAATCTTCACAGACCATCAAAGTCTCAAGTACCTATTCTCTCAGAATGAGTTGAATATGAGACAACGTCGATGGATGGAACTTCTGAAGGACTATGACTGTGATTTCTTGTATCACCTTGGAAAGGCGAATAAAGTAGTAGATGCGCTAAGTCGGAAATCTTTGGTTGCGCATATGATGGTCAAGGAGTGGATTTTACTTGAGAGGGCTCGAGATTCGGTTTTCAAATTTGAGGTAAGCCACCTTTCAAACGTCATGGCCACCCTTAAAATTGAGCCAGAAGTGCAGATCAAAATCAAGACACTTCAGTTGACCGACCTAGAGATTCAAAAAATCCTGCAAGAGGATACCGAAAATAGAATGGCGAACTCTCAGATTTCTAATGACCGAACACTAAGGTTCAGAGGACGATTGTGTGTACCTGATGACGTAGAGCTTAAAGAGGAGATCTTGTCAGAAGCTCATAGAAGCAGTTACAACATTCATCCTACTAGTAAGAAGATGTATCAGAATCTGCGTCAACACTATTGGTGGTTCATTATGAAGGCAGATATCGCCAAGCATGTCGCCAAGTGTCTGACATGTCTGCAAGTGAAGGCACATCATTGTAAGATGGGAGGACTTCTGCAACCTCTCGAGATTCCCGAGTAGAAATGGGAACACATCACAATGGATATTGTGGCGGGCTTACCAAGGAGTCAGAGAGGTAATGATTCCATTTGGGTAGTGGTTGACAGATTGAAGAAGTTGGCTCAATTCATCGCCATACGAAAGGACCTTGATTTGGATAGGCATGTAGAATTGTACGTGCATCAGATTGTTCGTCTACATGGAGTGCCAGTGACGATTACATTGGACCGAGACCCGAGATTCACAGCTGTCTTTTGGAAGAGTTTGCAGGCTGCTTTAGGAATGAAGTTGCAGCACAGTACGGCCTATCATCCTTAAAAGGGTGGCCAGTTCGAGAGGACGATTCAAATCCTCGAAGACATGCTGCGAGCTTGCGTGTTGGATTTCAAGTGAAACTGGGAGGAACGGCTTCATCTTGTCGAGTTTGCCTACAACAACAGCTACTAGCAGAGCTTTAGATGGCTCCTTTTGAAGCATTGTACGATAAAGCATGCAAAACGCCAGTGTATTAGGATGAGGTCGGAGAACAAAAGATCACAGGCCCAGAGTTAGTCCCGCAATTAGTGGATGCAGTTACCGTCATCAATGACAGATTAAAGACCGTTCAGAGCCGCCAGAAAAGCTACGCTGATAAGCGTCAGCAGACAAAGGAGAATTGCAGACATTCCAATGGAAGAAATACAACAAGAAATCCATTTGTGCATTGATGATTTGTGTTCGAAGCGTGAAATTGTCAAAACTTATCTCCCAGACAAAAGAAAACTTGACAAAGCTTGTTCTTGCTAGATGTTAAAGATCAAATGCTCGAAGAAAGACTATGATGGTTCTTATGGAAAGTCTTCTAGGAAAAAGAAACACTTTAAGAAATTATGGATAAATAAATCCATACATGGTGCCAAGCACTTTCAAAAAAAAGAAGAAATGGCGATTCCTTCGCAAAAGGAAATATCATTCAAAACGATCAGGCCACAAGAAATCAACCCAATGCTTCATTTGCAACCAAAAAGGGCACTTTGCCAAAAACTATCCCCCAGAAAAAAAAAATGGTCAGAATCATTTGATACATCATATAGAGAAAAAGACAAGTATTTCACTTAAAAATGATGATGTCGAATCACTATCATCGCTCTTATAGATACTGGAGCTAATTGCTCAATCCTAGGCACTAAAGTTCTTCTTGAAGAATATTGGACTTCCTGTGTTTGATATTTTAATTCTGCCTCAGGAAATATTTTTTATACGAATGTGAGGACTACTACAGTAACTATTCATTTTTTCACCAATGTTCCATAACTACAAAAATCTTTGGATCCAGTCTTCCCAATAAAGATTTGATCATTGGTTGGGGCATTATGACTTAGATTTCTCAGCTTCACATCATTCCTAGAAAAGGTCTTAAATATAAGGACCAATTCTCTGAATTTGTCAATATCCAAAGACTTTTTTCCATCCAGATGAGTCTGTTAGACCCGATCATGCAGAAGTTGTTAGAATCCTATTCATAATCCCATTCTAAATTTTCCCAAAAGTGTTCTCATCCTTTATGGAAAAATCTGGAATTCTTTGTTTGCCTTCCTTTCAAGAAAAATGAAGACATTAATCCAACCAAGGCGAGTCATATGGGAATGAACCCAGATCATTTGGTTACTGCTCAGAAGGAATGCTCAGAACTACTACAATAAGGTCTTATTGAAATTTCAAATTCTCAATGGGCTTGTGAAGCCTTCTATGTCAATAAGTGAGCCGAGTAAAATAAAGGAAAAATGCGACTGGTAATAAATTATCAACCACTTAACCTTTTCCTTCAAGATGACAAATTTCCTCTACCTTCTAGAAATTCCCTCTTTATCAGATTATCGAAAGCCCATATGTACTCCAAATTTGATCTCAAAGCCAAATTTTGGCAATTAGGCATCCATCCTGAAGACAGACCCAAAACAGGGTTCTGTATCCCAAACCAACATTTTCAATGGAAAGTTCTTTCTTTCAGCCTAAAAGTGACACCATCATTATTCCAAAATGCTATGTGTCGAATTTTCCAACCAATCTTGTCAAGTGCAGCAATATATGTTGATGACATTCTGCTCTATAGCCCTGATGAAGAATCCCACTGCCAACTTCTTGGGTAGTTTGCAGAATTCGTGAAAAAAAAATGGGATTATGCCCTCTCAAAGAAAGATGAATATTGCCCAGACAGAGATTGAATTTCTTAGTATGCACCTTAACAAAGGGACATACTATCTAGGGCCACACATTGCTTAGGAATTGTTGAAATTTCCTAAAGAGAACTTTACAACAAAGTAAGTTCAGCAATTTCTTGAGATAATTAATTATCTTAGAGACTTTGTTCCAAACATTGCCAAATTGTTGATCCCACTACAATCAATGTTGAAGAAGAATCCCCCAGAGTTTCCAAGGCAATGGATTCAACAGGTATATTCTCATGTTGATTATGGAGGTGTTCGTCTTATGAACCCCATCTTCCTTGGCTCTCGCCTCAACCCCATCTTCCTCAACCCCTTTAAATTTTCGTGTGTCAAACGCCTCTAAGATCGACTACCTCTATGAAGTCTCCCTTAGTGATGTAACCAAGATCTCTGAAACACAACTTCCCCTTATGAACCCTTATTATGCTTTTGCTAAACCCACCTCATCATTTTCCCTCATCCGCTCCATCCGACAACTCATCCGCAAGACTCCAAATGAAGTAAAGGAGTACGTCCAGTCCTCCAAGTTGGATCAACATCCAATCCCTGCCACTGAAAGGGAGTACTTTGTTACTCTTCAAATTCACCCAAAGTTTCCAAGGCAATGGATTCAACAGGGGTATTCTCATGTCCATTATTGAGCTATTCGTCTTGCTCTTACTTTTCACAGTCACAAGGGCTTACCAGTCGTGGCAAGAATAGCGTTATTGGATACTCAGTTCTTGGAATACCAGCATGCTTGCATTGGTACAGTCCAAACCACTTTAAATGCTGGAATAGTTTTTGTCACCCTATATCCAAACTTCAACATCGCTCTTTCAAACCCCAGTTACTTTCTTTTCTAAAAGTCCAAGTCTAGCTCACCGGAGCTCCTCGGACTGCTGACTCTGTTGCAGCAACATTACACTACCAGATCATTTATTGAGTGCAGGATCATGCACTTGACCTGAATTTCCATAATGGGAATGAAGATGCTTTATTCATCTCCACGCAGAATGATCAAGCATCCTACATTCAGGTTCTTAGACAAATACCAAAAAAAAAAAAAAAAATTGGCCAAGCTCCTTTTGGAGACTTGGATCACCAACTATGAAAAGTTGCATCAAAACAGGGAAGGTGGAGTCAGTTTCCTGCAAGTATGCCTTCCCACAGTGGGCAAACCTCTCTCATTCAAGCCCTTCAGGGACAGCCTTTTAGCATAAAACCATTATGACCTTTTCTTTAGAGCCTAGAGACATTCAGAGATGCCGGGATGGTAACATTTCTAACAATCTAAGCTGTATTTCTCAGAGGATCTTACCAGGCTGGAGAAGAAGATTGAGTTTTAGAAAGCCATCGAGAGTTTTACACAAAACATTCACTTTACTTCAAGGGACTCTGCTCAACACATTACATCCTCATTGCCTTTTATAGGCTGTGGGAGGTCATACACAAACAAGGATCATGCTCATGGATCCTGAAACAAACAGAGGCTCTGGAAACTTCCGATAAGGAATTATTTGGGTGATATGAACAATGACAATGAACAGTGATTTCCCTAGCCTACTGCTACAATAACGTTATAGTGACTTGCAAGAAATTAGTAGTCTCGTCCATCACGAGCATTATAGTCATAGTCTAAGTCATCTGAACTATGCATTGACAGAAGATGTTCTTCATACTTTTGCTCAAGTCCTGCAAGTGAATCTGGTGAGAGAATTTGATTTGACAAGGATGCTTCCTCTTGGTTCTGGGAGGAGCCTGTAGTGTTGGCAGGAATTTCTGGCTGAGGCCAATTGCATGGCTGAGATAGCAGGATGTATCCATGCTTTGAGATAAGGACAAAGGTCCTTGATCATAGGGGTCTTGGGAAAGAGGACCTCCCCATTTCACATAGGAGTCTTGAGAGGACTATGCAATGTCTTATGTGTCTGTCATTTCATGCTCCTGTGATGATGTAACTTGTTTGAAATCCTCAAGTGCTTCCTTAGCTTTTGGTGTGAGACTATAATGATCCCATGCAGTGGGTACATTATAGTTCCATACATATTCAAGGATGGTTTTATTTTCCTGGCACAATATTCTTTGGAGTTCTTGGAACTGGTGTTCACAACGACCAATAGATCCTGGAAAGGATTTGTAAATCCAAGCTTTTGTAAGGTGCGATTGAGGTTTGTAGGATGTAGTACCTATAGCCTATGGAGCATCAGTGATGCTGCCATTGTTTCTTACAAAAGCCCATGGACGTTGGAAAACCAAAATAGTGTGAACTTTAGGGTTTGGTTGGATGGTTCTCAATTCTTGTTGTATGAGTTGCCTCCAATGAGTAGGAGGATAAAACCAATTGAAGAAAGCTAAGAGGTTCCTGTCATTTTCCTTTTCGATGTTTCAACCGAGTCCAAATACCCTAGTGACGTTGGCAATGAATCTTCTAGTTGGAATTTCAATGGCTATTAAGTACTTATTGGTTAAGTACCATAGTAACCATCGCAGTTGATCAAGGAAGTCGTCTTTCTTCTAGATTAGAGGATGTATGAATGGATAATCCGAATTTAATCCAAAAGGATAAAGAATCGAACCTCCATGGTGTCTGAACAGATCTGTGTGACATTGCCACATGACGTTTTCCAGATTTTCAATGAGGTTGTAATTCTGGACTTGTTCAACAATCTCCTAGGGGTATTTCTAGCTTGGCCAATCTCGCATTCTTTTAATCTTATACTTTTCATTGTGATCACGAGTATGGAAGGCACACCTCATGATGTACATATTGATTTCTGCTGACGCTTTTGGTCTGGACAAGAAGTCAACAAGCACATTCTTCTTTCCACCATTCAGCCCATCGAAGCAGTTGGGAATTTGGAATCTGCTTCTATACCATAATAACCATCCCAGTTGATCAGGGAAATCGTCTTCCTTCCAAATTAGAGGATGTATGAATAGATAATCCGAATTTAATCCAAAAGGATAATGAATCGAACCTCCATGGTGTCTGAACAGATCTATGTGGCTTTGCCACATGACGTTTTCCAAATTTTCAGTGAGGCTGTCATTCTGGACTTGTTCAACAATCTCCCGGGGGTATTGCCAGCTTCACCAATCTCGTATTCTTTCAATCTTATACTTTTCATTGTGATCATGAGTATGGAAGGCACGCCTCATGATGTACATGTTGATTTCTGCTGATGCTTTTGGTCTGGACTAGAAGTCAGCAAGCACATTCTTCTTCCCGGCAATGTGTTTGGTTTCAAAAGAATACTTTGAAAACCATTCAGCCCATCGAAGCAGTTGAGAATTTAGAATCTGCTTCTATTTGAACTTGGTCATCTAAGGAAAAGATGTCATGTCTAGTTCTACCAGGAAGTAATAGCCGATGAGATGGAATTCGAACATTTTTATTCCATTTTTCACTGCCAAGATTCCTTTGAAAGTGGAGTAATAATGCATTTCAGCTTGGGAAAATTTTCCACTTTTGTAGGCACACAGGTGTCTCTTACCATCAATTTCTTCGAACAAGATGGCTACCCAGTATTCATCACTAGTGTCAATCTAGAGAATTCTCTTTCCTGTTGAGGGGATTTGTAATGGAGGAAGAGTCTGCATAATCTCCTTAAGTTCAACAACTGCTTTAGTCTGAGATTTTCCTCAAGGTGGGGAATTCTTCTTCAGCATTGATTGTAGTGATAACTAGGGAAGACAGAGTCAGTTTCCTACAAGTATGCCTTCCCACAGTGGGCGAACCTCTCCCGTTCAAGCCCTTCAGGGACAGCCTTTTAGCAGGAAACCACTCTGACCTTTAGTTCAGAGCCTAGAGACACTCAGAGATGCCAGGATGGTAACATTTCTAACTATCCGAGCTGCATTTCTTAGAAGATCCTACATGGCTAGAGAAGAAGACTGAGTTTTAGAAAGCCATTGAAAGTTTTACACAAAACACTCACTTTACTTCAAGGGACTCTACCCAACACATTACATCCTCCTTGCCTTTTATAGGCAGTAAGAGGTCATACACAAACAAGGACCATGCTCACGAGTCCTCAAACAAACCAAGGCTCCAGAAACTTACGATAGGGAATTATTTGGGTGATATGAATAGTGACAATGAATAGTGATTTTCCTAACCTACTGCTACAATAACATTACAGTGACTTGCTACAGTGACTTGCAAGAAATTAGTAGTCTTGTCTGTCACGAGCATTGTAGTCATAGTCTGAGTCATCTGAACAATGCATTGCCAGAAGATGTTCTTCATACTTTTACTCAAGTCCTACAAGTGAATTTGGTGAGAGGATTTGATTTGACGATGATGCTTCCTCTTGGTTTTGGGAGGAGCCTGTAGTGTCGGCATGAATTTCTAGCTGAGGCCAATTGGATGGTTGAGCATAGTAGGATGTGTCCATGCTTTGAGATAAGGACAAAGGTCCATAATCATAGGCGTCTTGGGAAAAATGACCTCCCCATTTTGCATAGGGGTCTTGAGAGGACTATGCAATGTCTTATGTGTCTGTCATTTCATGCTCCTGTGATGATGTAGCTTGTCTGAAATCCTCGAGTGCTTCCTTAGCTTTTGGTGCAAGACTATAATGATCCCATGCAGTGGGTACATTATAGTTCCATACATCTTCGGGGATGGTGTCATTTTCCCGGCACAAGATTCTTTGGAGTTCTCGGTACCGTTGCTCACAACAACCAACAGGTCCAGGAAATGATTTGTAAATCCGAGCTTCTGTAAGGTGCAATTGAGGTTTGTAGGATGTAGTACCTATAGCCTGTGGAGCATCAGTGATTTTGCCATTGTTTCTTACAAAAGCCCATGGACGTCGGAAATACTAAATAGTGTGAACTTCAGGAATTGGTTGGATGGTTCTCAATTCTTGCTATAAGAGTTGCTTCCAATGAGTGGGAGGATAATACCAATTGAGGAAAGCTAAGAGGTTGCTATCATTTTCCTTTTCAATGTTTCGACCGAGTCCAAATATCCTAGTGAGGTTGGCAATGAATCTTCTGGTTGAAATTTCAATGGCTATTAAGTACTTATAAGTACCATAATAACCACCGCAGTTGATCAAGGAAGTCGTCTTCCTTTCAGATTAGAGGATGTATGAATGGATAATCCAAATTTAATTCAAAATGATAAAGAATCGAACCTCCATGGTGTCTGAACAGATCTATGTGGCATTGCCACATGAGGTTTTCCAAATTTTTAGTGAGGCTGTCATTCTGGACTTGTTCAACAATCTCCCGGGGGTATTGCCAGCTTCACCAATCTCGTATTCTTTCAATCTTATACTTTTCATTGTGATCATGAGTATGGAAGGCACGCCTCATGATGTACATGTTGATTTCTGTTGATGCTTTTGGTCTGGACAAGAAGTCAACAAGCACATTCTTCTTCCTAGCAATGTGTTTGGTTTCAAAAGAATACTTTGAAAACCATTCAACCCATCAAAGCAGTCGAGAATTTGGAATCTGCTTCTGTTTGAACTTGGTCATCTGAGGAAAAGATGTCATGTCTAGTTCTACCAAGAAGTGATAGCCGATGAGATGGAATTCAAACATTTTTATTCCATTTTTTACTGCCAAGATTCCTTTGAAAGTGGAGTAATAATGCATTTCAGCTTGGGAAAATTTTCCACTTTTGTAGGCACACAGGTGTCTCTTACCATCAATTTCTTCGAACAAGATGGCTACCCAGTATTCATCACTAGTGTCAATCTGGAGAATTCTCTTTCCTATTGAGGGGATTTGTAATGGAGAAAGAGTCTGCACAATCTCCTTAAGTTTAACGACTGCTTTAGTCTGAGATTTTCCCCAAGGTGGGGAATTCTTCTTCAGCATTGATTGCAGTGGGATCAGCAGTTTGGCAAAGTTTGGAACAAAGTCTCCGAGATAATTAATTATCTCAAGAAATTGTTGAACTTGCTTTGTTGTAAAGTTCTCTTCAGGAAATTTCAACAATTCCTGAGTAATGTGTGGCCTTGGATAATATGTCCCTTTGTTAAGGTGCATACCGAGAAATTCAATCTTTGTTTGGGCAATATTCATCTTTTTCTGAGAGAGCATAATCCCATGTTTTTTCACGATTTCTGCAAACTGCCCAAGAAGTTGGTAGTAGGATTCTTCATAAGGGCTATAGAGCATAATATCATCCATATATATTGCTGCACTTGACAAGATTGGTTGAAAAATTCAACACATAGCCTTTTGGAATAGGGATGGTGCCACTTTTAGGCCGAAAGTAAGAACTTTCCATTGAAAATGTTGGTTTGTGATACAAAACCCTGTTTTGGGTCTGTCTTCAAGATGGATGCCTAATTGCCAAAATCCGGCTTTGAGATCAAATTTGGAGTAAATATGGGCTTTTGATAATCCGGTAAAGATGGAATTTCTGGAAGGTAGAGGAAATTTGTCATCTTGAAGGAAAATGTTAAAGGGTTGATAATTTATTACCAGTCGCATATTTCCTCTATTTTGCTCTGCTCGCTTATTGATATAGAAGGCTTCACAAGCCCATTGAGAATTTGAAATTTCAATAAGGCCTTGTTGTAGTAGTTCTAAGCATTCCTTCTAAGCAGCAACCAGATGTTCTAGGTTCATTCCCACATGACTCGCCTTGGTTGGATTGATGTCTTCATTTTTCTTGAAGGGAAGGTGAATAAAGAATTCCGGATTTTTCCATAAAGGATGGGAACATTTTTGGGAAAATTCATAATAGGATTCTGAACAAGATTCTAACAACTTCTGCATGATCGGGTCTAACAAACTCATCTAGATGGAAAAAAGTCTTTGGATATTGACAAATTCAGAGAATTGGTCCTTATATTTAAGACATTTTCCAGGAATGGTGCGAAGTTGAGAAATCTGAGTCATAATGTCCCAACCAATGATCAAATCTTTATTGGGAAGACTGGATCCAAAGATTTTTAGAGTTATGGAACACTGGGGAAAAAACTGAATAGTTACTGGAGTAGTCCTCACATTCGTAGAAAAAGTAGCTCTTGAGGCAGAATTAAAATATCGAACACAGGAAGTCCAACATTCTTCAGGAAGAACTTTAGTGTCTAGGATTGAGCAACTAGCTCCAGTATCTATAAGAGCGATGACAGTGATGGGTTTAGCAAACTTTGAAGTGAAGATTTTCACAGGGAAATGGGCACAATGGAGTTGGCTTGAAAATATGTTAGGGCTTTGTTCTGGAGAAGTGAGGGATATGTGAAAAAGGTCATTAGAATCTGGATCTGAATTGGAATCAGTTTTAGTGGAAGTTTGGTAACAAGGAATAACACAAACAATTTGTTCAGATGGTTCTTCTTCCATAGAGAATAAAGATTCGACATCATTATTTTCAAATGAAATACCTGTCTTTTTCTCTATATGATATATCAAATGATTCTGACCTTTTTTTGCCTAGGGACAGTTTTTGGCAAAATGCCATTTTTGGTTGCAAATGAAGCAACGGGTTGATTTCTTGTGGCCTGATCATTCTGAACAATCTTTCCTTTTGCGAAGGAATCACCACTTCTTCTTGTTCCGAAAGTGCTTGGCTTCATGTCTGAATTTCTTTATCCAGAATTTCTTAAAGTATTTCTTTTTCCTGGAAGACTCTCCATAAGAACCATCATAGTCTTTCTTAGAGCATTTGATCTTTAACATCTGGCGAGAACAAGCTTTGTCAAGTTCTCTGTTGTCTGTGAGATAAGTTTTGACCATTTCACACTTCAAACACAAATCATCAAAGCACAAATGGATTTCTTGTTGTATTTCTCCCATTGGAATGTTTGCAATTCTCGTTTGTCTGCAGAGAAAAAGATCTCTCAACCTACTGGGACAATTCTTTAGGGATGGAAATCAGAAAAACTTGTTTCAGATTTGGGTCAGCTCCAATACCATATAAAAGCTTGAGCATTTCCCGATAATGTTTATCAAGATGCCTTTTCTGGAGAGAGCAGCATTTTCTCTCAAAGAATTCTCTCCTTTTGATCTCATAAAGGTCAGAAGGTTTTCCAATGAAAAAATGGTATAGGAGGGTAATGGCATGGCTAAAATCTGATGAGAGTAGAATTGAAACTGGTCTTGTTCTGTTACCAATTGCCACCAGTGTTTGAGGCTTCTTGTGAACCTTGTGACAAAGCCAAAATGGACATCATACTTATCTTGATTGGTAAGAGCTTGGGCATTTAACCAAGTATGAAATTCCTCGAATCTTTCTGGCCATTTAGAATATGGAATATCATCAACAATGAAAAACTATTTGGAGGATGAGGTAGACTCATTCTGAGAAGAGTTGCTTGGTTGAACAACTTCTGGTTGAAAAGGATTAGATTCCATGTCTTGATTTGGAGGATCGGCCATGAATATTGATGAAGTTACTAGCACAATAGGGAAGGAATCAATATCAGGTATTGAGAAGGATGAAGAAGATGGAAGAGATATTGATCCTGACTTAGTATCAGAGTTAGTTGGAAAAGCCGCATCTACCAAATTTTGATCCTTTGTAGTGACAAGATTAGCCTCTTCCTATTTGCTCAAATCTTTCAAGAATGATTTTAACAGATTTGATAGCATCATTTGGCTTGGCTTGTCTTTTATAACAAGTGGGGATTCTTCAGGCATCTTCTCATTTCCCTTTTCTTTTTCTTTTTCGATCCAGTTCTTTGAGACAATTCCGCATAACTACCACATCTGCCTTATCTTGTCTGATAGGAACATCTATGAGGGCAGTAAAGATAGACGTCTGCAGTGGAAGCGAATGCTTTGTTCGCAACGTAGTTGGAAATGGGTTGAAAGGATTTAACCTTCCTTATTCGAGGAGTTTGATCTATCTTTTGAGTTTTCCTATTTCCTCCTTGGGGCTTTCAAGATGATGATAGCCCAAATGTTGTTCGGATTCCAAGGCATGAAGCCTCTTTTGGAAGTGCGAAAGCATCTTCTTGGTGGTTTCATCATATCTTCGAAAATCTTGTTGCACATTCACAATTTTGGATTCGATTGCTTTGAAAGCATTGTTGTGTGCTAAAAGTATCTCTGATTGCCAATTCAAGATAGCTTCAGCGACAAGAGTCCTTTTTTGTCTTCCATGTTCATCCACATCAGTGGGGGCGGGTATTTTGGGAACATGTCGGTATCTGCCTTATGGATCAATGAATTCTTCTGGAGCAGGGAATGAAAGTTGCAAGCTTTCACGTGTGAGAGGAGAAAAATATGCCTCTTGGAACCTAGAAATGGAAGAGCTAGGTAGTACTGTTTGTGGAGTCTCAAGTGGGTAGGAATGCTTTTTCACCCATTTTAATATTGGTTTATAAAATGGGGAAATGGCTGGTTTTTTTTTAGGAGGAGATGATGGTGGTGGATTTGGTGAAACAGACTGTGAAGTGGTGAACTCTGGTGGTAGAGTTGGAGCATAAGAAACCATAAGGGGAAGTTGTGTTCAAGTATTGTGAAGAGTCTCCGTTCAAGTACCTTTGGTACATAGTATCTTTTGACTTTTTGTGCTTACTTCGGGGTTTTGCATTTGGATCTACTTCGTCAGGAGAATTTGTACAATAGAAACATTAACAAAAAGGATCCAGAAGCAATGACCATATCGGTCCTTGTAGTAATGGATAGGGTTTCCATTACTTTGGAAATATTGAACAAGCTTCTTAGGGTCTGGCTCGGAAATTGACTTAGGAATGCATGGTTCAATCATGAAGAGAGTTTGGAAGATAGAAGGACTTTCTTCCTTTTCTTTGCCAAATTTAATGGAAACAGTGCCATCCTTCTTTTTGACAAATTCAAAGTCTGAAGATTGGAAAGGCTTGTTGTTTTGATGCAGCTTTTCATAGTTGGTGATCCAAATCTCCAGAAGGAGCTTGGCCAACTTTTCTTTTGGAATTTGTCTAGGAACATGAATGCATGATGCTTTATCATTCTGCATGGAGATGAATAAAGCATCTTCATTCCCATTATGGAAATTCAGGTCAAGTGCATGATTCTGCACTCGATAAACCATATGGTAGTGTAATGTTGTTGCAACAGAGTCAGCAGTCTGAGGAGCTCCGTTGAGCTGGATTTGGACTTTTAGAAAAGAAAGTAACTGGGGGTTTGAAAGAGCGATGTTGAAGTTTAGATATAGGGTGACAAAAACTGTTCTAGCATTTAAAGTCATTTGAACTATACCAATGCAAGCATGCTGGTATTCCAAGAACCGAGTATCCAATAACGCTATTCTTGCCACGACTAGCAAGCCCTTGCGACCGTGAAAAGTAAGAGCAAAACGAACAGCTCCATAATGGACATGAGAATATCCCTATTAAATCCATTGCCTTGGAAACTCTGGGGGAATTTGAAGAGTAACAAAGTACTCTTTTTTTATGGTAGAGATGGGATGTTGATCAAACTTAGAGGACTGGACGTACTCCTTTACTTCCTTTGGAGTCTGGTAGATGAGTTGTCAGATGGAGCGGATAGGGGAAAATGATGAGGTGGGTTTAACAAAAGCAGAATAAGGGTTCATAAGGGGAAGTTGTATTCCAGAGATCTTGGTTTCATCACTAAGGGAGACTTCATAGAGGTAGTCGATCTTAGAGGCGTTTGACACACGAAAATCTAAAGGGGTTGAGGCGAGAGAAATAGGTGCTTCTAGTACTTCTGGATCAGTCGTGATGTGAAGAAATCTTCTCAACACTGGATTCACCTACTGAGCGTATGGAATGGATCTTGTTATAAATGAAACCATAGCTCTGATACCATTGAATGGACCTTGGCTTAGAACTAGGGAAGAGGAAGTCAGTTTCCTGCAGGTATGCCTTCCCCTAGTGGGTTCCAAGTTGGTGAGCATGTCTTTCTGAAGGTGTCACCAATGAGGGGTACTTCACGCTTCAGCAAAAAGGGAAAGCTGAGTCCGAGGTACGTAAGTGTGACATCCTGATTTTCAGGTTCGGATTTGAATCGGATAAGTTAGGCCTTTCATCAACGTGAATATAGTGTTTTTCTCTGAGATGGCGACTCATGAGATAACTGACCTATCAGGTGAAGCCGCTAAAGGATTCTAATGCAATAGACTTGAGAATTCGACCAGGAATCGACTCATCGACCGTGCTAGTCTGCAAGGGTCATTGCAGCATAATTAAAAATCGATCAGAGACCAGAGATAGGTCGATTCGACTGAAATGGTGATCAAAGTGTGGGTGATTGCACAATTCTCGTCGATCGGCACTAAACCGATTTTCTGTCGTTTTGGGTACCCTCTGTCCGTATTTGAAACCTTGAGATTTTCACGATCACCGAAAGTTGCCAATGTGTCGGATGGGTTCATTATGGTTCGAAGAAAATCGACCATGGGTCAATTACACCAAAAATTCCTAAAAGCTACCCGGTAGGCAAGGTCACACTAAAAGCGCGTTTGATTGAAAATAACCGCAAATTTGAATTCGATTTCAAAAATTGGAAGTTCTGTCGTGTCATGAGTCATTCTAGGAACATTGACTCACGTTTTGAGGAAATTCCGGTGAGTTCGGGATTTTTACGGAAAATCGTTGCGAACGATTTGGAAAATAAATAGCAACTCAGATTGGCCAATTTGAATAGACTTTTGGCATATGGTGTAAGTGAATTGGTGAATGGAAGTTGTTTGGGCTTTTTCTGAATTCAAATTGGACGTCAACTGGATTTGTTTGTTGAAAAAATCGGATTCCGAGAAAAATGAAAGAGAATTCAGATTTGAAGGAAATTCGTGAGATGAAAGAACCGACTCATCTCGGTCTTCGTTGAGACTTCAAATTGTGCAATTGGTAAAGGATTGGACCCCGGGATGACCAATTGTATTGATTAAATTATGACTTTAATTTGTATTATTTTCTTTTTTCTTTGAGCCGCACCCTTCATGCACGAACCCCTCCTCTCACGCACGTTTTCCTTATTTTCTTTCTCTCTTGGCCGATCTTTTCTCTCTCTCCTCCCCCATCCACTCGTGCGGCCAGCTGCACCCCTCAGTCTCCTACGTTTCTTTCATCTTTTTCATTTGACTTTAGTTGCTCTTATCCTTTCATTTCCCCTCTCAAGCGACAACTTCCTGCCCTTTTTATCTTTCGAGTTTATTTGTCTCTTTTATCTTTCTCTCTCTGGCTCACCATCACGGACGGTCACTGCTTCTCTCTTTCTTGTTTTTGGATTGCCGTCCCTTTCTTTCGCACAAACTGCCCAAACAAAACCCACGCCCATGAAGTTCTCCACCGAAGCCTCCTGTTTCTTCATCTTTCCTCTCTCTTCGTGTCTCCATCCAACTACACGAAGACAAGCCAATTGTCCAGCTCATGTCACGCCAGCCCACATTCCAGTAAACTGTGCCATCCCTTCCATCGGTTTGTTGACCGTAAACCCCCCGCGTCCATTTCAATTTCACCGAAGCTTTCTTCCCCGTCTTTGACGTCAGCGTGCGTCCCTCAACAAGTCAACCTGCCTCAAGCAGAATTCCCAGGGGCTGACTTCGCTGCCATCTCGCCCGTTCGTGTCTTCGGTTCCAGCGTCCGTCGAAGCTACTTCCTCTTTGTGCAGCTCGACTCCAGTGGAGCCAGATCGTGGACTCTGCCCAACAAAGCCCTCTATCAAGCCCAAGTGAACTTCAACTTCAGCCCGTTAACTTCATTCCGGCCCAGTCCAGCAGTCTTCAGCCCATTAAGTGATTCTTCAGCCCAGTTCAGCGAGGCGCATCTTCAACAGCAATTTGGGCCTAGCAATTCCTTTGCTGTTCGTTCTAGCAACCTAGCCCAAGGTGATTTAATTCAATTGAAGCCCACGAAGCCAAGCCCAAGCCCATAAATTTATGTGGGCTTGCAAAGCTTTTGGGCCCGGTCGAAGTGTCGGCCGCTGTCGTGGTGATTCGGTCTCCGTTTTTAACCAAGTGAGTTTTACTCATTAATGCTTTCTTAGTTTGCTAATTATACTTAGGGTTGATTATATTTAATTAAATGTAATTAGGTAGTTAGATTAATTTAGATAAATTAAATTAGAGACTTAATGATGCATGTTAGGTGGTTAGAAATAGCCATTAGCTAGTAGACGCGCTATATTAATTATTGAACGAGTCTCGGTAATTTTCCGAGCTCGTCTCAGCTTCCAATCAGGCATTACAGACCTAAATTGGATTTTTAATAATTATTTATTTAATTTTCGAAATTAATTATTTAATTATTTATTTTTTCCGGAAATTCAGCCGGGATGGTTGGTGACCGGAATTTCGTGCTGATTGTCGTGGTGCAGTCCGTTTATTTATTTGAGCTCTACGTTGTATGAAATTGATTTAAATTGTGAATTTTAGGATATGTTCCTAAATGGTTGTTTTTAATTATTTGATGGGGAAATGTTTGACTATCGATTGTCAGTACTGATGGTGGAGTGGTGATTCAGTGTGGCATCTAAAAGGGCACGTGGGCTCGGTGAATTGATGCATTACTTTGGCGAACGAGTGCCTTAGAGAATGCACATGGTCCCAGGCATCGTAAAATGGGCACGTGGGCTCGGGGATTGATGCATCACTTTGGTGAACTAGTACCTTAGAGAATGCACGTGGCCCCAGGCATCGTAAAAAGGGCACGCGGGCTCGGTGATTTGATGCATCACTTTGACGAACTAGTGCCTTAGAGAATGCACGTGGGCCCATGGAATTAAGTGAGGCATCTTGGGAGAGACACGTGGGCTCAGTGATTTGATGCATCACTTTGATGAACTAGTGCCTTAGAGAATGCATGTGTGCTCGGTGACTAAATAGACATTGTGGGGAATGTATGGTCTAATTGACTTGTAATCGACTAGTTCGATTGATCGATAATTCAATCCGTATGGTTTAAATGGGTGCCGATATTAAATTGTACTGACTTGCAAGTGGAATCTGAGGCCAAGGTAAGTCCTCTGACCAGTGCGTGTTTAGGTAGCCCATAGTGTATTGGTTTACTAATCGGGTCTTAGGGAGTAGAACTTGCTGAGATGTAGTCTCGTTGGTTATTAAATAACCATTCCAAGTCCCTAGATGTAGCAGACTTAGATTTTGAAGATCTCGAAAGTTCGATGCAGTCTACTGAAAGCTCCAGTTGGAGTGTGGAGGATGATGAAGAGGAGGACGAGGATCTGTAGTTTGTGGAACCCCACCCCTACTTGTAGACCTTGTTTTTAAACCGACTTGAGTTGAATTTGAGTTAATAGTTCACTTTGTATATATGTGCACTGGTTTGCAATGTATATAAGTGTGGATGTTTTTAAAGGTTTGAAATTTAGTCATATTATTCTATCCCAATGTTTTATTGTCTGGGGATCTAATATATGCTTCCGCTTGTCCATTAAAAAGAAAGTGTCGATGATACATAGTCCTGGAATATCGCATTTAAAATCGACTCAGGTAAGGGATGTGCGCGTGCCTGAAGATCGAGGTGTGACATCCCTTTTTTGTGGTATTAGAGCAATGGTTAGGGATTGGAGTGATAAGGTGCGATGACTCATGGGATAGTAGTAGGAAAGACCTCTAAATTCATGCTGGCGCATGTCTGTGGTAGCTTGTTGTAGCTTGTTTGTGAGTCACTCAAATTCTAATGTGGTATTGGAATTAGAAAATAGGTTTCTGTAAAGAGCCTGTAGTATGAGTGATCAGGAGCTGAGAAATCCTAGTAAGAGGACGGTAGCCTCTGTGACTTGGGAAAAAACGTCGACAAAGATCGGTGCCCGAGGTGGTTGTGGCAAAGCGCCGGCTTATGCCAGCGCGAGTGTAAAAGTACCACCGTGGGTCGATACTGAGAGTGTAGCAGCGCCGAGCGATCCTAGGTCTAGCAAGATCTTTCAAGCTTAAGTTTTTCCACGGAGCTTGTCGAACCAGTAAGCTCGGGATCAAGTCGCTATTGTTGCCACACCTTCCGAAGTTCAACATGGAAATGTGATCTGGGAGTAAGACGTTGCATTCGAGTTGAAGTTCAGATTCAGTAGAGATGGAAATCAATTTGGGAAGGAACCTATGACTGGAAAAAGACATGCTATTTCGTCCATCAGGAAAGGTAAGATAGGCAAATCAACATCGGATCAGAACGTTGTGTGTCATGGAAGACAACATAAATTGGCCCCGTGCCATGTTAGGACGGGTGGTTGTTCTTATCATAATCGATAGGGTCACTTGGCAAGTGACTGTTTCAGAAGGCCGATGAGACCGTAACAGCAATTGTTGTCACCGCGGATGAGATCGCAAGTGCCAGCACTGTTGATAAGATAGATCAGCGGGAGTGTGCCGTAGAACACGCCACGGGATTTTTGGGGCAGACCCGGTGCAAGTAAGTGAGCATGCTGTCATCCGACAGGAGATAGAGGACTCACCAAGTGAGTGCCAAAAGTATGGAAGAAATGCATGGATTAATCCTGTGTCCGAGAATGACTAGAGAGTGCTTTGATGGTAGCGAGCATGGCCATCAAGTGAGGGACTATCAGTTGGAGTTCAAGAAGAACACCAACACTCTTACTACCAATAGAACGTCACTAGGATGGCCAAAAAAAAAGGGAACATGAACGGAACCGACCATGCTTTATTCAATAGAAGAATGTTTTGAGGTGATTTTATCAAAATGGTGCCAGAGAATGTTGGGGATGCAACTACGGAATTTCAGTGGTATGTCAAGGCTGTAGGAAAAGAACCACTGACTAGAGTTGTACTTGATTGGCCGTTGGTGCATAACCTTATTGCCAAGTGCGAAAGGAATTAACTCCTGGAGCGTCTTGTGAAGATGAATTGTTATAGTGGAGTAACCCAATTTATTACAGGAGCAGGTAGAAATGCTGAGTTTTATTGAGAGTCGAGAAGGGTCCTCGACTTCTTTAATCTCGTCACTTGAGGTGATCCGTTTGTTAGACGGAGGATGCCTAGGTTACTCGGTGACTATAATGGATAAGACAGATTAAAGAACTAAAGATAGAGGACACCTCAGTAGTCCAAGAATCTCTAGATGCATTGTCACAAGAATTATCAGGCAGTTGTCAAAAAAAAAAAAAAAGAGAGATAGAAATTGCGATCAAGCTAGCACCTGGAATAGAGCCACTTTCTAAGGCTTCTTACCAGTTGTCATTGTTTGAATTGATAGAACCAAAGGTGCAGATGTGAGAATTGTTGAATAAGGAATTATGCATATCAGTGTATTGCTTGGGAAACATCAATTTGTATGTGAGAGAAAGAAGAATGATTCATTGCAATTAAGCATCGACCATCATCCACTCAAATAGGTGATAACCAAGAACAAGTGTTCATGGCTGAAGATTGATGAAGTATGTGACCAGTTACAAAAGTGTCGATACTTTCAAAGGTCAACTTCATAACATAGCACCATCAGTTGAGGATCAGAAAGAATGATGTATTGAATTCAGTACTTAGTCCTACAGATGGTCTTTACAAGAGTATTGTAAAACTGTTTGGCTTGACGAACACTCCAGCTTGCTGTCATAGATTTGACAAATCGAGTGTTCGAAGAATATCTAGATAAGTTGTGATCATGCTTTTCAATGATATTATAGTGTATTTGAAGAATGCTAAGGAGTACGAGAGACATCTAAGAAGGGCGAAAGAATTTCCGTGAATCCAATCAAGACCAAAACAGTTATTAGCGAACTGAGACCGACAATAGTAGTAGCAAACAAAAGCCTTATGGGTAGGACAGATTACTACAGAAGGTTCGTAGAAGAATTTTCAGCATCAGTATCGTCCCAGACTCAATCTCTTATGAAGGAAGAGAAATTCATAGAAATAGACAAGTGCGAAGATAGTTTACAGAGCTTAAGCAAGAATTGGCTACCGCACTTGTATTGACCATTCCATTTGGCTCTAGAAAGCATGAGATCTTTAGTGATGTGTCTTGTAGAGGACTGGGTGTGTACTGATACAACATGAGAAGATTGTTGCATACACGTCCCACTAGTTGAGACCCAACAAATTGAATATGAAAATGGTGTCGTGAATCATAACTTTGGAAGGACTAGGATGGTGATATCTGGTATCACTCTGGAGGAACGAAAGAAGTCACTGATGCATTGAGTCGAGAATCTTCATTGGTGATTATACTGGTTAAAGTATGGACCTTACTTGAGAAAGTTTGAAATTCGGTTTTCAAATCTGAGGTAGGCCACCTTTTGAATTTATGGCAACTCTCAAAATTGAACCGAATATTTAGACAAAAATCAGATATTTCAGTTATAGACCGGGATACTCATAAAATCCTATAAGAGGATACTGAAAAGAAAGAATATGACTTTCAGACTTCTGAGGATGGAACACTCAAGTTCCAAGAATGATTGAGTGTACTTGATATTGTAGCACTCATGTAAGAAACATTATCAGAAATTCATTGTAGCAGTTGCAGTATTTGATCAAACAATTCAGAGTATGCCAGAATTGGTGTTAGTTCAATTGGTGGACCGTTATGAAGATAGATATCGCCGGATAAATTGTGAGTGTCAAAGATACTGATAAGTGGAAGTTTGATAATGAAAGCCGGGAGGACTTTATCAATCACTCGAGAGAGTCCCGATTGGGAATGGAAGTATGGCATGATGGAAAGTCATGACAGGCTCACTAAGGAATCAGGGGAGTACCAATCCCATTTGGGGTTGTGGTTGACAGATAGATGGAGGCGACTCACTTCAGTACAGTAAAAATATATCTCAATGTGAATGGGTATACCGAAACGTGTGTGTATCGGATAATTCACTGGCATGGAGTGCCGGGGATGAATTATATGTCAAATCTGGATCAAAGGTTACACGTTTGACAGAGCTTTCGGATGGTTCTTATTAGAGCTTGCAGAGTAGAGTATGCAGAATTTCAGTGTTGAGAAAGATCACAGACCAAGGTCAACTCAGTAATCAGTGATGGTAATTGCCGAGATCAATGTCGTACATGGAAAGCCTAGATCAGTGGGTAGTTCAGAAATGGCAGATTATGTATACTAAGATGGTCCCCTTGGTTAAAGTGGTCTGACAACGCCACGAGATTGAAGAAGCAATCAAGAAAAGTGAGACTTGATGAGACGACAATAACCCCCACCTCTTTATTTGAGGATTGGTAAAGGTTTAAATTTCGAGATCGAAATTTTTGTAAGAGGGAAAAAGTTGTGACATCCTGATTTTCAGGTTCGGATTTCAATCGGATAAGTCGGGCATTTCATCAACGTGAATATAGTGTTTTTCTCTGAGATGGCCACTCATGAGATAATTGACCTATCAGGTGAAGTCGTTAAGGGATTTTAATGCAATATACTTGAGAATTCGATCAGGAATCGACTGCTTGACCGTGCTAGTCTGCAAGGGTCATTGCGGCACAATTAAAAATCGATAAGAGACCAGAGATAGGTCGATTCGACTGAAATGGTGATCAAAGTGTGGGTAATTCCACCTAATTGCAAAATTATCGTCGATCGGCACTAAACTGATTTTCTGTCGTTTTGAGATTTTCACGACCACTGAGAGTTGCCAATGTGTCGGATGGGTTCATTATGGTTCGAAGAAAATTGATCACGGGTCAATTACACCAAAAATTCCTAAAAGCTACCCGGTAGGCAAGGTCACACTAAAAGCGCGTTTGATTGAAAATAACCGCGAATTTGAATTCGATTTCAGAAATTGGAAGTTCTGTCGTGTCATGAGTCATTCTAGGAACATTGACTCACGTTTTGAGGAAATTATGGTGAGTTCGAGATTTTAACGGAAAATCGTTGCGAACGATTTGGAAAATAAACGGCAACTCGGATTGGCCAATTTGAATAGACTTTTGGCATCTGGTGTAAGTGAATCGGTGAATGGAAGTTGTTTGGGCTTTTTCTGAATTCAAATTGGACCTCAATTGGATTTGTTTGTTCAGAAAATCGGATTCCAAGAAATATGAAAGAGAATTCAGATTTGAAGGAAATTCGTTAGATGAAAGAACCGACTCATCTCGGTCTTCATTGAGACTTCAAATTGTGCAATTGGTAAAGGATTGGACCCCGGGATGACCAATTGTATTGATTAAATTATGACTTTAATTTGTATTATTTTCTTTTTTCTTTGAGCCGCACCCTTCAAGCACGAACCCCTCCTCTCACGCACGTTTTCCTTATTTTCTTTCTCTCTTGGCCGACCTTTTCTCTCTCTCCTCCCCATCCACTCGTGCGGCCAGCTGCACCCCTCAGTCTCCTACGTTTCTTTCATCTTTTTCATTTGACTTTAGTTGCTCTTATCCTTTCATTTCCCCTCTCAAGCGACAACTTCCTGCCCTTTTTATCTTTCGAGTTTATTTGTCTCTTTTATCTTTCTCTCTCTGGCTCACCATCACGGACGGTCACTGCTTCTCTCTTTCTTGTTTTTGGATTGCCGTCCCTTTCTTTCGCACAAACTGCCCAAACAAAACTCACGCCCATGAAGTTCTCCACCGAAGCCTCCTATTTTTTCATCTTTCTTCTCTCTTCGTGTCTCCATCCAACTACACGAAGACAAGCCAATTGTCCAGCTCATGTCACGCTAGCCCACGTTCCAGTTAACTGTGCCATCCCTTCCATCGGTTTGTTGACCGTAAACCCCTCGCGTCCATTTCAATTTCACCGAAGCTTTCTTCCCCGTCTTTGACGCCAGCGTGCGTCCCTCAACAAGTCAACCAGCCTCAAGCAGAATTCCCAGGGGCTGACTTCGCTGCCATCTCGCCCGTTCGTGTCTTCGGTTCCAGCGTCCGTCGAAGCTGCTTCCTCTTTGTGCAGCTCGACTCCAGCGGAGCCAGCTCGTGGACTCTGCCCAACAAAGCCCTCAATCAAGCCCAAGTGAACTTCAACTTCAGTCCGTTAACTTCAGTCCGGCCCAATCCAGCAGTCTTCAGCCCATTAAGTGATTCTTCAGCCCAGTTCAGCGAGGCCCATCTTCAACAGCAATTTGGGCCTAGCAATTATTTTGCTGTTCGGCCCAGCAACCCAGCCCAAGGTGATTTAATTCAATTGAAGTCCGCGAAGCCAAGCCCAAGCCCATAAATTTCTATGGGCTTGCAAAGCTTTTGGGCCCGGCCGAAGTGTCGGCCGCCGTTGCGATGATTGGATTTCCGCTTTTAATCAAGTGAGTTTTACTCATTAATGCTTTCTTAGTTTGCTAATTATACTTAGGGTTGATTAGATTTAATTAAATGCAATTAGGTAGTTAGATTAATTTAGATAAATTAAATTAGAGACTTAATGATGCATCTTAGGTGGTTAGAAATAGCCATTAGGTAGTAGACGCGCTATATTAATTATCGAACGAGTCTCGGTAATTTTCCGGGCTCATCTCGGCTTCCAATCAGGCATTACGGGCCTAAATTGGATTTTTAATAATTATTTATTTAATTTTCGAAATTAATTATTTAATTATTTATTTTTCCATAATTTCAGCCGGGATGGTTGGTGACCGGAATTTCATGCTGATTGTCGTGGTGTAGTCCGTTTATTTATTTGAGCTCTACGTTGTATGAAATTGATTTAAATTGTGAATTTTAGGATATGTTCCTAAATGGTTGTTTTTAATTATTTGATGGGGAAATGTTTGACTATCAATTGTCAGTACCGATGGTGGAGTGGTGATTCAGTGTGGCATCTAAAAGGGCATGTGGGCTCGATGAATTGATGCATCACTTGGCGAACGAGTGCCTTAAAGAATGCACGTGGCCCCAGGCATTGTAAAATGGGCACGTGGGCTCGGTGATTGATGTGTCACTTTGGTGAACTAGTACCTTAGAGAATGCACGTGGCCCCAAGCATCCTAAAAAGGGCACGTGGACTCGGTGATTTGATGCATCACTTTGGCGAACTAGTGCCTTAGAGAATGCACATGGGCCATGGAATTAAGTGAGGCATCTTGGGAGAGACACGTGGGCTCGGTGATTTGATGTATCACTTTGGTGAACTAGTGCCTTAGAGAAAGCATGTGTGCTCGGTGACTAAATAGACATTGTGGGGAATGTATGGTCTGATTGACATGTAATCGACTAGTTCGGTTGATCGATAATTCGATCCATATGGTTTAAATGGGTGCCGATATTAAATTGTACGGACTTGCAGGTGGAATCTGAGGCCAAGGTAAGTCCTCTGACCAGTGCGTGTTTAGGTAGCCCATAGTGTATTGGTTTTCTAATCGGGTCTTAGGGGGTAGAACTTACTGAGACGTAGTCTCATTGGTTATTAAATAACCATTTCAGGTCCCTAGATGTAGCATACTTGGATTTTGAAGATCTCGAAAGTCCGATGCAGTCTACTGAAGGCTCCAGTTGGAGTGTGGAGGATGATGAAGAGGAGGACGAGGATCTGTAGTTTGTGGAACCCCACCCCTACTTGTAGACCTTGTTTTTAACCCAGCTTGAGTTGAATTTGAGTTAATAGTTCACTTTGTATATATGTGCATTGGTTTGCAATGTATATAAGTGTGGATGTTTTTAAAGGTTTGAAATTTAGTCCTATTGTTCTATCCCAATATTTTATTGTCTGGGGATCTAATATATGCTTCCGCTTGCGCATTAAAAAGAAAGGATCGGCGATACGTAGTCCTAGGATATCACATTTAAAATCGACTTAGGTAAGGGATGTGCGCGTGCTTGAAGATCGGGGCGTGACAGTAAGTCCCTTTGAGATTCTAGAAAGAATAAGGATTCTTGCGTATCGTCTTGCATTGCCACTGAGGTTGGCGCAAGTGCATGACGTCTTTCACGTGTCGATGTTGAGAAAGTATGAACCTGACCCAACCCACGTGCTAAATTTTGAAGAATTAGACATGGACGACAGAGTGTCATACATGGAAAGACCGGTTCAGATTGTGGATCGTAAGGAATAGGTTCTGTGCACCAAGACAATCCCGTTGGTTAAAGTGGTATGGCAATACCACGGCACTGAAGGAGCAACCTAGGAAGGTGAAAATTCGATGAGACGACTGTACCCCCACCTTTTTGTTTAAAGATTTGTAATGGTTTAAATTTCAAGGATGAAATTTTTATAAGAGGGGAAGAGTTGTGGCATCCTGATTTTCAGGTTCTGTTTTCGATTGAATAAGTTAGGCCTTTCATCGACACGCTTATAGTTCTTTTTCTTGAACTAATCACTCACGGGATCACTAGTCTATCTGGCGAAGCCGTTAAGGAATCTAAACGCATTAGACTTGAGAATTTGAACAGAACTCGACCGCTCGACCGTACTAATCTACAAGGGTCATTACAGCACTGTTAAATTCGATCAAAGATAGGTCAATTTGACAGGGGTATGTGATTCGTGTGTGGGTGATTCCACTTAATTGTAAAATTTCTATCGAACGACACTAGACCGATTTTTCTGTCATTTCTGTACCATGTGTCCGTATTTGAAATCTCGAGATTTTCATTACAACCGAGAGTCGCCAATGTGTCGAACATGTACAATGTGGCTCGAAAATAATTGACCACAGGTCAAATGCGCTAAAAATTCCTAAAAGCTACCCAATAGGTTAGATCACACTAAAATCGCGTCAGATTGAAATTAACCACGAAATTGAACCTGATTTCAGAAATTGAATGTTCTATCATGTCACGATTCATTTTCGGAACATCGACTCATCCTCCAAAGATTTTTCGGCAAATCGGGATTTTCGGCAAAATTTCAAAGTAAGGTTATTTTGGACCGGGAAAATCAGAGGGCCATTTTTGGTCGCATCTTTGGCTGTCAAGTTGGGTCAATTGACGAAGAAAAATCATAAGAGGGATGATGGTACCTTGGCTGAATTTTTGGGGCTTCAATTGAATCAAATTAAGGGAGAATTGAAGGGGAATTGAATGAATTGAGGGGTAAATGTTCCAAAATTCGTAGGCCAAGGGGGAGACAACATTTTGGACCATTTGGGGAAGCTTCTATGGGAAATTTGGTGTTGAAAATTGGCCATGGATGACAGCCAAGGGTGGTGGGGCTTTGCCAATGAGTGTTTAGATAGTATGTGAAAACTTTTGAAGCAAATTGGGACCCTCCAACCTTCAGTGGTCTTCTTCTTCAACCTTGGGCCACTTTATCCATTGTTGAAGCCACTTAGGAGCTCAAAATTACAAAGAGAAACCAAAGAGAGCCACCCTGCCGTCGACCACCGCTTAAAGCCACCGGAGCTACCCACTCACGCCCATAAGCCTGTCACACTGCCAGCGAGCCCGCGTGCTCGTCCCACTCGTCTTGTGCCCAACCACTGTCTCCCGAGTCTATGTTCGGCCTGTCGCAAGTCACCAGGCCGCCGTCCAAGCCGCTGGAACCGCCGTCGAGCACTGCATAGCCTTGCTGCAGTCTCTGCCACCCGTCCCATGTTGTTCCAGCCCAACCAGCAGCCTCATATAGCCGCGACTAGAGACTGAAGCCCAGCCCAGTCGAGGACTTCAAGGCCTGCTTTCAGGCCCGTTCGATTCTTTGTTGGTGTCGCTACAGGCTCGAAAGTCGCTCACCTCTGCGTCGCCGACATCATGGACTCACCAGATCGCTAAACTAGTGAGTTTACTTGCTAAACTCTGCTTATAGAGTTAATGATGTTTAAGGGGTTATTAGTTTAGGTTTATTAGGGATTAAGTGGTTAGTTAGTATGGATTAGTGATTTAATTATTCAATTGTGCATGTTAGGTGGTTAGAATAGACTAATTAGGGACTAGATAGATCGTGCTATTTATCTTGATAGGTTCAGAAATTTTCTAGGCCCGTTTAGGTGGTCAATTTATCATTTCCGGCCTAAGTTGGTATTTTTGGTATTTAATTGCATTTATTCAATTATTTTTGGTATTTATTTAATTATTAAATATTTCTCGAAAATTATACTGGGATAGTCGGTGACCGGAATTTCGTGCTGATTGAAATGGTGTGCTTAGTTTATGCAATTGAGTGTTAAATTGTGCAATTTGAGTGGTGATTGGAATTTTGGGTATTTATTCCAAAATTGTGAAATTTTGGGTATTTTAATCAGAAAATACCGGGCGTCGGTTTTAACACCAAAAAATGTTTTTTGGCACTATATTAAATAGTGGGATTTTTGAAAAGGACGATATTGCATTTTTTGCTCAGATCGACCATGTACCCACACACAATTATTTTTATCAAGTGTATTATTTTAATTGAGGAATTTGTGTGCAAAGCACAATGTCCTTGGCTAGGATTGATTGATTGTGTGATGGTTAAGTGAACCCATCCCCGATGTGCGTCGGTATATCAGCTTGTGTGAGCAATAATCTGTATCAGCTTGTGTGAGCAATAATCTATGTCAGCTTCTGTGAGCAATAATTTGTATCAGCTTGTGTGAGCAATAATCTATGTCAGCTTGTGCGAGCAACAATTCATATCAGCTTGTGCGAGCAGTAATCCCTGGCTACGCCAAAGGACCGATGTGCATTGGTAGTTCATGCTTGTGTGAGCAATAATCAAATTGGAATGTGTGATCGATTGAGTTGATTGGATGGATGGATTGATAGAGCGGTGGTATTGATTGGATTGATTTATTGAGTATATGGATTGTATCGACGTGCATGAGGGAACTAAGGTGAGGTAAGTCATCTATCTTGTGTGCATAGACTGCCTCTAGGTGTATTTCCTTCTTAGTCGGAGTTTAGGGGGTGAACTTGCTAAGACATTGTCTCACCCCGTCGTGGGCTTTAACTTTTCAGGTCCTTAGATGACGGTTCCTCCAAAATGTTTTGGTCGGCATATGAGGGTTACCGAGTGGAGTTTTGACTACCCTGTCCCCGGGTGTCACTGGGTCTATGAACTCATGGTGACCACCGTCTGGGTCGATGAGGGCCTACCTTAGATGGTACCCCATTGATTTAGTGCGTAGTTTCATCACAGATTCAATGGATACCGAGAGGGTCCCCTCTAAGGTTTTGAGATCCCCGTTGTGGTAGTCGACGCCGCTCTAGGTGAGAGTGCAACTAACCCTCCTGATGGTGCTGTGGAGGACTCGAAGCCCCCAGAGCCGGTAAAGACCAAAGGATCGGCGAATGTGTCTGAATAGTTAGTCATAGGACAGCTTCTTTTGAGAGCCGGTCTTTAGTAAACTCTTGTTTTCAGACTAGTGTTGTATATAATGGGTGTTTATAAAAGTGTTTTGGTTGTGAAATTGTTTTTTTATTTTTCTTTCCCGTATTAATTGCTGTCAGGGGCAATCGTTCGCTTCCGCATATGCATTAAAATGAATGGGTCGGCGACGCATCCTGGGATGTCGCAATTTTATCGACTACCAAGGGATGGGCACGCACTCAAGGTTCGGGGCGTGACATCTACTATGTCCAACATGGTGATATAAGTCTTTACGGGACAACTAAAATGCACAATAGCCATAATTCTAAGTATTTGTAAAAGAAACAAGGGTAAGTACTTGGAATACTCAATAAGTATAGCCTCTAACCTTCGACTAGAACATCGCTTCGTCATCAACACTAGTCAAAACATTTCATTCAAACTGTGTCGAAGGCAAATCAATTGCAATGATGCAACCATGCTTCTTGCACATGTAAATGGCAACTCTTGCAACCATTCATGAATGTGATGCATGCCATGAGCTCATGCGTTTTTAGCCTTTCTTTCTTACTCATGCATGCCATGCTTATTAAGCTTTCTCTTATGCTCGGGACTCAAACCCAATTCAATTCAGGCTTTTATCTATGCTTCTGGCTTTTTGCCAGCTTCTAGGACTCAAACCTAGTTAATTTGCTTGGGACTCGAATCCAAGTCTCTTGCTAGCCTCTAGGACTCAAACATAGTTCTTGCCAGGATTTTGGGGACTCAAACCCCGTTCTTATCTTTTCTCATCTTGCTCCAGCATTAATGCCCCTTCGAGGGCGTACTCAAACCTCATGCACAAGCCATGAATTATGCATTTTGTGTTCAAACATAATGCACGTGCCATGAAATCATGAATTTTCTAATCAACAACTTCATAAACGAGTCTAAGCCCAAGGCCCCGCTAGAGTAACAAACATAAAGGAACCCCGTACCAATCCAAGACGTGAACTCAGTATGTCTCAATACCAAATCACATCTTATGGCTATGGGCGAACCTCGACTTGTACTGAACAAAAGCGATCAACCATGACTTCATTCCGGTCACACAAGAAAACTCAAGTACATGAATAAAGTCATAGAATACATCAACACATACAAACATCAATCCACCTACCCTCGGCTTGTTCGAGAGAGAATTTCCTAGGGTTGAAGATGTCACGAATGTTACCAGGGAAAGGAAGGAACTACACTTACCTGGATAAACCTCGAACTAAGACATAAACTACAAAGGAAGGGCGGCTTGCTTGAAGGCCGAAGAAGGGAGAGAGAGGTGTGAGGAAGGAGGAGGGGCGTCCAAGAAGAGAAGGAAGGAGAAAGTGGATGGCAAGGGTGAGAAATGAGGAGGAGCGCTCCTATTTGTACTCTTTGGTGCCATCATTATTGGGTCAAACAATCCATTCTAAATTTTCCAAGTGGCTCGCCTGTGGTCCTTGGGTGGCAAGCCTACTTGTCCAATGATTATGCCTAAAGAATGAGTTGGTATGGCTAAAAAGGTCTCGCTTGGCAATCTAACCTATAGATGTCACCAACGATGGCTCGTTTTTCGCCTTTTCATTGGACCACTTGTACCCCGCATTGATGGACATTTAATGAAGTTTGAAGATGATGGCATCAAAGTTGCCAACTCGGCATCTAGATTCCTAAGATTATTAATGAGGGATTGTCATCCTTTTCTTGACGTTAAAGATATTTGTGACCTCATCATGGCTTTTGAAAATTCAAAGGACACTTCATCCCTTTCATTTAATGAGGGTATTCTAAAGTCTTCTTTAGTTTGTCTTTTTCTTCCTCAAGAAGGTTGTAACATCCTGATTTTTAACCCTGTTTTTGACTATATAAAATGGGCTTTCTATTGACGCGCTTATAGTCTTTTTCTCTGAGCTAATCACTCACGAGATAACTAATCTATCAGGTAAAGCCGTTAAGGAATCTAAATGCAATCGACTTTAGAATTCGACCAGAAATCGACTGTTCAACCATGCTAATCTGCAAGGGTCAATACAGCATCGTCAAAAATCGATTAGAGATCAGAGATAGGTCAATTCGACAGAGACATGTGATTAGAGTGTGTGATTCCAACTGATTGCAAAATTCTTGTTAAACAGCACTAAACCGATTTTTCTGTTGTTTCTATACCCTGTGCCCATATTTGAAACCTCAATATTTTCACGACAATCAAGAGTCGCCAATGTGTCGAAGATGTACAATGTGGCTCGAAAATAATCGACCATGGGTCAATTGCGCTAAAAATTCCTAAAAGTTACCTAGTAGTTTAGGTCACGTTAAAATCGCGTCTAGTTGAAATTAACCATGAAATTGAACTCAATTTTAGAAATTAAAAGTTCTGTCATGTCACGATTTATTTTAGGAATGTCGACTCATCATTTGAAGAATTTCCAGCGAATCCGAATTTTTGGCGAAAATTCAACTTTGGGTGATTTTGGATCGAGAAAGTCGGATGGCCATTTTTGAGTGCGTTTTTAGCTGTTAAGTTGGATCACTTGGCGAGGGAAATTGTAGAATTGAGTGTGGACTTCATTCTTGGCATTTTGGCCATTGATTTGAGGCCAATTGAAGGAGAATTGAGTGGAAATTGAAGTTGGATACTTGGAAATTCGTATGCCTTGGTGGGGTGCAACATTTCAAAACCTAGAGTGGCTTGAGGAGGAAGTTTGGAAGGGAAATTGGCTGTGGATGAAGCTGAAGACTTTTGGGGAAGCTACTCAAGTGTTTTGAGATCTTTTGAATGAGCATTAAAGGCTTTGTTCCCACCTTTCCAGCTGCAGCCCCACCTTATTCTTCTCCTCAGCATTTCCTCCTCCATTGTTGCTGAAAACATAAGCCAAGAACTAGAGAAAACCAGCAGCAGCCCGTCCGAGCCCTGCAATCGTGAACCACCCACCATCCGAGCAGCTGCTACTGCCCAAGCTCCGTCAGCACGTCGTCCCGATCGCATGCCTGTCTGGCGCATCCTGTGCGTCCCCTGCTGTCCTGAGCTCACCTAGCCACCATCTCAAGCCGTCAAGCCATCTCTGTTGCCCGTTGCCGCCGCTTGGTCGCCCATAGCCATCCCCGTTGTCGTCTGCCTCCCGCCTGCCTCGACCATCCACCATAACCGTTTGGTTCAGACCTTGGACAGAGCTGAAATCTCAACTGTGGGCTGAGACTTCATGGTCCGTTTCTGGCGTTTTCCGGACCTCTTTAGGTGTCGCCGTAGGCCCGTGTTTCACTTGCCTCCGCGTCGTCGTCGCCGTGAACTCATCAGCTCGCGAATCCGATGAGTTTACTCTCTAAACTCTACTTAGGGAGTTAATTATGGTTAGGGTAGGGTTAGTTTCGTTTAAGAGTGGATTAGGAATTTAGATTAGTGTGATTAGTGGGTTAGTTGATTAATTAGACTAATTATGTGGTTAGATTAGATTAGTTAAGGGTTAATTAGATTGCATGATTTATCTAGCTTAGTGTATTATTTTTCTAAGTCCAATTAGGTGGCTAGATTAGTGTATTTAGCTTAATTAGGCATTTATTTAATTAATTTTGCAATTTATTTAATTATTAATATTTTTCGAAAATTTTACCGGGATAAGCGGTCATTAGAAATTTGTACTAATTGTCGTGGTGTAATCAATTTATGCAATTGAGTGCTGATTTGGGCAATTGAGTGATGATTGTTGATTTTTAGTTATTATTCCCAAATTTTGGATTTTTGGTATGTAATAAAAAAATATCGGGTATCAGTTTTTAACGCAAAAAATGTTTTTAAGTACTATATAAAATAGTTGGATTTTTAAAAAGGAAAGATATCAATTTTTCTGGTTCGATCTGACCGTGTACCCACACACGATTATTTTACCGAGTGTTTTTAATACGAAAAAAATAGGCCAAGCACATTATCTTAATTGAGGCATTTAAGTGTAAAGCACAATGTCCTTGACCGAGATTTGATGGTTATGAGAACCCGTCCTTGATGTGCGTCGGGTGGACATTGCTCCTATATGGAATGCCCCTAACAATGGATGCCGAATTGCGGTAGAGGCCGGATCGATGCTCCTTCGGGAATGCCATCTCGGGGTAAAAGTTGCCGTGCTCAAGGGATGAGACGATGCCTGGTTACACCAAAAGACCACCAAACGTCAAGTAGGCCGTGCTCATGGGGCAATAATTAATTGGAACACATGAATGAGTGTTCTAACCGCGCCTAATTATGTGACAAAATTATGTGGCACGGAATGTGACGTGTCATAACGGTTTGGCCTTATAATCGGGACCCCTGTGATTAATTGAGATATGAGTGAGACGTTCCAATTGATGTGTGCATTTACTATATGCAGCTGTTATATGAACTATACTGACATGCAGAGAAGTGCTGAGGCGAGGTGAGTCTTATGTGATGTGTGGTTAGACTGCCTCTAGGCGAATTTCTTTCCTAATCGGGGTTTAGGGCGTGAACTCGCTGAGACATTGTCTCACCCCGTCGTGGGTTTAACTTTTCAGGTCCCTAGATGGAGGCCTGTTCGGTTCGTTTTGGATAGCCGTGGGGGTTTAGCGAGCAAAGTACCGACGTCCCTGTCCCCGAGAGTCCCTAGCTCCATGAACGCATCATGACCACTATCTGAGTTGATGAGGGCCTACCATAGTGTGTACCTCATCGATTCAAGGCGTGGTTTCGTCATGGGCCTAATGACGTACGAGAAGGTCCCCTTCAGGGTTTTGACATACCCACCGTTGAGGGCGAGGGGGTAGCTGACCCACTTGATGGTGTTGTGGTGGACCCGAAGCCCCTGGAGCCTATGAATGAGAAGCCTAATGCCTAGATGGCTTAGCTCTCTCTCTCTTTTTGGTTTAGACTCTTTTGTAGATAAACTAGTTTGTTTATAAAAGTGTTTTTTGTTTGAAATTGTTGTCCTACTTTTCTATCCCATGTTTCTTGTCTGGAGATTGTTTATTTCGCTTCCGCTTGTGCATGAATCAATTGGGTTGGCGACGCATCCTAGGAACATCGCAATTTAGTCGACCACCAAAGGATGTGCGCTTGCTCGAGGTTTGGGGCGTGACAAAGGCAGTTCGGAGAAATCCGTCATCTAAGTTGGTTCCGGAGTCAGAAAATGGATCATTAGGTACATCTCAAAAAACCAAATCATATGCACCTGAGGTTCGGCCATTGTGCCCCATGCTCACCCAAGCTGTTCCCTTGGATGGTTGGTTGGCCTAAAGGGTCGGCCCATTGGTCTGCACCTTGGCTGGCCCTATGGTCAGCACGGTTGCGTCTGTCCAGGTTTAGGACTAGCTCTTCGGCTAGTCCCTAGCCTATCGCCGAGCCTACCGTGACCAATTCTATTATTTTCGATCCTTGGTCTTTTGGTCGGTTGGAGGCCAATATTAAGGCTATCCATGGCCTAGCACTAAACCAAGACACTTGGGGACCTTAGAATTAGTGACGGAATAGCCGGGTCTATCCTAGGGCTTATTCCGATCGGCACCTAATCCATCGATATGGTTCATGATCGATGCATTACCGATTCACGATTGGACATCACCCATTCAAGATTTCTTTCCGATCGCTACGAATTAAATAGGGAATGATGCATTTTTTATCGGAAGAAAATTCCATTTAATCGAGTCGCATTGTCCATGTATTGGTGCATAGCCAAGCGAAATCATCCACAGCCGGGCACCATGACTGATCGGATTGACCCATGACCATCCACCAATCCAAAATCATCCCGTGATCAATTCTTGTGATCCAAAAGTCATCTTATGAGACAATTCACTGGTATGATCCCTCTGCCAGTTCGTGGTTGGTCAGTCGATTGGATCATGATCAATCCGTGATTCCTTACCGATCAAACTGATTGATCCCATGGCCAATGGCCCATGGTCAATCCATTCAGGATCTTATGGCCGATCCTCACGGGGTCAGAATCGAGAGTGTTACAATATTACTCTATGTTTGCATAAGAACATATTCATGTCATGTCAAGGATTAAGAATCTTTCTTAGTGACTGGTGACGTATAATGACATGCAATGTACTTCGAAAGCATTTTGATCCATTTTCATTCCCACCAGGATCACGAGCCAGATGATGCTGACGCATCACATTCACGTGGTCGACCAATTTCCCGAAGGTTTGTTGAAATAAGATAGAAAACAGTAAGACATCGACACAAAAAGCCCCATGCTAAACTGAAAATACTAATGCGAGATGGGCACTCTCAATTGAATATGATAATAAAAGAACATGATTTCTCTCACCGGGATTCAAAGACACGCATCAAACTATTGTGCAAATGATAATAAAAGAACATGACATGTATCTTCCAAGTCAATTTGCACTCCTAAAATTGCCAATGAGCTTTTCCCATGTCAAGATCACAGTTGTTGTTGGAAGTCCTCGCTTTTGATGCGGCACCAAATAAGCTCTCAACAAAATTAAAAATCATATGTATGGCTCCTCCCACTTCATTTCAGTGCCATAAGCAGCTGGGTGATACCCAAACTCCGAAGATTTTTTGTCCTCGTTATCAGCCTAGCTAAAAATGGTGCACATTTCTAGCTGAAACCACAGTTATTGTAGGAGTGGCTTCAGAGGCAGCTGTAACAAAACACTCTGATTTGAGCTGTAGTTCAAGAAAAGATGGCATGAAGAGATCTAGATCAGCTTTCAAACATTAAAGGACTTAAGCAAATCACCTTTCTAGCCATCCATTGATTACTTGTCATTTTACCCCAAAAACATGGAAGCAATACGGTTGATTTAAGGACTTCCTCCATACTTCTGGTTTGGATCTTACACTGTTATCCACAATACAATGGGAATCCTCTGTTCTTTTAAAGCCTGTGGGGTGTAGACATCGTCATCACCAAACGATGACCGAACCAAAGTAAGAAATTGCAAATGATGTTAAGGTAAGAATTTGCAAAATGACAATCAAAGGCATGAAGAAAAACAAGGAAAGAGTGGCTACATGATTTGTACTGGGTTTCGACCATTGATGACAATACTTTCACCTTGATCAAGGCCATGTTTCTGCCTTCAGAGAGAGGAATCTTCAATTTGGCATATTAAGCGACGAACAAAGTTTGAAACAGATCCATGGAGATTCATCATCTTGACATTTGTGCCCTAGCTTTGAGAAAATGCAAAACGTGTTTATGGTACCTTCATTGCCTACTTCCATGACCAAATAATGAGTTAATAAAATGCAATCAAGATCACATATGCGTTAGCAGTTTCCAGAATCCATCGGATAGTGAATTTCTCTACTTCATAGAAGTTGGAGAGAAGTGTTACTTTATTTACACAAGCGCAGATTGATACCACGTCGAGAATGAAAAATCTAATACTATTTGACTAAAGACATCAAATATCCTTTTGCAGGCATTCTGACCTTTTTTATTCATATCATGATCACGAGCCAGATAACAGTGAAGCATTACGCTTACTTTGCTCAAACAACTTCCTCCAGTTGCTGGAATTAAGATAGGAAATAATAACATGTCAAAGAAAAGCCCCATCCAAACTGAAAATACTAATGGAAGAAAGTAATCTCCACAGCAAAACGGCACTATACCTGCTATATTTTTTGTTTAGTAGGAGACGTCAGTGATCCCCAGAATCAGATCTTTGTCATGCTGCCACAGAATTGACTCTTCTTCGTAATTCTGTCACGCAAAGCAGGGTTCTGAAGTCAATCTTTTTGGTGTTGCTCGCATCAAATTGTATCCAGTACTATCAAACGTTGGATCCAACAATAGCCCGCAAAATTTCAATCAGCTTCTTGATGTTTCTTCACTAAAAAATCATGGTCCGTCGTCTGGTAAAAAGTCTGGTACTTTCTTGAGTGACTTGCACCCATCCTTATCAAAGTACTCCAGGAATTTACTATGGCAGTGAATTTCAACTAAGCTTTCGCAATTCTTAACAATCAACACCTTTAAATGATCCGACTTTGAAAGGTCCAGTACTTGAATGTGCTTGCGCCCAAAGATATCCAACACTTCCAGGGATCCCAATTTTTCAAGGCCTTGTATCGCAGGGAGATTATCTATCTTTCCATCATGGCTTTGCGGGTCCGAGTATCTCAACGACTCTAAATCTTCAAAGTCTTTGAGGTTGGACAACTCTGTGCTTGTGGATAAGTCCAACTTTCTTAGGCAATCTAAAGCTTCCACATCCAATCTCTCCAGCCCATAGCATTGCAAGAGCTCTAATTCCAACAAGAATTTCAACTCGCAAAGATTTGACAACTCTTTCAATTTGGGACATTTCCAAACGCGGATCTCTTGTATGCGGGAGGGAAGCTTTGGGATGCTTTGAAGAGACATGCAAGAGTGGAGGGTGAGCTTTTTCAGATCACTTAGGTGAGAGAGCGATGGAAGCTTTTTTCTCAGACAGGTGAGCTGCAGGGATGATAAGCTGGAAGGAGGTTTTGGCAATGACCGAAGCTCAGTACAGTAGAGTAAATCGAGGTGGTCGAGAGCAGAAAGCTCACGAAGTTTGAGAGTAGTACGCTCATGAGATTCTTTTAGCAAGCGAGAAATTTTTGCACTACCTAAACGAAGAGTTTTTAGGGAACGCAATCCACCTTTATCAAGATGAATTTGTCCTTTCAGTTTATGGCAGCCTGAGGCATCTAACTCTTGGAGGCTTGTCAATTTTCCAATAGCGCTCGGTAACTTTTCTATCTCGCTATGAGAAATCCTCAGAATTTTCAATTTCGTCAGTTCCCCAATGGAGTCAGGTAATTCCTTAATCCTCGTGGATGACAAGTCTAGCTCAACCAATTCTCCCAACTTTTCAATTGAGGAAGGGATCTTTCTCAATATGTAGCAACGCTCTAACAACAAGCGCTGCAATTGCCCAAGGGCCTCGAAGGAATTCGGAAGTTCTTCTAATTTTTTGCAGGTGTTCAAGTTCAGGGTCGACAAACTTACCAAACGGCTTATTGAGCTGTGAACTCTAGTCAGTAGACGACAACCCACGGCACTAAGCGTCTTCAGCTTCTCCAGAGATCCTATACTTGCAGGAATTTCTCGTATATCAGTCTCGTCCATGACAAGTTCCTGTAAATTTTCTAGTTCGTCCAGTTGTTCAGGTAACTTCTCGAGACTCCCACAGTACCTCAAGTTCAAGGAAACAAGGCGCTTGACATCTCCGATTGAAGGGTGGAATTTCTCCAAATTCTCACAACGTTCCAAGATTAGCATCTCTAAACTTCTAAACTCAGAGAGATTGGGGGTGCTCGTTAACCGTGAGCACCCCGAAAGATTGAGAACTTTCAGCTTCTCCACCTAAAAGAGAGAAGCATGTTTCAAAATTAGCTGTTGGAATAGAATGATGTATTGTCAAATTTAATAAAAGAGAAAACGTTTCTTCTTTTTACCTTAATTGAACTCCATCCTTGCCAATTTTCACTGATAAAACCCCCTGATAAATCAAGTATTAGTAATTTCTGTAAAGGAACATCCGTTGCCTCGGAAGAGTCAGAACACATCTTCCACTCTAGCCATCTTAATTCAGAGAGTGAATCCTTGAAATTTCCAACAAAATTCACTTTACTCAGATGAAGGTATTTCAGGTAAGACATTCTTTTAAAGCTCTTTCGCTTAATGAACATGCTTGAGCCATTTTCATCCAGTCGTAGTGCTTCAACATTTCTATTTTCCACCTACAAAATAAAAATAAAAATTGAGGATAGTAAATATCGAAACATGGCATTCCCCAGTCCCGACATGAATGAAGTGTCATTAAACAAGGAATAGCATATCGCCCAACCGCCAGTTGTTAGCATACATCTGCATGTTATTGTGACTAATGCATTATCTCTGCATCATAGATACATAATAATGTACTATGTCAATTTTCACTTGTATGCACAAATTTTAATTATCTCATGTAAAAATCCTACATGAAAGTAGTGTCGGTTTCTTATAAGTTTTGAGATTAAATTCTGTAACAACTGGAGCATTGACTACTAAGTACTCCCTCCACCAAACTACATATGGTGTCCCTTTGCAATATTTGAGAACCGTTGCACTTTTGGACCAAAAAAGAGTACCTAATCGGGTTTGTTACTAGCATTTGTGCATTCATAAAGCATCACAACTTATTTCCTCCCCGTTCATGAAATATTGTTCATTTTGGCATATGGCTGAATGGAAACGAGAGTGTTTGGTCCTTTTTTTTCTCTAGAAGGACAAGTCTTTGTGTTTTTATTTCTTTTTCAGTAGATGAATTTTGTGCAATCCAAGCAGTGTCTTTTCGTTTCATTGAAAAAAGAATAAGACTTTCCATAATTGACAGAAACTCTCTTTCTCTAAAAAGCGGTTTTTAGTAAAAAAAAAAACATTGCCACCAATAAAAATACACATTATTTAGTGCACAAAAGCCTATAAAAATAGGATAACAAAAAGTTGCTATTACTCAAGCACATTAATGATGTGCATCTATATTGGGAATTTCATTAGTCTTTCTTTTTATCTTTAGGCATTGTCCTTTCTTTATGTACCCTTTTACGATTCCATATGGGTGTCTCTCTCTTTCCGCAATTAACTCTTTATTTGCATATTGCGTGACAAAAAGTTTCCGGAAATCCTAGATTGCTATAGTAGAAAGACATTGAGGAAGAGAAATTGAACTTGACTTCTAAATTTTGGATACTCAAGCTCGAAAAGGTCAACACTAATCCTAAGATGAGAGTACTACTCAGTCAGCCATCCATCATTCAATTTGCGCCAATTGAATGATATTAAGCAGGTAGTCTTCTATTTATAAGAGTTTTTTTTTTTTTTCATCCCAACAGTTATACTCTTTTTTACTTACATCGTATTATCATTTGAAATTTCACATCATTTGCAAAGAGCTGATAATGAAAAAGATTGACTTTTTCTTTCGCATTTTTGCATGCGAAATAGCATAGGGAGTTTCAGTACGCATGATTGCAAAACCAAAATTATTGTCTCATGGAATTGAGTGAGATTAAAATTAAATAATCTTGTCAATCTAATACTTTAATAAACGTCAATTATCTTCATGTATTTGCTATGTTCTTTGATTTGTTCAACTTTGCTATAGTGGAAGAAGATGCTTTTGGTGACGGTTTGCCATGAGAATCAAGATATAATTCAGCCTGATCTTAAGAATTTGTTTATGCATCTGTGCATTCTTCCATTCATAGAAAAATCTATGAATTGGTATTTGTTTTTTCCTCCGGTCCTATAATCATATCAAATCGAACATCCAATATATTACGATAGTATTTTTTCCATCTTCTCTTTGTCCATGTGTGTGCCCGTAAAAGGTTCTATTAATTCTTACGAAGAAAGGCTCGCTTGTTAAAGAATAGAGGTGGATATTGAATTAAACTAAATGCAGATAAATTGGAGAAGAGTAGTATATAGTTTCCTTCACCTTTTCCTACTCCATCACTTACTTCCTTCCAGTCATTTTTTATTTATTTGATCTTTACTTTTCAATTCTTCATCGAAAATTAATTTGTATAAACATGTGCAAAATCATGTTTCAGATTTTACTTAGTTTATTTTGGTCGTCATATAACGTTGTTTGATTTTGCACAACAAAAATTAATTCTGAATTACGTGCTCAAGATACCTATGACTAGATCTGTGCACAACACGGGTACAAACATCAGTATACAATATGAAAGCAGGGTAGAAAAGCCTTATGTCGTTGCATCAAGTATCGAAATACTGTGAGTTCTCGTCTTTCATATGAATAAACATGATATATCCATGTACACATGCAAAGCTCATAATTAAACCAAAAACCTTAATTATGCCACTTACTCAATAATTAATGTATCTTGAACAGTCTTCCAATATATTATGAAATTTGTTAACTATAACTTGGTCTACGTGACAATAAAAGATAAGCCAAATTCGCAATTGAAAATTTTAATTTTATTTTTTTAGGTGTATCATTCCTATAAGTGACAAGATGGATAAGAATTTCCCATTAATAACATAGTGAGATTCATCCAAATTATGTAGTGTTGTTTCAAGTTGACTAACGCAATCAAGTTAATCACATAATTATACATTGTTAGATTATTCAAAAAAAAAAAAATTGATAGATTTCAATGTGCTTCTTCAGCTATGATCATAATATTCCCCGGGTAATACGATTAAAACCAATCTTTTTAATTTTCTTTCTATCATGCATTTACATTATCATATTGCATTTCCGTTGTACACATGCATTAGAAAAACTAGAAAACAAATTGCACATATTATTTATACATATAGAATCACTACATAAGATTTTATTACTTCAAATTGAACAAATTCTTAAGTCAACAGCAAATAATTATTAGGTACAAATAATTTAGCTGGAGTCTTTCCTTTTTTTTTTCTTTCCCTTTTTCCCATATATTCAGTGATGATCAATGATGAAGTTTTTGTTATTTGGTCGAAAAATATAAATTAATCGACATGAAATTATAGAAATTTTTTATGCATTTTTTATAGTATTTTACAATATTTTCTTACTTAAATGATATTTGGACAAGTAAATTTCCGAAATTGGGCGACGCTAGGATCTTCGACTTGCAAAATAGTAAGAAGCAGCACCAAAACTGCTAGAAAATGATGTTAAGACGGCAATAGATCAATACAGATAGAGCTAATAATATACAATTGTTAGTACCCCTTTTCTGGGCCTCTTAATTATGCATCAAGAGATTACCTGTGGAATAGTCACGAGGGCAAACTTTTCATGAACCAAAGGTCAAAACTGGATGTAGCTTTTGCCAAGAAAATGCTAACCACATGTTGATACTACTCAATGATTTAGAGTGAAAGAAGAATAAGAATAATAATATGATGGACTACCATTAGAGAACATGGGAGAGGCCAAAAGTAGACACGATTGTTACCTTGCTTCGTTGAATTGTTATAGCTTCCTCGCCCCATTGTCTGCTACAATCCCAAGGCTTCTTATTTACCGGACGGGCAATAACTCTACCTAGATCTCTTAATTGATCATGCATTCTCAACTCATTATTATCATCAACATTTATTGAGGAACGGTCAATCAGCGCTCTCAATCTGAAATTTGGGGAAAATTTGAGATCATCCCACAAGTAGGTGGCAATTCTTTTGTCAATTCCAATGAAAAAACATGCTATGTCTAGAAACATTTGTTGTTCTTCATATCCTAATGAATCGTAACTTATCCTCAAAATTTTTTGTACATCCTCACTAGGCACGTTCCTCAATTTTTCTAGTTTCTCTATCCATATGCTCTTAGGTTTTCCTTTGAGAAGTGAACCTACAACCACAAGAGCTAAGGGAAGCCCTCCCGTGGTTTCAACAATATCAACAGAAAGAGCCACAAATTCTGTTGAAGGTTGTTTCTCTTCAAATGCATATTTATTAAAGAGAAGCAAAGAGTCTTTGAAATTCATTTTTTGGAGATGATGTCCTTCATATTCTGACTTCAAGAGGGCCTTATCTCGACATGTAATAATGATTTTACTTCCCAACCCGAAATTACAACCTTCAATCAATTTATCGAGGTGGTCTTGACACTCCACATCATCAAGAAGAATAAGTACCTTCTTTTCTTGACAACTATTTTGGATCATGTTAATCCCTCTCTGAGAATCACGCACTGTACCAGCAGGACTTTTTGTTATATCTGAGATTAGTAGAGATTGAACATGCTCTATGCCCTTGCTTTGAATTGTTTCTCTGATATCCTTGAGAAAGCTGCGATACTCAAAATTGAGAAAAAGCTCTTTATAGATGAACGTAGCCAGAGTTGTTTTACCGATGCCACCAATCCCATGAATTACAATAGTTCGATTTTTGGAAGGAGAAGTACTAGCCAATCTCATAACCTCAGTCACATGATTATTGAATCCAACCAATTCCCCGGGAAGAGGTGGTGAAAAATCATGTTGCATCCTGCACTTTATTTCTTCTATGAGTTTATTTACTAATTCTGCTTCATGCCTGTCAAACAACACAGCATATGGGAACTTATTAATGGCTCCACAAAACAAGGATTAAGGATGATAAATATAAATATTCTTCTTTCGTCAAGGATATATTAAAAGAAGGTAAACCACGTACCCACTAGCAAATTTGTCTGATTCGAATATTCTAAGAGCAACTGCTTCTCTGAGCGCTTGCGGCCCTTGTTCCTTGACATCCTCTTCCTTAAAACGATGCTGACGGGATTGGAAGGCCTTTCCAAACTTCCCCAATAGGTCTCGCACCTCATAGGGTTTCACCTTGTAAAGCACAGGCAAGACCACTTGTCCAACTCTTTCCTTGCAATCCATTATCTTCATGAGCTCACGGAGGCAATATTCACTAGCAGCATAGTTTTCCGAAATGATGGGGATTGAAACCCTAGAGTGCTCGATTGCATTGATAAGATTTTCATCAATGTTCTCGCCAAAAGCGAGGTCGTTATCATCTCGGAACACGAAGTTTGGATGGAACTGCAGGCCCACATCTTGAAGTTTATGGTAGAGGTGATCGACGAAGCCATTGCGAGTATCAGGGCCTCTGAAGCTCAAGAACACATAGTAATTGTTTCCCTTCTCAGAGGTGGACAGAGCAGATGGCTCAGAATCCTCGGATTGTCTGCAAGGGACGGTCCTCCCATTCTTCTTCTTACCAATTAAGTACCCAGCCACAAAGATAATAACTAGTGTAAAATAATGCCAGAGAAGTCTCATTTTGCTCTTTCAAGGTGGAGGAAAGTACTGTAGTTTCCTTGTCACCAGAAAGATTACTCGACTACAACAGATAGGTTTTAGGAGGAAATGATTCCTGGACTATCTCTGCGCCAAATTTATAGCGTGGCTTGTAAAGAGGAAGAAGGGAAAGCAGGAGGCAATGCATGATTACTCGACTTTTATGTATACTTTAATCTCTTAAAATACGTTGGTCGTTTCATGTACTTCATGTGTTCACACTTGGAATCTGGCAATGCCTTCAAATTGACTAAAAACGACACAGTCGTTGCCCATCATTGCTATTGGCTGTCAGGAGTCACCATTTCTTTATTGTGAAGTAATTACAATGAACTAATATAATTGATGTAATTAGAAAATAAACTGGTTAACTGAGCTGGACTCAGCAAAGTCGTTGCCTTCTAAACATTATCCAGTGAATGATCATTCCATTCACTGCTCCAAGTAGGCCTTTCCTTTTCACTTCCATTAGTCTTTCGCTGTGCGATCTTAATCATTGCCTTCTAGGCGTTATCCTCGAGAATTTGTGCTTCAAAAAGGAGCAGAAGGAGCAAGCCTTATGTGCATCTGGGGCATATGAGCCCCTTTCACCTCAGCCATTAGATCATATGTGTCCATATTATTTATTGGCTGATAGAAAGTAAGTTCACATGTTATAAGTAAGTGCAAGAGTTTTAGTACTAAGCCTTGGCGACTACTTCAGGCAAAATACAACTGGTGGCAGTTCTTTCTATGTGTTCTCATCGGAAGCTATTGGTATTTGGAGAGCACTCTCTGTTTAATTGGGAAAGACCGTGAAGAAGCCTTCTTGTTCCCGGGGAGGCAAAAAAACAAGTCTAGTTGAGCTGGACTTACTTACCAAAATGTCAAGATTTTTGAATGAGTTTGGACGCATTTAATCCATGCATGGTTCGATTAATTGTCCCGAGAGGCTTCTTCTCAGGAGAGCGTATGAAGTGATTAGCCTGACAGCAATATTAATCTCATGCTTACAAGTCTTTGCCTTCTTGTGGACCTCGGCCCTCAATTTGCAGTGAGAAAATGCACATCTATCCAGAGGAGAAAAATGGACAAATTAATTAAAAATTGAGTAGATTCAGTCATAGCGTGAGAGGCTCGACCAGTGAAGTGGAAATCCCTGCGATTCGACCATGTCTTTCGTAAAATACTTTTATCTTGTCTAGTTATATGGAGATGCTTGGTACTAGTAAATTAACCAGTTTTTACTACAGCCAAAAAACATGGATGATTTATTGTTCCAGCAGAGAGCACCTGATTTTGCATTTCTGGAAGACTGAAAGACACTTGTCACCAAATTTAGATGGCACCGAGTCGACGTTCTAAAAACTGCGCATAGCAACAAGAGCTACTGAATCTACGGCAAAGCAGACTGTGAGTGACAAAAATAAGAAGGAAAGGGCTTAATACGAGGACAAGAATCAACATTAGCCTAAACAATATATACAACAATTGTTGTTCCTTATTGAAGAAAAGCTAGCGGTAGCCAATTTGGTATTTCCTCGACTAAAGTTTTGATAGTTAATCGACTCAAACTTATTCCTATTGGCTCTCAGGAGCCAGCGTGATTAGTCCTTGCCTTCTATCTTGGCGCTGACTGGAGTCAACACGCATGGGAGGATGGTTCAGGACATTGATTCTTATATCTAAAAGCAAGGAAAAGAAACAAAGAAACAAAGTGACAGCTATACTGCCTGTGGACCCATGCCATGCACGCGTGAAGAACTAATATAAAAAGACCCAGACCTCCTTTAAGCCTAATTTTTTTCAGTTTGCATCCGAGCTAGTCATTCCATTATCGCCATAGCTTACTTTCATTTTTATTCAACCAAGTAGGGAATGCTTTGAAAAAGACTCACTGTTTGCTGAAATTAGTTAATGATAAAGCCATCCGACTAAATATATATTTCTCATGGAGAATGCCCCATACCGACCACCCACTGAAAGTGCTTTACAGCACCACTTTACATTTATCTAACAAGAGACACTCATTGAATCTATTCTAGACTACATGAGACATGTTTGATTTTAGAAGCATAATTCTAAACCCTTGATAGTCTTCAGCAAGTAATTTATGATAGTGAGCGCTGGCCACACCATGTAAAATAGTCGACTTTCACGTTAGCTATTTCTAACCAAAATTGGTCAAATGAACTACATTGACAAATTATGAAAATGTTATGAAAGGTATACGACCAAATTGGCATAAGTGAAATAGATTTAAGATTTTTGTGTTAATTTTCTCAATTATTAAATGACTTGAAGCAGCATTAATCGTGCGTTTAGAATAGGCTTCTTAGGGACATCCTCGATTTACAGTAAGATGCCCTTCGCGGATTGCTGTAATGAGGAATCAATTGGAACTACTTGACACAAACATAGCTTGTGGCAATTCTATCTTGGTTCCGTATGAAGTCAACAAACCTAATATGATTTTGTTATCACTAGGACAAATCGCCATTTCACTTCTAAATCTTCAACCTTCTCAATTGATCTAATGTAAACACCTTCACATGAAAATCCAATCAAGTCCTCATCGCCATTTGTAGCCTGAATTTACTGACAGAGTCTAGTCATCATTGGCCGTCCTATGTGGGATATGACATGGACAACTTTACTCTCTGCCCGTCCTCAACACTCATCTCCCATGCTTGTCAAGCTCGTGGTGGTCGAGATCTCGGTGAGCACGATGGCAATGGTCGAGCCTCCTGACCTCGGTGAGCTTGGTCATTGCTTTAGATCTCAGGGAGCCCTTTGTTTTCTTATCTCGATTACAAAAAGGTCTTCTGTGAGCAAATTCTACAGATTTTTTAGAGAACCAAATAATGAGCTGTGCCAGCCGTTGGAGTTGTCGACCATTGATTGTGCCCCAGTCATTCATAGATTGTGGAAGTTCAGTGTAATTTCATTTCATCGACAGCGAGGGTAAGCGCTCCATGTTCATTGGTCTGAGAGATCCACAGATTTCGGCTACTCCAGATAAATTATAACCAGAAAGGAATAAAATAAAATAAAAGAAATGGAAAAGAGGAAGATCAGAAAGTTAAGAAAATTTTGCAAAACAACATCCTTCAAAGTAAAATTGTCTCTTGGCAAAAAAAAAAAAAAAAAAGAAGTAAAATTGTCTACGTCAAATTTCGGACAGTGGTGTGTAGGATGGCCAGTAATAACTAGACTATCACATTAGCAATTTTGGCGAGATTAGGTCGGGAGGATTTGATTGCATTTTCATTCAAAGGTCTAGAATCACACATGATTAATTGAATGACTTGTGATTGAATCGAAATCCGTATAATTTTTTATGACCAAAATAACAGTTTTCTAATTTATCATTTACGCACCAAGAGTGTAGTTGGCTCACACGCATGGGAAAACCGTTTGATGTTTATACTGTTGAATTTCCAAGCCACAAGTTTAATCTTGGTTCTACAGGTGAGTAAAAAAAAAGAAAGAAAATAAGGCAATAGCTATATTGTCAATATATTATACTACCATTATACTAGCCTCTTGACATCCTGAACGGGGAAGGACTTACTAAATAAATAACAGGAAATATACTCATCTAGTGGTTAACTATTTCTTTTGATTGCTCCCTAGTGTCCCTTATCACCGGCCCTTCCTCCCTATTGGCTCTTAGGAGTCACCTTTTTCTATTGAGAAGAATATACAATTGAATTGATATAATTCTTGTAATTAGAAAAATAAAATTGGTTAGTTGACCTAGACTTGGCAAATTGGTTGCTTATGAGAAGTGGGCCATTCCCTTTCACTTCTTGTAGTTAGAGTCTTTCCAGCATGTGCTTATTATGGTCATCTCCTTCTCGACCTTATCCCGTGAATGTACTCGACCGACAAGATTTGATTTTGTTTGAGCGGTCATATTATTGTCCTTTATGTCCACGACATTACTATTGTTTATCTAAAAGTAAGGACAAAGTGAAAGAAAAGAAGGTACAAGCTTTACTGCCTATGAACCTGATGAAGAAATAACACAGAAAGACCAAGACCTCTTATCACCCTAATAATTAATATCTTTTACTTTTTTGCATCAGAGTTGGGGATTCGATCGTTGCCATGACTCGGTTTCATCTATATTCAAACATGCAGGAAATGCTCGAGAAAAAAATCACAATTGCTAAATGAAGTGGATGGTAAAACCATACAAACAGATGGACTTGTTGTCAAAATAATTGGAGAACACTCTTAGGTGCTCAAGTCATTCAATTGGATTTACATATTTCGTGGCGTTACTTCCTCTTCCTACTACATCTATCAAGCACCATTGGTGTTAACAAAGCAGAGGGCACATGTCAACTACTTAGAGGCTCCCCCTCCATGCACAAAAATATTAACATCATCGATTACCATACGGTGGGACATGTTTCCTATATGATTGTCAATTTCCTCCAATGAAATACATAGGAATATCGTTGATGATTAAATGCAATTAAATTGATATACTTCATGTAATTAGAAAGATAAAATTGGTAAGTTGACCTAGACTAGGCGAAGTCGTTGCTTATGAGAAGTGGGTCTTTCCTTCTCACTTCATGTAGTCGAAGTCTTCCCCAGCACGTGCTTATTATGTTCATTTCCTCCTCGGCCATATCCCATGAATGTACTCGACCGACATGATTTGATTTGTTTGAGTGGTCATATTATTGTCCTTTGTGTCCGCGGCATTACTATTGTTTATCTAAAAGCAAGGACAAAATGAAAGAAAAGAATGTACAAACTTTACTGCCTATGGAGCTGACGAAGAAATAACACAGAAAGACCAAGACCTCTTTTCACCCTAATAATTTATAATTTTTATTCTTTTCATCTGAGTTGGGGATTCGATCATTGTCATAACTTGGTCTCATCTATATTAAAACATGCAATAAATGCTTAAGAAAAGACTCACAATTGCTAAATGAGGTGGATAGTAAAACCATACAAGCAGATGGACTTGCAGGCAAAATAGTTGGAGAGCACTCATAGGTGCTTAACTCGTTCAATTGGATCCACATATTTCGTAGCGTTACTTCCTATTCCATGAATGTACTCGACCGACATGATTTGATTTGTTTGAGTGGTCATATTATTGTCCTTTGTGTCCGCGGCATTACTATTGTTTATCTAAAAGCAAGGACAAAATGAAAGAAAAGAATGTACAAACTTTACTGCCTATGGAGCTGACGAAGAAATAACACAGAAAGACCAAGACCTCTTTTCACCCTAATAATTTATAATTTTTATTCTTTTCATCTGAGTTGGGGATTCGATCATTGTCATAACTTGGTCTCATCTATATTAAAACATGCAATAAATGCTTAAGAAAAGACTCACAATTGCTAAATGAGGTGGATAGTAAAACCATACAAGCATATGGACTTGCAGGCAAAATAGTTGGAGAGCACTCATAGGTGCTTAACTCGTTCAATTGGATCCACATATTTCGTAGCGTTACTTCCTATTCCATGAATGTACTCGACCGACATGATTTGATTTGTTTGAGTGGTCATATTATTGTCCTTTGTGTCCGCGGCATTGCTATTGTTTATCTAAAAGCAAGGACAAAATGAAAGAAAAGAATGTACAAACTTTACTGCCTATGGAGCTGACGAAGAAATAACACAGAAAGACCAAGACCTCTTTTCACCCTAATAATTTATAATTTTTATTCTTTTCATCTGAGTTGGGGATTCGATCATTGTCATAACTTGGTCTCATCTATATTAAAACATGCAATAAATGCTTAAGAAAAGACTCACAATTGCTAAATGAGGTGGATAGTAAAACCATACAAGCATATGGACTTGCAGGCAAAATAGTTGGAGAGCACTCATAGGTGCTTAACTCGTTCAATTGGATCCACATATTTCGTAGCGTTACTTCCTATTCCATGAATGTACTCGACCGACATGATTTGATTTGTTTGAGTGGTCATATTATTGTCCTTTGTGTCCGCGGCATTACTATTGTTTATCTAAAAGCAAGGACAAAATGAAAGAAAAGAATGTACAAACTTTACTGCCTATGGAGCTGACGAAGAAATAACACAGAAAGACCAAGACCTCTTATCACCCTAATAATTAATATCTTTTACTTTTTTGCATCAGAGTTGGGGATTCGATCGTTGCCATGACTCGGTTTCATCTATATTCAAACATGCAGGAAATGCTCGAGAAAAAAATCACAATTGCTAAATGAAGTGGATGGTAAAACCATACAAACAGATGGACTTGTTGTCAAAATAATTGGAGAACACTCTTAGGTGCTCAAGTCATTCAATTGGATTTACATATTTCGTGGCGTTACTTCCTCTTCCTACTACATCTATCAAGCACCATTGGTGTTAACAAAGCAGAGGGCACATGTCAACTACTTAGAGGCTCCCCCTCCATGCACAAAAATATTAACATCATCGATTACCATACGGTGGGACATGTTTCCTATATGATTGTCAATTTCCTCCAATGAAATACATAGGAATATCGTTGATGATTAAATGCAATGATATTGCTTAGCAACAAGGAAAAACTTTTGAAAGATAAATCACATACAGAGTAAAATTGTTTTTGTCAGATTACAAGCCATGATAGTGGGACGGCAAGTGGGACTTGACCATCACATTAGCAATCTGGGCAAGAATTTTTTTTTTTTTTTTGCCTGTAATTTAGGCAATATTAGCCCACGAGGATTTGATTGCATTTACATTCAAAGGTTTAGGACCACATGTGATTAATTGAACGATTTGCGATTGAATTGAAATTCGTATAATTTTTTACGATCGAAATAACAATTTTCCTATTTATGATTTACGCACCAGGAGTTAAATTGGCTCGTTCGCATGGGAGAACAGTTTGATATTTTTATTGTTGAATTTTCTGGCCACAAGGTTAATCTTGGATTTATAGGTGAGGAAAAAAAATAAAGAAAATAAGGCAGTAGCTATATTGTGAATATATTATATTACCACTATACTAACCGCTTGGCCCCATGGCCCTCTGAATGGGGAAGGACCTATCAAATAAATAACAGGAAATATAGTCGTTTAGTGGTTAATGGTGGCCTTAATCACCGACCCTTCCTTCCTATCGGCTCTTACGAGTCAGCTTTTCTATTGAGAAGAAAATACAATTAAATTGATATAGTTCATGTAATTAGAAAGATAAAATTGGTAAGTTGACCTAGACTAGGCGAAGTCGTTGCTTATGAGAAGTGGGTCTTTCCTTCTCACTTCATGTAGTCGAAGTCTTCCCCAGCACGTCCTTATTATGTTCATTTCCTCCTCGGCCTTATCCCATGAATGTACTCGACCGACATGATTTGATTTGTTTGAGTGGTCATATTATTGTCCTTTGTGTCCGCGGCATTACTATTGTTTATCTAAAAGCAAGGACAAAATGAAAGAAAAGAATGTACAAACTTTACTGCCTATGGAGCTGACGAAGAAATAACACAGAAAGACCAAGACCTCTTTTCACCCTAATAATTTATAATTTTTATTCTTTTCATCTGAGTTGGGGATTCGATCATTGTCATAACTTGGTCTCATCTATATTAAAACATGCAATAAATGCTTAAGAAAAGACTCACAATTGCTAAATGAGGTGGATAGTAAAACCATACAAGCATATGGACTTGCAGGCAAAATAGTTGGAGAGCACTCATAGGTGCTTAACTCGTTCAATTGGATCCACATATTTCGTAGCGTTACTTCCTATTCCATGAATGTACTCGACCGACATGATTTGATTTGTTTGAGTGGTCATATTATTGTCCTTTGTGTCCGCGGCATTACTATTGTTTATCTAAAAGCAAGGACAAAATGAAAGAAAAGAATGTACAAACTTTACTGCCTATGGAGCTGACGAAGAAATAACACAGAAAGACCAAGACCTCTTTTCACCCTAATAATTTATAATTTTTATTCTTTTCATCTGAGTTGGGGATTCGATCATTGTCATAACTTGGTCTCATCTATATTAAAACATGCAATAAATGCTTAAGAAAAGACTCACAATTGCTAAATGAGGTGGATAGTAAAACCATACAAGCATATGGACTTGCAGGCAAAATAGTTGGAGAGCACTCATAGGTGCTTAACTCATTCAATTGGATCCACATATTTCGTAGCGTTACTTCCTATTCCATGAATGTACTCGACCGACATGATTTGATTTGTTTGAGTGGTCATATTATTGTCCTTTGTGTCCGCGGCATTACTATTGTTTATCTAAAAGCAAGGACAAAATGAAAGAAAAGAATGTACAAACTTTACTGCCTATGGAGCTGACGAAGAAATAACACAGAAAGACCAAGACCTCTTTTCACCCTAATAATTTATAATTTTTATTCTTTTCATCTGAGTTGGGGATTCGATCATTGTCATAACTTGGTCTCATCTATATTAAAACATGCAATAAATGCTTAAGAAAAGACTCACAATTGCTAAATGAGGTGGATAGTAAAACCATACAAGCAGATGGACTTGCAGGCAAAATAGTTGGAGAGCACTCATAGGTGCTTAACTCGTTCAATTGGATCCACATAATTTATAAGCACTATTGGTGTTAACAGAGGAGAGGGCACATGTCAAGTCCTTAGAGGCTCCCTCCCCATGCACCGAAACACTTACATCATGGATTACCATACGATGAGACATGTTTCCTATTATTCAAGCCATGCCCCCAATTAATGGGCAACGAATATTGACACCACCCATATTTAATTATACTAAAGCTTGTATGTATAAGACGCTCATAACACTAATATCTATTAAAGGTATGACTGTCAATTTCCTCCAATCAAATACAGAGGAAAATTTGGCTGATGATTGATTGCAATGACATTGCTTGGCAACAAGGAAAATCATTTGAAAGTAGATATATCTAGTATAAAGTAAAATTGCTTACGCCAAATTGAGGGACATGATAGCAGGATGGCGAGGGTGATTGGACTGCCAAATAAGCAATTTAGGCGAGATTTTATTTTTATTTTGTCTGTAATTTAGGCGAGATTAGGCTAGGATGATTTTATTGCATTTTCATTCAAAGATGTAGGATCAAAAGTGATTAATTGAAAGATTTGTAATTGAATTCAAATTCGTATAATTCTTTACGACGAAAATAACAAATTTCCCATTTATCATTTACGCATCGAGAGTTTAGTTGGCTCGTACACATGGGATAACCGTTTCATGTTTATACTATTGAATGTCCTAGCCACAAGGTTTATCTTGGCTCTATAGGCGCGGAAAAAAACAATGAAAAATAAGGCAATAGCTATATTGTGAATATATTATACTATCATTATACTTGCTGCTTGGCACTCTGAACGAGAAGGGACTTGGCAAATAAATAACAGGAAATATACTCATCTAGTGGTCAATTATTTCCTTTGATTGCTCCCTAATGGCCTTATTCACCGGTCCTTCCTTCGTATTGATTCTCAGGAGTCACCTTTTTCTTTGAGAAGAAAATACAATTAAATTGATATAATTTATGTAATTAGAAAAATAAAAATGGTTGGTTGACCTAGACTTGGCAAAGTCGTTACTTGCGAGAAGTGGGCCTTCCCTTTTCACTTTTAGCAGTTGGAGTCTTCCCCAGCATGTGCTTATTATGGTCATTTTCTTCTCAGCCTTATCACGTGAATGTACTCGACCGACAAGATTTGATTTTGTTTGAGCGGTCATATTGTTGTCCTTTATGTCCACGACATTACTATTGTTTATCTAAAAGTAAGGACAAAGTGAAAGAAAAGAAGGTACAAGCTTTACTGCCTATGAACCCGATGAAGAAATAACACAGAAAGACCAAGACCTCTTATCACCCTAATAATTTATATCTTTTACTTTTTTGCATCAGAGTTGGGGATTCGATCGTTGCCATAACTTGGTTTCATCTATATTCAAACATGCAGGAAATGCTCGAGAAAAAACTCACAATTGCTAAATGAAGTGGATGGTAAAACCATACAAACACATGGACTTGTTGTCAAAATAATTGGAGAACACTCTCGGGTGCTTAAGTCGTTCAATTGGATTTACATATTTCGTGGCGTTAACAGAGGAGAGGGCACATGTCAACTGCTTAGAGGCTCCCCCTCCATGCACCAAAATATTAACATCATCGATTACCATACGGTGGGACATGTTTCCTATTATTCAAGCCATGCCACCAATTGACGGGCAACGAATATTGACACCACCCATATTTAAATATAGTAAAGCTTGTATGTATGTGACATTCATAACACTAATATTTATAAAAGCTATGATTCTCAATTTCCTCGAATCAAATACATAGGAATATCGTTGATGATTAAATTAAATGACATTGCTTAGCAACAAGGAAAATCATTTGAAAGATAAATCACGTACAGAGTAAAATTGTTTACGTCAGATTACAAGCCGTGATAATGGGACGGCAAGTGGGAATTGACCATCACATTAGAAATCTGGGCAAGATTTTTTTTTTTTTTTTTGTCTGTAATTTAGAAAAGATTAGGCCACGAGGATTTGATTGCATTTTCATTCGAATGTTTAGGACCACGTGTGATTAATTGAACGATTTGCGATTGAATTGAAATTTGTATAATTTTTTACGATCGAAATAACAATTTTCCTATTTATGATTTACGCACCAAGAGTTAAATTGACTCGTCCGCATGGGAGAACAGTTTGATATTTTTAATGTTGAATTTTCTGGCCACAAGGTTAATCTTGGATTTATAGGTGAGGAAAAAAAAGAACGAAAATAAGGCAGCTGCTATACTGTGAATATATTATATTACCACTATAGTAACCGCTTGGCCCCATGGCCCTCTGAATGGGGAAGGACCTATCAAATAAATAACAGGAAATATATTCGTTTAGTGGTTAATGGTGGCCTTAATCACCGACCCTTCCTTCCTATCGGCTCTCACGATTCAGCTTTTCTATTGAGAAGAAAATACAATTAAATTGATATAATTCATGTAATTAGAAAGATAAAATTGGTAAGTTGACCTAGACAAGCCGAAGTCGTTGCTTATGAGAAGTGGGTCTTTCCTTCTCACTTCTTGTAGTCGAAGTCTTCCCCAGCACGTGCTTATTATGTTCATTTCCTCCTCGGCCTTATCCCGTGAATGTACTCGACCGACATGATTTCATTTGTTTGAGTGGTCATATTATTGTCCTTTGTGTCCACGGCATTACTATTGTTTATCTAAAAGCAAGGACAAAATGAAAGAAAAGAATGTACAAACTTTACTGCCTATGGAGCTGATGAAGAAATAACACAGAAAGACCAAGACCTCTTTTCACCCTAATAATTTATAATTTTTATTCTTTTCATCTGAGTTGGGGATTCGATCATTGTCATAACTTGGTCTCATCTATATTAAAACATGCAATAAATGCTTAAGAAAAGACTCACAATTGCTAAATGAGGTGGATAGTAAAACCACACAAGCAGATGGACTTGCAGGCAAAATAGTTGGAGAACACTCGCAGGTGCTTAACTCGATCAATTGGATCCACATATTTCATGGCGTTACTTCCTATTCCTACTACATCTATCAAGCACAATTGGTGTTAACAGAGGAGAGGGCACATGTCAAGTGCTTAGAGGCTCCCTCCCCATGCACCGAAACACTTACATCATGGATTACCATACGGTGGGACATGTTTGCTATTATTCACGCCATGCCACCAATTAATGGGCAACGAATATTGACACCACCCATATTTAATTATACTAAAGCTTGTATGTATAAGACGCTCATAACACTAATATCTATTAAAGGTATGATTGTCAATTTCCTCCAATCAAATACAGAGGAAAATTTGGCTGATGATTGATTGCAATGACATTGCTCGGCAACAAGGAAAATCATTTGAAAGTAGATATATCTAGTATAAAGTAAAATTGCTTACGTCAAATTGAGGGATGTGATAGCAGGACGGCGAGGGTGATTGGACTGCCACATTAGCAATTTAGGCGAGATTTGATTTTTTTTGTCTGTAATTTAGGCGAGATTAGGCTAGGATGATTTTATTGCATTTTCATTCAAAGATGTAGGATCATACGTAATTAATTGAAAGATTTGTGACTGAATTGAAATCTGTAAAGTATTTTATCACCAAATAAAAATTTTCTGATTTATCATTTATGTACCAGGAGTTTAGTTGGCTCACTCACATGGGAGAACCGTTTGAAGTTTATATTGTTGAATTTTCTGGCCACAAGGTTAATCTCAGTTCTATAGGCGAGGGAAAAAAGGAAAGAAAATAAGGCAATAGCTATATTGTGAATATATTATACTACCATTATACTAGCCGCTTGGCATGAACGGGGAAGGACTTGCGAAATAAATAGCAGGAAATATATTCATCTAGTGGTTGACTATTTCCTTTGGGTGCTCCCTGCTAGCCTTAATCACCGGCCCTTCCTTCCTGTTGGCTCTCAGGAGTCATGTTTTCTATTGAGAAGAAAATACAATTAAATTGATATAATTTATGTAACTAGAAAAATAAAATTGGTTAGTTGACCCGGACATGGCAAAGTTGTTGCTTATTAGAAGTGAGCCTTTCCTTGTCACTTCTTGTAGTTGGAGTCCTCCCCAGCATGTGCTTTTCATGGTCATTTCCTTCCCGTGAATGTACTTGACTGACATGATTTTATTTTGTTTTAGCGGTCACATTGTTGTCCTTTAGGTGACTACTGTTTATCTAAAAGCAAGGACAAACGAAAGAAAAGAAGGCACAAGCTTTACAGCCTATGAACCTGATGAAGAAATAACATAGAAAGACCAAGACCTGTTTTCACCCTAATAATTCATATTTTTTATTTCGTTTCATCAGAGTTGGGGATTCGATCGTTGCCATAACTCACTCTCATCTATATTCAAGCATGCAAGACATGTTTAAGAAAAGACTCACAATTGCTTAAAGAAGTGGTTGGCAAGATCGTACAAGCAAATGGACTTGCAGCCAAAATAATTGGGGAACACTCGAAAGTACTTAAGTCGTTCAATTGGATCCACGTATTAAGTGCCGTTACTTCCATTCCTACTACATCTATCAAGCACCATTAGTGTTAACAGATGAGAGGGCACATGTCAACTACTTAAGAGTCTCCCTCTCCATGCGCCAAAATACTTATATTATGGATTACCATATGGTGGGACGTGTTTCCTATTATTCATGCCATGCCACCAATTGATGGGCAACGAATATTGGCACCACCCATTTTCAATTATTGTAAAGTTTGTATGTATGTGATATTCATATAACTAATATCTATTAAAGGTATGATTGTCAATTTCCTCCAATCTAATATAGAGGAAAATATTGCTGATGATTAAATGTAATGACATTGCTTAGCAACAAGGAAAATCATTTGAAAGATAAATCACGTATAGAGTAAAATTATTTACATGAAACTACAGGCCGTCATAGTAGGACGGCAAGTGTGACTAGACTGCCGCATTAGCAATTTAGTCGAGATTTTATTTTTATTTTTTTGTCTGTCATTTTGGTGAGATTAGGTCGGAAGGATTTGAACGCATTTTCATTCAACGATGATTTATTGAATGATTTGTGGTTGAATTGAAATCTGTATAATTCTTCACAACATAATAATACTTTTCTCATTTATCATTTACGCACCAAGAGTTTAGTTGGCTCGTATGCATGGGAGAACCATTTGATGTTTATATTGTTGATATTTCTGGCCACAAGTTTAATATTGGTTCTCCAGACGAGAGAAAAAAGAAAGAAAATAAGGCAATAGCTTCATTGTGAACATATTATACTACCATTATTCCAGCCGCTTGGCACTCTGAACGGGGAAGGACTTGCGAAAGAACTAATAGGACATATATTCATCTAGAGGTTAATAATTTCCTTGGATTGCTCCCTGGTGGCCTTAATCACCGGCCCTTCTCTCCTATTGGCTCTCAAGAGTCATCTTTTTCTATTGAGAAGAAAATACAATTAAATTGGTATAATTTATGTAATTAGAAAAATAAAATTGGCTTGTTGACCTAGACTTGGCAAAGTCGTTGCTTATGATAAGTGGGCCTTTCCTTTTCACCTCTTGTGGTTGGAGTCTTCCCCAGCATGTGCCTATTATGGTCATTTTCTTCTCCGCCTTATCCCGCGATTGGACTAAACTGGCATGATTTGGTTTCGTTCGAGCGGTCGCATTGTTGTCCTTCGTGTTCACGACGATACTATTGCTTATCTAAAAGCAAGGAAAAAATGAAAGAAAACAAGGCACAAGCTTTACTGCCTATGAACCTGATGAAGAAATAACACAGGAAGACCAAGATCACTTCTCACCCGAATAATTTATATATATATTTTGCATCAGAGTTGGAGATTCAATCGTTGCCATAAGTCGCTCTCATCTATATTCTAACATGCTAGAAATGCTTAGGAAAAGACTCACAATTGCTTAAAGAAGTGGATGGGAAAACCATACAAGCTGATGGACTTGCGGCCAAAATAATTGGAGAACACTCGTAGGGGCTTAAGTCGTTCAATTGGGTCCGCATATTTCATGGCGTTACTTCCTATTCCTACTATATCTATCAAGCACTATTGGGACACCTGGAGTGCCATAACTTAGCATGGGGGGACACTTAAGTACCATAACTTCGAAAATGTACACTTAAGTGCCCGTTTTGAAGTTAAATGGAAAACCTAAGTGCCACTCCAGCAAAATCCGGCCAAATGGCTAACATGGCAATTTTCCGGCAAATTTGGTCCAAAATGGCGTCGTTTTGCACGCTCACGTGGCGAGAAAATGCAAAAACAACGCTGTTTTCACGTCTAATGTGTAAATAATAATATAAAAATTCATTAAATTAAATTTAAACTTAATTTTATTTAAAATATTCTAAAAATTTAAAAACTAAAAGTTTAAAAAAAAAAGGGGAGGCCGAAGGGGGCGGCTGAGGGCCGAGCCCTCGCCGCCGCTGCCTCCCCGCCGTCGCCGGAAAGGGCCGGCGATGGAGGGGGGAGGGTCGGCCGGGGTCGTCGGCCCCCGGCCGACCGGCGGCAAGGGCCGCGAGCCCTCGCCCAGATCTGGGGCATATCAGCCCCTTTCACCTCAGCCATTAGATCATATGAGTGTCCATATTATTTATTGGCTGATAGAAAGTAGGTTCACATGTTATAAGTAAGTGCAAGAGTTTTAGTACTAAGCCTTGGCGACTACTTCAGGCAAAATACAACTGGTGGCAGTTCTTTCTATGTGTTCTCATCGGAAGCTATTGGTATTTGGAGAGCACTCTCTGTTTAATTGGGAAAGACCGTGAAGAAGCCTTCTTGTTCCCGGGGAGGAAAAAAAAAACAAAGTCTAGTTGTGCTGTACTTACTTACCAAAATGTCAAGATTTTTGAATGAGTTTTGACGCATTTAATCCATGCATGGTTCGATTAATTGTCCCGAGAGGCTTCTTCTCAGGAGAGCGTATGAAGTGATTAGCCTGACAGCAATATTAATCTCATGCTTACAGGTCTTTGCCTTCTTGGGGAACTCGGCCCTCAATTTGCAGTGAGAAAATGCACATCTATCCAGAGGAGAAAAATGGACAAATTAATTAAAAATTGAGTAGATTCAGTCATAGCGTGAGAGGCTCGACCAGTGAAGTGGAAATCCCTGCGATTCGACCATGTCTTTCGTAAAATACTTTTATGTTGTCTAGTTATATGGAGATGCTTGGTACTAGTAAATTAATCAGTTTTTACTACAGCCAAAAAACATCGATGATTTATTGTTCCAGCAGAGAGCACCTGATTTTGCATTTCTGGAAGACTGAAAGAGACTTGTCACAAACAAGTCTTGGATGGATAATCTCGCTTGGGCATCGAAACGTTTTGCGGGCGATGGCTTCTATCACTCTTTGGCCAGGTTTAGCTTTGGTGCTCTTTGCTATATCATTTGGAAAGAGCGCAACAATATCATTTTTCGTAGCCAGGCGGTTTTTCTCCCGGCGATGAAGATGCATCTTCAAAAAGCTATTAAAGATAAAGCGATGTCTATGAAGCATATTGTGGATACTCCCAAGAATCGAAGGCTGCAACAGAGCCGGGATCTGAGTCCGTCTATTTTCGACTGATGGAGGGTTGTTAGCTTTGTGTTGTCTTTGTTTTTGGGCTTTTTTGTTTGGTTTTAGGTTCTCGGTTGCTTGGGTACCATGGCACCCTTTCACTCTTTTTGACTTTTGTCTCTTTGAGTGTTTGTTTTGTTGGTGCCGGGCCCCCCCTTGTATTCTTTCTGCAAAATCTATATAATTCTTATCTTTACCAAAAAAAAAAAAAAGAGACTTGTCACCAAATTTAGATGGCACCGAGTCGACGTTCTAAAAACTGCGCAAAGCAACAAGAGCTACTGAATAAGAAGGAAAGGGCTTAATACGAGGACAAGAATCAACATTAGCCTAAACAATATATACAACAATTGTTGTTCCTTATTGAAGAAAAGCTAGCGGTAGCCAATTTGGTATTTCCTCGACTAAAGTTTTGATAGTTAATCGACTCAAACTTATTCCTATTGGCTCTCAGGAGCCAGCGTGATTAGTCCTTGCCTTCTATCTTGGCGCTGACTGGAGTCAACACGCATGGGAGGATGGTTCAGGACATTGATTCTTATATCTAAAAGCAAGGAAAAGAAACAAAGAAACAAAGTGACAGCTATACTGCCTGTGGACCCATGCCATGCACGCGGGAAGAACTAATATAAAAGGACCAAGACCTCCTTTAAGCCTAATTTTTTTCAGTTTGCATCCGAGCTAGTCATCCCATTATCGCCATAGCTTACTTTCATTTTTATTCAACCATGTAGGGAATGCTTTGAAAAAGACTCACTGTTTGCTGAAATTAGTTAATGATAAAGCCATCCGACCAAATATATATTTCTCATGGAGAATGCCCCATACCGACCACCCACTGAAAGTGCTTTACAGCACCACTTTACATTTATCTAACAAGAGACACTCATTGAATCTATTCTAGACTACATGAGACATGTTTGATTTTAGAAGCATAATTCTAAACCCTTGATAGTCTTCAGCAAGTAATTTATGATAGTGAGCACCGGCCATGCCATGTAAAATAGTCGACTTTCACGTTAGCTATTTCTAACCAAAATTGGTCAAATGAACTACATTGACAAATTATGAAAATGTTATGAAAGGTATACGACCAAATTGGCATAAGTGAAATAGGTTTAAGATTTTTGCATTAATTTTCCCAATTATTAAATGACTTGAAGCAGCATTAATCGTGTGCTTAGAATAGGCTTCTTAGGGACATCCTCGATTTACAGTAAGATGCCTTTCGCGGATTGCTGTAATGAGGAATCAATTGGAACTACTTGACACAAACATAGCTTGTGGCAATTCTATCTTGGTTCCGTATGAAGTCAACAAACCTAATATGATTTTGTTATCACTAGGACAAATTGCCATTTCACTTCTAAATCTTCAACCTTTTCAATTGATCTAATGTAAACGCCTTCACATGAAAATCCAATCAAGTCCTCATCGCCATTTGTAGCCTGAATTTACTGACAGAGTCTAGTCATCATTGGCCGTCCTATGTGGGATATGACATGGACAACTTTACTCTCTGCCCGTCCTCAACACTCATCTCCCATGCTTGTCAAGCTCGTGGTGGTCGAGATCTCGGTGAGCACGATGGCAATGGTCGAGCCTCCTGACCTCGGTGAGCTTGGTCATTGCTTTAGATCTCAGGGAGCCCTTTGTTTTTTATCTCGATTACAAAAAGGTCTTCTGTGAGCAAATTCTACAGATTTTTTAGAGAACCAAATAATGAGCTGTGCCAGCCGTTGGAGTTGTCGACCATTAATTGTGGCCCAGTCATCCATAGATTGTGGAAGTTCAGTGTAATTTCATTTCATCGACAGCGAGGGTAAGCGCTCCATGTTCATTGGTCTGAGAGATTCACAGATTTCGGCTACTCCAGATAAATTATAACCAGAAAGGAATAAAATAAAATGAAAGAAATGGAAAAGAGGAAGATCAGAAAGTTAAGAAAATTTTGCAAAACAACATCCTTCAAAGTAAAATTGTCTCTTGGCAAAAAAAAAGAAAGTAAAATTGTCTACATCAAATTGCAGATAGTGATGTGTAGGATGGCCAGTAATAACTAGACTATCACATTAGCAATTTTGGCGAGATTAGGCCGGGAGGATTTGATTGCATTTTCATTCAAAGGTCTAGAATCACACGTGATTAATTGAATGATTTGTGATTGAATCGAAATCCGTATAAGTTTTATGACCAAAATAACAGTTTTCTAATTTATCATTTACGCACCAGGAGTGTAGTTGGCTCACACGCATGGGAAAACCGTTTGATGTTTATACTGTTGAATTTCCAAGCCACAAGTTTAATATTGGTTCTACAGGTGAGTAAAAAAAAGAAAGAAAATAAAGGCAATAGCTATATTGTCAATATATTATACTACCATTATACTAGCCTCTTGACATCCTGAACGGGGAAGGACTTACTAAATAAATAACAGGAAATATACTCATCTAGTGGTTAATTATTTGTTTTGATTGCTCCCTAGTGGCCCTTATCACCGGCCCTTCCTCCCTATTGGCTCTTAGGAGTCACCTTTTTCTATTGAGAAGAATATACAATTGAATTGATATAATTATTGTAATTAGAAAAAAAAAAATTGGTTAGTTGACCTAGACTTGGCAAAGTCGTTGCGTATGAGAAGTGGGCCATTCCCTTTCACTTCTTGTAGTTGGAGTCTTTCCAGCATGTGCTTATTATGGTCATCTCCTTCTCGGCCTTATCACGTGAATGTACTCGACCGACAAGATTTGATTTTGTTTGAGCGGTCATATTGTTGTCCTTTATGTCCACGACATTACTATTGTTTATCTAAAAGTAAGGACAAAGTGAAAGAAAAGAAGGTACAAGCTTTACTGCCTATGAACCTGATGAAGAAATAACACAGAAAGACCAAGACCTCTTATCACCCTAATAATTTATATCTTTTACTTTTTTGCATCAGAGTTGGGGATTCGATCGTTGCCATAACTCGGTTTCATCTATATTCAAACATGTAGGAAATGCTCGAGAAAAAACTCACAATTGCTAAATGAAGTGGATGGTAAAACCATACAAACGGATGGACTTGTTGTCAAAATAATTGGAGAACACTCTCGGGTGCTTAAGTCGTTCAATTGGATTCACATATTTCGTGGCGTTACTTCCTCTTCCTACTACATCTATCAAGCACCATTGGTGTTAACAGAGGAGAGGGCACATGTCAACTCCTTAGAGGCTCCCCCTCCATGCACCAAAATATTAACATCATCGATTACCATATGGTGGGACATGTTTCCTATTATTCAAGCCATGCCACCAATTGACGGGCAACGAATATTGACACCACCCATATTTAAATATAGTAAAGCTTGTATGTATGTGACATTCATAACACTAATATCTATAAAAGGTATGATTGTCAATTTCCTCGAATCAAACACATAGGAATATCGTTGATGATTAAATGCAATGACATTGCTTAGCAACAAGGAAAATCATTTGAAAGATAAATCACGTACAGAGTAAAATTGTTTACGTCAGATTACAAGCCGTGATAGTGGGACGGCAAGTGGGACTTGACCATCTCATTAGCAATCTGGGCAAGATTTTTTTTTTTTTTCTGTAATTTAGAAACGATTAGGCCACGAGAATTTGATTGCATTTTCATTCGAAGGTTTAGGACCACATGTGATTAATTGAACGATTTGCGATTGAATTGAAATTCGTATAATTTTTTACGATCGAAATAACAATTTTCCTATTTATGATTTACGCACCAGGAGTTAAATTGGCTCGTTCGCATGGGAGAACAGTTTGATATTTTTATTGTTGAATTTTCTGGCAACAAGGTTAATCTTGGATTTATAGGTGAGGAAAAAAAGAACGAAAATAAGGCAGTTGCCATACTGTGAATATATTATATTACCACTATAGTAACCGCTTGGGCCCATGGCCCTCTGAATGGGGAAGGACCTATCAAATAAATAACTGGAAATATATTCGTTTAGTGGTTAATGGTGGCCTTAATCACCGACCCTTCCTTCCTATCGGCTCTCACGAGTCAGCTTTTCTGTTGAGAAGAAAATACAATTAAATTGATATAATTCATGTAATTAGAAAGATAAAATTGGTAAGTTGACCTAGACTAGGCGAAGTCGTTGCTTATGAGAAGTGGGTCTTTCCTTCTCACTTCTTGTAGTCGAAGTCTTCCCCAGCACGTGCTTATTATGTTCATTTCCTCCTCGGCCTTATCCCGTGAATGTACTCGACCGACATGATTTGATTTGTTTGAGTGGTCATATTATTGTCCTTTGTGTCCACGGCATTACTATTGTTTATCTAAAAGCAAGGACAAAATGAAAGAAAAGAATGTGCAAACTTTACTGCCTATGGAGCTGATGAAGAAATAACACAGAAAGACCAAGACCTCTTTTCACCCTAATAATTTATACTTTTTATTCTGTTCATCTGAGTTGGGGATTCGATCATTGTCATAACTTGGTCTCATCTATATTAAAACATGCAATAAATGCTTAAGAAAAGACTCACAATTGCTAAATGAGGTGGATAGTAAAACCATACAAGCAGATGGACTTGCAGGCAAAATAGTTGGAGAACACTCGTAGGTGCTTAACTCGATCAATTGGATCCACATATTTCGTGGCGTTACTTCCTATTCCTACTACATCTATCAAGCAATATTGGTGTTAACAGAGGAGAGGCCACATGTCAAGTGCTTAGAGGCTCACTCCCCATGCACCGAAACACTTACATCATGGATTACCATACGATGGGACATGTTTCCTATTATTCAAGCCATGCCACCAATTAATGGGCAACGAATATTGACACCACCCATTTAATTATAGTAAAGCTTGTATGTATAAGACGCTCATAACACTAATATCTACTAAAGGTATGATTGTCAATTTCCTCCAATCAAATACAGAGGAAAATTTGGCTGATGATTGATTGCAATGACATTGCTCGGCAACAATGAAAATCATTTGAAAGTAGATATTTCTAGTATAAAGTAAAATTGCTTACGTCAAATTGAGGGATGTGATAGCAAGACAGCGAGGGTTATTGGACTGCCACATTAGCAATTTAGGCGAGATTTTATTTTATTTTTGTCTATAATTTAGGCGAGATTAGGCCGGGAGGATTTGATTGCATTTTCATTCAAAGGTCTAGAATCACACGTGATTAATTGAATGATTTGTGATTGAATCGAATTCTGTATAATTCTTTACGACCAAAATAACAGTTTTCTAATTTATCATTTACGCACCAGGAGTGTAGCCGGCTCACACGCATGGGAAAACCGTTTGATGTTTATACTATTGAATGTCCTAGCCACAAGGTTTATCTTGGTTCCATAGGCGAGGAAAAAAAGAATGGAAAATAAGGCAATAGCTATATTGTGAATATATTATACTATCATTATACTTGCTGCTTGGCACTCTGAACGAGAAGGGACATGGCAAATAAATAACAGGAAATATACTCATCTAGTGGTCAATTATTTCCTTTGATTGCTCCCTAATGGCCTTATTCACGGGTCCTTCCTCCCTATAGGCTCTTAGGAGTCACCTTTTGTATTGACAAGAAAATACAATTGAATTGATATAATTTATGTAATTAGAAACATAAAATTGGTTAGTTGACCTAGACTTGGCAAAGTCGTTGCGTATGAGAAGTGGGCCATTCCCTTTCACTTTTAGCAGTTGGAGTCTTCCCCAGCATGTGCTTATTATGGTCATTTCCTTCTCGACCTTATCCCGTGAATGTACTCGACCGACAAGATTTGATTTTGTTTGAGTGGTCATATTGTTGCCCTTTATGTCCACGACATTACTATTGTTTATCTAAAAGTAAGGACAAAGTGAAAAAAAAGAAGGTACAATCTTTACTGCCTATGAAGCTAATGAAGAAATAACACAAAAAGACCAAGACCTCTTATCACCCTAATAATTTATATCTTTTACTTTTTTGAATCAGAGTTGGGGATTCGATCATTGCCATAACTCGGTTTCATCTATATTCAAACATGCAGGAAATGCTCGAGAAAAAACTCACAATTGCTAAATGAAGTGGATGGTAAAACCATACAAACACATGGACTTGTTGTCAAAATAATTGGAGAACACTCTCGAGTGCTTAAGTCGTTCAATTGGATTCACATATTTCGTGGCGTTACTTCCTCTTCCTACTACATCTATCAAGCACCATTGGTGTTAACAGAGGAGAGGGCACATGTCAACTGCTTAGAGGCTCCCCCTCCATGCACCAAAATATTAACATCATCGATTACCATACGGTGGGACATGTTTCCTATTATTCAAGCCATGCCACCAATTGACGGGCAACGGATATTGACACCTCCATTCTCGGTCTTATCCCGTGAATGTACTGGACCGACGTGATTTGATTTTGTTTGAGCCGTCATATTGTTGTCCTTTATGTCCATGACATTACTATTGTTTATCTAAAAGCAAGGACAAAATGAAAGAAAAGGAGGTACAACCTAAATGCCTATGAACCTGATGAAGAAATAACACAGAAAGACCAAGAACTATTTTCACTCTAGTAAATTATATTTTGTTGCATTAGAGTTGGGGATTCCATCGTTGCCTAACTCGCTCTCATCTATAATCAAACATGCAAGAAATGCTTAAGAAATGACTCACAATTGCAAAAACAAGTGGATCGGATGGACTACAATAAAAATAGTTAGAGAACACTCGTAGGTGAATAAGTTGTTCAATTGGGTCCACATATTTCGTGGCATTACTTCCTATTCCTACTACATCTATCAAGCACTATTGGTGTTAACAGAGGAGAGGGCACATGCCAACTCCTTGGAGGATCCCTCTCCATTCACCAAAATACTTACATCATGGATTACGATATGGTGGGTCATGTTTCCCATAATTCATGCCATGCCACCAATTGATGGGTAATGAATATTGACACCACCCATATTTAATTATAGTAAAGCTTGCATGTATGCGACACTCATAACACTAATATCTATTAAAGATATGATTCTCAATTTCCTCCAATCAAATACAAGGGAAAATTTTGCTGATGATTGAATGCAATGACATTGCTCAGCAACAAGGAAAATCATTTGAAAGTAGGTATATCACATATAGAGTAAAATTGTTTACGTCAGATTGCAAGCCGTGATAGCAGGACGGCAAGGGTGACTAGATTGCCACATTAGCAATTTAGGCGAGATTTCAATTTTTTTTTTTTTTTTTTGTAAATTAGGCGAGATTAGGCCAGGAGGATTTGATTGCATTTTCATCCAAAGGTTTAGGATCATACTTAATTAATTGAAAGATTTGTGACTGAATTGAAATCTGTAAAATATTTTATGACCAAATAACAATTTTCTGATTTATCATTTATGCACCAGGAGTTTAGTTGGCTCATTCACATGGGAGAACCGTTTGAAGTTTATATTGTTGAATTTTCTGGTCACAAGGTTAATCTTGATTCTATAGGCGAGGAAAAAAAGGAAAGAAAATAAGGCAATAGCTATATTGTGAATATATTATACTACCATTATACTAGCCGCTTGGCATGAACGGGGAAGGACTTGCGAAATAAATAGCAGGAAATATATTCATCTAGTGGTTGACTATTTCCTTTGGGTGCTCCCTGCTAGCCTTAATCACCGGCCCTTCCTTCCTGTTGGCTCTCAGGAGTCATGTTTTCTATTGAGAAGAAAATACAATTAAATTGATATAATTTATGTAACTAGAAAAATAAAATTGGTTAGTTGACCCGGACATGGCAAAGTTGTTGCTTATTAGAAGTGAGCCTTTCCTTGTCACTTCTTGTAGTTGGAGTCCTCCCCAGCATGTGCTTTTCATGGTCATTTCCTTCCCGTGAATGTACTTGACTGACATGATTTTATTTTGTTTTAGCGGTCATGTTGTTGTCCTTTAGGTCACTTGTCATGCCCCGATCCTCCAGTACGCGCACATCCTCTTACCTTGATCGATTATAAAAGCGATATCCTAGAACTACGTATCGTCGACCCTTTCATTTTCATATGCACATGCGGAAGCAATTATAAAATCCCCAGACAATAAAATATTGAGATAGAACAGTAGGACTAAATTTCAAACCCATAAAAACATTCACCCTTATATACACTGCAAATCATTACACATATATATAAGGTGAACTATTAACTCAAATTCAACTCAAGCTGGTTTAAAAATAAGGTCTACAAGTAAGGGTGAGGTTCCACAAACTACAGATCATCGTCCTCCTCTTCATCATCCTCCATACTCCAATTGGAGCCTTCAGCAGACTGCACCGAATTTTCGAGATCTTCAAAATCCAAGTCTATTACATCTAGGGACTTGAAATGGTTATTCAATAACCAATGAGACAACGTCTCAGCAAGTTCTACCCCCTAAGACCCGATTAGTAAACTAATACACTATGGGCTGCCTAAACACGTACAGGTCAGAGGACTTACCTTGGCCTCAAATTTCACCTGCAAGTCAGTGCAATTTAATATTGTCACCCATTTAAACCATACGGATCGAATTATCGATCAATCGAACTAATCGATTACATGTCACCCAAATCATGCATTCGCCACGATGTCTATTTAGTCACCGAGCACACGTGCATTTTCTTAGGCACTCATTTACCAAAGTGATGCATCAAATCACCGAGCCCACGTGTCTCTTCCAAGATGCCACACTTAATTACTTAGGCCCACGTGCATTCTCTAAGGCACTAGTTCACCAAAGTGATGCATCAATTCACCGAGCCCACGTGCCCTTTTTACGATACCTGGGGCCACGTGCATTCTCTAAGGCAGTACTTCACCAAAGTGATGCATCAATTCACCGAGCCCACATGCCCTTTTTACGATGCATGGGGCTACGTGCATTCTCTAAGGCACTAGTTCGCCAAAATGACGCATCAGATCACCGAACTCACGTGCCCTTTTAGATGCCATACTCTGTCACCGAGCCACGTGCATTCTCCAGGAGGACATACCGAGTCTCTGAGCCACATGCATTCTCTAAGGTGACCTCTTCGCCAAGATGACATATTCAAACACCGAACTCACGTGCATTCTCCAGGTGATATCCCAATTCACCGAGCCCACGTATCTTCTCTCAAGTGATTACCAACTTACTTTCGATATCGACAACCAATACCCGATGACTTCTCAATCAAATAATAAAAATCACATCACTTAAGAATAGACCGCAAAATTTCACAATTAAATCAATTCCATACAACGTAGAACTCAAATAAATAAATGGATTGCACCACGATAATCAGCATGAAATTCCGGTCACCAGCCATCCCGGTTGAATTTCCGAAAAAATAATTAATTAAATAATTAATTTCGAAAATTAATAAATAAATACTAAAAATCCAATTTAGGCCCGTATTGCCTGATTGGAGCCTGAAATAGGTCGAGAAAAATCCCGAGAGACATTCAATAAATAATAGAGCATTTCTACTCCCTAATGGCTATTGCTAACCACCTAACATGCAACAATATGTTTCTAATTTTACTTATCTAAATTAATCTAACCACCTAATTGCATTTAATTAAATCTAATCAACCCTAAGTATAATTAGCAAACTAAGAAAGTATTAGTGAGCAAAACTCACTTGCGAAAAGCGAAGACTGGATCACCGCAACGGTGACGCGATGGCAGCCGAACTTGGGCCGACTTGCTTCACGGGCCCAAGATGGGCTAAACTTGCTGGGCTTGAAGCTAAACTGAATTGGGCTTCAAATTGAGATGGGCTGACTGAGCTTGGGCCAAAATGCAACTGAACTGGGCTGATGACTCAATAATGGGCTGCTTCACATGAGCTGGGCCACAACAATTTCATGTGGGCTGTTGCAGCTGAGGCCCACGACTAGGCCTGACTTCAACACAAAAGAAATGGGCTGCTCTTGCATTTAATTAAATCTGCTGGAAATTTGGGTCTAAGGATTTCGTGGACTGGCTCCGCTGGTCTGCTCGCTTCGGTGAATGCTGAGAAGAACGAAGCAGTGAAGCCGTTGATGCTGAGGCTGCGTGGACTGACGAGCGTGCGGCAGAGGTCTTCGAGGCAGCTGCTTCGGTGGGGTTGCTAGGCCGAGAAGTCCATCAAGACCAGGACCAAAGTTGGGCTTCGAGGGACGTCGTTGCTAGAGTCAAGCCGCGGGGGAGGCTTCAAGGGTCAGCGATGGGGAAGCTCGCTGGATTTGTGGACCCGACAGGACAACCGAAAGTGGAGCAGCTGGAGGTGGCAGAGGAGAAGAGGGCGGTCTCGTGGACGTGGCAGCTTGGATTGATGGGAGAAGCGGCAGAAGCTTGGTGGAGCTGCAGGGAATTCACGCTTGTTTGTTAAATCAATTTGTTGTTGGATGAGAAGCTGAGTGGAGGGTGAGGGTGCGGTCGACCGACAAGCTGGGAGGAAAACGTAAGTTTGACTGAAGTTTGGTAGCTGTTGGACAAGTGTCTTCGGCTGGTGAATCGGTGGAGGAGAAGGATGGAGTTTTGGTGATGAAAGACTGCACCAAGGAGAACCATGCGAGGAAGAAATGAAAGCTGAAACGAAAACAGGAGGCGTCGGCAGCTTGGTCCGCAAGAAGAAGGGAAATAGATAAGGGTGAGGTGCCCCAAAGTCAAACAAACTTATCCTATAATCAATGCTTGGTTCCCCTATAATCCACATGCCTATCTTCATGGTCCCCTCCAATACTTTCTTGCAATTAACCCATAAATAGCTCAAAATGATGCCCAAAATTCCAGCCCTAAGTCTAGATCCGAATTTCTTCAATTTTTTTGGATTTCAATTTCTTCTCCAATCTCTCAATTTGATGTCCAAATTTTGCTAAGGAAAAAGGCCACATAAATTCTACAAATCCCTTAAACCAAATATCTCGGTTTGAAAGCCAAAATTTCCTTTAATTTGGCAATTCCAAATTTCCGTTATTTTATGAATCCTTCGAAGTGATTTTCCATAAAAATTCCAAACTCAACAAAATTTCTCCGAAAAACAAGAAGACATCCTATAAATGAACCGTGACATGCTCAAACGTCCGATTTCCGAAATCGAATTCAATTTCGTGGTTAAAATTAACCGAACACGATTTAGTCCGATCCAACCTATTGAGTAGCTTTTAGGGATTTTACCATGATTATATCCCTTAACGGCTTCACCCAATAGATTGGTTAACTCGTGAGTGATCAGCTAAGAGAAAAAGGACCATCGGCGCATCAACGAGATGCCCATTTAATATATTTGGGACGGGTCGAAAATTCAGGATGTCACATCACTACTGTTTATCTAAAAGCAAGGACAAAACAAAAGAAAAGAAGGCACAAGCTTTACAGCCTATAAACCTGATGAAGAAATACCACAGAAAGACCAAGACCTGTTTTCACCCTAATAATTTATATTTTTATTTCATTTCATCAGAGTTGGGGATTCGATCGTTGTCATACCTCACTCTCATCTATATTCAAGCATGCAAGAAATGTTTAAGAAAAGACTCACAATTGCTGAAAGAAGTGGTTGGCAAGACCGTACAAGCAAATGGATTTGCAGCCAAAATAATTGGGGAACACTCGCAGGTGCTTAAGTCGTTCAATTGGATCCACTTATTAAGTGCCGTTACTTCCATTCCTACTACATCTATCAAGCACTATTGGTGTTAATAGATGAGAGGGCACATGTCAACTACTTAAGAGTCTCCCTCTCCATGCACCAAAATACTTATATTATGGATTACCATATGGTGGGACGTGTTTCCTATTATTCATGCCATGCCACCAATTGATGGGCAACGAATATTGGCACCACCCATTTTCAATTATTGTAAAGTTTGTATGTATGTGATATTCATATAACTAATATCTATTAAAGGTATGATTGTCAATTTCCTCCAATCTAATATAGAGGAAAATATTGCTGATGATTAAATGTAATGACATTGCTTAGCAACAAGGAAAATCATTTGAAAGATAAATCACGTATAGAGTAAAATTATTTACATGAAACTACAGGCCGTCATAGTAGGACGGCAAGTGTGACTAGACTGCCACATTAGCAATTTAGTTGAGATTTTATTTTTTTTGTCTGTAATTTTGGTGAGATTAGGTCGGGAGGATTTCAACGCATTTTCATTCAACGATGATTAATTGAACGATTTGTGGTTGAATTGAAATATGTATAATTCTTCACAAACATAATAATAATTTTCTCATTTATCATTTACGCACCAAGAGTTTAGTTGGCTCGTATGCATGGGAGAACCATTTGATGTTTATATTGTTGATATTTCTGGCCACAAGTTTAATATTGGTTCTCCAGACGAGAGAAAAAAGAAAGAAAATAAGGCAATAGCTTCATTGTGAACATATTATACTACCATTATTCCAGCCGCTTGGCACTCTGAACGGGGAAGGACTTGCGAAAGAAATAATAGGACATATATTCATCTAGAGGTTAATAATTTCCTTGGATTGCTCCCTGGTGGCCTTAATCACCGGCCCTTCTCTCCTATTGGCTCTCAAGAGTCATCTTTTTCTATTGAGAAGAAAATACAATTAAATTGGTATAATTTATGTAATTAGAAAAATAAAATTGGCTTGTTGAACTAGACTTGGCAAAGTCGTTGCTTATGATAAGTGGGCCTTTCCTTTTCACCTCTTGTGGTTGGATTCTTCCCCAGCATGTGCCTATTATGGTCATTTTCTTGTCCGCCTTATCCCGCGATTGGACTAAACTGGCATGATTTGGTTTCGTTCGAGCGGTCGCATTGTTGTCCTTCATGTTCACGACGATATTATCGCTTATCTAAAAGCAAGGAAAAAATGAAAGAAAACACGGCACAAGCTTTACTGCCTATGAACCTGATGAAGAAATAACACAGGAAGACCAAGATCACTTCTCACCCGAATAATTTATATATATATATTGCATCAAAGTTGGAGATTCGATCGTTGCCATAAGTTGCTCTCATTTATATTCTAACATGCTAGAAATGCTTAAGAAAAGACTCACAATTGCTTAAAGAAGTGGATGGTAAAACCATACAAGCTGATGGACTTGCAGCCAAAATAATTGGAGAACACTCGTAGGGGCTTAAGTCATTCAATTGGGTCCGCATATTTCATGGCGTTACTTCCTATTCCCACTATATCTATCAAGCACTATTGGGACCCCTAGAGTGCCATAACTTAGCACGGGGGACACTTAAGTGCCATAAATTCGAAAATGTACACTTAAGTGCCAGTTTCGAAGTTAAATGGAACACCTAAGTGCCACTCCAGCAAAAATCCGGCCAAATGGCTAACATGGCAATTTTCTGGCAAGTTTGGTCCAAAACGGTGTCGTTTTGCAAGCTGACATGGCGAGAAAATGCAAAAACGACGTTGTTTTCGTGTCTAATGTGTAAATAATAATATAGAAATTAATTAAATTAAATTTAAACTTAATTTTATTTAAAATATTCTCAAAATTTAAAAACTAAAAGTTAAAAAAAAAAAGGGGGGGAGGCTGAAGGGGCGGCTGAGGGCGAGTCGGGGGAAGGCGACGGAGGGGGGGGGAGGGCCGCCACGGCCGACCACACGAGCCCTCGCTAGATCGTGGTGAGGGCCCGCGAGCCCTCGCCCAGATCCGGCGAGGGTCGCGGCCCTCGCCTAGATCCGGCAAGGGCTACGGGCCATCGCCGCCTCCTCACCGTCGCCGGGAAGGGCCGGCGACGGAGTGGGGAGGGTCAGCCGAGGTTGCCGGCCCTCGGCCGACCGAGGGGAGGGCCGCGAGCCCTCGCCGGATCTGGGCGAGGGCCGCGACCCTTGCCCCAGATCTGGGCAAGGGCTCGTGGGCCCTCTCCATGATCCGGCAAGGGCTCACGGCCCTCCCCGCCAATCGACCGGGGGCCGGTGACCTCGGCCGACCCTCCCCCCTCCGCCGCCAGCCCTTCTCGGCGATGGCAGGGAGGCGGTAGCGGCGAGGGCTCAGCCCTCAGCCACCCCCTTCGGCCTCCCTTTTTTTAATTTTTTTTTAATTTGAAGTTTAATTTTTAATTTTTAGAATATTTTAAAGAAAATTAAGTTTAAATTTAATTTAATTAATTTTTATATTATTATTTACACATCAGACATGAAATGGCGTCGTTTTTGCATTTTCTCACCATGTCAGCGTGCAAAACGACGTTGTTTTGGACCAAACTTGGCGGAAAATTGCCACGTTACCCATTTGGCCGGATTTTCGCCAGAGTGGCACCTAAGTGTTCCATTTAACTTCGAAACTGGAACTTAAGTATACATTTTCGAAGTTATGGCACTTAAGTGTCCTCCCGTGCCAAGTTATGGCACTTGGACTGTTCTTCTGCCACCGGAATAGTTACATCATGGATTTAGGCAATGAATACCGACGCCACGCATTTTTAATTACAGTAAAGTTTGTATGTATGTGATATTCATAACACCAATAACTATAAAAGATATGATTGTCAATTTCCTCCAATCAAATATAGAGGAAAATATTGCGGATGATTAATGCAATGACAATGCGTAGAAAGAAGGAAAATCATTTGAAAAGTGAATCACTTTCAGAGTAAAATTGTTTACATCAAACTGCGGACCCTGATAGTCGGACGGTAAGTGTGACTAAACTGCCGCATTAACAATTTAGGTGAGATTTCGTTTCTTTTGTCTACAATTTAGGCAAGATTGCGCTAGGAGAATCTGCATGCATTTTATTTCAAAGGTCTAGGATCACACATGATTAATTGAACAATTTGTGATTAAATTGAATTCCATAAAATTATTTATGAATAAAATGACAATTTTCCCATCTATCATTTACACAGTAGGAGTTTAGTTGGCTCGTATGCAAAGGAGAACCGTTTGATGTTTATATTGTTGAATTTTCTGGCCACAAGGTTAATCTTGGTTCTATAGGCGTGGGAAAAAAAGAAAGAAAATAAAGCAATATCTATATTGTGAATATATATACTACCATTATACTAGCCGCTTGGCACTCTTAACCTAGGAAGCACGGACACGTTCAAAGGGCCTCCGTGTCGTGTCGGACACCCCGACACGTGTCCGACACGCTCGGACACAGTCGGACACGCTCGGACACATGGTCAACACGTGTCAGAGTTTCCGACATGTGGTCAACTCTTTCCGACACGCGCGTCGGAGTGTGTCCGAAGGTTTGTGGGTGAATCCGCAGGTGCGAAGGGAAGAAAGTGATGGAGGGTGAAGGCAGGGTGAGGAAGCTGAGGCGACGCCACGAGCGACGATGAGGGAGGGCTCCGACCGCCGACTGCAACACTGAGAAGCCTTCTCGATCGTCTTGGTTGGTTGCGACCGCCGACTACAACGCCGAGATGGAAAACGGCAAGGCCGCGATGGAGGGCTGGATGCGAGGCTACGACGGCAAAGGGGGGAACGGAGGCGAGGCAGCGGTGAGAGAGGTGGAGACCGAGCGAGTGAGAGGAGAAAGAAGGCGATCGCCGATTGCTAGGGTTTTCAATTTTTTGAAGAAGAGCCAGGAGAGAGAGGATGTGTCGACGGCTTCTTGGGGAAAAAAGAAAGCTTCGTGCAGTGTTCTTTGGGAAGGGACGTGTGCAGGTGGTGGGTGGACTTTGGGAAGAGAAGTGTGCAGGCGGTGGGTGGGGTGGGGGAAATAAATGGATGGGACCATTTAACCCTAAAAAGAAATATTAAACATTAAATAACTTTATTTTTTTTTGGCAAAATCCGTAAAAGTTCTCTCTTTCTTTTCAAGATGATGAGAGAAACGGATCGAGAGCCTTTGCGTACATTGAATAACTTTATTAATACATGTTATTAGTATAGATTTATTATAGACTTTTTTATTATTTATTTATGAATTTGAATAAATTAATTTAAACATAATAATTTAATCATGTATATATAAAAATATTTATTTAATATTTAACGTGTTGGAACGTGTCGAAATTCTCTACTTTTTGAGAAATGACGTGTCGCGTGTCGTGTCGTGTCGTGTCACATGTCTGTGTCGCTGTGTCCGTGCTACCTAGCTCTTAACAGGGAAGGACTTGCGAAATATATAACAGGAAATATATTCATCTAGTGGTTATTATTTCCTTTGATTGCTCCCTAGTGGCCTTAATCACCGGCCCTTCCTCCCTATTGGCTCTCAGAGTCATCTTTTCTATTCAGAAGAAAATACAATAAAATTGATATAATTTATGTAATTAGAAAAATAAAATTGGTTTGTTGGCCTAGACTTGGCAAAGTCGTTGCTAAGGAGAAGTGGGCCTTTCCTTTTCACTTCTTGTAGTTGGAGTCTTCCCCAGCATGTGCTTAGTATGGTCATATCCTTCTTGGCCTTATCCCATGAATGTACTCAACCGACATGATTAAATGTTGTTTGAGCGGTCATATTGTTGTCCTCTATGTCCACGACATTACCATTGTTTATTTAAAAGCAAGGACAAAATGAAAGAAAAGAAGGTACAAGTTTTACTGCCTATGAACTTGATGAAGAAATAACATAGAAAGATCAAGGCCTTTTTTTTACCCTAATAATTTATATTTTTTAATTTTTTTCATCAGAGTTGGGGATTTGATCGTTGCCATAACTCGCTCTCATATATAGCCAAACATGCAAGAAATGCTTAAGAAAAGATTCGCAATTGCTGAAAGAAGTGGATGGTAAAACCATACAAGCAGATGGACTTACAGCCAAAATAATTGGAGAACACTCGAAGGTGCCATTGTTCATGGCGTCACTTCCTATTCCCTATCAAGCTATATTCGTGTTAACTGAGGAGAGGGCACATGTCAACTACTTAGAGGCTTCCTCTCCATGCACCAACATACTTATATCATTAATTACCATGCGGTGGGACATGTTTCCTATTATTCATGCCAGGCCACCAATTGATGGGAAATGAATATTGACACCACCCAATTTTAATTATAGCAAAGTTTGTATGTATGTGATACTCATAACATTAATATCGATAAAAGGTACGATTGCCAATTTCCTCCAATCAATATAGAGGAAAATATTGCCAATAATTAAATGCATTGACATTGCTTAGCAGCATAGAAAATCATTTGCAAGATAAATCACGAACATAGTTAAATTGTTTACTTCAGTGTGGCCAGACTTTCACATTGGCAATTTAGGTGAGATTTTATTTTGTTTTTTTGTCTTTAATTTAGGCGAGATTAGGTCAAGAGGATTTGATTGCATTTTCATTTAAAGATTTAGGATCGTGCGGTGAGTAATTGAATGATTTGTGATTGAATTGAAACTCATATAATTCTTTACAAACAAAATAACCATTTTCTCATTTATCATTAACGCACCAGGAGTTTAGTTGGCTCGTACGCATGGGAGAATCGTTTGATGTTTAAATTGTTGAATTTTCTGGCCACAAGGCAAATCTTGGTTCTATAGACTAGGAAAAAAGAAGAAAGAAAAAACGACAACAGCCATATTGTGAATGTATTATACTACCATTATACTACCAGCTTGGCACTCTGAACGGGAAGGACTTGTTGCGAAATAATCGGAAATATATTCATCTAGTGGTTAATTATTTCCTTTGATTGCTCCCTAGTGGCCGTAATCACCTACCTTTCCTTTCTATTGGCACTCAGGAGTCAGCTTTTTCTATTGAGAAGAAAATACAATTAAATCGATATAATTTATGTAATTAGAAAAAAAAAAATGGTTAGTTGACCGAGACATGGCAAAGTCGTTGCTTATGAGAAGTGGGCCTTTCCTTTTCACTTCTTGTAGTTGAAGGCTTCCCAGCATGTGCTTATTGTGGTCATTTCCTTGTCGGCTTTATCCTGTGAATGTACTCGACTGACATGATTTGATTTTGCTTGAGCGGTCATACCGTTGCCTCTTATCCACGAGATTACTACTGTTTGTCTGCATGCAAGGACAAATTGAAAGAGAAGAAGGCACAAGCTTGACTGCCAACGAACCTGATGAAGAAATAACACAGGAAGACCCAAACATCTTTTCACCCTAATAATTTATATTTTTTAATTTTTTTTGCATCAGAGTTGGGTACTCAATCATTGGCATAACTTGTTCTCATCTATATTCATACATGCAAGAGATGATTAATAGAATACTTACAATTGCTACTAAGTCGTTCAATTGGATCAAATATTTCATGGCGTTACTTCCTATTCCTACTACATTTATCAAGCACTATTGGTGTTAACAGAGGAGAGGGCACATGTGAACTCCTTAGAGGGGCCCTCTCCATGCATCGAAATACTTACATCATGAATTATCATATGGTGGGTCATGTTTCCTATTATTCATGCCATGCCACTGATTGATAGGCAACAAATATTGACACCACCCTTATTCAATTATAGTAAAGCTTGTGTGTATGTGACATTCACAACACTAATATCTATAAAAGGCATGATTGTCAAATTCCTACAATCAAATATGGTGTAAAACATTGCCGATGATTAAATGCAATGACATTGCCTAGCAACACGGAAAATCATTTGGAAGATAAATCACACATTGAGTAAAATTGTTTATGTCAGACAGCAGACCGTGATAGTGGGACGGCAAGTGTGACTGGACTACCACATTAGCAATTTCGGCGAGATTTTATTTTATTTTTGTCTGTAATTAAGGCGAGATTAGGCCGGATGGATTTGAAATCATTTTCATTCAAAGTTCTATGATCACACGAGATTGAGTGATTTGCGATTGAATTGAAATCCGTATAATTCTTTATGGCCAAAATAACAATTTTCCAATTTATCATTTATGCACCAGGAGTTAAGTTGGCTCGTTCGCATGGGAGAATCGTTCGATGTTTATATAGCTGAATTTTTGGGCCACAAGCTTAATCATGGTTCTACAGGCGAGGGGAAAAATGAAAGAGAATAAGGCAATATCTATATTGTGAACATATTATACAACCATTATACTAACCGCTTGGCACTCTGAATAGGGAATGACTTGCGAAATAAATAATAGGAATATATTCATGTTGTGCTTAATTATTTCGTTTGATTGCTCCCTAGTGGCCTTAATCACCGGCCCTCCCTTCCTATTGCTGATCATTAAATGCAATGGCATTGCTTCGCACCAAGGAAAATCATTTGAAAGATAAATCACATAAAGAGTAAGTTGTTTACATCAAAATGCTGGCCAAGAGAGTAGGACGGCAAGTGTGACTGCACTGCCACATCGGCTATTTAGGCGAGTTTTTGCTTTTTCTTTTTTTGGTCTGTAATTTAGGTGAGTTTAAGCTAGGAGGATTTGATTGCATTTTCATGCAAAGGTCTAGGACCGCACGTGATTAATTGATCGATCTGTGATTTAATTGAAATCCGTAGAATTCTTTACAACCAAAATAACAATTTTTGGATTTATAGTTTACGCACCAAGAGTTTAGTTGGCTCATAAGCATGGGAGAACCGTTTGAGGGTTTATATTGTTGAATTTTCTAGCCACAAGGTTAATCTTATTCTACAGGCATGGAAAAATAAAATAAAATAAGGCAATAGCTATATTGTGAATATATTATACTACCATTATACTAGCCGGTTGACACTCTGAACGGGGAAGGACTTGCTAAATAAATAAAAGGAATATACTCATCTAGTGGTTAATTATTTCTTTTGATTGCTCCCTAGTGGCCCTTATCACCGGCCCTTCCTCCCTATTGGCTCTTAGGAGTCACCTTTTTCTATTGAGAAGAAAATACAATTGAATTGATATAATTCATGTATGAAGGAATTCAAGTCGGCGGAAGACAACTTACTTGATTCCAATGCGCAAACAGCAAATAGTCCCGAATCGAACGTTGAATTGCGAACCAATCACGAACAACAATACCTCACGTTGGTCTGGATGCAATCACAAGGAAAACACCCGATTTCCACGGCGTAAATGCAAACCGTTCTTCAAATTGATGATTGAATCCTGCCTATCTTCAAGATGGAATTTTGAGAGAGTTTTTGGTGCGAATGAATTGACAACACGTCCAACGGTTGTGTTCGGGAGATTTTATACATCTCCCTTCGTACCCCTCCATTGGTGACCTTCCATCGTAACGTTTCAACTTGAAACGGTGCGTCCAATCGCACCCCATCATGGTCGTACCACTTGGAAGAACTACATCTCCCACTCGGACATGATGGGCCTGATAGCTTTCTATCAAGAATATAAGGCAATGCATTCAACATTCATCAACTTTACAGAACAATTCATACTGGCAAGTAAGCCGTGCGACCAGTGAGTACACCTGTACTTGGGAGCTCAAATTATGCACCTGTTAGGGATGACATAATGGCTACAACCCGAAAAGAAAAATAAACAACTGATGTCTCACAGTGCCCCAGACATATCTTGTTACATCAATTCAAGTATACCTATCCCTTAAAGGCTATACTTGATTATCCTTAAAACATAATGTATTTACAATTATATCCGCAACCACATAAGGCGATATAATTGGTCGACCAGTAAATACATGTGACAGATGTAAAACAACAATAGTCTTCCTTCGCACTCATGTCTCTCTTAATTTAAGAACAACTGCTTTCCTAGACACGTCCCATAGGCCATATCTATTCATGACCACCCGTAACATGCTAAAGTAGCAACACTGATCTTTCATTTCGAGAACATAGTCAGAAGTAACATAGGGCACGAATTGAGGTAAATTATAAATTACCTCAAGGGCTCACGCAATGAGTAAATAGGGATAATTTTACTCACCTTCCATTTTCGGTCGAACAATGCACATGTAGTATGAATTACATGCTATAGTGGATTTCTCTTTCTATAAGAGCGTATGTCATTTCTTAAATATATCCACTATACGGATCTTAGCCTAAACATAGTCACGTGCCTCTCACGTACTCATGTTTAACTCGAGTGCTATATTAGCTCGCTCTCTATAGCGCCAAATTAAGTACTCGCATCCGGCATCTTACAGGCATACATGATTGTGGGACTATCATGTTCGGTCTTAAATAAATCACAGACCTCATCTTGACTCCAATCAAGGCGACATATTTTATGTACTAGACTTGCTCTTCAGCATTTATTTGTACATAACGTCTCATCTCAACGTGCTAACTATAGCACTTGAGGCGATTGCTCGTGTGAGTAAGCCAATCATTACCTGCTGACATACTTTCCAATAATATATGTGTGCTTGTGCTAGTCTCATAATGGATTTGTACTTTTTGATAAAACATCAAGTCATTAATAAACAAACAAGTACAATACATATGTCCATAAATACATAAAACAATGATCCTCTACAATAACACATATCACATCCTACGCAAACCTAGTGACATCCTGTGGGTCAAAAATATGTCTCTAGGAATAGCCTTCGTAAATGGATCAGCAACCATTCTATTGGTTGAAATGTATTGTAGAATCACTTCTTTCTGCGCTATAATATCTCTGATGAAGTTATTCTTTATGTCAATGTGCTTCGTCCTTCCATGATACTTGGGATCTTTCACATAGGCAATGGCTGCTTGACTATCGCAATAAACTGTCACCGGTCTTGGAATCTCAGTGACAGTGGCTAAATTTTCAAAGAAACGTTTTAGCCATACTGCTTCTTGCACTGCGGCAGAACACGCAATAAATTCAGCCTCCATAGTTGACAAGGCTGTGCATGTTTGTTTCTTGCTATTCCAAGAAATTGCACATCCATTGAGCAAGAACGCATATCCAGAAGTCGATTTACGCTCATCCAGGTCTCCACCCCAATCAGCATCTGAATAACCTAATAGGCGTAAATCATTCCCTTGGTAACAAAGTCGATAGTCCATAGTGCCCTTCAAGTATCTCAGGATCCTCTTTATTGCTTTCCAGTGTGCTGGACCGGGACTTGATTGAAATCGGCTCACCAATCCCACGGCATAACATATGTCGGGTTGAGTACACATCATAGCATACATCAAACTTCCGATCGCACTAGCGTAAGGAACAGTTTCCATTATATTAATTTCTTCTGGAGTCTTAGGACACATCTCAGTACTTAGGCCTTCGCCTTGCATGACAGGGGTATCAATGGGATTACAATGCTGCATATTGAAATGTTCAAGAATCTTCATAATATAAGATTCTTGTGATAAAGTAAGGAGTTTCCTTGATCGATCTCTTTCGATCTTAACTCCTAATATATAAGCAGCTTCTCCCATGTCCTTCATTTCAAAATTGGAGGACAACCATTCTTTTATGGTGATTACCATAACCTTGTCATTTCCAGCCAACAGAATATCGTCCACATAAAGTGATAAAATCACAAATTTATCTTCAGACCGTTTGACATATACACAGTGATCCTCTTCGATCATCGTAAAACCATAAGTTGTTATGGCTCGATGAAAACGAAGATACCACTGTCTAGATGATTGCTTAAGGCCATATATTGAGCGATGAAGTTTGCAAACTTTATGCTCTTGACCTTTAGCTATGAAACCTAATGGTTGTTTCATATAAATTTCCTCATCTAGTTCTCCATTGAGAAATGCCGTCTTTACATCCATTTGATGTAATTCAAGGTCCAAATGTGCAACGATGGCTAGAATAAGACGTATTGAGGCAAACCTTACAACTGGTGAAAAAGTTTCCTCGTAGTCTATACCCTCTTGTTGAGTATAACCTTTCGCCACAAGACGAGCCTTATACTTTTCAATGGATCCATCCGCCCTTTGCTTAATCTTAAAAACCCATTTGTTTCCAATGGCCTTACATTGGGTGGTAGATCAACCAAGTCCCAGACATGATTTGTCCTCATTGACTCCATCTCGTCTTCCAAAGCTTTTCTCCATTCTTCCTTATCAGAGGATGAGAGAGCCTCTTGAACAGTCTTAGGCTCGGCATCATCTTTATGAGCAATCATAAATGCTTCCCCTTCAATCTCAAAACGACGACGAGGAATACTTTTACGATCACTTTTACGCAACTGAATTTCTCTTGAATTCAATTCGCCAGACGATGCTACACTCCCACTAGGTCTTTCATGTTGAGGTAAATCTTCATTCCCCTCCATAACATTAGTGGGTGTATTATTAGGATCTTCCATCTCATATAATTGGAAATCCTTATCAATCTCACCTCTACTAGGAAAATCGTTCTCCAAGAACGTGACATCTCGTGACTCCTTTTCGGTCACACTTCCATCAGCTTGTTCACCTATGAACACATACCCTTTGGAGTGTTCATAATATCTTATAAAGATACATTTCTTCCCTCTAGGGCCTAATTTGCCATATTTATGGGAAGATTCATGAACATAAGCTGCACATCCCCATGGACGTAGACTACTTAAGTCTGGTTTTCTTCCAGTCCATAATTCATAAGGGGTGGAAGTGACCGATTTTGAGGGCACTCGGTTAAGTACATAGGCAGCAGTCAATAATGCATCTCCCCAAAAGGAGATAGGTAAATTTGCTTGCGCCATCATAGACCTAACCATTTCCAATAGGGTTCTATTCCTTCTCTCAGCTACCCCATTTTGTTGTGGAGTATAAGGAATAGTCAATTGTCTTACAATTCCCTTTTCATCACAAAGAGCTTTGAATTGCTCCGATAGATACTCACGTCCACGATCGGTTCTTAATGCCTTTATTGTTTTGTTCAACTGATTCTCTACCATCGTTATATATCGTCTAAAGCATTCTAATGCTTCGGACTTATGGGAGATCAGAAAGACATAACCGAAACGCGTGAAGTCATCTATGAAAGTAATGAAATATGAGGCTCCATGCCTCGCCCTCACATTCAAAGGACCACAAATGTCAGAATGTATGAGTTGCAATGGAAAATCAGCTCTAGTCCCTTTACCGAATGATTTTCTAGTTGCTTTTCCCGCTAGACAATGTTCACATACGGGTAGATCAACATTAGTGAGTGACCCTAAAAGGCCTTCTCTAGCTAATCTTTGCATTCTTTGCAACCCAATGTGACCTAATCTAGCATGCCAAGTATTTGCATCAGTCCCAATGTTATCAGAAGACGCAATTAAAGAAAAACAACCATCAACATTAACATTGTACTAATCATAGTCAATGTTTAACACCATAAAACCATTCAATACATGACCTGAACCATAATAAACTGTTCCATACAAAATATCAACACAATCACCATGGAAATTCAATACATAACCTAAGCTAAGAAGAACAACTACAGAGACCAAGTTTCGTCGAATATCTGGAGCATAAAGGACACCATGCAGGAATAGATTTCGACCACCACGCAAGATTAATTTGCATGTGCCGACACCCTTCACTTCAACTCTTGAGTTATTCCCAACATATATCCATCTTCTTCCAGACGGTATCCGACGATACTCCACAAATGCTTCTCGGTCTCTAGCTACATGGTCCGTTGCTCCTGAGTCTACAGTCCACATTGGATGAGATTCAGCAAGCATTACAGTACTAGAAACAAAAGCATTACTCATAGTAATGGAGTAATAGGGTACATTTTTCGGCTCAGTGCATTCACGAGCAAAATGACCCAGTTTGCCACAATTGTGGCACTCCATCTTGGCCTTGTCCTTCTTCCCACCACGCTTCTTGCATCGGAAGGTCTTAGCCCTCTTGGGTCCTTGATCAGTCATCTTCCCTTTGTTGTTGAACTGAAGGTTCCTCTTGCGCTTGAAGCCCGAAGCTTTGCGCGAACTCGTTTCAGCAACATAAGCATGGGTAGAGGATCTTGCAGCCTCTAGGCGCTCATCCTCTAATTCCAAATGACGCGCAATATCATCAAAAGTGACGATGTTCTCACTATGCGTCATATTGATCTTCATATGTTCCCAATTATCAGGAAGAGACCTAATAATAGCCTGAACTTGCTGTTCATCAGTAAGGGAGTGACCTGCCGACTTCAGCTCACGGATCATGTTTGACATCTTCCGAAGATGTTGCCTCATTGTTACATTTGGGCACTTTCGGAAAGTGTCAAACTTGATGGTGAGTCTCCTCAGCTTAGTGGCAGATGTACCCCCAAACTTATCCTTCAAGGCAACCCACATATCTTGAGCTTTATCATAACTTTCAAACCCACACATGAGATCATCTTGCATACAGCTCAGCAACGTGATGCGAGCAATGCTATTCTTCTTTTTCCAAGCTTGATAAGCTTCTAGATCTCTCCTGTGTTGAGCTGAAGTTCCATGCTCAGGTTCATCCATGGTGTGGTTGAGGGTTTCCAAAACCTCTTGTTCCTCAAGGATGTACTGAACCTTTCGGTGCCAAATTTCATAATTGTCACCGTTCAGCTTCTCACCCTTATTGAGGTCAGCCACAATGGTCTTGGATGCCGATGCCATAATCAATTTCTATAACACATTAACATAATAGACGCAGAATCAATACTAGCACATTTTTCAGAGTAACACACACATTTAATTTTCAGCAAAAACAAAATAAAATAATAATAATTCAACAAAAGACATAGAAACAAAAGTTCACTATGTTCCCAATCAATTTCTATGTACGATTGTTCAATTATCATTAATTATTTTAATTTGCACAAATTTTGAGTTCTAGGTGAGGATTCCTTCGAATTCTACCAACCTACGAACTCCCACTAGGAAAAATAATTACATGACCTCATGTAATTTCTACATCTTTCCTTAACACAAAACCATAGCATGATGATAACCAACGTATAAACAACAATCATGCTTCAACTATAATTAAAAAAAAAATGCAATTCAACATGTAATGGATTTCCTACCATTGTTCTAATTTTCTAGCAACTAGAAAATTGCAAGTATATTAAAACTATATACTTCATATCATTGAACTAAACTTTACACAGCATATGTAACATCACTTGCACATAAGCTAGCTACTGTATTTCCTAAACTACAAGAAAATACAAGCTACAAATGAATAAACTATGCATTAAACCCCAAAAAAATACACGTACATAAGGTTCCCTACACATTTTCATACATTTATAAAATCCAAAAAATAAAAATAATTATTCCACAGTATAGAGGACACCCATACGAACCCAACGCCACCAACCACGCTCCAATCGGAGCCTGCACGCGCCCCCACGCGCCGCCTGAGTGTGCGGCGCGTGTGGCGCACGCGCCAGCGAGTCAAAAGGCTCCTGGCTGGTTCGACCGGTCCAACCGGTCACCGGTTCGACCGTTGATCGGTCCGACCGTTGACCGGTCAACAGTCAACGGTTCGGGTCAATAGGTCTTGGTCAACGTCCGGGTCGGGTCAACGGGTCGCCGGTCGGGTCGGATTGCCGGCCGGTGACCGGCCGGCCAACAACCGCCGGCGGTGACGCGCGTGCCAAGCACGTGCCCATGTCCGCGTCAAGCTCGTGGTCCGCACGCGTGCGGACCAACGCCCAAGCACGTGCAACGCACGCGCCTGCAACTGCCGTGGATCCCATGCGCGCAGCAGTTGCGCGGGTGCGAAGGTGAGTGGCGCGTGGGTTCCACGCGCCTGCAACTGCAGCACGCGCGTGGACCCCACGCGCCTTCTTCCCCGCGTGACCGAAGCCATTTCTTCGTCATTTTCGCCGGTTTTCACCGTTTTCAGCCACGATTCGCCGCCGTTTCTTCTCCGGCAGCCCATCCCAGACACAAATAATTAATGGGTTTTGAAGAGCATGCCGGCACGACCACATGGGTTCAAATTTCGGCAAAAATGATGAAGAAATGAGCCCCAAATCAGAAGAAAAACAAGACAGAGGCATAAACACGCTTTGATTCAATGAAAAACAAGGCAGAAATCATGACCGGGCTCTGATACCAATGAAGGAATTCATGTCTGCGGAAGACGACTTACTTGATTCCAATGCGCAAACAGCAAATAGTCCCGAATCGAACGTTGAATTGCGAACCAATCACGAACAACAATACCTTACGTTGGTCTGGATGCAATCACAAGGAAAACACCCGATTTCCACGGCGTAAATGCAAACCGTTCTTCAAATTGATGATTGAATCCTGCCTATCTTCAAGATGGAATTTTGAGAGAGTTTTTGGTGCGAATGAATTGACAACACGTCCAACAGTTGTGTTCGGGAGATTTTATACGTCTCCCTTCGTACCCCTCCATTGGTGACCTTCCATCGTAACGTTTCAACTTGAAACGGTGCGTCCAATCGCACCCCATCATGGTCGTACCACTTGGAAGAACTACAATGTAATTAGAAAAATAAAATTGGTTAGTTGACCTAGACTTGGCAAAGTCGTTGCTTATGAGAAGTGGGCCATTCCCTTTCACTTCTTGTAGTTGGAGTCTTTCCCAGCATGTGCTTATTATGGTCATTTCCTTCTCGGCCTTATCCCGTGAATGTACTCGACCGACAAGATTTGGTTTTGATTGAGCGGTCATATTGTTGTCCTTTATGTCCACGACATTACTATTGTTTATCTAAAAGTAAGGACAAAATGAAAGAAATGAAGGTACAAGTTTTACTGCCTATGAACCTGATGAAGAAATAACATAGAAAGACCAAGGCCTCTTTTCACCCTAATAATTTATATTTTTAAATTTTTTGCATCGACGTTGGGCATTAGATCATTGCCATAACTAGCTCTCATCTATATTCGAACATGCAAAAAAAATGCTTTAGGAAAGACTCACAATCGTTGAATGAAGTGGATGGTAAAACTATACAAGCAGATGGACTTGTTGTCACACCCCAAACCTTGAGTGCATGCTCATCCCTCGGTGGTCGATAAAAATTTTGACTTCCAAGGACGAGTTGCCGACCCTTTCATTTGATTGCATATGTGAAAGTGAATGACAAATCTCCTGACAGTTACCATCTCGGGTTAGAAAAGCAAGACAATAGATTCACAAACAAAACATGCTTTTATAAACATACTGAGTCATGTGTAAAAGTCTACAACCAAAAGACTTCAAAAGACTGACTCTAAAAAAGAAGCTGTCCTATCTGACCAACACCATGGATCCTCTCAGCTCGGCTCCAGGTCCTCCACCCTACGGTCCTGAAATGTTAAGCCCACGACGGAGTGAGATATAAATCTTAGTGAGTCCACGCTCTAAACCCCGATTAGGAGGGTAATACACCTAGAGGTGTCCTAGCCACATAAATATACAACCACAGAGACTTACCTCATCTCAGATCCTCCCTAGATGTCAACACAGTTTATATCATAGATAGCACCAAAAGCATGAGCAACAACAAAGCTCAATTAACCGGAATGCCACACTCAAATTTCAAACCAGCACAAAGGTCCTAATTATAGGGCCAAATCGTTATGATATGTCCCATACCGTGTCATACAATTTTGTCCCATAATTCGACACATTTAACTCAATTAAACATGCGTTCCAATTGATTATTACTACATGCATAGGCAATTTTACCCGAGCCACATCGGTCCTCTAGCGTAGCCAGGTTTTGTCTCACCTCTTTAAGCACGACTACATCCTTCGACACACATCGGGGACAGCATTCCTTATAGCATTCCCGAAGGAGCTTCGGTCCAAAATCTATTGAGACCGGCGCCCACCGACACACACTGGGGACGGGTAACGTCCACCGACACACACCGGGGATGGGTAACATCCACCGACACACACCGGGGACGGGTTCTCTTAACCAATACATGATCATTCAATTGCGACCAATGACATTGTGCTTTACACTCACATGCCTCAATTAAGATAATGACCTTGGCCTATTTTCTTCGTATTAAAAACACTTTGCGAAAATAATCGTGTGTGGGTACACGGTCAGATCGAATCAAAAAAATTGATATCCTTCCTTTTAAAATCCCATTATTTTATATAGTAGTTAAACCCATTTTCAGTGTCAAAACCCGACACTCGGGATTTTCTGAATAAATATCGAAATTCACAAAATTTGGAATAAATGACCAAAATTCCAATCGGCACTTAATTTGTACAAATTAACCACACAATTGCAATCAGCACGAAATTCCGGTCACCAATTATCCCGGTCTAATTTCCAAAAAATATTAAATAATTAAATAATTACCAAAATTAATTAAATAAATACAATTAATTACCATAAATGGAAACTTAGGTCATAAATGCCTAATTAAATACTGAAACGAGCTCGAAAAATTCCCGAACCTATCTAGATAAATAATACAACCTATCTAGTTGATAATTTAGTTATTCTAACCACCTAACATGCAATAACGAATAATTAAATTACTAATCTAATCTAATTTATCACCTAATCCCTAATTAACTTAAACTAAACACTCCTTAAATGTCATTAGTATCCTAAGTAGAGTTTAGTGTATAAACTCACCGGTTTAGCGTGAAAACCAGTTCACAGCGACGGCGGCTAAAACTCGGGCCTACGGCGATATCAACGGGAGTTCGGATCGGGCTAAAAATGGCCCAACGCGGCTCAGCTAAGGCTGAGCTTCGGCCCTAATTTGCGGAGGGCTGTTGGTCAGTTTCGAGTGAGCTGGTCTCGACTCGGGACTGGGCTGAATTGCGGGTTGCACATGGCTGAAGATGGGCTGGTTGGTGAGTGGGCTGGGCTGAGCGTAAGGAATAGCTTTGGCGGTGCTGTGGGGCTCGTGAAATGTCGCTAGGAATGGAGAGGAGCTGGCATCGAGGGAGCTGCTGGCGTGAAGGCTCGCGGTCAACTGACCGCTGGAGTTGACGAACTGACCTCCACATGTGGGACACTGGAATTAGGAGGTGTCGTTGCTGCGGGGAAAAGAAACAGACGAGGGAGGGGATGCTGGCGGTCTTCGAGGCAAACATGGAGTTGTCTCGGATGTGCTGGCAGCGAGAGAGAGAAAGGGAAGGGATGAGGGAGAGAGAGAAGCCTTGAAAGTCAATCGATGGTGGGGCTGCTTTGGTTGAGATGAACCACGATGGAGCAGCAGGACTAAGGTGGAGAAGTGGGCTTCAAAAGAACAAAATGAAAAGAAAAGCAGAAGCAGCTCATCCAAGGGGAAGGGTGATTGAGCTAAGGGAAAATGAAAGCAAAAGCAAAAGACTGAAGGGGTCAAGGAGGGCAGACGATCAAAGAGAGGAAGAGGGAAGGGATGAGGGAGAGAGAGAAGCCTTGAAAGTCAATGTAAAATATCTATTTCATCATATCCTTGGACCAAAAGTCTTCATGCATATCCCTTGTGTCCCCCAAATACTTTCTAGCACTTAATTTCCACAAATTAATCCACCTTGGTGCCAAATGTTGCAGCCCCCTTCAAGCCTACGAATTTCCCTCACTTTGGACTTCAATTTCTTCTCCAATTTCCCCAATTAGATGTTCAATTTTGCTAAGGAAGAAGCCCACACAATTTCTACAATTTCCCTTCACCAAATAGCTCACTAAGGAGACCAAAAATCCTCTTAATTTGGCCAATCCGAATTTCCGTTCTTTTCCAAAATGTCCGAATTGATTTTCCATAAAAATCCCGAACTCTTAGAAAATTCTTCGAAGGATGAGTCAACGTTCCTAAAATAAATCGTGACATAACAGAACTTTCATTTTTTGAAATCGGGTTCAAAGTCGCGGTTAATTTCAATCTGACGCAATTTTAGCATGACCTAACCTACCGGGTAGCTTTTAGGAATCTTTAATGCAATTGACCCGTGGTCAATTATTTTCAAGCCACATTGTACATCTTCGACACATTGACGACTCTCGGTTGTCGTGAAAATCTCAAGGTTTCAAATACGGATACAGGGTACCAAAAGACAGAAAAATCGTTATAGTGCCAATCGATGAGAATTTTGCACTAGGTGGAATCACCCACGCTTTGATCACATCTCTCAGTCAAATCGACCTATCTCTGATCTCTGATCAATTTCGACAGTGCCGTAATGACCCTTGTAGACTAGCATGATCGAGCAGTCAATTCCTAGTCGAATTCTCACATTTATTTCATTAAAATTCCTTAATGGCTTCACCTGATAGGCTAGTTATCTCAAGAGGGGCCACTCAGAGAATAAGGCCATAGACGCGTTGATGAAAAGCCCATTTCATCTCATCGAAAACAGATTTGAAATTCAAGATGTCACACTCGTAGCCAATGTAATTGGAGAACGCTCATAGGTGCTTAAGTCGTTCAATTGGATCCACATATTCTGTGGCGTCACTTCCTATTCCTACAACATCTATCGAGCACTATTGGTGTTAACAGAGGAGAGGGCACATGTCAACTCCTTAGAGGCTCCCTCTCCATGAACAAAAAAGCTCACATCATGGATTACAATATGATGGGATATGTTTCTTATTATTCATGTGATGCCACTAATTGATGGGCAACGAATATTGACACCACCCATTTTTAATTATAGTAAAGTTTGTGTGTATGTGACATTATTAACACTAATATAAAAGGTATGATTGTCAATTTCCTCCAATCAAATACAGGGGAAAATATTGCCGATGATTAAAAGCAATGACATTACTTCGCAAAAAGGAAAATCATTTGAAAGTAGACAAATCACTTTCGGAGCAAAATTGTTCACGTTAGACTGTGGGCCGTGATAGTAGGACGCCAAGTGTGACATCCCAAATTTTCAATTATGTTTTCTATTGAATGAATTGGGCATCTCATTGACATGCCTATAGGGCTGTTCTCAAAGCTAATCACTCTTGAGATAACTAGACTATCTAGGAAAGCCATTAAAGAATTTTAATGCGATAGACTTGAGAATTCAACTAGGAATCGGCTATTCGACCATGCTCATCTATAGTGGCCATTACGGCATAGTTAAAAATCGATTTGAGATCAGAGATAGGTCGGTTCGACTGAGATGTGTGGTTAACGGGGGTGACTCCACTAAATTGGAAAATTCTCGTCAGCTGGCACTAGATTGATTTTTCTATCGTTTTGGTACCCTATGTCTGTATTTGAATCCTCAAGATTTTCACGACAACCGAGAGTCACCAATGTGTCGAGTGGGTTCATTGTGGCTCGAAGAAAATCGACCACGAGTCATTTGCATTAAAAATTTCAGAAACCTACTTAGTAGCCTAGGTCACGCTAAAAATGTGCCATAGTGAAATTAACCACGAATTTGAATCCGATTTCAGAAATTGGAAGTTCTGTCATGTCACGAGTCATTTTATGAATGTCGACTCAGTCTCAGAAGATTTTTTTGCAAACCGAGACTTTTTGGGAAAAAGTTGTCCTAGGGCTGTTTTTGTCCATAAGATGTCAGGGATCGTTTTTTATTGCAAAATTGAAAAACAAGTGGGATCAATTGGTGAGGAAAAATACCAATTGGATCATTGAGGTGTCGGTTGAATTTATGGAACCCAAATTGAGTGGATCCAAGAAGCTTTCGATGTCCAATTGATGCATGACCAAGCCAAATTCGTATGCCCCCATCCATGACCTTTGGACCACTTCAATTGAGCTTCTAGAAGGACTATGGTGGCTGATTTTGGGCCAAGGGATGTAGCTGTGGATGGGAATGATCAAGGGGACAAGTTGGGAGAAACTAAGGCTTGGTAGGCCCTTTTGTTCCCTCAATCTCTCTCTCTCTCTCCCTCATCTGCCGTCCATAACCCTTCCTCCCTCTGGTTTGTTGTTGTTTGAACCCAGCATCCACCGAGGAAGCCAGCTGAAGCCCCTACGCCATCGCATGCCACTGCCTGTCGCCGTTCGCCACTCCCACCTCGCGTGCGTGCTGCTGCTGCCCTACGCTCGCCCGCACAATCCCTGTCACGCCCCGAACCTCGAGCGCGCGCACAACCCTTAGTGGTCAATAGAATTTCGCGACGTTCCCAGGACTCGTCGCTGACCCTTTTTATTTTTATTGCACATGCGGAAGCAAATTAACTAATCCCCTGACAACGACATACATGGGATAGAAAAGCAGGACAACCAATTTCAAATCAAATACACTTTTATAAACACTTCAAGCTTATACAGAAGTTCTATGTCAAAAAGAACTACTGAGCCACCTATGCTCCTGACCCTTCCGCTTCAAGCTCCTGGCTCTTCACATTAGGGACCTGAAAATGGTTATTCAATAACCAGTGAGATATAAATCTCAGCGAGTTCCACCCCTAAGCCCCGGTTAGTACACCAACTCGACTCGGGGTATCTATCAAGAACTACCCCACCACAAGCAACAACCAACAGTCGATTCGCATACAACCTTACCTGGTATGCCATACCCTGCACGTTATAATTCATCACGATACACGCAATGCACATGGCCATTAGATGATACATTTCATCTATCATATACGAGTCGCGTCACAAGCGATCTCACCTGGCCATTGCCACACCTTGCACGTTATCGATTCATGCGTGCGTGCCATAAACAATGTGGTTCACTCATGCATTCCAATTGATCACTGCCATATAGGCATGATTATTGCCACACAGGCATGTTCTAATTGATCACCGCCACACATGCTTGATTACCGCCACACAGGCATGTTCTAATTGATCACCGCCACACAGGCTTGATTACCGCCACACAGGCATGTTCCATGCCACATAGGTAAGTTCCACACCACACAAGCCAATTCTACGCCACACATGCATTTCACAAAGCCCACCCGACACATAGCGGGGCACGGATTCAACTTAACGATCACACAACCGCACCACCACAACTCTCCTTTTATCTTTGGGTACTTAGCCACTGCACACACACTTGCATTTACATTTTTTAAATCATCTTCTCCTCAAGGCGACCCATTTCGGTGTCCCTCGAACAAACCGTTTTCCCCTTTTCTGTGGAAAACATACATTTCATGCAGATGTTTATGCAATAACACATTCAATCACTTCATAAAATCAACATACAAGAATTTTAGACACTTTTCGCATTCTGGATGAACAGTGCACGTGAACAGTACTCTGTGAACAGTGTTTCGTGAACAGTGTCGAGTGAACAGTAATTCGTGAACAGTACCTCGTGAACAGTAATTTCCAGAATTTAATAAATGGTAAATTAAACTCAGAAATCATTAAAATAATTAATTAAAACAATCAAACAATTAATTAAGTAAAACAAGCTTAATTAAACACATAAGCACAATTAAGCAAATAAAGCAAGATTAAGCTAAACTAATCTAATCCATCCATCTAACCACCTATCTTAGGGCTAATACAACTTAATTAAATCACATAAACTAGAATTAAATCTAACTAAACCAACCCTAAGCAAGTTTAGGCACTAATCGAAGGATTAGGAGCTAAACTCACCCGTTAAGCGGGCCAGAGGCACCTACGCGGCGGCGACGACGGAGGCGACACTCCGGGACCTCTACCACGACGATCTAAGGCGGTCCCAAGCTCAGCACAGCAACCACAGCTCGAACTCCCACTGAAACATCTGAAAAACAGCCCTGCCGGAGAAGAAACAAGTTGAACGGCTTGGCCGGAGCACCGGCGAAGGGGGTGGCCAACAACCGGCGGCACTAGGAGGTCTTGGGGGCCTTGCTGGAGGTTGGGATGGGCGGAGGAACGGCTGGAATGGAAGAAAAATGGCCGAAAACTCGAAACAGTGCAGGCTGCAGGCGGACCGACGGACCGGCGACCGGCGGCTTACGATGGCCGTACAGGACGGAAGACGGCTCCTTCGGGACGAAATCTGGTTCGTTGGAACGGTCTGTCTCTCCCGGTCATGTTGATAGGTAGATCGTTCTGTGATTCAACCGGGAAGATCACTTTTGACTCGATTCTTCACTGAAGAGTCAGCTGGAGCAGAAACTGGAAGAGAGGAAGAACGAGGGAGAAAGAGCTCCGTCGACTTGGAGGCTGAAGGAGGGGGAGAGAGAGTGAAGTGAAGGCTGAAAGCACTCATTAAGGCCATTAAATGGCTACTTCAATTCCCCATGCATGACATCATATTCTCTCTCTTCTCTTTTGCCCTTATCCACAAGCTCTAGGGGCATTTTGGTCATTTCACCTCACACAAATTACAAATATGACCTTGGGCTGAAATTGGTGGATGGGCCTAAGGATTGGGCTTGGCCATGAATAGGAATGGGCATGGGAATTGGTTGGGCTTGAAAAAGCTAAGAATTGGCCTATGGGCTTAAAAGATGAATAGTTGGTTTAGGCCCAATGGGCTCATTTGCTTGACTTAGGCCCATTTGGTGGCTGTCCCAACTTGGGCCTAAGGCCCACACCAACTTGGCCCGGCCCATGTCCTCACGGGCTCGAATCCTCGGTCCGAATCCCTTTTTCAATTGCTCGGCTTCACTGGCTCTGTCGACTGTTGAAGCGACTTCATCCAAAGTCCGTCCCGGACATTCCCGATAATTCGAAGTCTAATCTTTAGTTCTCATGCCATGTCAATTTCGCCATAATGCCATTTTGGGTACAACTCAGACTGACAGGTGGCTTTGAGAATTCCTGTGTAATCGACTCGTGTCAAACCACGTTCAAGACATCTCGACACATGGACGTCCTTGACTGCATGAAATTACGGAGGATAGATTCTTATTTCAAAGTACACGATTACTGAAGATTGACATAGGGTCGTTCGTGGATTCGATAATAGTAAACGGAATCACTCGTCGTTCTATTATGTTCTGTCCGCGAATCGACTTCTAGTCGTCCTTAGAATCAGCCTGCCTATCTACAGGATCATCCTCTCGCAAGTCTCACGGTCAAGTCATTTTCCTAGATCGAGTCCTTTAGTCACACGAGTTCTGTCCTCATTAGCCTTTCCCCTCAAGGTCAGTATCTCAGGAGTGATCAATTCCGAGTGAGATCAACCAACAATACATTGACGAAATTCACATTCATTCATCCCTCAGAGGACTCGAATTTCAGGATGTCACAATCTCGGCATCCTCACCGCTCCGTCCCGCCCAGCTCACCGTTCTAGGAGGCTCTCCAGCCACTGTTTGTGGCCGTAGGAGTCGCCGGAGCCACCGTGAGTCCCCGTCTTTGGCCGCTCGATCTTGCCGTTGCCTCCGCCGGTCTTGCTCACCTTAACCAGCCCTTGTTTTCTCTCTTTTCAGCCAAGAATAGAGCAGAAAATAGTGGGTTTCCAGCTGTCACGCCACGATCCTTCGGCACGCGTACATCCTTGACCTTGGTCGATTTTAAAAGCGATATCCCAGGACTACGTATCGCCGACCCTTTCTTTTTAATGCGCAAGCGGAAGCAATTAAGAATCCCCAAACAATAAAACATTGGAATAGAATAGTAAGACTAAATTTCAAACCTTTAAAAATATTCACTCTTATATACATTGCAAACCAGTGCACACACGCACACGCACACGCACACGCACACGCACACGCACACACACACACACACACATATATATATACAGGATGAACTATTAATTCAAATTCAACTTAAGCCAGTTTAAAAACAAGTTTTACAAGTAGAAGTGGGGTTCTACAAGCTACTGGCCCCCGTCCTCTTCTTCATCATTCTCCACACTCTAACTAGAGCCTTCAGCAGACTGCACGGGACTTTCGAGATCTTCAACATCCAAGTCTACTGCGTCTAGGGACTTGAAATGGTTATTCAATAACCAATGAGACAACGTCTCAGCAAGCTTTACCCCCTAAGACCCGATTAGTAAACTAATACACCTTAGGGCTGCCTATGGACAACAAGAGTTAGAGGACTTACCTTGGCCTTAGATTTCACCTGCAATTTAACACCAATCAAATAGGCACCCAAGCAATCACAACACTGATCGAAGCATCGATCAAATTAAAATAGTCGATTACATGATAACAAGACCACTCATCGGCCATTTCCATTCAATCAACCAATTCACAACATCATATCAAAGCAATGATCAATCGACCTAGTCAATTACTTGTCAATCAGATCATACATTTCCCACGATGTCTATTTAGTCATTGAGCACACGTGCATTCTCTAAGGTATTAGTTCACCAAAGTGATGCATCAAATCACCAAGCCCACGTGTCTCTCCCAAGATGCCTCACTTAATTCCATGGGCCCACGTGCATTCTCTAAGGCACTAGTTCACCAAAGTGATGCATTAAATCACCGAGCCCACGTGCCCTTTTTACGATGCCTGGGGCCATGTGCATTCTCTAAGGCACTCGTTCACCAAAGTGATCCATCAAATCACCGAGCCCACGTGCCCTTTTTACGATGCTTGGGACCACGTGCATTCTCTAAGGCACTCGTTCACCAAAGTGATGCATCAAATCACCGAGCCCACGTGCCTTTTTAGATGCCACATTGATTCACCACTACACTGTCGATACTGACAATCGGTACCCTAACATGGCATGTCTACTTGCTAATGTCTATTTCTAACCACCTAACATGCATCATTAAGTCTGTAATTTAATTAATCTAAATTAATCTAACCACCTAATTGCATTTAATTAAATCTAACCAACCCTAAGTATAATTAGCAAACTAAGAAAGCATTAGTGAGCAAAACTCACTTGGTAAAAGTGGAGATCGAAACACCCCGACGGCGATGCGACGGCGGCCGAACTTGGGCTCGCAACGATAACCACGCTTGGACCGGGCCTTAAACCGGCCCAACAAACCTCAGCAAGGTTGAGCTTCTGCCTTGGGCTTCTGCAAGGCTGCTGGTTGCGGGCTTGGGCCTTAGATGGGCTTGACCAAAACTGAAGACGGGCTGGATTGAACTGAAAATTCTCGCCGAGCTGAAATCCAATGGGCTTGGCTACGGACTAGACTTGCTTCGCGGGCCCAAGAACTCAATTTATGGGCTAAACTACTCGAGCAAATTGGGCTGCTGAGCTCTAAATGGCCACTGGACTTGGGCTGTACGTTGGGCTGACTTGCAAAGATGTTGGGCTCACGGATGCTGGGTCGAAGACACTCGGACGAAGGGAAGTAGCTTCGGTGGCTGAGCTGTGGCAGAAATTGAAGACGCGTGGAGAGGCGGAGCTTCGGTGAAATCGTGGGCGCGAATGCTGGGAAAGACCGAAGCAATGAAGCCGTTGATATTGAGGGTGGCATGGATTGACGAGCTGGGAGAGAAACTCGGATGTGGCCTGCTGCAGTTGCTTCGTTGGTTGCTGGACGAAAGAGGATGGAGCATTCGGTGGAACTTGCTGGCGTGAGCTGCTGTGGAGTTCGCTGGCTTCGTGGCTTGACTGCACGTGGCTCGGATGAAGACACGATGGAGGTGGGGTAGTAAAAAATAAAATAAAAGTGATCTGGATAAAAGAAGTGGAGTATTCGGTGGAGGGTGGAGTTCAATGAGGTTTGCCAAGGAAAAAGAAGCAAAGAACGAAAGCAAAATAGAAAACAGAAGGGAGGAAATCGAGAGAGAGAGAGAGAGAGAGAGAGAGAGTTGCCGTGGAGATGAAGTCGGCGAGACTTGCTGGAGAAGCCGAATGAGAGGGGGTCAAGTCAAAACAAAATATCTCACTCATGATTAACAAACCATAAAAGTCTTCAGCCCAACCAATAGAGAATTTGTTCCAATTTCACCCAAATTAAATCATTTTGTTGTAGATAACTATGCCTATTTTCAGCCAACCTTTCCAATGGGTCACTCAAGGGGCCAATTTCTCCACAATTCCACACCAAATGAAATCAATTTAAGGACCAAACTGCAGCAGTCCATCACCCCTACGAATTTGCACCATCTCCTCACCATTTACTTAAATTTGGTGACCCAAAATTTCTCTAATAATGCCCATCCGAATTTCCGTTAATTTTCGCAATGTCCGAAACGATTTTCCATAAAAAATCCCGAACTTGCTGGAATTTCTCCAAAAGACAAGACGATGTCCTATAAATGAGCCGTGACATGCTCGAACGTCCGATTCCTGGAACCGAATTAAATTTCGTGGTTAAAATCAACCGAACACGATTTTAGTTCGATCCGACCTATTGAGTAGCTTTTATGGATTTGTCGCTGGTACTCCACAAAGACGAATTATTTAACTCATGTACACTTCTTTGTGTCTGATCAAATCAAGATTCCTTCATACATCAATGAAATGAGTCATAAAAATCCATCTGCTGACCATTATCCCAAATGGAATCATTACTCTCTTAACTCTTGGGTAAATCTGTCACAACGTTCCATCATGATGTACTTCTATTCTCACTCGAGACTCTTGAGTTATTGTAAAAGTTCTCTCGGCTTACATTACTGAATTTCCCCTATTGGCACATCTAACACTTGCAACCTGTCCGGTGATATCCATCTTTATGTCGATCTACCAATCGAACTGATGTCGTCTATGACCTACTTGTACTGTTTGGTCGAATACTGCAACTGCTACAGTGAATTCCTCACAAGGTCTCCTCCTTAAGTTATGTACTGTCTGACACCAGTCCGTACTCACAATACTTCGGTATTCCATCTTTTGAAATCTGAAAGTTAATCTCTTCTTTATCAGTATCCGCTTGCAGGATCTTCTGATCAGTCCGATCTATCAACTGAAGCGCTTGATTCTTGCTTGTATATCTGGTTCAATTTTTAGGGCGGCTGTAAAAATTCAAAAGGTAGCCTACCTCAAATTTGAAAACCGAATTTCAAACATTTTCAAGTAAAGTCTATACTTTAGTCAGCCACTGCACAACTGAAGACTCTCGCCTCAATGCCTCAGTGACTTCTTTCTTTCCTCAGGGGTGATACCAGATAGCACCATTCTAGTCCTGCCAAGATTCTGATTCACGACACCGTTTCATATTCAACTTGTTTGGTCTCAACTGGCGGGACGTGTATGCAACAATCTTCTCATGTTGTATCAATACGTACCCAGTCCTTTAAATAAATGTATAAATATAGATCTCATCTCCTCCACAACCATATGGAGAGATCAACACAAACATAGTAGCTAGTTCTTGCCTCATCTCTTGGAATTATCCTTACTCTTGCCTGTCCATACGAATTTCTCTTTTCCTTCAAAAGTCGAGTCAATGCTAACACTGATGTTACGACTCTTTCCACAAACTTTCTGAAGTGACTTGTACAACCCATACGGCTTCTGATCTCTGATACTATCGTTAGTCTTGGTCCACTGATAATTGACTCGGTCTTGATCAGTCCCATGGAAGTTCTTTCACCATTCCCCGTTGTTTCTTGTGCTCCTTAGCATTTCTCTATTACACAGAATATCATGGAAAGACACGATCACAATCGATCTAGATATTCTTCGAACACTCAGTTTGCCAAATCCATGACAGTAGTTGGAGTGTTTGCCAAGCCCAACGACATTACATTATACCCAACAAGGCCATAGTAAGTACGAAACATTGTCTTTGTTATAACCTCTTTCTTGGTCCTCAACTGATGATAATCTGTCCTCAAGTCAACCTTTAAAACATCGACACTCTTTATAACTAGTCACACCATTCATTGATCTTCAGTAACAAACACTTGTCATTGATTGTCACCTAATTGAGTTGACAATAGTTGATGCATGATTGCAACGAACCATCTTCCTTTCTCTCTCCACAAAACTGATGTTCCCAAAAGTGATGCACTGATATGCATGAATTCCTCATTCCTCAATCTTCACATCCACATGTTCGGTTCTATTAGTTCAGACCACAATAATTGGTAAGAAGCCTTCAAGAGTGGCTCTATTCTGGTGCTAGCTCGATCGCACTTTCTATCTCTTTCTCTGACAACTGTCTGATAGTTCTTATGACAACACATCTGTTCGATCTATGACCATCATCAAGTAATCTTGGCAATCTCTGCCTAACAAGCGGGTTGCCTTCAACCGACAAGATCGAAGATTCATTTTCGACTTCCAATAAACTTGACACTTTCATGTGCTACTGGACTAAGTTGAATTGCTCCATGACCATGATTCGTTACCACAAGATGCTTCATGAGCCCACTCTACTCATGTAGCGTCAAAGTTACACCTCAGCAGCTAGTCAAGCATGACTATTACTGGTGATTCTCCTTTCTTTCACTTATTTCAATAAACTAAAGTTCCCCAAACTTCACCAAAACTCTGATACGATACTCTAATAGAATTTTCCCAAAACATTCTTCCTCTGACTAGTGCTGGGTCGGTTCCATTCCTGTCCTTTTTGCCATCCTAGTGGCGTCCTAACTAAGGTAGTGGTGTCAGTGTTCCATTGGACTTTCACTGACAGTCCTTCACCCGATGGCCATACTGATCACAATCACTGCACGTTCTAGCCATACTCGGATACTGGATTCATCCATGTTTCCTTTCACAATTTCGACACCCATCTGGTGAGTCTTTTATTTCTTGTCAGGTGCCAACATACAGTCTTCTCATAACAGACACCTAATCCAAAAATCCATAATGTGTCCCATGGCGCACTTCTTATGATCTGTCTCATCAACAGTGACAGCAGTAACTGTTACCGAGGTCCCATCTACTTATGTAGACAATCCATAAATCATTGTTCGTGCTGGCGACACTTACCACAATTTCCTATCCTCAAGATACACGAGATTGATCCGTACAGTCTTCCATGGAATAACATGTTCCATTTGCCTGAATGCTGACCCGACTATTCCACCCTTCCTATTGGGTGGAACATAATACTCTTCCCTCAACACCAATCTTTACCCTGACCAAATTCCAAATCTGCCTGCTCTGAATCTTGACTCAAATATCGAAATCTATTCCCTGACTATCCTTCCAGGTTGGACCTCAGCAAAGGTAGCAACAATAACAACTTGATCCTGATCTTACTAGCTCATCCAAATCCCAAGGAACACTTGCATCATAACGATCCTATCGAACTTAGGATCATTCGACGCTGCTACCCTAGTACCAACCTGTGGTGGTACTCTTACACTCGAGCTGGCCAGAGTCAACACCCTGCTTCCGAATCCACATTGAATAAAAGCGAGCGATTCACATACAACAAACAATTCTACCAATCAACTATTATAGACATGCACCAGTCATGAATTTAAAGGTCATCCTACTACTATCCCAAAGATCATCGCACCTTATCACTCCAATTCTTTAACTTCACTCTGATACCACTTAAATGGGATGTCACACCCCGATCCTTCGGCACGCGTACATCCCTTACCTTGGTCGATTTTAAAAGCGATATCCCAGGACTACGTATCGCCGACCCTTTCTTTTTAATGTGCAAGCGGAAGCAATTAAGAATCCCCAGACAATAAAACATTGGGATATAATAGTAGGACTAAATTTGAAACCTTTAAAAATATTCACTCTTATATACATTGCAAACCAGTGCACATATATATATACAAGATGAACTATTAATTCAAATTCAACTTAAGCCAATTTAAAAACAAGGTCTACAAGTAGAAGTGGGGTTCTACAAGCTACGGGTCCCTGTCCTCCTCTTCATCATTCTCTACACTCCAATAGGAGCCTTCAGCAGACTGCATCGGACTTTTGAGATCTTCAACATCCAAGTCTACCTCGTCTAGGGACCAGAAATGGTTATTCAATAACCAATGAGACAACGTCTCAGCAAGTTCTACCCCCTAAGACCCGATTAGTAAACTAATACACCTTAGGGCTGCCTATGCACAGCACGAGTTAGAGGACTTACCTTGGCCTCAGATTTCACCTGCAATTTAGCACCAATCAAATAGGCACCCAAGCAATCACAACACTGATCGAAGCATCGATCAAATTGACATAGTCGATTACGTGATAACAAGACCACTCATCGGTCATTTCCATTCAATCAACCAATTCACAACATCATATCAAAGCAATGATCAATCGACCTAGTCGATTACATGTCAATCAGATCATACATTCCCCACGATGTCTATTTAGTCACTGAGCACACGTGCATTCTCTAAGGCACTAGTTCACCAAAGTGATGCATCAAATCACCAAGCCCACGTGTCTCTCCCAAGATGCCTAACTTAATTCCATGGGCCCACGTGCATTCTCTAAGGCACTAGTTCGCCAAAGTGATGCATCAAATCACCGAGCCAATGTGCCCTTTTTACGATGCCTGAGGCCACGTGCATTCTCTAAGGCACTCGTTCACCAAAGTGATGCATCAAATCACCGAGCCCAAGTGCCCTTTTTACGATGCCTGGGGCCACGTGCATTCTCTAAGGCACTCGTTCACCAAAGTGATGCATCAAATCACCGAGCCCACGTGCCCTTTTAGATGCCATACTGATTCACCACTCCACCGTCGATACTGACAATCGGTACCCAATCATTTTCCCATCACATAATTGAAATCAACCAATTAGGAACATGTCCTAAAATTCAAAATTTAAATCAATTCCATATAAATTGAAGCTCAATTAAATAAACAGACTGCATGACGAAAATCAGCATGAAATTCCAGTCACCGGCTGTCCCGGTTGAATTTCCGGAAAAATAATTAATTTCGAAAATTAAATAAATAAATATTAAAAATCCAATTTAGGCCCATAATGCCTTATTGGAAGCCGAGATGAGCCCATAAAATTATCGAGATTCGTTCAATAAATAACATGGCATGTCTACTTGCTAATGTCTATTTCTAAACATCTAACATGCATCATTAAGTATGTAATTTAATTAATCTAAATTAATCTAACCACCTAATTGCATTTAATTAAATCTAACCAACCCTAAGTATAATTAGCAAACTAAGAAAGCATTAGTGAGTAAAACTCACTTGGTAAAAGCGGAGATCGGAACATTGCGATGGCGGCCGAACTTGGGCTTGCGACGACAACCATGCTTAGACCGGGCCTTAAACCGGCCCAACAAACCTTAGCAAGGTTGAGCTTCTGCCTTAGGCTTCTGTAAGGCTGCTGGTTGCGGGCTTGGGCCTTAGATGGGCCTGACCAAAATTGAAGACGGGCTAGATTGAACTGAAAATTCTCGCCGGGCTGAAATCCAATGGGCTTGGCTATGGACTGGGCCTGCTTCACGGGCCCAAGAACTCAATTTATGGACTGAACTACTCGAGCAAATTGGGCTGCCGAGCTCTAAATGGCCGCTGGACTTGGGCTGTACGTTGGGCTAACTTGCGAAGATGTTGGGCTCACGGATGCTGGGTCGAAGACACTCGGACGAAGGGAAGCAACTTCGGTGGCTGAGCTGTGACAGAAATTGAAGACGCGTGGAGAGGCGGAGCTTCGGTGAAATCGTGGGCACGAATGCTGGGAAAGACCGAAGCAATTAAGCCGTTGATAGTGAGGGTGGCATGGATTGACGAGCTGGGAGAGAAACTCGGACGTGGCTTGCTGCAGTTGCTTCGTTTGCTGCTGGACGAAAGAGGATGGAGCATTCGGTGGAACTTGCTGGCGTGAGCTGCTGTGGAGTTCGCTGGCTTCGTGGCTTGACTGCACGCGGCTTGGATGAAGACACGATGGAGGTGGGGTAGCAAAAAATAAAATAAAAGTGAGCTGGATAAAAGAAGTGGAGTATTCGGTGGAGGGTGGAGTTCAGCGAGGTTCGCCAAGGAAAAAGAAGTAAAGAAGGAAAGCAAAATAGAAAATAAAAGGGAGGAAATCGAGAGAGAGAGAGAGTTGCCGTGGAGATGAAGTCGGAGAGACTTACTGGAGAAGCCGAATGAGAGGGGGTCAAGTCAAAACAAAATATCTCACTCATGATTAACAAACCATAAAAGTCTTTAGCCCTACCAATAGAGAATTTGCTCCAATTTCACCCAAATTAAATCATTTTGTTGTAGATAACTATGCCTATTTTCAGCCAACCTTTCCAATGGGTCACTCAAGGGGCCAATTTCTCCACAATTCCACACCAAATGAAATCAATTTGTGTCACGCCCCGAACCTCGAGCGCGTGCACATCCTTCGCTGGTCTATAAACTTTTGCGACATTCCCAGGACTCGTTGCTGACCCTTTTCATTTTATTGCACATGCGGAAGCAAATTAACTAATCCCCTAACAACAACAAACATGGGATAGAAAAGTAAGACAACCAGTTTCAAATCAAATACACTTTCATAAACACCTTAAGCTTATACAAAAGGTCTATTTCACAAAGGACTACTAAGCCACCTATGCTCTTGACCATTCCGCTTCAAGCTCCGGGTTCTTCACACTGGGGACCTGAAAATGTTAGCCCACTAAGGGGTGAGATCACATCTCAGCAAGTCAATCCCCTAAATCCAGATTAGGAGAAGGGTACACTCAACATGCAATTTAATCACCTTTCTCACACTTTCTTAATATCAGTACTTTCCTGCATGTTAGTGTCAATCAAATCATTCATAAGATATCGAGATCATATATCATCAGAATGTGGCACCCCCGAAGCGGCCCCCGATTCGTTGGGGTCGCCATAGTTCGCTTACCTTCCTCTTGCTTGACCTGAAGGTCTATCAATCCTGGGGGTTTATATCTTTTAGATTGGTCCCTGCGCAATTTATATGGTGGAAGCATATCCAACAACTCCCTTCCCTATATTCAGAAAACAGTGCACACTAGCTAAACATTTTATAAGTTAAAAGCCGAACACTTTTATTTATTTAAACCAGATGGACATCATTCGTCGGTACACCAAAATGTCGTAGTTTTCTATACTCGGCTATATTTCAAAAGATGACCGACATATTTTCCAATAGCCGTATACTTAAAGTCCATCAATCAGTGTCGGCATCCAAAAGTTCCTTACTCTGCTGTCCTCCTTCTCGCGATCATATCCTACCACTCTGTCCATCTACTAGTGGCGGTGGTAGCAGAGGTATCTTGTCTAGGCTGAAATGTTAGTCCCCAAATGGGGTGAGTACAACCACTCAGCAGTAAAAGATTCATCAAGCTATATCAAGCAATACCATTAATATCCAAATTCATGCAAGATAGACAGATACAGGTAATCAGAGGATAAGTATGCATCAAAATCATGAAATCCTTCAATGCAATGGCAAGTACAATTTCGAAATCCTCAAGATACATAATGTCCAGTTACACCAGTCCCGATCATAGGGCTAAACTGTTATGACACGTCCCATTCCATGCCATGCAATTTAGTCCTATAACCAGACCACACTCACACTTAGTAGAATCATCCATTTTATCATTCAAATGGTTTTATCCCCCAAGAGGACCAATGTTTGCGTCCTTCTGGGATTTCGCACCCAACCTGGCGTCACGAAAGCCTCCGGGCATGTATTCAAAATACAACCGGGCATCCGGCACACACCTTCAGGCATCTCGCACCCCACCTGGCATCACGAGGAATCACTGGGGACCATAGACATGGTTACCCCTAACCTCCGGGCATGCATCATAATACAACCCTCACCCTCCGGGCATGTATCATAATACAACCGGGCATCCCGACACTCCCGGGGTAAAACCTCTGGGCATGTATTCATAATACAACCAAGCATCCAAAGGGCATCGACTCATTCGAACCTCTGGGCATCCCGACTCCCGGGGCATCGTTGACCCGAGGGTCCAACGGCAACAATTAACATCTTAATTTCCAAAAACACTTTTCAATGCAATGACAAAATGTCTCTTGAGTCTCATCACATCTCAATATTGCATGATATGCCAATGCCGGTATCATCATGTCACATAACAACCCAAGATGCATTCACTTTTGAAATCAGTTGAGCAAAGTCGGAGTAAAACAGCTTAAAAACCAAAATGTGCAGTTTTAATGAAAATTTTGGAATAACCCATAAATGAACTCAGAAAATTATGAAATTTTGACACGTTGTCCATGAGACCTAAAGGAACAAGTTTTGTGAAGAACACCAAGTCAGATTCCTTACGTACCGAGGCAAAATGTTTCGATATTCCTAGCTAGCATTCTGTAAAATTTCCAGATTTGGTGTTTTCATAGAAAAATCATTTCGGCGGTCATTACTTGTTCATTTATTCTGAAATTTTTATATGTTGTTACTAAGGATGTGTCCTATAACTTTCATTAAGGGTTTGAGGTCCAATTCTATCTAGGTAAATACAGAAAATTCGAAGAATCATCAAAGGTCAGGCCGTTTTCTACGGAACAGTATTTCTGTTTTAAAAAGAATTGCTTCTATCTGCACGTTCTTGTATTCATATGGCTATAACTATGAGTTAAACTCAATCTAATGGATGCTATCTTAAAGTGACACAATATAAACAACTTTCTATCCATGTTCCTCTAAGACAGAAAACATCTAATGCCTTTCTCTTCATTTCCAGCTCAATCAAACTATTTGTTTTACTGCAGATTCATCATGTAGCATCTCGATACACTTACACAGCATCCATGAGTGGTCGTGGTACATTTTCACTCACCTAGAATCCTTCACAACTCGGTACAATGCACGTACTTGCATCTCGGCTCTTATAACTCAACACACATCACCTTTTCTTCACTCAGCACACACCATCGCACCTTACTCAACAATCACAGCTCACTCACATTTAGATTTCAAGACATGCAGGCCTCAAATGCAATATCAAATTCGGACCTTCGTCGTGTATAAAGAGTAACAAATTACGCAACTCGGTTCTAGATTTTCTATAATATAGGGTAGTTCGTATTTTAAAAGCTCCAAAATTCTGCAACACCAAAAATCCAGAATTGTAGTATAAACCAAGTGTAACCAAAACTTTGAAGGAATGTCAAATCCACGTAGGCAGAAACATTTCGTAAAAATCAAGATTTTTAAGCACTAAATCGATCATGATCAAATTCATGGTTTCATCCCCGAAATACCTTCGAAACTCACATGCATGGACTTCAATCATTTTCAAGTTTCATAAGTTCATAATCTCCATATAAAACAGTTCGTGTATAAAGCCAAAATGATTATGTACAAGTTGCAACAGACCGTATATCACAGCTACAAGCTCAAATCAGAGTTCACTTTTCAATTAGGAAGATACCGCATGTTAGAATAATTTTCTACCACCATTTGAGTTCCGAAAAATCTAACAATAATCTATGTTATAGTTTAGGCAATTCTTTACAGCTTTCATGAAAAAACCAAAACCAAAATCCTATTAGAAATTTCTATAGAAAAATCGGCAAAACCACTAGGTTTCTCAAAATAAAATGTCGGACCACACGGATTCAATGGAATCCGATATCTACACCTTGGTCTACTTACTTTCACAGGCTCATCTAAACTTATATCTCACCATGTAATTCATAAGGATTACAAGCACACATGGATAATCAAAGCATTTTCTCAATTTCTCAACTCATCACTACCGAAATCCAGCATACACCATCCATACTAGAACATTTCCAAGTCTATTGCACCATACGGGACAATAACGGCATCACATTATATAGATTAATGGACTTTCACTTGCCTCGATGTCCTACAGCGTCAATGGTAGTGAATTGCACACACGGCGGAATTTGGTCTCCTCTTCCTCTCGCCGTTCACCCCTCTCTCGCGAACTCTCTTCCTTTTCTCTCTCACCGGTTTTGGTTTCGTGTGTTCCTTTCTGTTCTCTTCTTTCTTTTGCTCTTTTTTTTTTTTTTTTACGAGCAGCTCAGTCACTGGTTTTTACCAAAACCAGTCAACAGTTTTAGGGGAAATTCAGCGGCAGAGAGGGGTGAGGACAAGTGGGTAAAACGTGGCTGTGCTTGGGGGATCAATTCGCCACTTGAAGACATGTCTGGACAGCTGTCTCAAGCTTTTCCTTCGCTGGCCACCGGATGAAGAGCAACGTGGCTGTTGCTGGGTCTTATTCGGTCAACAAAGTTGGAGAAGTTTCAAGGATTGTTGACTGGCTTTGTCGACAATTAAGGGAGAGGTTATGGGTTAATTGGGCCAGCGAAGTTGGGGCCGTGCGGTCCTTACTACATGGTCCAACCCCTCCAAAAATTAAATCCTAAAAATTCGGTACATGCATGTTCCTCATGCATAGCCGAATTCCATTGCTTTGGCTAAAAAAATTCAATTAATAGAAGTCCAAATTTCCCTCTCATTTCGTATACATTTGGGGTATAATTGTGTAGCGTCATCAAAGCAAATTTGCACAGCTCAATAGGATTGAATGTTGTACTAACGATGATGAATTCCGATAATAATTTCGTCAATCCGTGGCGTTTCATCATTTTTCCAAAGTTAGCAAAATACGGATGAAATTGGTCTCACCAATGACCTTATGTAAAGGGACTTTCGTCAAGACTATAGTCCATTCAACTATCGGTCCATTACTAAACGTGAGGTATCGGTCCGTCGATGAAATAAAACGGTGTCCATACATGATGCCAACAACACCATCCGACGATACTCCCATCGATTGGTCACGGTCATCACATGTCCGAGGGCTATCGAAATTCTCGGATGCCACATAGAATACTTTAACATGTACATATGTAAGGACATAAATGTCAACATAATTACACGGGCCCCCAATTACTAGACTAAACTATTATGGCACGTCCCATACCGCACCACATAGTTCCGTCTCTTAATTAGGTCCCTCGCTTTCACTCATTCATGTGTCACAAATGATTTCAATGCACAGATAACAGTCTTCCGACATGACCAGGCATCGTCTCACTCGATCAATCACATTATCACATACGAATCGCGTTACAAGTGATCTCACCTGGCCATTGCCACACGAACGCATTGTCTGGGGTAGAGGCACGGACGCACCGCCATCCCTCATCCCAGCCCAGTATTGTCCTCTTTGGGCCCCGCACTGGCGCAGACGAACCGCCATCCCAGTCGGGTCACCCCTCAAGGCTTTGTTCTCAGCACAACAGAAGCATGTGTGAAATGCGTTATCGGTTCATGCGTGCATGCCATAAACAGTGTGCTCAACTCATGCATGACCAGAACCAAAGATGCCACGATTCTCACAAATGAATGCTTAGGAATGTACATATTAATACAAGCATACGGGCCCCCAATTAGTAGACTAAACTGTGATGGTACGTCCCATACCGCACCATATAGTTCCGTCTCTTAATCAGGTCCCTCAATTTTCGATCATTCATGTGTTCCACAATTTCCATTCATTGGTTATGGCTAACCCCACAGATAACAGTCTTCCGGCATAATCGAGCATCGCCTCGCACCGTCGAGCGCGGCAACGTCTACATCTAGACGGCATTCCGTATAGGAGCATTGGTCCAGCCTCCACTGCGACCGGTATCTATTGACGTGGGGCATTCCCGAAGGAGCATCGTCCGGCCCCAAAGGCTCGTGACGGCATCTCATATCATTCATGCAATCATTCAATTTCGGCCCAGGACACCGTGCATTGCACTCAAATACCTCAATTAAAATGATGATCCCGGCCTATTTTCTTCATATTAGAAATGCATTATAAAATAATCATGTGTGGGGACACGGTCAGATCGAACCAGAAAATTTGTGTCGTCTCTTTTAAAATCCCACAGTTTGATATAGTATTTAAAAACACTTTCGGTGTCCAGAACCTGACACTTGATATTTCCTAATTAAATACCAACAATTTTCAATCACCATACAATTGCACAAAACATCACCCAATTCATGTGAATGCCCATGCATTGGCACATCTATTCACTTCATAAAATCAATACACATAAAATTAGACCACTTTTCATTCTCGGGTGAACAGTAACTCGTGAACAGTAATGTTGTGAACAGTACTCGTGAACAGTATTTTGTGAACAGTACTCAAGAACTAAATAACTAATAAATTAAAGCCATAAGTCATTAAAGCACTAATTAAAACAAGCAAAACATCAAGAACCGACCCAAACTAACATTGGTCTGAAATGGGCAGAAAACGGGCCTGCGCGCATCTCCAAACTTAAATCCCGAAACCCAACCAATCGGGTTCAGAAAATTCCAAAATTCGAATATGTCATAAAAGACACGTAAACAAACATTTTTCGTGAAGACAATAAAGCCCAGATCCTTCTGGATTCGGCCCAGTAATTCACTCAATTTAGCACAAAAATCGGGTCCAGTTCCAGAGAGCCTAACTCATCGAAATCAGTTCGGTTTTGGGTCGAAATCTGCTTCGTTTAATTTGAAATTCGAGTATGTTAAACTAGAAGTTTTAGCGAACAACTTTTGTGAAGAAACCGATTGGAAATTCGACCTCTAAAGGTCAGTAACAGTCCTCGGAGTTATAATAGGTCACGGTTTACAGAACTGTCCGAAATACTGTTTCAAGGATGACGTCATGAAAATCGTCATCTTTTTAAATTCTAAAAATTCTAAGAAAAATATATGTTATTATTTAGGATGTCTAAAATATTTATTCAGAAGTAAAGTTCTTTAAAATCGCAACACATAGTCATCTACAAAATTAGTAAAACGCGCACATCCAGGAAACTGTTTCAAGAACCAGCTTCTGTGCTTGGTCGAATCTTCATCCATGGTGGTTGTCTTGCCTTCTAAACCACAACCAAGCTTTTCTATGGCTAACTTAACATCTCTAACCAACATCCATCCATGTATAACATCATCTATCTCTATCATATCCATAGGAACTCTTAAATAAGGTACTCAGCCCCTAATCTAGAGTTAGGAGACAACTTACTCAATTTGTGTATTGAAGAACTCCCGGTGATGGCAACTAGGTCACAACTCCAGGTGTCCTGGCTGAGGTGTCCTGGCAGAAAAGAAATCAGGAGAGAAGTGAGCCCCGTTGCATCCCCGACGATTTGAGCTGATCGGATCACAAAACAAGTGAGTTTAACTCACTAATCCTCGCTTAGTAGGTTAATCACGCTTAAGGGTTGTTTAGTTTAGGCTAAGCTGGATTAGGTGGTTAGTTAGATTAGATTAATGAATTTAATTAATTGCCAATGCATGTTAGGTGGTTAGTTAGTGCAATTAGCGAGTAAATAAACTCTAGTATTTATTTAACGAGTCTTGGAAATTTTCTAGGCCCGTTCCAACATATAATTAGGCATTATGGGCCGAAGTATGCATTTATTGCATTTATTGCATTTATTAATTAATTTTCTTAATTATTTTTCGGAAATTAGACCAAGATAGTCGGTGACAGGGATTTTATGCTGGTTATTGTGGTGCAATCTATTTACTTATTTAAGCTTTAATTTGTGCTAATTTTGCCTGATTGTGATTTTAGGATATTATTTCTAAATTAATTGATTTTGGTAATTAATTGGAAAATTACCGGGCATCGGTCTACAGTGCCAAAAATCTATGTTTGGACTGTTGAAAGAAGTGGGAGAATCAAAAGTGAAATTATAGTATTTTGGGCTAAGACCGACCGTGTATCCACACACGATATTTTTATCGGGTATAATAAAATTGATGAATTGGTTGTATGGTGGGAGTGGTATACTATAATGGCTAGGGGGGCCTAATTTATCAGCTTTGGGCCAGCAAATTATTATTAGCTTTGGGCGATCATATAAATAGTATACCATATTATCAGCTTTAGGCGAGCAATTTATTATCAACTTTGGGTGAGCACATATAGTATACTATATTGGCCTGGCTAAATATATATATATATATATATATATAGTATACTATATTATCAGCTTTGGGTGAGCTATACTATCTATTTATCAGCTTTGGGTGAGCGGTTTTTGATTTGATAGGACTTTATAGATAGTATTGAATGTATCGACCAGGGGGAGGTCGTGGTGACATGTAATCGACTGAGTCGATTAATTGATGACTCGATCTGAGTGAATAACTATTTGAATTCTATTGTCTGACAAGAAGGAACTGAGGCCAAGGTAAGTCCTCTGACCCGTGGTGTGCTTAGGCAACCCTTAGGGCGTATTTTCTTCCTAATCGAGTCTTAGGGGGTAGAACTTGCTGAGACGTAGTCTCACCCCGTTGTGGGACAACATTTCAAGTCCATAGATGGCAGCACCTCCAACTCCTCCCGAGCATTTTGGTATACCAGAAGAAATCACAGAAATAGGTTATCACATTTCGATACACCACCACTGTGGCATCCTAGAAATCAAGGGCAAGCCCTAAGGTGCCATAAAGCTTTTAAATAGGTAATGAATTTACCTATTGGTTTGTGTTTTAGCCTTAATTCTTTCTTAAGGCTTTGTACTTTGTGCTGTGTGTTTTTAATTTAAACCTAAGGTAATTAATAAGGATAAAATTATGTGTTGTCATGTTTGTTATAGGATTTTAATTAGGTAAAATTAATTGTTAGTTTTAATTAAATTAGAAAAGGGAATTGGATTGGGCCTTAGGCCCAATAGCTTGGACTTTAGGCCCATGGATGGAGGGCCTAAAGTGGGCCATATGGGCCAAGCCCATGAGGCCCATTGGGCCTTTGTGACCGCACGAAGAGGGGGAGGGATTCAGATTGCATGCCCCTCCCCAAGTGTCCTAATGCATGGGCCATTTGGCACCCATGCATTAGAGTCCTCTTTGTAATGATTAGGGGGGGGGGGCAAAGAAAAGAGAAAAGGGAGAGAGAGGGTGGCCGGAGGTGGTCGCACAAGTGAGAGAGAGAGAGAGAGAGAGAGGGAGAGAGGTGCGCGCGAGAGAGAAAGGAAGAGGAGACGCCGTCCGTCTGCCGCACGCCGCCCATCCATCCGCCGCCTTGTCGCCGTTTCTTCTTGGTTGGAGGCAAGTCTAGGGTCCATCATCTCTCTTTGCATGTGTGTTGTGTGTGTTGGTTGGGTTTTTGTTGTTTTGAATGCACGAAAATGGAGTGAGGATGGTTTGTTCTTGGAGGTGCATGCTGTTTTCGCACAGATCACTGAAGTCAGAAACTTGTGGGAGCTTGCATGCATGTTTGGAGTTCTATTTTTGCTTGGATATCTTCATGAAAGTTGTAGCTAACACCTTTAAATATAACATAATAAAATTTCGTGAGAAATTATGGAGATTTAAGGGGTCAAAGCCTCATCTTTCGGACACCCTAGATCTGGAACTGTTTTTCTGACCTTGTGGTGGATTCGTGGTTGCATGTTGATTTTTACTATGAATATTTCTTTGATTTCTTCATGAGACTTGTAGATAACATCTTAAGGATGAACATACTCAAATTTTAAGCAAAATGAACAAGTATAGCTTAGGAAACCAACCTGATCTTGAAGACGATGAATCTGGAGTCGCGGTATGGGATACCCGAGACTTCGTGGACCCATATGAAGATTTTTCTGTGGTATTTTGGCCTAAGTTCCTTCATGAAAGTTGTAGGGGATACTTAGAAGTAAAACATATCCAAATTTCAGAGAAAAAAAAGAAGTTTAGGTGGGTCAAATCGCCATATTTCGGACATAGGACCCTGAGCGTTTCGGTAACCTGACCAGAAGCTTCGTGGACCTATAAAAGTTTATCTAAAATGAATTTGGTCTAGATTCCTTCATGAAAAATATATTTTAATGTCTTAAGTATAACCTGGTAAAATTTCATAATTTTCTGAGGTCGTACGGGTATTTTAATTGATTTACTTAGAAAACTGTGCGTTCTGCCCTTATCCGAAATTTTATACGGAAATTGTGGAAATATTGTTTATTGTGTAGAAATTGTTTGGCTATGTGTTTTCTACAGAAATTTCTATTTTATGGCATTAAATTATTATATGCTTTGATTTGGGATTTATGTGATTAATTAATTTAATTAATTGCAAAGTAGAATAAATTGGAATTTAAATAAAATCTAAATGCATTTGGTAAGTGCATTGTTATTGGGGGCATATAATTTCATAAGAAACTAAATTATTGCATGTATGCAAATGCTTGATGATGCATGTACAAGAATAAAGGTGAGCTTGTTTTGTCATTGCATCATGTGCATGGAATATTAAGACCTAAATTGGCAAACATGAGAAATGGTAAATAAGAAAACTGTATGTGGCAGATGATAATGCCCTGGAAGCATCAGGATGCCCGGGATGAGATGGGTGCCGGATGCCCGGAAATGTATAGAGATACATGACCGGATGGCCTTGGGAGTATCAGGATGCCCGGGATGAGATGGGTGCCGGAAGCCTCGGAGGTCTTTGCCCGAGGGGATGCCTCGTGATGCCAGTTGGGATGCGAGATGCCCGGAGCGTTGGGGGTGCCGAATGCCCGGTGGCCATGATTGGCATAATTCCGGAGGTTCTTCTCGTGATGCCTGGATAGGGCGCGAGTGTAAAGTATGGGATGGATGATCCCGAGAAAGGGTGATGTGATGATCAATTGAGAATTTAAAGTGGAAATTATATCATGCATGGGAGATATGATATGTTGACATGATGGCATGTACATAAGATATGATGATGACATGCATATGTGACATGATGATGATAATTACCTATGACATGATGATAACCACCTATGGCATGATGATGACATGCATGTGTAATATGGCATGATGATGACAGATGACATGCATATGTGATATGACATGATGATAACCACCTATGGCATGATGATGACATGCATGTGTAATATGGCATGATGATGACATGCATATGTGATATGACGTGATGATAGTTACCTATGGCATGATGATATGATGACATGGTGACATGATGACATGTATGGATCATATGGTATGATGATGATGATCATTCGTAATTGATGCTATGTACGTATTATGATTATGATGATGAGGTATGATGGCATGTACATGGCTTCGAGGTAAATACACTACAATGCATGAATGACATGTATATTGAAATTGTTCGTATTGTTTAAATGCATTGAGTGTTGATTGGATTCATTTACCTGCTGAGTGGTTGTACTCACCCCTTCGGGGACCAACATTTCAGATTAGTACGATGCCTCTCCCTGCCGTTACGCGGGGAGTGTTTTACGGCCTTCCATCTGACGTGGAGGTCGAGCTGACTGAGATCGATTGTCCCACCCTGCCGGGACTGACTTTCATCCGTGTGCGCGCTATCGTATCTTATGACGTGGGTCTATCTGGAGGCCCAGTCATCCAGGAGTACATCTCCGTTCACATCCGCCGCGACGGGGTCATGATGGGGATGCTGCCACCCCCACCGCCTGACGCACCGGGATGGGTGTGATGGCCCGTGTATGTGGAGTTGGGGTTAGCAACTTTTTGGATGGCCGACACGAGTAGTCCGAGGAGAGATCATTACACGTCATATTTTGAGGGTCGTGTGTCTCTTTTTGAGGTTGAAGGCCGAGCATAGATGAGTCTTGGCCTACCTTTTGTTTGTATCGACCCGTGTTACCCTTCGTAAATATATATGTAAATAAAAGTGGTTCGGCCTTGTGCTTTCGTTTAATTACAATAGTTGGTGTGCATTGTGCTGTCGTGAGGGAAGCGGAGTGATGGTGAGACTCGTCTCTTATTTTCGCTTTGAGTTGCGCAAATCCCTAAAGCCTTTTCAAAAAGAAAAATTTTTACGCCTAAGCTTCGGCCTGAGTTTCAATTCTTTCTTATATCGCCGTATAAGTTGTTCTAGCCTTAGTTTCTTTTCGCGTAGCATCTGTGACGACCCTATCGAGTTTTGGGGGTGCCACAACCACGCCAAAGGATTGGAATATATAATGGTGAAATCCACCGTCTGGGTTGATATGGGTGAACCCCAAAAGGTGCCCCATAAATATTGGTCGTGGTATCGTCATTACAATGATGAACGAAGGGTGGGCCCTGTACTGGAATTTGATGTACCTCTGTACATTTTGGAGGTTGCGTTCAGGAAGGGTACAACAGATCCTAAGGGTGGATCAGTGGTGGATGTGAAGGATCCCAAGCTTGGTGATGATCCTGACTCTCCAGAATAATCAGCAGTGGGCTTTAGCTGGAGCATGGAAGAAGGAGAGATCATTGAGGAGGAGGAGGACCCAGAGAAGGATCGAGGAGAGGATTGAAACCCCACCCCTGTTTGCAAGACTTGTGTACTGAACTAGCTTGAGTAGAACTTGACCTGTTAATGTATTGTATGTATATATATGACTTAGTTGTTATATATGTATATAAGTGTGACGGTTTTTCAGGTTTGAGATTTTTAGTCCTACTCTCTTATCCCATTGTTTTATCGTCTAGGGATTTTATATTTGCTTCCACATGTGTATTAAAATGAACAGGGTTGGCGATGCGTCCTGGGATGTCGCTAGTTAATCGACCAGTGAGGGATAGGCACGCGATCAAGGATCGGGGCGTGACACCAAGTATGATTGGACTGCCACATTAGCAATTTTAGGTGAGATTTTTTTTTTTTTGTCTGTAATTTAGGCGAGATTAGGCCGACAGGATTTGAATGCATTTTCATTCAAAGATATAGGAACACATGTGATTAATCAAACTATTTATGATTGAATTGAAATCCGTATAATTCTTTACAACCAAAATAAAAAATTTCCACTTTATCATTTATGCACCAGGAGAACTATTTGATGTTTATATAGCTGAATTTTCGAGCCACAAGCTTTATCATGGTTCTATAGAGGAGGAAAAAAAAAAAGAGAAAGAAAATAAAGCAATTGCTATATTGCGAAGATATTATACTATCACTATGCTAGTCGCTTGGCACTTTGAATAGGGAAGGACTTGCAAAATAAATGATAGCAAATATATTCATCCAGTGGTTAATTATTTCCTTCGATTGCTCCTTAGTGGCCTTGATCACCAGCCCTCACTTCCTATTGCCGATGCTTGAATGTAATGACATTGCTTAGCACCAAGGAAAATCATTTGAAAGATAAATCATGTAAAGAGTAAAATTGTTTACATCAAATTGCTAGCTGAGATAGTAGGACGGCAAGTGTGATTGCACTACCACATTAGCTATTTTGGGGAGATTTTGGTTTTTTTTTTTTTTTTTTTTTTTTTTTTTTTTTTTTTTTTTTTTTTTTTTTGTAATTAAGGCTAGTTTAGGTTGGGAAGATTTGATTGCATTTTCATTGAAAGGTCTAGGACCACACGTGATTAGTTGAACAATTTGTGTTTTAATTTAAATCCGTATAATTCTTTACAACCAAAATAAAAAATTTCCCATTTATCATTTATCAATTTTCCCACACGATTATATCATGATTACATTCTCGCTTTACCAAGCTAATCACAAATTAACTGAATCAATTAATTGGCAACATAATCAATATGGAATTGATATCTCCCATCATATTTCCAACACTCCTCTCCAAGCTGGTGGCCTGTATATGTCAAAGACACCTAGCTTGCTCAAAGTTATGTATGTTTTCTTTGACATAATGGCTTGGTAAAGATATCTACAAGATGCTCTATAATTCCTATTCCTCTTGCTATGATGATCCCTTCTCGAATCTTGTCTTGAGTGAAATGACAATCAACCTCTCTATGCTTAGTCCTTTCATGAAAAGCTGGATTTGCTGCTAACTTAAGTGTAGCACGATTGTCACAAAATAGTTCATTGGGTCCATCGATCCGAGAGTAACCCATATATCTAGACTATTTCACAAAGAGTCTTTGCCATGGCCCCAGGCATCGTAAAAAGGGCACGTTGGCTCGGTGAATTGATGCATCACTTTGGTGAACTAGTGCCTTAGAGAATGCACGTGGGCCTAGGGAATTAAGTGAGGCATCTTGGAAGAGACACGTGGGCTCGGTGATTTGATGCATCACTTTGGTGAACTAGTGCCTTAGAGAATGCACGTGTGCTCTATGACATGTAATCGACTGGTTCGATTTGTTCTGAGTAGTTTGGTGCCTTTTATGAATTGTATTGATTTGCAGGTGGAATCTGAGGCCAAGGTAAGTCCTCTGACCTGTGCGTGTTTAGCCAACCCGTAGTGTATTGGCTTACTAATCGAGTCTTAGGGGGTAGAACTTGCTGAGACGTAGTCTCATCCCGGTTGTGTGACAACATTTCAGGACCCTGAGTAAGAGCTGAAGAGGAGGAACCTGCGAAGGAGAGCACTGATGTGAATCCTGAGGAGGAGAAAGATTTTTCAAGAAGAAGATGATCCAGAGAGGGATTTTGAGTACAACCCGGATGTGGATTGAAATCTCATCCCTTTTGTGAACCCTGTCTTAGTGTAGATAGGTGTGAGACCTTTATGATGTAGATAAAAGTGTGGTTGTGAATTTCAATATAGAAAATATGACTTGCTTTTCTATCCCATTGTTTATTGTCTGGGATTTATAACTACTTCCGCATGTGCATAATAAATTGAAAGGGTCTGCGATACATAGTCCTGGGATATCGCACGTTATTAATCGACCAAGGTGAGGGATGGGCACGTGCTCGAGGATTGGGGCGTGACAAACCTCATGAAGAAATAACACAGAAAGTCGAAGACCTCTTTTCATCCTAATAATTAATAATTTTTATTGTTTTGCATCAAGGTTGGGGATCTGATCATTGCCATCACTCGCTCTCATCTATATTCGAACATGCAAGAATTTCTTAAGAAAAGACTCACAATTGCCAAAAGAAGGGGATGATAAATTATAGCAAGAAAAACTTTTGAAATAAATAAGAGGAAATATATCCATCTAGGGGCAAATTATTTCCTTCGATTGCACCATTGGGCCTTGATCACCGGCCGTTCCTTCCCACCGGCTCTCTGTAGTCATTGTTTTTATTGTGAAGAAAATACAATTCAATTGATATAATTTATGAAATTACAAAAATAAAAATGGCTGGTTGACCTAGACTTGGCTGAGAAGTGGGTCTTTCCCTTTCACTTCTTGTCGTTGGAGTCTTCCCCAGCATGTGCTTATTATGGTCATTTCCTTCTCGGACTTATCCCGTGAATGTACTCGCCGGACATGATTGGATTTTGTTTAAGCGGTCACATTGTTGTCCTTTATGTCCACGACATTACTATTGTTTATTTATAAGCAAGGACAAAATGAAAGAAAAGAAGGTAAAAGCCTTACTGCTTATGAACCTGATGAAGAAATAATACAGAAAGACCAAGACCTCTTTTCACCCTAATAATTTTTAATTTTTAATTTTTTGCAATAGAGTTGGGGATTCGACTATTGCCATAACTCGCTCTCATCTATATTCAAACATGCAAGAATTACTTAAGAAACTCACACTTGTTAAATGAAGGGGATGGTAAATTATTGAAAAAATCAATTGCGAAATCAATAAGAGGAAATATATTTTTATCTAGTGGTAAATTACTTCCTCTTGTTGCAACCTTAGGCCTTGATCACCGGCCCTTCCTTCCCACTAGCTCTCAGGAGTCATTGTTTCTATTGTGAAGAAAATGCAATTAAATTGATATAATTTATGAAATTACAAAAATAAAATTGGCTAGTTGACCTAGACTTGGCTGAGAAGTGGGTCTTTCCTTTTCACTTCTTGTCGTTGGAGTCTTCCCCAGCATGTGCTTATAATGGTCATTTCCTTCCCAGACTTATCCCGTGGGCGTACTCACGCAACATGATTGGATTTTGTTTAAGCGGTCACATTAATGTCCTTTATGTCCACGACATTACTATTGTTTATCTATAAGCAAGGACAAAACGAAAGAAAATAAGGTAAAAGCCTTACTGCCTATGAACCTCATGAAGAAATAACACAGAAAGTCGAAGACCTATTTTCACCCTAATAATTACTAATTTTTATTGTTTTGCATCAGCGTTGGGGATTCGATCATTGCCATAACTCACTCTCATCTATATTCAAACATGTAAGAATTCCGTACGCAAAGACTCAAAATTGCCAAAAGAAGGGGATGGTAAATTATTACAAGAATCACTTTTGAAATAAATAAGAGAAAATATATCCATCTAGTGGTAAATTATTTCCTTAGATTGCTACCTTGGGCCTTGATCACCGGCCGTTCCTTCCCACTGGCTCTCTGGAGCCATTGTTTTTATTGTGAAGAAAATGCAATTAAATTGATATAATTAATGAAATTACAAAAATAAAATTGGCTCGTTGATCTAGACTTGGCTGAGAAGTGGGTCTGTCCTTTTCACTTGTCGTTGGAGTCTTCCCTAGCATCTGTTTATTATGGTCAATTCCTTCTCAGACTTATCTCGTGCATGTACTCGCCCAACATAATTGGATTTTGTTTAAGCGGTCACATTGTTGTCCTTTATGTCCACGACATTACTATTGTTTATCTATAAGCAAGGACAAAACGAAAGAAAAGAAGGTAAAAGCCTTACTGCCTATGAACCTCATGAAGAAATAACACAGAAAGTCGAAGACCTCTTTTCACCCTAATAATTAATAATTTTTATTGTTTTGCATAAGAGTTGGGGATTCGATCATTGCCATAACTCGCTCTCATCTATATTCAAACATGCAAGAATTCCTTAAGAAAAGACTCACACTTGCCAAAAGAAGGGGATGGTAAATTATTGCAAGAATCACTTGCGAAATAAATAGGAGGAAATATACTTTTATCTAGTGATAAATTATTTCCTTAGATTGCTCCCGTGGGCCTTCATCACCGGCCCTTCCTTCCCAATGGCTCTCTGGAGTCATTGTTATTATTGTGAAGAAAATGCAATTAAATTGATATAATTTAAGAAATTGCAAAAATAAAATTGGCTAGTTGACCTAGACATGGCTGAGAAGTGGGTCTTTCCTTTTCACTTCTTGTCGTTGGAGTCTTCCCCAGCATGTGCTTATTATGGTCATTTCCTTCTCGGACTTATCATGTGAATAAACTCGCCTGACATGATTGGATTTTGTTTAAGCGGTCACATTGTTGTCCTTTATGTCCACGACATTACTATTGTTTATCTATAAGCAAGCACAAAACGAAAGAAAAGAAGGTAAAAGCCTTGCTGCCTATGAACCTCATGAAGAAATAAGACAGAAAGTCGAAGACCTGTTTTCACCCTAATAATTAATAATTTTTATTGTTTTGCATCAGCGTTGGGGATTCGATCATTGCCATAACTCGCTCTCATCTATATTCAAACATGTAAGAATTCCTGAAGCAAAGACTCAAAATTGCCAAAAGAAGGGGTTGGTAAATTATTGCAAGAATCACTTTTGAAATAAATAAGAGAAAATATATCCATCTAGTGGTAAATTATTTCCTTAGATTGCTACCTTGGGCCTTGATCACCGGCCGTTCCTTCCCACTGGCTCTCTGGAGCCATTGTTTTTATTGTGAAGAAAATGCAATTAAATTGATATAATTAATGAAATTACAAAAGTAAAATTGGCTAGTTGACCTAGACTTGGCTGAGAAGTGGGTCTGTCCTTTTCACTTGTCGTTGGAGTCTGCCCCACCATGTGCTTATTATGGTCAATTCCTTCTCAGACTTATCTCGTGGATGTACTCGCCCAACATGATTGGATTTTGTTTAAGCGGTCACATTGTTCTCCTTTATGTCCACGATATTCCTATTGTTTATCTATAAGCAAGGACAAAACGAAAGAAAAGAAGGTAAAAGCCTTACTGCCTATGAACCTCATGAAAAAATAACACAGAAAGTCGAAGACCTCTTTTCACCATAATAATTAATAATTTTTATTGTTTTGCAAAAGAGTTGGGGATTCGATCAATGCCGTAACTCGCTGTCATCTATATTCAAACATGCAAGAATTCCTGAAGAAAAGACTCACAATTGCCAAAAGAAGGGGATGGTAAATTATTGCAAGAATCACTTGCGAAATAAATACGAGGAAATATACTTTTATCTAGTGGTAAATTATTTCCTTAGATTGCTCCCGTGGGCCTTCATCACCGGCCCTTCCTTCCCACTGGCTCTCTGGAGTCATTGTTTTTATTGTGAAGAAAATGCAATTAAATTGATATAATTTATGAAATTATAAAAGTAAAATTGGCTAGTTGACCTAGACTTGGCTGACAAGCGGGTCTTTCCTTTTCACTTCTTGTCGTTGGAGTCATCCCCAGCATGTGCTTATTATGGTCATTTCCTTCTCGGACTTATCCTGTGAATAAACTCGGCTGACATGATTGAATTTTGTTTAAGCGGTCACATTGTTGTCCTTTTTGTCCACGACATTACTATTGTTTATCTATAAGCAAGGACAAAACGAAAGAAAAGAAGGTAAAAGCCTTACTGTCTATGAACCTCATCAAGAAATAACTTAGAAAGTCGAAGACCTCTTTTCACCGTAATAATTAATAATTTTTATTGTTTTGCATCAGGGTTGGGGATCCGATATTGCCATAACTCGCTCTCATCTATATTCGAACATGCAATAATTTCTTAGGAAAAGACTCACAATTGCTAAAAGAAGGGGAAGGTAAATTATTGCAAGCATCACTTGTGAAATAAATAGGAGGAAATATACTTTTATCTAGTGGTAAATTATTTCCTTAGATTGCTCCCGTGGGCCATCATCACCGGCCCTTCCTTCCCACTTGCTCTCTGGAGTCATTGTTTCTATTTTGAAGAAAATACAATTATATTGATATAATTTATGAAATTACAAAAAATACAATTGGCTCGTTGACCTAGACTTGGCTGACAAGCGGGTCTTTCCTTTTCACTTCTTGTCGTTGGAGTCTTCCCCGGCATGTGCTTATTATGGTCATTTGCTTCTCGGACTTATGCCGTGAATGTACTCGCCGGACATGATTGGATTTTGTTTAAGCGGTCACATTGTTGTCCTTTAGGTCCACGACATTACTATTGTTTATCTATAAGCAAGGACAAAACGAAAGCAAAGAAGGTAAAAGCCTTACTGCCTATGAACCTCAGGAAGAAATAACACAGAAAGTCGAAGACCACCTTTCACCCTAATAATTAATAATTTTTATTGTTTTGCATCAGAGTTGGGGATTCGATCATTGCCATAACTCGCTCTCATATATATTCAAACATGCAAGAATTCCTTAAGAAAAGACTCACAGTTGCCAAAAGAAGGGGATGGTAAATTATTGCAAGCATCACTTGCGAAATAAATAGGAGGAAATATACTTTTATCTAGTGGTAAATTATTTCCTTAGATTGCTCCCGTGGGCCTTCATCACCGGCCCTTCCTTCCCACTGGCTCTCTGGAGTCATTGTTTTTATTGTGAAGAAAATGCAATTAAATTGATATAATTTATGAAATTACAAAAGTAAAATTGGCTAGTTGACCTAGACTTGGCTGACAAGCGGGTCTTTCCTTTTCACTTCTTGTCGTTGGAGTCATCCCCAACATGTGCTTATTATGGTCATTTGCTTCTCGGACTTATCCTGTGAATGTAATCGCCGGACTTGATTGGATTTTGTTTAAGCGGTCACATTGTTATCCTTTATGTCCACGACATTACTATTGTTTATCTATAAGCAAGGACAAAAGGAAACCAAAGAAGGTAAAAGCCTTACTGCCTATGAACCCGATGAAGAAATAACACAGAAAGACCAAGACCTCTTTTCACCCTAATAATTTTTATTTTTTATTTTTTTACATCAGAGTTGGGGATTCGACCGTTGCCATAACTCGCTCTCAACTATATTCAAACATGCAAGAATTGCTGAAGAAAAGTCTCACAGTTGCTAAAACAAGGGGATGGTAAATTATTGCAAGAATCAATTGCGAAATAAAGAAGAGGAAATATACTTTTATCTAGTGGTAAATTATTTCCTTAGATTGCTCCCGTGGGCCTTCATCACCGGCCCTTCCTTCCCATTGGCTCCCAGGAGTCATTGTTTTTATTGCGAAGAAAATGCAATTAAATTGATATAATTTATCAAATTACAAAAATAAAATTGGCCAGTTGATCTAGACTTGGCTGAGAAGCGGGTCTTTCCTTTTCACTTCTTGTCATTGGAGTCTTCCCCAGCATGTGCTTATTATGGTCATTTCCTTCTCAGACTTATCTCGTGGATGTACTCGCCCAACATGATTGGATTTTGTTTAAGCGGTCACATTGTTGTCCTTTATGTCCACGACATTACTATTGTTTATCTACAAGCAAGGACAAAATGAAAGAAAAGAAGGTAAAAGCCTTACTGCCTATGAACCTCATCAAGAAATAACACAGAAAGTCGAAGACCTCTTTTCACCCTAATAATTAATAATTTTTATTGTTTTGCATCAGAGTTGGGGATTCGATCATTGCCATAACTCGCCTGACATGATTGGATTTTGTTTAAGCGCTCACATTGTTGTCCTTTATGCCCACGACATTACTATTGTCTATCTATAAGCAGAGACAAAACGAAAGAAAAGAAGGTCAAAGCCATACTGCCTATGAACCTCATGAAGAAATAACACAGAAAGTCGAAGAACTCTTTTCACCCTAATAATTAATATTTTTTATTGTTTTGCATCAGAGTTGGGGATTCGATCAATGCCATAACTCGCTCTCATCTATATTCAAACATGCAAGAATTCCTTAAGAAAAGACTCACAATTGCCAAAAGAAGGGGATGGTAAATTATTGCAAGAATCACTTGCGAAATAAATAAGAGGAAATATACTTTTATCTAGTGGTAAATTATTTCCTTAGATTGCTCCCGTGGGCCTTCATCACCGGCCCTTCCTTCCCACTGGCTCTCTGGAGTCATTGTTTTTATTGTGAAGAAAATGCAATTAAATTGATATAATTTATGAAATTACAAAAGTAAAATTGGCTAGTTGACCTAGACTTGGCTGACAAGCGGGTCTTTCCTTTTCACTTCTTGTCGTTGGAGTCATCCCTAGCATGTGCTTATTATGGTCATTTCCTTCTCAGACTTATCCTGTGAATAAACTCGCCTTACATGATTGGATTTTGTTTAAGCGGTCACATTGTTGTCCTTTTTGTCCACGACATTACTATTGTTTATCTATAAGCAAGGACAAAATGAAAGAAAAGAAGGTAAAAGCCTTACTACCTGTGAACCTGACGAAGAAATCACACAAAAAGACCAAGACTTCTTTTCACCCAAATAATTTTTTATTTTTAATTTTTTGCATCAGAGTTGGGGATTCCACCGTTGCCATAACTCGCTCTCATCTATATTCAAACATGCAAGAATTTCTGAAGAAAAGACTCACGATTGCCGAAACAAGGGGATGGTAAATGATTGGAAGAATCACTTGCGAAATAAATAAGAGGAAATATATCCATCTAGTGGTAAATTATTTCCTTTGATTGCTCCCTTGGGCCTTGATCACCGGCCCTTCCTTCCCACTAGCTCTCAGGAGTCATTGTTTTTATTGTGAAGAAAATGCAATTAAATTGATATAATTTATGAAATTACAAAAATAAAATTGGCTAGTTGACCTAGACTTGGCTGAGAAGTGGGTCTGTCCTTTTCACTTGTCGTTGGAGTCTTCCCCAGCATGTGCTTATTAAGGTCAATTCCTTCTCAGACTTATCTCGTGGATGTACTCGCCCAACATGATTGGATTTTGTTTAAGCGGTCACATTGTTGTCCTTTATGTCCACGACATTACTATTGTTTATCTATAAGCAAGGACAAAACGAAAGAAAAGAAGGTAAAAGCCTTACTGCCTATGAACCTCATGAAGAAATAACACAGAAAGTCGAAGACCTCTTTTCACCCTAATAACTATATTAGAATGGAAAATGCAAACAAGCAAACCCTAGAAATGAAAGCAATAATTGAAATCTCAGAAAGCGAGAAATCCCAAAAAAAAAACTTGAAATCCTAGAAAGCATAAAAAGACTCATTCGTAGAGGAGTGTGAAGATAAGAACTTCTTCACTCAGTGACAGCATTTGTGCCTCCGTCATGGTTAAGCAGAGGGTTTTTCTAATTACTATTGAAAGAGAACGCCTTTGTATTCAAGAGGTCTTGAACCTTATGCTTCAAAACATAGCAATCATCAGTGGAAAGACCAACATTTCCCATGTAATAGTCACACTTTTTGAATGGATTATATGCAGGATAATGCTTGGGATTTGGTCGCTTCGGCTTAGTAGAGAGTAATCCCTTTTTTTGGAGGACAGGCAAAACTTTGGATAAGGGTCCTGGAAGAGGTATGAACTATCTTCTAACATTACGTCATCAACTAAAGAGCTGATGTCCTTCACCTTGTTGCTCGGTAGAAATCTTAATTACCGACGCACGATTGAATGTATCATGATTCGGTTGAGAATAGGCCACATTAATCTCAGCTTCAAGGTCCTTCTCCTTCTTGGTAGAAAACCTCTTGTTAGATGGCTCAGTAAACCACCATTCTCTTATCCCCATCTCAATTTGTTCTCCCATGGGAACAAGTTGGTTGAAGTTTTCAACGTATGTGCTAGTCATCCGATTACATAACTCAGATGGGAGAGTCTTGACGAACAACTTTATCAACTCCTTGTCAGTAGGTTCAGGAGTGATTTGAGCTACCAAATTTCACCATTCTCACGACATCTTCTCGAGAATGTGTAATGTCCATATTGAACTTATACTGCTTGAGAAACGCGTCAGCCACTTCATTCCAGGTGTCAAGAAGATTGACGTTCTTCATCACATACTAGCTCAGTGAAGGCCCGATCAAACTCGCATGAAATGATTGGATCATGAGGGGCTCATTCTTGACATATTGGGCCATGCGTACGTGGTACATTTGCAAATGAGCTTTTGGGCATAAAGTACTATCGTATTTCTCGAACTCCGGCATTTTGAACTTCTTTGGCATTCTGACCTCATAAATTAATAGGTCGAATGAGAGTGAACTCTGCAACTCTTGCAATTGTTTCACTTTCTCCTCAAGTTTTGCAAAGCGTTCATCTTGTTTCGTCTTAAGGGCATTGTCAGGCTTAGTTTTTTCGGTAGTGACCAACAGCGGATCATCTTCCAACTTAGGCATATCGTCATCACCCATTTGGGCCCTACTTGTCTGCTTCGGGACTACTATTTTGGGGAGAGCAGGTACAGGAGTCGAATCCACTCGGAGGGATTGGATTTGAGTTGGCAGAAGCTATATAGAGGTAACTAACTGTTGGAGTTAGTCTTCCATAGTGAAAATACGATCACGCATTTCAGCTTGATTGGTCATTCTAGCTCTTAATATGTAATAATTGACGAACGTGAGGGATCCATTATCACCTAATTCAAATGAATGAAAATATGTAAGCACGAGGTGTAAATAGTGAACCAATCCATGACAATGATCTAATCAATTTTTCATTTTCTTCATGAAAAGTTCGTCTAAGAAGGGAATTTCCTAAAGAGAGCTAAAAAATAGACACTCTAATAAGATCAAATTTTCTAGACATGAATTAAAAACAAATTCTCCAAAGTTTTTGTATTTTCTAACTGATTCATTGCATGTCAATTTTCTCATTTCATTTCTAATTGACAAATGAATTAGATCAAATGACTAACGTAGATTGTCATGGACGAACCAAAAACACGACAAAATAAATTACATGGTATAGGGATTGACAACTTACTTCACCAAGAAAAATAGACGGCAATCACATAGATGGGCTCGATTTCTACTCTAGACAGGCTTAGCAAAGTGAAGCCACGAGGATGATTAGACTAGCCGCGGACTTGCGGACTAAGTCAGGTCCTCATGACTTCAGCTTGGTTAAAGAGCCGACCTGGGTCGTGGGCATGCAAACCGAGGTGAGTATTTTTTACACCAAAAAAGAAAACTTCGAGAATAGATGGGCAACTCATACCGCGGGCATGCGGTCGAAGTGGTATCCATCTCAATACCATCCTAAATGCCTAGGTCTAGTGACAGGTTGTATGTGTAAAAGTGTAGTGAAAAATGCAAGGCATGCACGATAGTTTATATCAAGCAACATTTCATATGGGAAAATAAACCATACATTCCTATACCTCCCTGTAAAATAAAAGTTAGCAAACACTTCCCCTTATACCTCACATCCTACAAAAACATTTAACACCTTAAACTTTAGGGATGTACCTGGGATCCTCGCTACCAAACAAAATTTTTTCAGAAGAAGAGAAAATTGGCCTAAGTCCACTAAGTGTTTTAACTTCATCCCCCAGTGGAGTCGCCAAGCTGTCGTGACCTAAATTTTCGAGTGATCCACGTAAGATTTGACTAATGGATTGTTATGCCTAAACTTAGTTCGGGCTCTCCAAGCCCATACCAATTCACGACTTAGGTTCAAATATTTAGCATGCAAAAGGAAGTCGCTACTAATTAGTTTACGGTAAGTCGATTAGACACCTAAGTAAATTAATGGAAAAATTATTTTACTCCTATGAACTAGAGACTTTGGGTACGGGGACTTGGTTACACTAGACTTTTCTAATACCCTTTCGATACATTTCTCTTTTATTTCTAAAAAAAATGTTTTGTAGGCAGCTTGAATTGATTTTAAATTTATTTCCTTAACATGTGAGGTGATCATATAAGTGCGCAAACCACCAATTTAACATCTAAGAAAAGCAATGAATAAATTGCAAGACTTACCTCATAGCAATGAAAGCATTTGCAATGTTAAATCAAAATTCACATCGACAATCCTAGATATGATTTCTAATTAACACGCAATCACTTGATTTTGATTTTTACTTGTTTGATGAAGATCATGCTTTATGCAATGCAATCTGACCTAATGACAGGCAATTTCTAGCTAAATTGACCTAACCAAAATCACTAGGTAACATGCATTTCATGAACCTAATTCTATATGATATGCACATGACATTTTTTTTTCTTAAAAAAGCATGCAATCTATCCTAGAGATTGAAACTAATTTATCCTAGGACATTTTTTGTATTTCTCATGAAATTCGAAATTAGAAAAATATGAAAATTAACTAGCTAGATTGAGATTCTATCCAACTTATATTAAGGATTATGTCAAGCTAAACCCTAATTTAAACTAAGATATTATCTTAACCTAGCAATCTCTAACTTAAGATGTAATCTATCTAAAAAATAAATCTAAACTTAAAATGAATCATGCAATTTTATCCTAATATGCAATGATGTACAAAGAATGACCTAATTCTACATGATATATACATGATGATTTTTTTTTTTTGTGTTTTTTTTTATAAAATCCGAAAAAATTGACACATAATTAAACTTGCAAGTTAGATTAAAAAAAAAAAAAACCAACATCCTAAATGAACACATTTTTTTTTATTTTTTTATTTGAAAATTCGAAATAAGATTACTATTCTAAATATGCAGGATAACCCTAAGACGAGGAATTTCTAAAACGAACATAATCCTAATTCAATTTTTTTTCCTTTTTTACGAAAACAAAATCAACTCGACACGACAGCACAATCAATAAAATAAGATTAATATCCAAAAATTGATGAACCATATCTTGCGCATGAGATCGAGTTGGCCAATTTTAAACAAAATCGCGAATCGAATCTCGAGCGCGAGATCGGATTAACAATTTTACAAACGATTGCGAGTCAGATTTCGGTTGCGAAAATTGGACTGTCAAGGAATAATTCCACTAAACAAACAAAATAAGTAAAATAATAATAAACAATAAAAAGTAAAGTAAATAAAAAACTACCTACCAAATTTGATTTTCCTTTTTTTACATTTTTTCAAAATAGGGCTTAGCAGCTGTGGGTGCTAGGCCAAGGGTGGCTGGTCGTCGGTCGGGCAAGGGGAGCTCCGGTGAGGGTGAACCGGCGACGTTGGCAGTAGCGAGCAGACTCGCAGGCGAGGGGACCTGGAACAGAGGCAGCGGCGGTGGTGTTCGGACGGTAGGCAGCTTGATGGATTTAATAAATGGGCCTAACTTGGCCCGGCCACGATGGGCCTAAAGGTCCGGCCCACGGGAATTAGGCCCGTGGAAAGGGGAACCTATAAAAGGGATGAGAGAGAAGGAGACGACACCTCTTGGCATTTTTGCAAGAACATTCTTCATTCTCTCCAAAAAGCTCTCTCTCTCTCCAAGACGAAGAAGCGACTCTGTCTTCCCTTGAACGGCGAATATTCGACATCGGATCGAACGGGACTGAAATCTCTTCCTCAATACGGCATCGGTGTCTAATCTGTGGCCAACAAGGCACGCTCGAATCCGTGGTGTGCTTTTGATCGGTGATACGTGACATTCCCGGGCTTATCTTCCGCATATGATTAGGGGTTTGGTTTTAGTGCCGAATCCGGTTCTTGGGGATCCGACGATCCCAACATTGGTATCAGAGCCCGTGTTAGCGTTTTCCCGACTTGTATGATGTTTTATGATTGTTTTTTTTTCGCAAATGAACTTCGGCCGTACGGATCGGGGCAAGGAATCCCGACACCCGAGAGTTGTTCGCCTATTTTTTCGATTTTTTGTAAGTCGAAACCAAAATCTGATGGCATAGGAACGAAGGCGACGTCGAGACGAGTTCGGCGAGATGTCGTGCGCCGCCGGGGGACGCCGCACGCGCCCACACGCGCGGCCAGAAGCCGCTGCGCGTGGGCGCGACGCGCCCAGACGCGCTGGTTCGTCCAGCGCGTGCGGGACACGCGCCGGTGACGAACCGGCGCATGCGCGCCGCCGGCCGGCGCGCCAGCCGGCCGGCGCCCACCACGCTGTCCACGGATCGATGTGGAGACGCCAAAGATGACGCCACCCAACGGTCCGGGGTGACGCCATCGCTGACGCGCCATCGCCGACGTCGGTTGGTCGGACGGTCACCGGTCGGCATCCGACCGGGCGACCGCGGACCTCGGCCGGCACGCGGCGCTGCTCGGCGGGCTGACGCCAGCGGATCACGCTACCCGCGCGCGCCGCGGCGCCTGGACCCCCGACCGAACCGACCGGCTCGGCCGGTCCGACCGCCGGACCGGTCCAACCGCCGGACCGGTCCGACCGGTCCGACGACCCTGCTGGTTGACCGTTGACCCGTTGACCCTTTGACTCCGTTGACCGTTGACCGACGACCGTTGACCGTTGACCCAAAAAAAAAAAAAAAGGAATTTGTTCCTTTTTTCAATTATGTCTATGTGGATTATATGTAATCCATTTTTTGTTCTGCATTTGTTGCAGAAACAATGCCTCCCCATAAGCCGCGCGCATCTATGCACACAATGTCAGATGAACAGAAGGAAAGGCTTACGAGGTTGATAGCCGATCTGAATGGTTATCGATGGGAGAGTGACGACATAATTGATCATGTCATAGAGGTCAACAACAAAATTCAGGAAGTCATTTGGAACAGTTATCCCATGCGAGATATTCAGATGATGCGATTCTTTATGAACACTCTCCCACAAGGATGGCAAGGAGTGTTGAATCGCCTACGGGAGGTCAAAGGATTTACTAGCTATAAAGAGCTAGTAATGGCATTCGTAGATGAATATCATCGGGTAGGAGCCACAAAGACTGCGACCCAAGGAATGACTTCGATTGGGCCAGGACTGAATGTGCGTAGGAGAAATCCTAAGGGATATCCGTCTGTTTTTCCGTGGCTGTCAAGAATGCCTGAGAATTTTACAGAGAAAAATAAAAAGAAATTGGACCATGTAGCAGCTTTCCCTATTAGTTGTAATATGCCTTGTTTTTAAATGTTATGGCTTTTTTATTTGTGTTCTTTGTGAACATCTTATATAATGTTAACTACCTGATTGTTGTTGATATAACAACCTATTTGTTAGCAATATTATGTGAAAGCATTTTTTATTTTATATTGTATGTCAATTATCTGTTGCTTTCTGTGATTGCTGGTTGCTGTGGGTAGTTAGCTGTGGGTAGTAATAGAAGTTTTTGTAGCTTCATAGAATTGATTTTGCATATGACAATCATATTAATGATAGTTTTAAGTTAGGATTTTTGGAGGATGATTGGAAACATAGTGACCTTTTGATTCTGAAACCTTACTTAAAATTATCAATTAATATGATGGGTTTGTGCAAAATAGATGCATAAGTGATAGGCATTAATAACTCGTGCATGTATGTCTGATGTGTTCAGATCAATGGCTTCAGCCACAAAGAGCATAGTTGTCGAGCTTAACAAAGGTGAAAAGCTCAAAGGTGACAACTATAAAATTTGGCAAATGAAAATTCAATGTGTGCTGGAAAAGCAAAAAGCACTAAAAGCTCTTGACCATGTTATGGAAGATCTAGAGGATGCTGTGCGCCACCTTGAGTTAGCTGATCATCGCCTCAAGGCATTAGAGCAGCAAACAGATATTTTCTGTGTTGCTTTAAGCTCAGAAGGGGCTTCATGCTCTAAGCGCAAGCGCATTGATTCGTTCAATATGTGGAAATGCAAGGGATCAAGTCCTTCTTGCAAGAAACCAAGAATTAACCAACAAAAGAGAGGAAAACGTCCTCATGTGAAGAATATCTCAAGGGTGAAATGTTACAACTGTGACCAGAAGGGTCACTATGCCCGCGATTGTCGCGAGCCAAAGAAGGTACACACCCTTGGTACAATTGGGAACTTTGCATATGTGTCAAGTTTTGTATTCTTGATTGAATCTAATCCTCTGTGGACTGTGGATTCAGGAGCGACAGACCATGTAGCGAAGAATAGAGGATCCTTCGTGGAATTCCGACGAGTACCTACTGGAACTAAGTGGATCTATGTGGGAAACAACTCCAGAGCTGAAGTGAAAGGAATTGGCACATGCCAACTGAATATGCGTGATGGACGCACTTTGTTCCTTCATGATGTGTTGTATGCTCCGGAGATTCGTCGGAATTTAGTGTCTGTTTTAGTGTTGGTTAAATTAGGTTTTAATATGAACTTCCATAATAAAGGTGTAGATTTGTATTTGGATACAAACTACTATGGTCATGGTTATTTTCTGGATGGTTTCATTGTATTGGATATTGATTATGTTAATGCAAATGTTTGTTATTCCCTTCTCACGTCTCACAATACATATGATAATGATGTGAAAGTATGGCATGCTAGACTTGGTCATATTGGCCAACAGCGTATGAATAGACTAGCCAAAGAGGGCTTGTTGGGCAATATTGAAAAAGTCGATTTGCCCATCTGTAAGCATTGCCTAGAAGGGAAAACGACAAGGAAACCATTTGGAAAAGGTAAAAGAGTTGAATTTCCTCTGCATTTAATCCATTCTGATGTCTGTGGTCCAATGAATGTGAGAGGAAGGCATGGGGCTGTTTATTTCACCACTTTTATAGATGATTATACTCGATTCGGATATGTCTATTTGATTTCTCACAAATCTGAAGCAATAAGTTGTTTCAAAAGGTTTATGAACCTGGTAGAGAATCAATTAGACAAGAAAATAAAAGCATTGAGATCCGATCGAGGTCGAGAATATTTATCTGATGAGTTCAGAAAATTATGTGATGAAAAAGGAATAGAAAGACAGTTGTCTATTCCATATACTCCTCAACAAAATGGTGTTGCAGAGAGAAGAAACAGAACCCTACTGGAAATGGTTAGGTCCATGATGGCGCATGCTAACTTACCTATCACCTTTTGGAGTGATGCGTTGTTGTCTGCTGCCTATATACTTAACCGTGTGCCTTCCAAATCAGTTGCTTCCACTCCATATGAGTTATGGACAGGTAGAAAACCAGACTTAAGTTTTCTTAAGCCATGAGATTGTGCTGCCTATACACTTGAATCCTCTCACAAGTTTGGGAAATTGGGTCCCAGAGGAAAGAAGAGTATTTTCATAAGATACTCAGAACACTCAAAAGGGTATGTGTTCATAGGTGAGCAGGAAAGTGGGAGTATAACTGAATTTGAATCACGGGATGTCACATTCTTAGAGGATGAATTTCCTAAAAAGGGCGAAATAAGGGAAGACAACACCCTATTTGAAACCTCGGATCAAGATAATGATCTTAGTGGAGTTCGTCCAAGTGGGAGTAATATGAGAAGTGATGAATTGAATTCAACTCATTCTCAATTGCAACCACATGATGAGACGACATCATTATCTAATCCCAGTGAGAGCATAATGGGGAATGATGTGCAAAGAACACAAACTCCCATATGGCGAACAAGTCGCCAAAGTATTCCCCGTCGGCGTTTTGACATTGAAGGGGAAACTTTTATGGTTGCTCCACAAGATGAGGATGAGCCTAGAAATATTAATGAGGCTCTGAATTGCCCTAGTAAGGAAAAATGGATTCATGCAATGGAAGAGGAAATGGAGTCAATGAAATCAAACCAAGTCTGGGAACTGGTTGATCTTCCAAAAGGACGCAAAGTTATTGAGAACAAATGGGTTCTCAAAGTAAAGCGAAAGGCTGATGGCTCGATAGAAAGGCATAAGGCTCGCCTTGTGGCGAAGGGGTATAATCAACAGGAAGGAATTGATTATGAAGATACGTTTTCTCCTGTAATGAGATTTACCTCGATTCGCATTATTCTGGCAATAGTATCTAGTATGGATCTTGAGTTACATCAGATGGATGTAAAGACTGCTTTCCTCAATGGAGAATTAGAGGAAGAAATATACATGGAACAACCAACTGGTTTCATGGTAAAAGGCCAAAAAAAAAAAGAAGGTGTGTCGACTTTTGAGGTCGATATACGGCCTTAAGCAGTCATCGAGACAATGGTATATACGTTTTCATAATGCCATAATGGCATATGATTTTACAATGATTGATGAGGATCATTGTGTATATATCAAAAGATCCAAGGATCAATTTGTGATCATATCATTATATGTTGATGATATACTGATTGCCGGAAGCAATATGGAGTTCGTTCATATTGTCAAGGGTTGGTTGTCTTCCAACTTTGAGATGAAAGATATGGGTGAGGCTGCATACATTCTTGGAGTTAAGATTTCAAGAGATCGTTCGAAGAGATCGTTGTCTCTTTCGCAAGAAACATATATAAATAAAGTTCTTGAACGATTTCGTATGCAAGATAGTAAACCCATAGACACTCCTATTGCGAAAGGTGAAGGATTGAGCCATAGACTGTGTCCGAGGACTCCACAAGAAAAGGAACAAATGAAACATGTTCCTTATGCTAGTGCAGTTGGGAGCTTGATGTACGCTATGATGTGTACAAGACCCGACATATGTTTTGCAGTTGGAATGGTGAGTAGATACCAATCCAATCCAGGTCCAGCACATTGGAAAGCCGTTAAGAGAATACTGTGGTATCTAAAGGGAACTGCTGATTATACGATGAGTTATCAAGGAAAGGATCTGCGACTCAAAGGCTATCCTGAAACTGTTTAGGGAGGAGGTTTAGACGAAAGGAAATCTACCTCTAGGTTTGTTTCCTTATTGAATAATGGCACCATATGTTGGAGCAGTAAGAAACAAACGTGTATAGCCTTGTCCACGATGGAAGATGAGTTCGTGGCATTATCAGCAGTAATATAAGAATGAGTTTGGCTTAAGAGATTTTTTGGATCACTTAGGTGTTATTGAGAAAGCTGCAAATCAATTATTAGTTAATTGTGATAGCCAAGCAGCTATAGTGTACACTAAAGATCCAAAATATCATGGCAAGACCAAAAGTATAGATACCAAGTATAAATTTGTCAAAGATAATGTTGCACGAAAGGATGTGAACTTGCAGTACATATCTACGCATAGAATGGTAGCAGATCCTATGACAAAGCCAATACCTAGAGATGTGTTTTTGTGGTCATGTAAAATCTCTAGGATTGCGTAGAGTCTGATGTACTGGATTGTAATTTCCCTGAGTTGTTCACATGTATGAACTAGTGTTGTTTCATTATTAATGCCTATGAGTCTTTTGTTTGATCTTTATGCATCTTAATGCTTAGTGCATTATATTATGTTGAGAAAGTATGTCGGACAGATAAGAGATTAGCCCACTCACACGGGTAATCGCCTCTATTTACTATGTGATAAATAGAGATGAGACGGTTTTTAAGCTTATTATCTAGGTCATAATCGAGAGCTCAAGCTTAAAATACGTATGTCGCCTTAACTGAGTGTTAAGATGAGGACATAATACTTACGATGTCCGAAGGTAAAATAACCCATACATTTTACTTTATCTGTCTAAGATGACAGATGTGAGTTCTGATGAATTTTGTGAATGAGTAAATACGTGAACTCAAGTTAGACATTGGGTATGTCTGAACTATCATCTGTACGGTAATTGATTGTGTAGACATACGCTCCATGGGAAAGGAGTTCATACCGTAATACGTATTTCATACTACGTATGCATGAGAGGACCTATAAGAGTGACAAAAGTTTGATCTCAACTTTTATGACGTGTGAGACTCTTGAGGAATAGAGTTCCTCAATTTTTAGTGCCCTCATGACTCTTACTTATTCTCAAGATTTCTATTTAGTGTTTGCTATCTTAGAATGTTGCCAATGGTCATGAGTTAATTCGATCTAATGGAACATTTCTAGAAAAGCAAGTTGAACTGAAATTGAGAGTTTGAAGGAAAGAGGAAGATCGGATTTGTAGAATCACATTGTGGTTTTGTATTCACAGGTCGACCAATTATGACTGTCTTTGGGATAATCATAATTGTGAATACAATATATATATATATATATATATATATCATTGTTTAAATGAGATTAAGAGAGATATAAATGTGATCGATCGATCTAGGGTACTGCATACTAAATTTACTCGGAAAATGATGCCCATTATGAGCTGCTATATATTCCTAACAGATGTATAGCAACGAGCTCTCAAAGTATGCTGGTTGCACGGATTATTCACCGGTATGAATGTTGAAAGAGAAAAAGAGGATTTTCAGTTGATGGGCCTAAGTTGGGCCTATCCGCCCATGTTGGTTTTGGTCCACCATGTGCAAGTGGGAGATGATGGATTTAATAAATGGGCCTAAGTTGGCCCGGCCACGATGGGCCTAAAGGTCCGGCCCACGGGAATTAGGCCCGTGGAAAGGGGAACCTATAAAAGGGATGAGAGAGAAGGAGAAGACACCTCTTGGCATTTTTGCAAGAACATTCTTCATTCTCTCCAAAAAGCTCTCTCTCTCTCCAAGACGAAGAAGCGACTCCGTCTTCCCTTTGAACGGCGAATATTCGACATCGGATCGAACGGGACTGAAATCTCTTCCTCAATACGGCATCGGTGTCTAATCTGTGGCCAACAAGGTACGCTCAAATCCATGGTGTGCTTTTGATCGGTGATACGTGACATTCTCGGGCTTATCTTCCGCATATGATTAGGGGTTCGGTTTTAGTGCCGAATCCGGTTCTTGGGGATCCGACGATCCCAACACAGCTCGACGGCAAGGGCGGAGCAAGGCATCATGCGTTGGAGCAGAGATAGAGCTAGGTGGTTTGGGTGGCTCACGAACAGAGCAAGGAGAGACGGCGCGGCGAGTAGCTTGGCGAATGTGGAATCCACAGATCGCAGGCGAGCCAGCTAGTTGCAGCGAGACGGAGACGCAGCGACTGGTGGGCAGGGGTGTTGCAAGGCGAGCTCGCGGGCCGATGCAACATTAGGGGACGAGCTGAGGTTGAGCGGCGGTGGCTAGCGTAAGCGCAGTGGGCTTTAGCTACGGGGCTGGCGTTCCGATGCGACAGATCAGAAACTCGACTGTAGGTCAGACGGAGCAGGAGCAGCGCTGGAAGCATAGGTCGCAGCAGCGACCAACGGACTTCGAGGGTGCGGCGATCGGCCCGGGTTGCTGTTGCGGTGGCGGTGACCGGCGAAGGAGCGACGAGGGGCGGTGGTGCGCGGTGCTTGCGGACGAGCGGCAACGCCATGCAATGGCCTGCATAGCAGAGGCTTCGAGCGGGTGGGGGCGGAGCGCAGCGATGAAGAAGATGAACAGCCACTCCTCTTTTTTTTTTTTTTTTTCTTCCTTTTTTACCTCACCAGTCCCCTCACACGTCTATCTTTCTCTACCCTCTTTCTGCACAGCTTTGACTTATCCCTTGCTTTTGTATTTCTTTTCCCAAGGAATGAGCGCAAAGAAAGACCCCGAAAGACTCCTCAACGAAAGAGCTTTTTCTTTTTTTTCTTTTCCTTCTTTGTGTGTGTTTTTTTTTTTTGGGAATTGGAGGAACCGCTGTCAGCCGATGCCCACATCGTAAACCCCAGGTGACGCTAGCGCAGGACCCACCACCACGGCGTCACGTTTAATAAAACCCTAACAAGAACACCAACGCTACTGCTGTGGGCGGTGGTTCTTTGTGTGTATGAAGGAAAAGAAAGACCCCCATAAACCCTACACGTTTAATCTTTATATAGGCCATGGATTAGAGTTTTAATTTTTTCAAATCAATATCCATGAAAATTTCTTTTCCGAACGCAATATTTGGTTTTTGATACAATTCAGGATTGCGAAAGGATCATTCTGAAATTTCAAATCCCGCAATGTTGAGCTTGCAATATTTTTCACACATGCCCTATCCGAAGATATTTTAAAACAATTCTCATCATATCTCGAAAAATTTTAAATTCCTATTTTCCACGAGATAATTTTCGATTAAAAAAACAAAGAGCTTGGGCCAATTTGCTCGTTTCCTAACTCATTAAATTAAAGTTCTGAACCATCAATTCAAACCCATCTGTCACTAACCCAATGTAAATGCAAATTAAAAATAAATGTACCTAGAACTATATGCTATGCAATTAATTAATTAACTAATTTTTTTTTTTAAATTTTTTAGGAGTTAAAATTAATCTCTAATTTTTTAATGCGATAAATGAATAAACGGATCGCCAAAATTTAAGTGTCAACAAATACAGAAAGCATGGCAATGGTATCATAAGAAAGATGCAGTAGGCAATGATGCTCTTAAACTTCCCTTAATTTGTATATAGTTATAAAAAAACCATTCTTATCGAAACACTCTTATACCAAAATATGGTATAGGTATGACACCCAAATAAAGTATTATCTCACACAACTATGACACACACTATTTGTGAGTAGTGAAAGCTCAGTCACTATTACAATCTATTTTCTCACATCATTACTAAAAACACAAAGAGCAAACCTTAAAATATATCTCGATTTTCAACAAAATTCAATTTATAAGTGCATGTGGAAATCCGACAGGAATTTTTGGCTTACTCGGATGTGGCGTAAGTTAGCAAAAGCCATATTGATCGTTTCTTGGACTCAGACTTTGGGTCAGAAAACATGAGAAGGAAATTCACTCCTAATTGAAGTCGGTACGACAAGGAAAGCAAAAAAGGGAAATTAAAGGAAATTTATATCCAGAAGGCATCGTCCAAGATTCTCCACTACATCAATTTATACGTGTTCTCTTGGGTTTTATTAGTTAAGCCATTTTGTGGAGCATAGGATGCGCTGCTCGTCGCACCAAGATCAAACCGAAGACTGTTTTTGCGGGAAAATTAGTAAGGGTGATCGGGTCCAGGGTGGGTAGGGTCTAGATCTGGACCCTATTCCCGACTCTGTTATAACTGGTTCTCCTTTTTTGGACCCCGTTCCCTACCCTGTTTGCATTGGACCCTGTTCCCGACCCACCTTGTTTTTCCGGTCCGGGAACAAGGTTAACCTTGTTTATATTGGAATCTGTTTTGCAAAATTTTTCTGAATGTGCACATTTCACATCTTGCTAGTAAACTGCAGTAAGCAAACTTCACCAGCTGTATCAAGTTTAACAGATAGCTCAAGAAAGGATTTTAGTTCGCTCATAACTAGTAAAGATCGAGAAAGACTTCAAAGACCTACGATTTGATTTTCCCTTTCCGTTTTTCTCCGCATACAATCTAACTTTCCTTGAAGAAGTAAAGGACGAAATACACAAAGGAAAACTCCAAAATTTTACTAAACCTACTGCTATACAAGGAACTCTGTTCTTCACTTCTCAGTCATCTAAACTGATCCCATCTTCAATCTCAGTGCTCAGCATCATCACTTTATGAGCTTGGAGTCTATGCTGAAGCCATTTACACCCAGGCATGTACTTAGTAGCTATTATTGACGTATCAATTGAGCTAACTCCATTATAAACCATGAATCTCTGTCTTAACATCTCATCTTGCAGCCAAACCGTGACAAGATTTCAAAGGTATAAATTTTGCATGGCCAGAAAAATAATGGTTAAAAATTCATCCAACATACTTTCTAGGCCAACCACAGAGGGTGACATCAGTGGATATTGTAGAGTAATATAAGCGGCTGTAGATGATACCTAGGCCTTTTAAGTCATCTCTGAGAACTAACTCCATCGAATTGATGTGAGCATTCTTGAGATCCTCTCAACCATAGACTTTGAATTAAGAATGCTAAAGAACTAGATTTCTCAGAAATACACCATTTCAAATCCTACCAAAAGAAGAAACCACGATGTTAAAAAAAGCAAGATCAAGACACGGCTAAACGGAAACAAGATCCCGACATATTGTGCGAATTCGACTCGCTAAAAGTTCATCTTCCACGTGGAAACTATAAAACAAACTTTACAGCATTCACTTTCACATGCTTTGCTCTTTGCTTGGAATTACAATTCTCAGCATTTCCTCAAAATAGATGTGGCATCCTAGAATTTAAGGGCATGTCCTAAGGTGCCCTAGAGCTTTTTTTAATAGGTAATGAATTTACCTATTTGGTTGTGCTTTAATTTTAGTTCTCTCTTAAGGCCTTGTGCCTTGTTCCTTGTTTGTTTTTATTTTAAATTGAGCTATAAGATATTTAGTAAAGATAAAATTCTGTGTTGCCATGCTTGTTATAGATTGTTTGTTATAGATTTAGTATTATAGAATTTTAATTAGGTAAAATTAATTGTTAGTTTTAAGTTTAATTTAGAAAAGGGAGTGGATTGGGCCTTAGGCCCAATAGCATGGACTTAGGCCCATGGTTGGAGGGCCTAAGGGTGGGCCGTGTGGGCCAAGCCCATAAGGCCCAATGGGCCTTGTGTGGTGCCGTGCGAAGGAAGGAGGGAGAGGGTTTGCATGCCTCTCCCCAAGTGTCCTAGTGTGTATGCCACTTGGCATACATGCTTAGGGTCTTCCTTGTGATGATTAGGGAAGAGAAGAGAAAAGAGAAGGGAGAGAGAGAAGGGGTGCCGTGCGAGAGAAGGGAAAGAGAGGGAGAGAAAGAGAGAAAGAGAGGAAGAGAGAAAGGAGAAGAAGGAGGGAGGGCGTCGCGCGAGAGGAGAGGGAGAGAGAACCGCCGTCCGCCGCCGCACGCCGCCGTCCGCCGCCGTTCCCGTGGGTTTTTCTTGGCTAGAGGCAAGTTAGGTTCCATCTCCTTTCCTTGCTTGTGTGTTTGCATGTTGGATTTTGTTGGTTTAAAGCTACGAAAATGGAGTGAGAATGCTTGGATGTTGAGAGTGTGTGCTGTTTTCGCATGAACCAGTGAAGTCAGAAACTTGTGAGGGCTTGCATGTGTATTTGGAGTTCGATTTTGGCTTGGATATCTTCATTAACGTTGTAGCTAACATCTTGAACTATAACATACTGAAATTTCGTGAAAAATGATGGATATTTGAGGGGTCTAAACCTCATATTTCGGAGACCCCAGATCTGGAACTGTTTTTCTGACCTTGAGGTGAGTTCGTGGTTTGCATGTTGGTTTTTACTAAGAATCTCTCTTCGACTTCTTCATGCAACTTGTAGAGAACATCTTAAGGATGAACATACTCAAATTTTGAAGCAAAAATAACAAGTTTAGGCTAGGTAACCAACCTGACCTTGAAGACGATGAAACTGGAGTTGCGACGTTGGTGACCAGAGACTTCGTGGGACTATTTGAAGGTCTTCCTTTGGTAGTTTGGCTTAAGTCTCTTCAAGAAAGTTGTATAGGATCCTTAGGAGTATAACATATCCAAAAATCAGAGAGAACGAAGAAATGTAAGTAGGTCAAATCTGCATATTTCGGACATAGTGTTCTGTGTATTTCGGTGATTGAACCAGGAGCTTCGTGGGTCTGTAGAAAATTATCTAAAACGAACTTGACTTAGTTTCCTTGATGAAAAGTATAGTTTAATGTCTTAACTACAGCCTGGTAAAATTTTATAATTTTATGAGGTCATATGGATATTTTAATCGACTTACCAAGAAAATTGTGCGTTCTGCCCTTATCCGAAAACGTGCATAGAAATGGTGGAAAAGTGGTTTACTATGTGGAAATTGTTTGGCCATGTGTTTTCTGCATATTTTTCCATTCTATTATATTTGGATATTATATGCCTTAATTTCATGATTTTAGGATTTATGTGATTATTTAATTAATTTCAATTTGGAATAAATTGGATTTTTATAATTCAAAATGCATGTGGTAAGTAAAAATCCCACAAGGATTTAATCTATATTAGCAATTGCACCTATTGCATGTATGTGTAGATGCTTAATTTATGCATGCACAAGTACTAAGGTAATCCTGTTTTGTCATGACATCATGTGCATGATAAATTGAAAAGTAATTGGCAATGTGATCTATGGTAATGGTTGGAGGGGGGAAGCGTTGGCCGGAATGTATAGAGAGATACATGGCCGGATACCCTAGGAGTGTCAGGATGCCTGGAATGAGATGGGTGCCGGAAGCCTCGGAGGTCTTTGCCCGAGGGGATACCTCGTGATGCCAGTTGGGATGCGAGATGCCTGGAGCGTTGAAGGTGCCGGATGTCCGGTGGCCATGGTTGGCATAATTCCGGAAGGTTTTTCTCGTGAGACCCGAGTGAGGGTGCGAGTGTATAATATGGGATGGATGATCCCGAGGAAGGAAGATGTGATGATCAATTGGGATTTTCCAAGTGGAAATTGACATGCATTATGTGGCATGATGTGGCATGATGTGGCATGATGATGACATGCATGTGTAGCATGATATTATGGTGATGATGTATGCATGATATGACATGGTGATGACATGTGTATGCATGATATGACATGGTGATGACATGTGTATATATGATATGACATAGTGATGACATGTGTATACATGATATGACATGAAAATACGATGATATGTAGGAATTATATGATATGATGATGTATGTTGGCATGTGCCTGGCTTTGAGGTAAGTATATTGGACTGCATGTGTGGCATGTATGATGTAATTGCTTATATTGTTTAAATGCATTGATTGGTGTTTGGATTCCTTTACTTGTTGAGTGGTTGTACTCACCCCTTCGGGGACCTAACATTTCAGATTAGTGTGATGCCTCTCCCTGTTGTTACACGGGGAGTGTTCTACGGCCTACCATCTGATGTGGAGGTCGAAGTGACCGAGATCGACTGTCCCACCCTGCCGGGACTAACCTTTTTGCGTGTTCGCGCGATCGTATCGTATGACGTGGGCTTATCTGGAGGCCCAGTCATCCAGGAGTACATCTCTGTCCACATCCGCCGCAACGGTGTGATGATGGGGATGTTGCCACCTCCACCGCCCGATGCACTGGGTTGGGTGTGACGGCCTGCACACGTGGAGTGGGGGTTAGCAACTTTTTGGATGGCCGCCACTAGTAACTCGAAGGGAGATCGTTACACGTCGCACTCTTAGGGTCGTGTGTCTCTTTTTGAGGAGTGAAGGCCGAGCATAGATGAGTCTTGGCCTATCCTTTTTGTACCGACCTGTGTAGCCCTTCGTAATTTATAAGTGTAAATAAAAGTGGTTCGGCCTCGTGCTTTCATTAAATCAAAGATAGTCGGTGTGTATTGTGTTGGCGTGAGGGAAGCGAAGTGTTGGTGAGAACTGCCTCTAAATTTCCGCTGAGCTGCGCAAAATCCTTAAAAACCTTTTTAAAGGAAAAGAAAAGAAAAGAAAAGAAAAATATTTTACGCCTAAGCGTTGGCTTGAATCTTTCTTTTATCGTTGTATAATTTGTTTAAGTTTTGGTTTCTTTCGCTTGCGGTTTCATTTCTGTGGCGACCCTACCGGGTGTCGGGGGTGCCACAGCGGGTGGTATCAGAGCATAAGGTTTATGCTTGGAGTGATAAGGAGACCTCATTTAAAAAAAAAAATGAGGGAAGTTTTGACAATGCACACCATAGGATAATTGAATAACGGGTGATGAGTATTCGCCCGTAGATCCTTGGTAGTTGTTTTAGGTTGCTAGTAACATGTGTATGTTACTTTAGTAGTGGAGGCAGTGAGTCTCAGATTGTTCCTGAGGCAAATGCTTGGAACTGCAGGAAAGCTATGGTACGGTTTGGAAGTCAACGTTCACAGAGGGCTGAAGCCTCTGCTTCAAGGGCTGAACCCCGAATGGAGGATAACCTGCAAGCATTGGCCAACATTGGAAATCTGATGGAAAGGCAGGCGCAACAACAACCTGGAGCTGAACGCCATACTCAGGGACTTGTGGAACAGTTTTTGAAGCTGAAGCCACCCAGGTTCAGTGGCATAGGAAGTCCTGAGGAGGCGGAGCATTGGATTGATGGTATGGAGAGAATTTTCCGGTTGTTGGACTGCACTGATGCTGAGAAAATAACTTTAGCAGAGTACCAGTTGGAGGGAAATGCAAAGTTTTGGTGGAGAGCTTCGAGGGATACGATCTTTCCACCAGGTATTGATATAAACTGGGATGAGTTTGTCAGAGCTTTCAATAGAAAGCATTTCTCTGACTGTGCAAAAGACAAGAAGATCACATAATTTGTTCAGCTAGAACAAAAGGAACTGACAGTGGACCAGTATGAGGCTAGATTTTCTGAACTATCTAGATATGCTCCTAGACTGATTGAGGATCAGGAGGAGAAAGCCAAGAGATTTCTGAAAGGGTTGAGAACTGATATTAGAAAGCAATTGGTGCCTTTGAACATGAGAGATTACCATGAAGTCTATGAAAGGGCACAGTTGGTGGAGCAGGAGCTGATAAGAGAGCGGTCTGAGTTTAAGAAACCGTGGGTTTCCGATGATGTGAGAAAGGGTAAAAGACCCTATTCTGGTCAAGGTCAAACTTGGGATGCTAGGAAGAAAAGTAATTTTGGAAACTTTGGGGGAACAAGGAATGGTCTGAATATAGGGAAAGCACCCTATCAGCCTAATGTTTGTCAAAGGTGTAATGGAAGGCATGGCTTAGGACCTTGTACTGGGCAGCCAAAGTGCTTTGGTTGTGGACAAGTGGGCCATCTTAGGAGAAGTTGCCCACGAGAAAGGTCGCAGGTGAGTGCTGGCTCAGTGCGACAGGGATATCAGAGTGCTGTCAAGACAAATTCCCAAGGAAATTCTCGGAGACCACCAGCTCAAGGAAGGGTGTATGCGGTCACTCAAGAGGAAGCGAGAGCTTCCAACAACGTTATCTCAGGTACAATCTACATAAATGGCAAGAAGGCTTATGCATTGTTTGATACAGGTGCCACGCATTCGTTTGTGTCTGACAGATATAGGTTGTTGAGTGAATTTGAAACGATTTTTCTTGGAATTCCTCTTTGTGTTTCTACGCCTTTAAAGGATGCAGTGCTGTCTACGTTGGTGTGTGAGAATTGTAAGATAACTGTAGGAAAAAGGGACACAGAAATAGACTTAGTTGTGATGGCCATGTATGACTTTGATGTTATCCTAGGAATGGATTGGCTTTGTAAGTATCAGGCTAGATTGGATTGTTACAGAAGAGTAATCCAACTCGTTTTACCCGACCAGTCCAGTTGTGAATTTTTAGGTGGTCAGACCCACCTATCAGGGGCACTTATTTCTGCAGTAGAGGCTAATGTGTTGCTTGGCAAGGGATGTCAAGGGTACCTAGCAATGGTTAAAGATTATACCAAGGAAGAACTGAAACTTGATGATATTGGTGTAGTAAATGAGTTTCCAGATGTATTTCCTGAGGAATTGCCTGGATTACCTCCATAAAGAGAAATTGAGTTTGAAATCGAACTGATGCCTGGAACAGGACCAATATCAAAAGCCCCATACAGAATGGCCTTAGTGGAATTAAAGGAATTGAAAGTACAATTACAAGAGTTGCTTGACAAAGGATTCATTAGACCAAGTGCTTCACCCTGCGGTGCACCAGTTCTATTTGTGAAAAAGAAGGATGGATCAATGCGTTTATGCATTGACTATAGGCAATTAAATCAAGTGACTGTTAAGAACAAGTACCCTCTGCCTAGAATCGATGATCTGTTTGACCAACTTCAAGGAATTTCGGTTTTCTCAAAGATTGACTTAAGATCAGGATACCATCAGTTGAGAATTAAGAAGGAAGATATTCCTAAGACTACATTTAGGACTCGTTATGGACATTACGAGTTCCTTGTTATGCCTTTTGGATTGACAAATGCACCTGCAGCGTTCATGGATCTAATGAACAGGGTATTTAAGTCCTATTTGGATCAGTTTGTGATTGTTTTTATCGACGATATCTTGGTGTATTCGAAAGGACCAAAAGAACATGAACAACACTTGTGGACAGTTTTGCAAACTTTGAGGAACCATCGGTTATATGCCAAATTCAGCAAGTGTGAATTTTGGTTGGACCAGATAACATTTTTAGGACATGTGATGTCAGGAGGAGGAATTGCAGTGGATCCGTCAAAAGTGGAAATGGTAATAAATTGGCCGAGACCGACCACACCTACCGAGATACGAAGTTTCTTAGGATTGGCCGGTTATTACCGAAGGTTCATTGAAGGATTTTCCAAATTGGCAGGACCGTTAACTAAGTTAACTCGGAAGAATGCAAAATATGAGTGGAGTGAGGATTGTGAAAGGAGCTTTCAAGAACTTAAAAGGAAGTTAACCACAGCTCCGGTTTTAACCATACCCTCTGGACCGGATGGTTTTATAGTATATAGTGATGCATCTCACAAAGGATTGGGATGTGTTTTGATGCAACATGGCAAGGTCATAGCCTACGCATCTAGGCAACTGAAACCCCATGAGTTAAATTACCCAACTCATGATTTGGAATTGGCAGCAATAGTGTTTGCCTTGAAGATATGGAGGCATTACCTATATGGAAAAAAGTTTGAAATTTATACAGACCACAAGAGCTTGAAATATCTATTCTCGCAAAAAGAATTGAACATGAGACAAAGAAGGTGGATGGAATTGTTAAAAGATTATGATTGTGAGATACGATATCATCCAGGAAAGGCGAATAGGGTAGCAGATGCCCTTAGCCGTAAGTCAGCCATGGAAATGGCCAGTTTGAGAATAGCAGAGTGGAGTTTATTAAAGTCTGTAGCAGATTCAGAGTTTAAGTTGAAGGTGGATAATCTTACTGGTATGCTTAAAGCCTTAAGGATTGAGCCAGAAATTATTCAGAGAATCAAGACCCTGCAAAAGTCTGATCCGGAGATTTTGAAAGTGAAGGAAGCAATGTCCCTAGGAAAGAGACCGGAGTTTCAAATGTATGAAGATGGGACAATAAGATGTCAAGGACGACTTTGTGTGCCCAACAACGAAGAAGTAAAGAAAGAGATTTTGTTAGAGGCACATAAGAGCAAGTATAGTATTCACCCAGGTAGTACGAAAATGTACAGAAATTTGCGTCAACAATTTTGGTGGAATGGTATGAAAATGGATACAGCCAAGTACGTTTCTCAATGTTTAACGTGCCAGCAAGTAAAAGCAGAACATCGTAAGCCAGCAGGACTTTTGAGACCGTTAGATATACCAGAGTGGAAGTGGGAACATGTGACAATGGATTTTGTGCAAGGATTGCCAAGGACATCAAGTGGTCACGATTCAATTTGGGTAATAGTAGACCGTTTAACTAAGTCTGCCCATTTCTTAGTTGTTCGTGTGAACTATTCAATGAGTAGACTCGCTGAAATCTATGTAAGTCAGATAGTGCGTTTGCATGGTATCCCTGTATCAATCACCTCGGATAGAGACTCTAGATTTACTTCGAATTTTTGAAGAGGTTTGCAAAGTGCTCTGGGAACGAAACTTCAATTCAGTACAGCTTATCACCCTCAGACAGATGGACAAACAGAAAGAGTAATACAAACTCTAGAGGATATGCTGAGGGCCTGCATCATTGACTTTAAAGAAAGATGGGATGAGAACCTGCATTTGATAGAATTTGCCTATAACAATAGTTTTCAGAAAAGTATAGGCATGGCCCCATATGAAGCATTATATGGGAGGAGGTGTAGAACCCCTATCTGTTGGGACGAGATAGGTGAAAGGAGATTGACAGGACCTGAATTGGTACAAGATACCACTGAAGCTGTTGAGATTATCAGGAAAAGACTAAAGACAGCCCAGAGTAGACAAAAGGGTTATGCGGATAAGCGTAGGAGACCCTTGGAATTCGGAATAGGAGATCATGTATTTCTTAAGGTATCTCCATTAAAAGGAGTATCTAGTTTTGGAGTGAAAGGAAAGTTGAGTCCTAGATTCGTTGGACCTTTTGAGATACTTGAGAGGATAGGAGAGGCAGCTTATCGTTTGGCGCTACCTCCAAATTTGGGAAATTTGCATAATGTGTTTCATGTGTCTATGCTAAGAAAGTATCAGCCAGATCCCGGTCACATACTCGATCATGAAGCCATCAAAGTGGATGAGAAAGTGAGATACATCGAAGTACTTGTGCAAATACTGGATCGGAAGGAACAAGTTCTCAGGAATAAGAAGATTCCCTTGGTAAAAGTATTGTGGCGACATCACGATATAGAGGAAGCCACTTGGGAAAGTGAAGATCAGATGAAGGAGAAATACCCCTTCCTGTTTGAGGTCGTTAGTGGTGTTTAAATTTCGAGGACGAAATTCTCTAAGGAGGGGAGAGTTGTGGCATCCTAGAATTTAAGGGCATGTCCTAAGGTGCCCTAGAGCTTTTTTTAATAGGTAATGAATTTACCTATTTGGTTGTGCTTTAATTTTAGTTCTCTCTTAAGGCCTTGTGCCTTGTTCCTTGTTTGTTTTTATTTTAAATTGAGCTATAAGATATTTAGTAAAGATAAAATTCTGTGTTGCCATGCTTGTTATAGATTGTTTGTTATAGATTTAGTATTATAGAATTTTAATTAGGTAAAATTAATTGTTAGTTTTAAGTTTAATTTAGAAAAGGGAGTGGATTGGGCCTTAGGCCCAATAGCATGGACTTAGGCCCATGGTTGGAGGGCCTAAGGGTGGGCCGTGTGGGCCAAGCCCATAAGGCCCAATGGGCCTTGTGTGGTGCCGTGCGAAGGAAGGAGGGAGAGGGTTTGCATGCCTCTCCCCAAGTGTCCTAGTGTGTATGCCACTTGGCATACATGCTTAGGGTCTTCCTTGTGATGATTAGGGGAGAAGAAGAAAAGAGAAAAGAAAGGGAGAGGAAGAGAGAGAGAGTGCCGTGCGAGAGAAAGGAAAGAGAGGGAGAGAAAGAGAGAAAGAGAGGAAGAGAGAAAGGAGAAGAAGGAGGGAGGGCGTCGCGCGAGAGGAGAGGGGGAGAGAACCGCCGTCCGCCGCCGTCCGCCGCCGTTCCCGTGGTTTTTCTTGGCTAGAGGCAAGTTAGGATCCATCTCCTTTCCTTGCTTGTGTGTTTGCATGTTGGATTTTGTTGGTTTAAAGCTACGAAAATGGAGTGAGAATGCTTGGATGTTGAGAGTGTGTGCTGTTTTCGCATGAACCAGTGAAGTCAGAAACTTGTGAGGGCTTGCATGTGTATTTGGAGTTCGATTTTGGCTTGGATATCTTCATTAAAGTTGTAGCTAACATCTTGAACTATAATATACTGAAATTTCGTGAAAAATGATGGATATTTGAGGGGTCTAAACCTCATATTTCGGAGACCCCAGATCTGGAACTGTTTTTCTGACCTTGAGGTGAGTTCGTGGTTTGCATGTTGGTTTTTACTAAGAATATCTCTTCGACTTCTTCATGCAACTTGTAGAGAACATCTTAAGGATGAACATACTCAAATTGGAAGCAAAAATAACAAGTTTAGGCTAGGTAACCAACCTGACCTTGAAGACGATGAAACTGGAGTTGCGACGTTGGTGACCAGAGACATCGTGGGACTATTTGAAGGTCTTCCTTTGGTATTTTGGCTTAAGTCTCTTCACGAAAGTTGTAGAGGATCCTTAGGAGTATAACATATCCAAAAATAAGAGAGAACGAAGAAATTTAAGTAGGTCAAATCTGCATATTTCGGACATAGTGTTCTGTGTATTTCGGTGATTGAACCAGGAGCTTCGTGGGTCTGTAGAAAATTATCTAAAACGAACTTGACTTAGTTTCTTTGATGAAAAGTATAGTTTAATGTCTTAAATACATCCTGGTAAAATTTTATAATTTTCTGAGGTCATATGGATATTTTAATCGACTTACCAAGAAAATTGTGCATTCTGCCCTTATCCGAAAACGTGCATAGAAATGGTGGAAAAGTGGTTTACTATGTGGAAATTGTTTGGCCATGTGTTTTCTGCATATTTTTCCATTCTATTATATTTGGATATTATATGCCTTAATTTCATGATTTTAGGATTTATGTGATTATTTAATTAATTTCAATTTGGAATAAATTGGATTTTTATAATTCAAAATGCATGTGGTAAGTAAAAATCCCACAAGGATTTAATCTATATTAGCAATTGCACCTATTGCATGTATGTGTAGATGCTTAATTTATGCATGCACAAGTACTAAGGTAATCATGTTTTGTCATGACATCATGTGCATGATAAATTGAAAAGTAATTGGCAATGTGATCTATGGTAATGGTTGGAGGGGGGAAGCGTTGGCCGGAATGTATAGAGAGATACATGGCCGGATACCCTGGGAGTGTCAGGATGCCTGGAATGAGATGGGTGCCGGAAGCCTCGGAGGTCTTTGCCCGAGGGGATACCTCGTGATGCCAGTTGGGATGCGAGATGCCTGGAGCGTTGGGGGTGCCGGATGTCCGGTGGCCATGGTTGGCATAATTCCGGAAGGTTTTTCTCGTGAGACCCGAGTGAGGGTGCGAGTGTATAATATGGGATGGATGATCCCGAGGAAGGAAGATGTGATGATCAATTGGGATTTTCAAAGTGGAAATTGACATGCATTATGTGGCATGATGTGGCATGCATGTGGCATGCATGTGTAGCATGATATTATGGTGATGATGTATGCATGATATGACATGGTGATGACATGTGTATGCATGATATGACATGGTGATGACATGTGTATGCATGATATGACATGGTGATGACATGTGTATGCATCATATGACATGGTGATGACATGTGTATATATGATATGACATAGTGATGACATGTGTATACATGATATGACATGAAAATACGATGATATGTAGGAATTATATGATATGATGATGTATGTTGGCATGTGCCTGGCTTTGAGGTAAGTATATTGGACTGCATGTGTGGCATGTATGATGTAATTGCTTATATTGTTTAAATGCATTGATTGGTGTTTGGATTCCTTTACTTGTTGAGTGGTTGTACTCACCCCTTCGGGGACCTAACATTTCAGATTAGTGTGATGCCTCTTCCTGTTGTTACACGGGGAGTGTTCTACGGCCTACCATCTGATGTGGAGGTCGAAGTGACCGAGATCGACTGTCCCACCTTGCCGGGACTAACCTTTTTGCGTGTTCGCGCGATCACATCGTATGACGTGGGCTTATCTGGAGGCCCAGTCATCCAGGAGTACATCTCTGTCCACATCCGCCGCAACGGTGTGATGATGGGGATGCTGCCACCTCCACCGCCCGACGCACCGGGTTGGGTGTGACGGCCTGTACACGTGGAGTGGGGGTTAGCAACTTTTTGGATGGCCGCCACTAGTAAATCGAAGGGAGATCGTTACACGTCGCTTTTCTTAGGGTCGTGTGTCTCTTTTTGAGGAGTGAAGGCCGAGCATAGATGAGTCTTGGCCTATCCTTTTTGTACCGACCTGTGTAGCCCTTCGTAATTTATAAGTGTAAATAAAAGTGGTTCGGCCTCGTGCTTTCATTAAATCAAAGATAGTCGGTGTGTATTGTGTTGGCGTGAGGGAAGCGAAGTGTTGGTGAGAACTGCCTCTAAATTTCCGCTGAGCTGCGCAAAATCCTTAAAAACCTTTTTAAAGGAAAAGAAAAGAAAAGAAAAGAAAAATATTTTACGCCTAAGCGTTGGCTTGAATCTTTCTTTTATCGTTGTATAATTTGTTTAAGTTTTGGTTTCTTTCGCTTGCGGTTTCATTTCTGTGGCGACCCTACCGGGTGTCGGGGGTGCCACAATAGAATACCGGCGAAGATGGCCCGTTCAAACTCATCGTATTCATCAGTGACCACTCAACCATCCATCGCGAACGTGCATCATCACAATAACCTCAAATGCTCGTTCGCTCGTTCGCTCAACTCCTGACCAATTCTCAAGATTCGTCCCACCGAGAAAAAAAACACCAGACTCGCAATACAAGAACGGTCTAACGGATCAATATCTTCTTAAAATACCAGAACGAATCAAAAGAGCAAAAATCGACGGCGCCGGCGCGGGGGTAAGTAGAACTGCCGGCAGCTCACGACAAAGAGTAAAAATCGTGCTTACCAGTGACGGCGCCGGTGTGGGGACGGGGACTTGCCGAATAGCTCGGCGGGGAGGAGGACGCTGTCGACGGTGAAGATCGCGACGGGGGTGGACTTGAGCACCGTGCTAGCCGCCCGTGAGGAGTCGACCCCGGTGTCGAGACGAGGAGGCCCACGAACGTCTTGCACCCAGCCTTCTCGAGCAGCGAGGCCGACGGCGCCAGGGTGGCGAGGATGGCTGGGACCATGATGGGGGCGCTGATCTGGAGGAAGGCGATGTTGCTTCCGCTCTGATGGATCAGCAGAGGTGAGACCGTGAGAGGCTGAGAGCAACGAGCGTGCTATGTAAGAGTAAAGATAGAAAGTTAGAAATGACTAGGGTTTTGTTTTGGGGCCCAAAAACCGGTTCTCAAACCGATTCCCAAACCGGTCCGGTCGATCCAGTTCCCGGGTGGGTATTCCCTCGGAACCAGTTCCCGGACCGGTTTCAACCGAAACCGGTTCCCGACCCTATTTTCTGGGTGGGCCGAACCGGGAACCGGGTTGACTCGGTCCGGTTGCACACCCCTAAAAATTAGGTATTAAGATTTTGTGTATTTCCAAGTGAGATTGAAAAATCATTTCATAAGAAATTGTGGGATAAATACTGTTTGAATTATTTAGTGCAATTGAGGGCTGAAAAATACTAAGAGTGTTCGAGTTACTTGATTATCATCATAATCTTGGTTATATCGTTTAATCTATAATATAATTCTTTATTGTTCTCCCAATGAAGATAAGTTATATCGATTGAACCACAAAAATCTAGTATCTGATTTATTTTCTAGTTCTGTTTGTTTTTTAACTATTCGATCAATTGTTTCCCCAACAACTCATACAAAAACACACTCAACTCTTTTATTTCTCGCCCTCACCGACGATCAACTCTCTTTTCCCTCTGTTTGTGAAGCTCTCTCAGCTTAAAGTCTGAGGCTTTCCAATGCCGTGTTTATAGCCTTTAATCTAGTGCTCAAATGGAAACTATCAGTACTCCATTTGCGGCTCCTAAGTGGAATGTGCAGCCGAAATTCCCTAACAAAAATTCGCACGTTCAGCCACAAAATTTGAGCCCACAAAAATCCACATGTTTCGTTCTCACATAAAACACTTGGTTCTCTGCTAGTTCAATCGCCGATTGATTGTCACTAAGCAGTCTCACAAGCATTCATTAAAAAAATTGGTTCTATGTTTTAGCTAATTTTAGGACGATTTAGGTGAAGAAGTAGTGTTCCCTATGTTAATAAGTTGACTAAATCCACGAAAAAGAAAATGAGTTGGCTAAATTACCGATTTTGGATAGTTTAGTGGTTAGCTAAATTTGTGATATTCTCTTTTATTGTCCTTCTGTGTTAAGCAAACTGAGTGGAAACTTGACCCATGCGGATTTGCCTTTGTAGGGAAAATTAATTTGGGGATTGTTTATTATCAGGACAAAGGGAGATATAGTGGTGGTAGAAGTATAAATATTGTGATCAGTTCTTAATGTTACGATCTAATTGTAACTTTAGGTACTCTTTGTGGCCAAGAAACTAATAGTACTTAGAACGGATCATTTCTCTGCTTATCTGTGTCTCTCTATTATTTTATCTGAAGGGCTTAAGGATTGAATTGGACTATTTACAAAACTACAATAACCAGAAGTGTAACTTATTTTTGAAACTTGAACACATTCACCGCAGATTGATTTATCGATCCAGCATACTTCGTTAGTATTCTGATGAAAAATAAAATTTTGTCTATCAATTACCATTGGAGATAAGTAAGGAAAATAAGCGTATGGCGAGATACGGTACAAGGACCAGCATTGAATTCGAGTAATAGTGCAACATCGGTTTTATAAGAAGTCCACGTTATGCGCGCAAATTAGTCAGATTTCTATCGGCTCGTCTCTCATGGCTTACCAATGTAGGACTGTTATACTTGCTTTCCTCTGGAGCAACTTCATTAATTCTTCATTTTTTTTTCTTTTGTGCATAACTTATATCATCGATAACACTAATTTTACAGAGAAAATCAACTGCAAAGGGTAACAATCCTCTTTGAACGATGCCAGCCAGTTGCTGGGCCCGGCTTTCCGGGCAAATCCTCCTTTAGCTCTCTATTAGACCTTTGATGCGGGACTTCGCTTCGTGGTTTTCAGGGAGACTACGCCACCATTTTACAACTGCGGTCTCCTTCAAGAATGCATCCTTCACCTCCTTTTTGTCGTGCCACTTTTCCAGTTTCCCCGCCAACTCCAAAGCCTTCTGCTCGTTCCATGTTTGTTTATTAGCAAACGCAAGGTTGAACTCTTCCATCTCAGCCCACAAGCAGGATTCACCACATGAACCTTTCGGCAACTGCTTAGCGTGTTCTCTCCATCTTTGAGTATATTTGTACCGACTTGGCCTTCCTTTCTCCATGTAAGGACCTGACACATCATTCCTAGAGTGTCGATAGTAGTTGGCTATGTCTATTGGCTCCACAAGTTGGCGAAACTGCGTGCCGAGCTCCACCCATTCATCGTCTGTCTCAAATCTATCTGGGAGCTCCTCTTGTCTTAGCATTTCAATTATCTCGTCCCAAATAGCTGCCAGTTCAAGTCTCTTTACGTTAGCCTTGAAGTCTTCCTCCTCCTCTTGCGATTTGAAAGCATCATAATATCCCCCCTTCCTTGCCGTCCGGTAAGTTTCTAATGCATGTAGGGCTTTCTTTATGGCATCCCTCTTGTCTTCGATTTTTTTCTGGTTATCCAGTTTCTTCTTCTCCAACTCTCCAGCTGCACGGAGGCACAGCCTCGCCGATGTGCACTATAATCAGAAAATCATATATTTGTGAAATATTCAATTATCTTTTCTTAAAAACTTAAGAGATTATCAGGGAACTAGAGTTCATTTCTCATATAAAATCCTGGGTCCAAATAAAATATCGACTATACCAGGTTAAGGTCATTTAGTGCGCCATCATTTGAGCTGAAAGGTAATTCTTGGAGGTTCTCCAAGCAAACTACAGTGGGCTTAGCCAAGCTTTCATCTAGTGCATCTTTATATGTCCAACGTGCCCTTAAGCTTGCCACTGCTGTCTCCTGAAGCTCTGTTTCAGACTTGATCTGTAAAGAGTAAAACAACAGTTGAAGAACAGCATCTGGGTTTTCCACAACCACCAACACGCGGGTCTCAGTGCAAAAGACATACTTCCCACACGGTCTATAAGGGCTTAGCTTGATGAATCTAGACATGGTGTCAAATAACGGATCTTTGCTTCCCATTAGTGCGCAAGCTGCATGGTTTGCAACACACGATGCATTCTTCCTCACATTCACAAAAGAGGAAGTCAAAGAGGGAGTCAAGTCTTTTGAAATGGGTTCGGGATGCGGGTTGAAGGAAGAGGCAATTTCTTTTAGCAACTCCTTCGTAGATGAGGGAGGAGCGAGTAGAATCCTGGGAATGATGTCGAGTTTCATAACGAAGTGGAAAAAGTAATCAGACCAACCCTCACGTCGGATGGCGTGACAAAAGGTGCCGTCAGTGGTTAGTGGGGATCCGAATGTTAAACAGAAAACGCGGGGAGTCTCCTTTTTCTCTGATTTGTGCTTCTCAAGGAGCCAAACAGTTGCATAAATCGCGATTGGACCGCCTGATGAATGGCCTGTAAATATTATCTGCTTGTTCTTGTCCGCCTCTTCTACCTGAATATCAAAGAAAAATTCAGGTTTATTTCTGACTGTTTAGTTTTTGCTTCAATGATGCTCGGTCAATGATGAACATCTTTACTGCTAATGGTTGGTTGAGAGAGATTTAAACTCAACCTTCTATATTATTGTTACTGTCTTATAGACTTGGAGAGGGTGTTCCTCATATTCCAATTAATGGAGACTACATGTATAAAAAAGCCTAAACAAGCCCTATATAATTTTATATGCTAGATTAGCGACGGGGGATTAACTTTTACAATCTGATGACACAGTACGGTAAATTGCAAACTGAAGCAAACCAGATCGCGCTTGTCATGCGACCTACGTACCTAAATCTTCGTTACATACTATGACTCGAGGAAAGTATAGAACTGGATGAGAGTTTCAATGGTAGGGGGGGGCGTGGTTGTGAGCAAATGAGTGTGCAAGCTGTGGCTGGCGACCCATTGTGTTCCAGTGAGAGTTTGTATAAACTAGACTGGACGTAGGAAGGCACGCCTTGAAGGCACTACTCAAGTTTTCTCAGCTTCAACACGAAACTTAAAAATGCCCTGAGAAATTCTACGACTCTGACACATTGAAACAATGGCGGAAACAGAGCATCATTCGAGATTCAAGAATACCTCCTCGCGTAAAGTTTGACCACTCTCCTCCAGAATCCGTACGAATCGTAACATGAATGCGTCGTTGACCTTGGCAGCCACACCGCTGCCGATCCTTCTGAGAGACGGGAATTTCTCTGGGTCGATCTCGGTCTCTCCGAAAGGCGTGGTTTCGCTGACTTCACGGAACCAGTCTTCCGAAGACCTTGATTCAGGGAAGGCCACGATAACCTGCGAAGAGCTGGTGCAAATATTTAGCTTCTCTGGTTTCTTACGAGCTTCGATGGATACAGACAAGGCGTCCTTTATCACTTTCTTTTCGATGTCGAGATTGCTTTCCATCATGGTCTGCGTGTAAATGTGGACGTTCTTCTATGCGAGTTTCTCTCGGCAAAATGCACTTGTTGACGGTTTGGCTGGGAAAGGGAAGATATAGGCCAAACTGAGTTGGTCTAGGTTTACTCAAATATCCCTTCGATGACCGCTCGGTGGGGGCAATGGAGCACAAGCCTAAACGATCACAATCGTCGATCACCTGGGTCCCCAGTGAGTCTTAACATCGAGCGGCTGTAATTGGTGAAATAAGGAGTGGTGCGGGTGATGGGCGTTTTGGGCAATTGAGCGCGCTAGGTGACTCGAATTATTATTGACCTGTCTTGGATAGTGGTTCAATGGATAAAAAACAAGCATATTCTTTTGTTTTTAATTAGTAAATACAAGTTGGGTAGAGAAATAGTGGAAAATTGTCTAAAAAGTCGTGAACCTATTAAACCAAAAAGTCTTAGAACCTATTGAATTTTTATCGACTTATTCTTAAATTTTTTAACTGTGCCAATTGAATCATAAAACTTTTATGTTTTGACAATTGAGTTCATCCGGGCAATTTTTACTGGAAATCACTGATGTGGATGTCAACTGTCTTACATGACACGGTCAGTATTAATATAGATAATTTTTAATTATATTTTTTAAAATTATTTGTTTATTTATTTATTTTCCTATGTTTTTTCTTCACTTTTCCTTCTTTAAGCTTTTTTTTTCCCTTTCCTAGTTAGGTTTATGAGGGTAGTCGGCTTGCCAATCTAGACTTGTGACGTCCCAATTCGTCACTTTCTAGACCTTGGATTTTATTTAATTAGAGTTACCACTCAAGCTAAAGTCTTTTATAAATGTTAGCATTTATAACATGAATTGAACACCGCAAGAAAAGATAGCATAACCCTTACTTGCATTTCTCATTTCCATCATCGGCTTATGTACATGGGGAAATTTACATTTGCATTTTATATTAACATAACCATATACCCAAGGGGTATGCACCAAAACGCTTGAGAATGGAAAAAAGGTTCCTATCTCCTCTACTTGACGATTTTCCATCTATACCCAAAAAAAAAAAAAAAAAAACTAAACAAAAAACTATAAAAAACTATAAAAAAAAACAAACTAACTACCACCCGGGCGCTTCAACTCCTAGGCGCCAGCTGCCCCAGAATCTAGTCCGTCACCTCTAAAACGGATCAGTCCGAAGAGCTCACCCTCATGGTTGAGAAACCATGAGATGAAGCGCACATCGTCCATCCGGCTTCGTAACAAGTGAAGAACAAGTTCGTATCCAGGTCTGGCACATCCTGGAACAAAACCTCTATATAGGCAATCGCTCTGTATTGTGCCACCAAAGGTACATCCATCTTAGCGATCTGAAAAAAAGTAAGGAGTGATTAACACCCAATAAGAGAAGCAACTAGACCATAGACTACACGATCCGCCCACCGCTTGTGGAAGACATAGTCCAAGAACAAGCAACCCGATTCATGCAATATACATAGACTAGAAAACAAATAAACCAATTCATCCGACATTTATTAGCAAAGGCATATCGCACTCATATAAATCAGACAAAGCAAGCAAACTATGTCGGATCCACACACACGATCCCTACACATATTTCAAGCACGACACCATGCAATTTACACGTGAACTCACACGTCTCGTGGATTTAGTTTTTCATGTGATCATTTTTCCACCCACCGGGACGCTTGTCTGCTCGAGTCACTTTTGGGACGCTAGCCAGACTTCCACGGGACACTAATTACGGAAATCTCATTCCAAGGCATATCAGTATCACACAGTCAAGACATCCAAGGATCGCTGGTCTTGGACATCTCGACGCCCCCGAGGGCATCATTAATATCACTCAACCTATGGAAATTTCTTAAATTGGGTTCATTTCACACAGTTCACGCTTCAAGCCCTTGAATTACAACACACAACACTCAAAGCCAGAACCCATAAAATCTACCACAGGTGATTTCCACATGCACAGTACATTAGTTCACACCATGCGCGCCATGTTGAACAAATATGACTTCCATTACTATGGCATGCACATCACCCGCGCATTCGACGCTCGGGGATTCACCATTAATACTATGCCAACATTCACAGCATCCAGACGCATGGCAATTCATGTTAGAAGATACGCAGAAGTTAGGAAAGATTTGACTAAATCAAATCATGAAGATTTTATTGAATCAATTAGATATGTACATTGTACCATTTCCTTTTCTTCTACACATACTTTGTAGTATAATAGAACTCTGTACATTGATTGAAAGACAGTGACAATATACAGAAAATTCATACACTTCTACTTCTCTACCTACTTTCCTTCGTGTTTCCCTTCATGTTTTGACAATTCATCCATTAACATTTACAGCACATAAACTTGAAGATTCCAGAACATAACATCATGAATTTGCCCATGAAAGGCTTGGGTTTCGGATCATCCACCAAAACTGACCCACTACAAACAGTTTCTGAACTCAATTGCATAACTTTAGTAAACAAACTTGAAAAATTCTAAAAATTCAATGTCATAGAAAGGGCCCTAACTAACGTTTTCCATGAGGGGAGTTAAGTCTAGATCCTTATGTATGAATGGTAGTAATTCTTGCAACATGACCTTGAAACTGTTCCGTCAAAGCAGTATCACTGGTCCTAAAATTAAGTCCATTTAGACATCAAGAACTTCATCAATTGCCCCGAAATTTTTATTTGTTCTACCTCGGGATGCGTTTAACAACTTTTAAGAAAGCAAGCATGTAAATATTCGAACTAGAAAAATTTATAAAAATTAGCGAAGTCTCGGGGGTCATGAAAACTGCAGTTCTGGACAGTTCATTATTGGTAGGAAGATGGGTCCATGAGTTGATCTTCCTAGCCCAAAAAATTCTGAGATAAATATATGTTGTAGGTCTAGGTGTTTAACAACTTTCATGAAGAAAATCCTCACAGAATCGAACCACAACAGGCACAATAAAATCAACAGTTGTAGAGGGTCGGTACCAACAGTTTCGAGGACAACAACAATCATCCATCCGTTCTTGCATTATTCAAGTTTAAAGGTCAAGAACACCTCAAAAACTTACATGCGTGCACCAAGAACTATCTAGGGTCCATTTGATAACGTTTTTGTTTCGGGAAACAATTTCTTTTCAAAAATTGTCTTTTTCTATTCCTATTCTCCGCAACAATTTTTAAGTAAAAGAACACGTTTGATAATTACACAAAATTTCTATTCTAAAAAAAAAAAAACATGAAAGCATTGGGTTTGAATCATAATTTTTTTATAACGTAGTATTTCTTTTAATTTTTTAATAATTTTTTAAGAATTATGTTTTTTTCTTTTCTTTTCTTCGCCGCCCATTGCCTACCACTGCCCCCGCTGGTAGCCAGGGCAGACGGTGGCAGGTGGCCACAAGCGGCAAAGAAGAAGAAAAACAAATAATAGAAAAATTAAATTTATTTTTAGAAATTGTTTCCAAAAACAAGAAATTATTTTTTTTCTACTTTTTGTTTCTGTTCCAAATCTATTTTCGGCCGTTTATCTATTTAAGGGAATAGAAAAATTAGTTGGCGTTACCAAATAGATCTATATTCATTTTTTTTTTTCTGGGGAATAAAAGTATAAAAAAATAAAGAAACAAAACGTTAACAAACAGGCCCCAATCTTCTATCTATGGCCTAGAGGAAACTCGCACCTAAACCATGCAAACCGCCGAACAACAAGAAGATGGAGGAACCAAGCACCCAGTGCTTTCACTTACTTGGAAGCTGTCCTAAGGAATTCTTGCCTCACCACCCTTGCTGATTCATGAGCTCTTGAAGCTCTCCTTAGGCAAAGACCAAGAGAAAATGGAGAGGAAGAAATGAGAAAGGTTCGGGTGAGTGAGAGGAGGAAGGAGAGGAGAGGCTGCCGCTTTTTCTTAAGAGGAAGGGAGGGAGAAGCCTGAATGATTTCAAGTTGGGGTGTCTTGCAAGTTTCCTAACTTGCATGGAATTCCATTGGATGGTGGGGGCGCGAAACCGAGGAGGGCGGAGAGATCAAGGGAAATTCATTAGGTTGTGCATGAAACTTGATTGGTCCACAGCTTAATCTTGTTACTAATCATAAAATGAAGGTCTTAATAAGTGGTTTGGATGGTTTCCTTGGCATTTCTCCTAATGCACCATCATGAACTCTACTCCCCATCATTAACCCCTACTAAAATGTCCTAATGCCCTTTTGTCCCTATATTTTTCGGCCACAAGAGGAATTATAGGGTGCTCAATTGATAAACTCTTAGTTAGTGTTCATATTAGTGTTACAAGTAAGAACATATTTGCTATATGTACCCCTATAGGATTCGGTACTATAAAGAAATGGTAGTCTAGTCCACTAGGATTTATTAAGGTTACCTATAGAAATTTGCACTTATAATGTGCTCTCTAATTTATCTAAGGTCATATGGTCTTTAATAATGCTACACATCACATTGAATGTAACAAATGCTAATTGAACGATTGAAGAACTTGTTTCAATGCTAACACATAGCCATAACCCTAGTACCATCAACTAGTGTCATGATTTGCAGGTCGCGATTTGCCCCGACCTTGGTCACAAACTCATTTGCCTTGTTTGTACCTTTCACATAGATGGTCCTACTCAAATCCTTCACTTATCATTAGAAATAGGGATCTCTATAGTCTACTGATGATTCTAGGATCAAGAAATTTAGGGTGTCACAAGGCTTGGGGGTTCATCACTAGAGGCCGGTGAAGGCAGCCCTCCCTTGAGACCGGCGACCTCCGTTGGCAATCAACAAAGCTCCACAATGGCTAGGGAGGGAAAAAGGGAAAAACGAAAAAGAAAAAAAAAGGAAAGAAGAGAAAAGGAATAAAAGCAAAAAAAGTAAAGAAGGAAAAGAGAAGAAAAAAGGGAAAAAATTAATAAAAAATTGAAAAAATATCATTAAAATTTGTCTACATCTATGGTAGGATTAAAAGCTTTATGACTAAATTTAAGAATTTTTGGATAATTTTACTAAACAATAATATAATAGGAGCTAAGTTATCTCTTGGGTAGGCATGACACATATCGGGTTATGGTATGAGACATCAAAGTAGGGTCACATGGGAGTGTGGTAATACCTATTTTAAAAATTAGGGACTGCCTTTCTTTTTAAACTTAATAATTAATATTCCAAAAGATAACGAAAAAAAAAATGCATATGATTTCATACAACTTTAGGTGTTCAGCTATTGAGAAAGCCATGTTCCAAAATTTTCAAAAATAAAAAAGCAATGTACTTCCAAATCAAAACATTAGAAGGTATTAGAGATATCATGTTATGGCGGCATGTGGTGCAATCGATCAATCAAGAATAAGATGTATACATGCATAACATCAAATAGGATAAGCTCCATAGCATGCAAGCAATGATGATCATTCAGTTACACGAGGTCGTTAATGCCGTGTGATGTAATTCATCATACTAAATGTTTTCTTCTGACATGAGATAATTGGTGTTATGCTCGAAGACATTGAAGCGGGCTCACGCGAGATTAGGTGATCACTTACTGTTAATTATTATTCATTGTGTTACTCTTTAACCAAAAAAAATATGAAAATGTTGGGAATTGCCTTTCTTTTATTACTAGAAATACCGAATATTTTAAATGATTTCATATAGCAAATATTCATATACTTTCAAAAACTTTAAAGCATTCAATTTTATATAATTAGCCGTGTTTCAACTTTCCATTAAATAAAATAAAAAAAGAAATGAAAATTAAATATGAAGTCTTTTTTTAACACTAATTATGTTGGGTCTAAAACCTAGATGGAACTTTCGCTTGCTGAAACAGATAACATTAATAATGTCTCGATGATGAGGAAATTACCCGTTAAGATGAGCCTACTCGTCTCATATTAACTCACGATGTCCTCAAGTATGTCGCGTCTCCTGTTGTAAGCAGTTGTCGTGGTTTGCCTTTGGGCAAAGGTGTAAAGACTTCAATCAAGTCTCATGATCCGGTCCGATAAGAGCTGAGAGTAGGGTTAAGCATTGTTTGGGTGAGCGGTTTGCACCTTCGAATCGAGAACAATCTGTTGGAGAAAACTTCCTTATTTGTTTTGAAGCTGACAAAACGTTTCCATCAATCTAATCTGAAGACTTGCAGACTCTTTCGACAAAGTTTGAAGACTGCCAAACCGCCAGACTCAAGACTCAAAGTCTGCCCTCATTGACAGATTCTAGACCGATGAAGAAGACTTATCCAGAATCGAGTATTTCTTTAAGGATTTGATTCTATCGGCTAAAGAAGATCTCACGGCTGGAGATAGCATCTCGGAATCTATTATTCGTTTTGAAATTAATTCGACTAATTTGGATCCGTTGATTGGCGAAGCATACTTGGGAGGTTCTACTTATGGAAACCTAGATCTTGATTGTATGGGCGAGCAAGATTGGTGGGCTATCGTCACATTCCTTAAGTAACTCAAGATCTCCCTAATTGATTATGTTCAACGGGTAGATTGAAAAAACTCATTTGGAAGGTGCCAACGGTTATGAAGGCATGGAGGAGTATATAAGGAAGATGCTCTGGTTATTTGAGGGAGTGCGCAATAGATAAATTCCAAAGTCTGAAGCTCATTGTTCTTTGTTAATTCAATTGTTGAGCGTAAACTTGTACTCAAAAGAGAGTTTATACATTTGTGAAGCCTTGAGGAAGTGTAGTAGAGTCTCTACATTGTGGAATCAAGGAAGTGATACTATAACAACTCTTTTGATTCTTAGTGGAATCTAGCCGGTGCGCTGTCAGTGCGGGAGAGTGGACGTAGGCTTGGATTAAGCCGAACCACTATAAATCTTGTGTTCTTATTCTCTTCCCTAAACTCATTCACTTTGTTCGTAACTTTATTTAACTGTTAGAGTCTCATTTCCTTTTCAAAATCTACTGTTAAACAGACTCAAGTTAAAAGTAAAGTTTTACACTATTCTCTACAAAAATTTATTTTCGCACCTATTCACCCCATCTAGGTGCTCATACTAGCATTTACAATTGGTATCAGAGCCTGTGTACTCATTTAAATTGAAGTGTTTTTACTTCAGAGTTAACGATCCATGGCTAGTATGTTGGCTCCAGGTTTGGTTGAAGGGCAAAGCAACACCAGACCGCCTTACTTTGATGGGAAGGAATACAGTATATAGAAAAACAAGATGAAAGCATTCCTAAGATCGAAAGACCCTCTTGAATGGGACGTGGTAGACAAATGAATCATTCCTAAAGCTACAACAGTCTCAGAAAGAGGAAAAGAAGCTGTTGAGTCCAGCGAGATGACTCAAGAAGAGATAACCAAGAGACAAGCTTTTGATGCAAAAGCAATTTATTCCTTATATTATGCATTATCTCCTACTGAATATACATAATATCTTCTTGTGAAACAGCTAAATAAGTCTGGGATAGGTTGCACATCACCTATGAAGGAACCGATCGAGTGAAAGAAACCAGAATTAATATTCTGCTCGGTCAATACGAAGCCTTCAAGATGAAACCAGGAGAATCTATCACTGACATGTTTAGTCATTTTACAGAAATTGTGAATGGTCTTGAGTATCAAGGTTAACCAATCTCTGGACCCATGAAGGTTAACAAATTGCTGCATGGACTTTCCAAAGATTGGAATCACGTAAAGACCTCAATAAGGAAGACATAAAGGATCATGCCACTCTCCGTTGATGAATTGGTTGGCACTCTCCAATCTTATGAAGTGGAGCAAATCAATGAAGATGAAGATCCCAAAGGTAAAAAATCTATTGCTTTAAAATCTAACGATGACTTTGATATTACAGATTCTGAAGACGATATGGACGATGAAGAGCTTGCTCTCATGATAAGAAAGTTCAGAAAACTGAACAAAAGGGGAAGAAGATTCAATTGGAAGAAACAAAGTTCTCAAAAATCTCAAAATAAATCAGCAGAGGACAATGAATCCAATAAAGATGTGATTTGTTTTGAATGCAAGAAAAAGGGACACATCAGACCTAACTATCCCTTGCTGAAGAGAAAGAAAGGAAAAACTGAGAAATACAAAAAGGCTCTCAAAGCAAAAACTTGGTGTGATACTGAATGTGAAGAGAGTGATGATGATTATGCTAATATTTGTCTAATGGCACAATCCGAATCAGATTCAGACTTTGAGACAAACTCAAACTCAGACAGTGAAATTGAGGTAAGTAATTTAAAAATCCCTACTAAAATCTCTAAATATATCGATGAACTGTGTCTTAGTCTCAAAACCTCTCTCAAGAGGATTTCCGAACTAAAAAGGGAAAATTCTGCACTGAAGCAACAGGAGATTGTTTGGAAAGAAAATGTCGAAAATTTAGAGAAAAGTGTTATTACCTTGAAAGAAAATGCAGACTCTCTTTCTAAAGAAAATGCACTTTTGAAAAATGATATTTCAAGTATTTCAAAAAGGTTTTCTATAGGATCTAAGAAACTAGAAAAGATTCTTTCAGCACAAAGACCTTACTTTAACAAATCAGGCTTGGGAATGACTGCTGAAACCATTCCTCTAATTGATTTTCCAAAAGTAAATGAAAGAATTAAACAAAGACCTACAAAAGACTTTTATAAAAATCATTTTCAAAAAGTCTTTGTAAAACCTGTAGGCTGTAGTGCTCTCAAATGTTCTAAGTGCAACAGCTCAGAACATTTTGAGAAAGAATGTCCTATGGTTTGGAAACCTGTTAAGAAGGTTTGGGCAAAGACCGTATATTGCACTAACTCCATTGAACCCAAGAAAAGTATGGGTACCAAAGAAAGCTTGAGTTTCTTTTTTAAATGCAAGTCACTATGAAGAAAAAGGTCAAACGGTACTTGGGTAGTGGATGCTCAAGACATATGACAGGAGACTCAAGTTGTTTCATAAAGCTTATGGAAGTTAATGGTGGAAAAGTTTCATTTGGTGGAAATAGCAAATGCAGAATTGTTGGATACGGAACCATAAAGATTGGAAGTCTCACAATCAGTAATGCTTCCTTAGTGGAAGGACTCAACTACAACTTGCTGAGTATCAGCCAACTGTGCGACACAGGTTTCAAAATCAACTTTCAAGAAGGAATATGCTCAGGAACCAGTAAAGACTCCTCTCAGACTTTCACGGGATGAAAACATGGGAACATCTATCTTTTGGACATCAAACCAGAAAAATCCTAATGTCTAATTTCAATTCAAGAGGAAGCTAATCTCTGGCATAGAAAACTTGGCCACATCAACATGAAGCAAATAGCCAAGATCTTTGCAAAGAAGCTTGTTCGTGGACTACCCAACCTGACATACCAAAAATCTGATCTATGCACACCATGTATGTTGGGAAAACATGTTAGAAATTCCTTCAAACCAATAAATCAATTTTTCACTAATCGTGTACTGCAGCTTCTACATATGGATCTTTTCAGACCAACTAGGACTCAGAGCATTGGTGGAAAGAAACATTGCCTAGTAATAGTGGATGATTATTCACGATTCACTTGGCTATATGTCTTGGTAAGTAAGTCTGAAACTTTTTCTTATTTCATAAAGTTTGCTAAGAAAGTACAGAATGAGAAAGGGTATGTTATTTCAAGTATACGGACAAACCATGGAGGTGAGTTTAAAAATCAAGAGTTTGCTAAATTCTGTGATGAATCTAGCTTTCAGCATGTATTCTCCTCACCATACACTCCAGAGCAGAAACTTTTTCTTATTTCAAAAACTCTCGTTTTTGGGCTGAGGCAGTTTCTACAGCATGTTATATTATTAATAGAGTCTTCTTAAGGCCTATTCTGGAGAAAACTCTTTATGAGTTGTTCAAAGGAAAGAAGCCAATTGTTTCCTATTTTCATGTGTTTGGATGCAAATGTTTTATATTGAAAAATACAAATGATCGAATTGGTAAGTTTGAAGAAAAATCAGACGAATGCATTTTCCTTGGATATTCAACCACCAGCAAAGCTTCTAGAGTTTACAACAAAAAGACTCAATCGGTGGAGGAATCCATGAATGTCAAATTTCAATACCTTATACAAAATCAATCGATTCAGACTCAACCTGAAAAATCTAAACCTGCTCCAGACTCTACAAAGTCTAAATCCCCAAAAGCAGCTCAGACTTCAAAAGACCAACAACAAACGATCATTGAGGAATCAAATGAAGAAAAAGATTAGTCTGTCAGACCAATCAGCAACTGGAAGCACAAGTCTAGTTATCGCAAAGAACTCATTATTGGTGACATTGATGAAGGGATCTGTACAAGATCCAAAAGGCGTGAAGACTCTAGCGTTGTGGCTCTTATTTCTGAAATAGAACCCAAAAGCATAGAGGAAGCTTTAATTGATGAAAGCTGGATTGAAGCTATGCAAGAAGAACTTAGGTAATTCAGTATTAACGATGTCTAGGAATTAACTCTTAAACCAAAAGGTAAATCTGTTATTGGAGCTAAATGGGTTTTTAGGAACAAGATGAACGAGAAAGGAAAAGTCATAAGAAACAAAGCAAGACTCGTGGCCAAAGGATATACGCAAGATAAAGGGATAGATTATGATGAGACTTACGCACCAGTAGCAAGGTTAGAAGCAATTAGATTATTACTTACTTTTGCTTGTTATAAGAATTTCAGGTTATTCCAAATGGACATCAAAAGCGCTTTCCTAAATGGATTTATCCAAGAGGAAGTCTATGTGGAACAACCTCCCAATTTTGAAGACCCAAGGAAACCAGACTCAGTATTCAGATTGAAAAAGATGTTATATGGTTTAAAGCAAACTCCTTGAGCTTGATACGACAGGTTAAGTAAATTTTTAATCCAAAATGGCTTTGTTAAAGGTAAAGTAGACACTACCTTGTTTATCAAAAGAGAAAGTAAAATTTTTTTACTTGTTCAAATCTATGTTAATGATATTATTTTTGGATCACCTAACGAAAATCTGTACAAGAAATTCTCTAAGTCTATGCAGGATAAATTTGAAATGAGCATGATGGGTGAACTATCATTCTTTCTCGAACTTCAAGTAAAACAATTGAATGAAGGGACTTTCATTCACCAAGAAAAATATGCTAAAGAACTTATTAAAAAGTTCGATTTGGAGAATTGCAAAAAGACTGATATACCAATGTCAAGTTCGTCGAAGCTGGACAAAGATGAAGGAGGAAAGAAAGTTGACCAAAAACTATACAGGAGTATCATTGGTTCACTTTTTTTTATCTTATTGCTTCTAGACCTAACATTTTGTTTAGTGTTTGTATTTGTGCCAGATTTCAATCAGATCCCAAAAAATCTCATTTAAGTGCTGTGAAACACATCATCAAATATGTTGCAACAACCTCTAATTTGGGTCTCTGGTATCCTAAAGAATGAGACTTTACTCTCCTTGGATACTCAGACGCGGACCTAGCAGGATGCAGAGTTGATAGAAAGAGCACCTCGGGCACTTGTCAATTGCTTGGTAACATGACATTATCTTGGTTTTCGAGGAAGCAAAGCATTGTAGCTCTTTCAACAGCAAAAGCAAAGGAAGTTGTTGTTCTCAAATCTTGTGGATAAAACAACAGCTAAGAGACTTTGGAATCAAAGATTCATGCACTGAGATCAAATGTGACAACACCAGCGCACTTAATCTCACCAATAATCCAATTCTTCATTCAAGAGCCAAGCATATAGAGATTCGATATCATTTTATTAGAGACCATATTCAAAATGGAGAAGTATTGATTCAATTCATTGACTCAAAGAATCAGCTAGCGGATATTTTTACTAAGCCACTGGAGAAAAGTCAATTTGAGTCTATTCGATCCAAACTTAATATCTTAAAGTCTGAAGAAGTTCAGACTTAGGGATAAAAGTCTAAAGATGCTCAGACTCAGAAGATCAAGAATCTCGACTGTAAGTTATTTCTGTTTTAGGAATTTATCTTTCAGATAAAATCTCGAAAAGGTACGTTTGTCTATTAATCTGTAATTGATTGATGTTATCTTCCCCAGTTTTCGTAATTATTACAATCATTCCTTTTCGAAAAAGAAGTTATCTTTTTTACAGTTATCTATTTTTCAAAAAGGCAGTTATTTTTTAAAAGGTATTTATATTTTTCCTTTTACGATGATCCGTATACCTCGTTTTGACTGACTTATATACTGATCGTCTTCTTTACAAACCCTAGAAGCATAGAACATCACTCTCACTTTTACTCTCTAGTTTAATCTTCAAAGTTTTTATCTTTCTTGCGAATCGAGTTTGAAATCTCTCAAAGACTATGAGAATGTCCTTCCAAAGAAAGTCTTCAAGGATCGCAAATAGGGGACCACAACATATGCGTGAGGGTCCTACACACTTTGACCTTACGGAGGAAGTAGAATCTCCAAGACAGCAGCAGAATCCACAACATTCTCAACCGCGTCATTCTCCTCGGGCTAGGCCACAAGATGTTCAACAACAAGCGGAGGAGGAAATTATTGAAGATGCAGAACCTGTAAGAACTCAAAAGCCTGCTTTTACCTTCAAACTTTACTCTGCCTTAAAGGATGGAGGCTCTGCATTGAACTTTATTGATGAATTTTTGAAAGAAAAGGGGTACCGAAATGAAACCCACTTTTTGCAAACGATGGAACGTTTGGGAATTGCTCCTGCGGGCTCAACAGAAAGAGCTTTTGCGAATATCCCTAATGATCCACGTGTTGGAGGACATAATCAACCTGATGGAAATGATGATGAAAAGATGTTCACTCATTTTAAGCCTAGAATGGGTATTGCAGCGAATATTCGAAGCAAAAGGACGGATCTATTTCGGTCTGAGGAACACAAGCGACTTTACTCTAAGTTGCTGAAGCGAGAGGTGATAAACCCAAGGAGTGTGGACTTTGATTTTCTCGACTCTCTGAATGTGAAGTTGCGAGAGAAATTCACTTTACTTCAACTTGAACAATTTTGGTCTAAAACGACAATGGCTCATCCAGAACTTACTGCGTATTTCTATTCAAATCTGAGCTTTTTGGATGCGAATAGATTCTCTTTCAGTGTTAGAGACTAGGACTATGTAGTTGATATGGACACTCTGGCTTATGTGATTGGAGTAGAAAGAGGGGAGTTCCAATCAATTGGTGTGTCTATTGGTCGTGCAACAGTAGAGCTTGTTCGGGATGGAATGGCAGAAGGACGTATTTCGTACTTGAGGATTAATGCCTCAAACATTTTGCTTCATAAGATTGTGATCAATTGCCTTAGACCCAAATCGACTTTGAAGACTGACGTCTCCAACTCAGAAGCAAGGCTGATGTATGCTATCAACGCTGGCAAAAAGTTTTCTCTGCCACACACTATCATGTTTCACATGTATAGATCGATGGTGAAGGACAAGGGCCAACTTTCTTATTCAGCACTCGTTTCTAAGTTATTCAGACATTTGAATATTCAGCCTCCCAAGATTCTATGTGTTCGAAACTGTGATCAAATGATGGTGGGACTGAAGATGGTTTCCAAAATGCGTCTAAAAGAGCTAAACAAGGCTTTGGAGCGATTTAAGGAGAAAACCCCTGTCAAGACTCACCAAGTCTCTATGGCTGTAAAACAAAAAGGAAAGGAGCCCATGACAGCTCCATCCAAGAAAAGAAGAGCACTCATCTTGCAAGATGAAGAAGATGAGGAAGATGTCACCATTTCCGCTCTTGCTTTAAGAAGTTTACAACGTTTTGTTCCAGAGACAGATGAGAGAGAGGATCAAGACAGAGAAGAGACAGAACAAAGGAGTGAAGAGAGGGAATCGATGAGAAAAGAAGAAGAGGAAGAAAGAACTGCAGAAGAAGAGGGCAGAGGAGAACAAAAAGAGACAAAGCATGAAGAGTACTTCTCTCTGCCTGAAGGCACTGAAATAGGGGGAGCTACTGAGAAAAGAGGTACCTCTTCAATTGCTTTTATTAGTGAAGATGTTAGCCGTTCACCTGCAGATCCAGAAAATCTCTATGCCTCTCAATTTCCTAAGGAAGGTCATGAGGCTTCATCTCCAAATCTGGGTGCTCATGCTGAAATGCCATCATCTGCCAATACTCCTCAAACTGAACATGTAGAAGCAAGCACTCAGACTGACAACTCAGCAGACTTTTGAAGATTGCTTGATGTTCTTATGGAGTTGCAAGGACAGATTTATGCCCTGGGATGCAAAGTTCAGAATATGCAGAATGCCAGTCAAGCCTCTTCAGTTTCTTTGCATGATCAAATTTAGGCCCTTAATCTTCAAGTTCAAGCAACTGCCAAGGGTGAAGAAGTGGCGCAATTGAAGGAGGATTTGAAAAAGCTGGAAGAGATTGTCAAGTCGATGGGAGATTTCCAGCTTGTTCGCGTTCCAAAACAATCATAATTTTATCCATTTCTCTTTTCATCTCTACCTTTTTAATGTTGACAAAATGGGGGAGGGGGGGAAGCTGGGTGCAGATTTGACTTCTGTTTGATTTTTGTTTGACTTTACTTTTGTTTGGTTGTTTGGTTGTGACTGGTTTGGATCTGGATTGTTTGATCGTTTAATGCTTGCTTGCAGTATTTTAAGCGTTGATGGTATTCATGGCAAAGATAGTTGTTTTTACAGGACTAACACATTTCCTATGGATGCAGATTCGATACTATCTTTATCATAATCCATTTATCTTTTATGAGATATCCTTGTTTGCTTGAGTATTGTCTTGCAGGTCAAAAATATCCAAATCTGAAGGAAAGTTTTGTCACCATCAAAAAGGGGGAGGTTGTTGGAGAAAACTTCCTTATTTGTTTTGAAGCTGACAAAACATTTCCATCAGTCTAGTCTTAAGACTTGCAAACTCTTTCGACAAAGTCTAAAAATTGCCAGACCGTCAGACTCAAGACTTAAAGTCTGCTCTCACTGATAGATTCTAGACCGACGAAGAAGACTTATCCAAAATCGAGTATTTCTTTAAGGATTTGATTCTATCGACTAAAGAAGATCTCACGGCTAGAGATAGCATCTCGGAATCTATTATTCGTTTTGAAATTAATTCGACTAATTTGGATCCGTTGATTGGCGAAGCATAGTTGGAAGGTTCTACTTATGGAAACCTAGATCCTGATTGTATGGGCGAGCAGGATTGGTGGGCTATCGTCACATTCCTTAAGTAACTCAAGATCTCCCTAATTGATTCTGTCCAACGGGTAGATTGGAAGAACTTCTTTGGAAGGTGCCAACAGTTATGAAGGCATGGAGGAGTATATAAGGAAGATGCTCTGGTTATTTTAAGGGAATGCGCGATAGATAAATTCCAAAGTCTGAAGCTCCTTGTTCTTTGTTAATTCAATTGTTGAGCGTAAACTTGTACTCAAAAGAGAGTTTATACATTTGTGAAGCCTTGAGGAAGTGTAGCAGAGTCTCTACACCGTGGAATCAAGGAAGTGATATTGTAACAACTCTTTTGATTCTTAGTGAAATCTAGCCGGTGGGCTGTCAGTGCGGGAGAGTAGACGTAGGCTTGGATTAAGCCGAACCACTATAAACCTTGTGTTCTTATTCTCTTCCCTAAACTCATTCATTTTGTTCGTACTTTATTTAACTGTTAGAGTCTCATTTCCTTTTCAAAATCTACTGTTAAACAGACTCAAGTTAAAAGTAAAATTTTACACTATTCTCTACAAAAATTTATTTTCACACCTATTCACCCCCTCTAGGTGCTCATACTAGCATTTACACGGTCCACTGAGGACCAATTCTTAAAAATATTAGAAACCGCCCGTTGATTCCATGGATCCACTAGGGAACCCGGTGGATTTATGGATCCGTCTCTAATCTCTACAGAATTACATTTATCAATTAATATCATGGTGAACCTAATTTCTATATAAAGCACTAAAGCTTGTTCAACCTTAAATTCGAATCAAAATGCGAGTCATTAATTTTGATTAAGGATTGAAAACTTTAGGGGCGGAACGAATCAACAATACTCGTTAGCTAGAAATTTAATTTCTCCGAAAGTCATGGTGTGATCCTCTTAGGATTTCCCGACACCGGAAACATGTGGACAATTAGACTCCACGTTAAAAGTCCTAATCTCCACATAAGTCAAAATATTAATCACTTAATCCATCCTTTTTCAACATCAACCTAATCTAATTACGGGAATAGTTAAGGAGAGACCTAATTATGGTCTTAAAACGAGCCATTAGCTCTTAATTTTGTATCATGATGGCATAGAGTTGCAACATTTACGAACATGTCTAATCGGTCTCCTCTATCCTCTTCGTTTATTTATTTTGTTTTGACTAAGAAAGCAAATAATGGATTATTAGAATGAATGCAAAGTGGGGCAATTGATCCTGTTATGTACCAAAGAGATAAAATTAGTCAATAATGTCAAATACTATAAATATATATGTATATGTATATATATGTGTGTGTGTGTGTGTGTGTGTGTGTGTGTGTGTGTGTGCGCGCGCGTGCGCGCGCGTGTGTGTGTCTATATATATTGGTCAAAAAAACTACAATAAGTAATTGAGTTAGAATTTCTTTTTGAAAATATATATACACTGATCTAGTCTAAGTGAATAGGTGAACAATTCCACACCCCGATTGGAAACCGGACCAATACTCATCGGTTCTAGTAAATTGGAAATGGGAACAGGACCGGTCCCCATGGGAAGGGCCGATTTTGAGCTAGTCCAATTTCAAGCAATCCCTTTGCACACTCCTAGTGGAGAATGATCGTCAGGGCATGAGGACATGGACAAGGAGTGGCTCTAGAAGGATGGCAAAAAGTGCAGCAATGAACCGAATTGTAAACATGCCTAGGATATTTTATAAATAGAATAGAATTAATTTGCTTGAGGTATTGTTCGCTTTAGTCCATCCCATACCAAGCTTCATGGCTTTGTCCTTTGACATATAGGAAAACACTTTCCCAAGAGACATATGATAAAATTTGAACAATATAGAGCACATTAGAATAGTCCCAACATGAGGATGACATGCAACAATCGAGAAATTGTCTAATTTTATGTGAATGTCAATCATGGACGATGCCACACGTCATCGAGTCATTGAAAGTGGTTTGGAGCACCACTTTAATTTATATATAAAATTATCTAAAAATTCATAAATTAACCGTACAATAATCAATTCAATTGTGCCCATTAAATTGTAAACATTTTGACGATTTGCCAATTTAGTTATAAACCTTTGGATAATTTATCAACTTAGTTCTTCTGGACAATTTTGGCTGAAATTTGCTAATACGAATGCCGGCTATCTGACATGAACAACTTTTTGCATTAATTTCTCTAATCTTTATATATGTTTTGAATATTTTTTTTCCTTCGCCGATCAGTAGGCATTGACAATGGCTGGCGAAGGATCACAAGCAAGGGTGACCATTGCAGGCCATCGCTGAGTCCCACGACAAGTGGAGGAAGAAAAAAAAGAGAAAGAAAAGAAGGAAAAGAAAAGGAAAGAAAAATAAGAAATTAAAGAAAAATTATAAAAAGTTCTCAAAAAATTTAAAACATGTAGAATATTGTCCATGTCAATATCAGCCATTTTCTGTGATGTAGCCGGCATCCACATCGATTTTTGACCAAAATTGGCAAGAAGAATTAAAATGGCAAATCATCAAAATATTTAGGACTAAATCAGCAAATCGTCAAATGGTTTAATACTAAATCGGCATAATTGAAATGTTTGTAACTAATTGACTATCATATGATATTTTTATGACTCTTTGGACTTGGTGTATCCATTTTAGATCCATACATTAGATATATTTGACTTTATACGCTTAAATCTAAGTTAAGAAATTATGCTTTATTTTTTACACAAGCACATCAACATTTTGCTTTTTATTAACTTATGACTTTAATAAAGGAAAAAAATTATTACGGGACACTCATGTTCTTATTTATTTTATTTTACTTTTGGCTCAAATGTTCTTAGCACAATTGGTGTTGCAATTCTCTAATTCAGACAAACCTGATTATAATAATAAACAGTTTTATTATAGAACCTCACGTTGCACTAGCTTACAATTTTTCTTCAGCCAATTTGCCATTTCAGAAAGGAAGCAAGCAATCCAAAATGTGATATGATCTAGAAATTAAAAGAAAAAGGAAAGAACGAGAAGCCAGCTGAGTTAGGTGTCGACAAAGTAGAGGTCACACGTCAACTCCCTCGATGCTCCCCGCCATGCACCAAAATACTATGGATTACCATGCGATGGGACATGTTTCCTATTATTCATGCCATGTCGCCAATTGATGGGCAACGAATATTGACACCACCCATATTTAATTATAGTAAAGCTTATATGTAGGTGGCATTCATGACTTGAATATCTATAAAAAGATATGGTTGCAAATTTTCTCCAATCAAATATAGAGGAAAATATCGCCAATCAATAAATGCAATGACATTGCTTAACAACAATAAAAATCACTTGAAAGTAGATAAATTATGTTCAAAGTAAAATTGTCTACATCAAATTGCAGTCCGTGATTTAAGGATAGCCGGCGATAATTGGACTGCCACATTAATAATTAAGGCAACAATATGCCGAGAGGATTTGATTGTATTTTGCTCAAAGGTCTAGGACCACACTTGATTAATGGAATGATTTACGACTAAAAATAGCAATTTTACCATTATCATTTACGCACCAACAATTTAGTTAACTCGTACGCATTGGAGGATCGTTTGACATTTCTATTGTTATCTTTTCTGGCCACAAGGTTCGTATTGGTTCTACAAGTGAGGGACAAAAAAAGAGAGAAAGAAACTAGGGCAATTGCTATATTGTTAATATAATATATTACCATTATCCTAGCCGATAGGCACCCTAAACGGGAAATAGACTTGCGAAATAGATAACAGGAAATATATTCATGTAGTGGTTAATTATTTCCTTTGAGTGCTCCCTGGTGGCCTTAACAACCGGCCCATCATTTCTATTGGCTCTCATGAGTACTGAGAAGATATTCCAATTAAATTAATATAATTTATGCAATTAAAAAATATAATCGGGTAGTGGACCTCGACTTAGCAAAGTCGTTGCTTAGCAGAAGTGGGCCTTTCCTTTTCACTTCTTGTTTGTTGGAGTCTTCCCCAGCGCACGCTTATTCTGGTCATTTCCTTCTCGGCCTTATCCGGTGAAATGCAGTCTACCGACATGATTTGATTCTGTCTGAGCGTTCACATTGTTGTCCTTTATGTGCAGGATATTAATATTGTTTGCCTAAGAGGACAAGAAAAAAGAAAAGAAACTACTAATTATATTGCCGATAGTGGACCTAAACAAGTCATTAAAAGACTTCATCTCAATTCAATCCGAATCTCGAGAATTTTGGGATGTAAAATACTTAGGGGTCTTCCCTCCTCCTAGGAAAGAGATCTTAGAGGATGTTGGGCATGTGGGTACTGACACGTTTAAAAGAAGGACACGGTCCTATCAGCCCACCTGAATTATTAAGCAGGTGGGGCAGCCCAACTTGGAAGTTGACCTGGACTTGGTAAAGTCCTTGATTTTGGAGAAGTGGGCCCTTCCTTTTTCACTTATTGTAGTTGGAGTCTTCCTCAGCACGTGCGTGTTATGGTCATTGCCTTCTGGACCTTATCCTGTGAATGGAGCCGACCCACTTGATCTGATTTTCTTGGAGTGTTTATATTATTGTCCTTTATGTCCACGACCTTACTGTCGCTTATCTAAAAGCAAGGTCAAAAAGAAAGAAACGAAGGTACAAGCGACACTGCCTATGGACCCAGTGAACAACTAATATGAAATGACCAAGACCTCTTTCGACCCCAGTAATTTATATTTATTTATTTTTTTGCATCAGAATTGGGGATTCGATCGTTGCCATAACTTGCTCTCATCAATATTCAACCCTACACGAAATGCTTTACAAACGACTCACTATTGCTAAAAGAAGTGGATGGCAAAACCATACCAGCATACGGACTTGCAGCCAAAATAATTGGAGAATGCTCGTAGTTGCTTAAGTCATGCAATTCGATCCACATATTTCATCGTGTTAGTTCATGTTCCTACAAAGTCTATCCAGCCTTCGCTTGAATGATTCTGTTGTCTCTCTAAATCATGTAAAGGATTCGGCCAAAAGCTGATCCATTCAAATGGCCATGGATACTGGTGGATTTCTATAGTCGGGACAAAAGGTGATCGAGTCGTATTGATGGAGCATTTTGGGAAAGAAAAGAGCGAGAAGAATCTCGATTTTCGCCATTTAAATCTTTTTTGGTCAATTGGGCCGGGTGCTATCCGCTTTCAATCCACCACTAGTCATGGAATTTGAATCTAGATTGAAATTTTCAAACCTATAATAAGATGTAATTAAGTTCATTACTCAAAGTCACTAGCCATTTGGCCTTCTTTGTTCTCAAAGGTTTGATCTCTAAAATTAGACTAAATCATATTAGCTGCAGTGGTTATGTCTTCGTTTCATTTGCATTTGCGATCCTGCTAACGTGCATCGCACAATCCTTTCAACTCTCCACAAGAGTCGTGCTCATCTTCCTACGGCTCCCTCTATTCAACTTTCGAAAGTTGACATAGATGTCACTCATGGAGAATGCCACACATCATCGAGTCATTAAAAGTGGTTTAGAGCACCACTTTAATTTGTGTATAAAATTATCTAAAAATTCACAAATTAATCGTACAATAGTCAATTCAATTATAAACATTTCAATTGTGTCCATTAAATTGTAAACATTTTGACGATTTGCCAATTTAGTTATAAACCTTTGGATAATTTATCAATTGAGTTGGACAATTTTCGCCGAAATTTATTGATAGGGACGCTGGCTATCTAACGTGGACAACTTTTTGCATTTTTTAGAATTTTTCTAATCTTTATATATGTTTTGATTTTTTTTTCTTTTTTTTCTTCACCAATCACTAGGCATCGGCAATGGCCAACGAACAATCACAGGCGAGGGCAATCCTTGCAGGCCATCGCCGAGTCCCGCGACTAGTGGAGGAAGATAAAAAAGAGATAAAAGAAGGAAAAGAAAAAGGAAAGAAAAATAAGAAATTATAGAAAAATTATAAAAAGTTCTCAAAAGATTTAAAACATGCATAATATTGTCCACGTCAATATTGGCCATCTCCTATGACGCAGCCGGCATCCACATCGAGTTTTGGCCAAAATTGGCACGAAGAGTTAAAATGGGAAATCGTCAAAATATTTAGGACTAAATAGGCAAATTGTCAAATGGTTTAAAACTACATCGGCACAATTGGAATGTTTGTAACTAGCTGACTGTCATATGATATTTTTATGACTCTTTGGACTTGGTGTATCTATTTTAGATCCATACATTCGACATATTTCACTTTATACGCTTCAATCTAAGTTAAGAAATTATGCTTTCTTTTTTACACAAGCACATCAACATTTTGCTTTTTATTAACTTACGACTTTAATAAAGAAAAAAAATTACGGGAACTCATGTTCTTATTTATTTTATTTTACTTTTGGCTCGTAATTTTTAGCACAATTGGTGTTGCAATTCTCTAATTCAGACAAACCTGATTATAATGATAAACAGTTTGATTATAGAACCTCACGTTGCATCAGTTTATAATTTTTCTTCAGCCAATTTGCCATTTCAGGAAGGAAGCAAGCAATCCAAAATGTGATATGATCTAGAAATTAATAGAAAAAAAGAAAGAACGAGAAGCAAGCTGATAGGCACCCTAAACGGGAAATAGACTTGCGAAATAGATAACAGGAAATATATTCATGTAGTGGTTAATTATTTCCTTTGAGTGCTCCCTGGTGGCCTTAACAACCGGCTCATCATTCCTATTGGCTCTCATGAGTACTGAGAAGATATTACATTTCAATTAATATAATTTATGCAATCAAAAAATATAATCGGGTAGTGGACCTCGACTTAGCAAAGTCGTTGCTTAGCAGAAGTGGGCCTCTCCTTTTCACTTCTTGTTGTTGGAGTCTTCCCCATCGCACCCTTATGCTAGTCATTTCCTTCTCGGCCTTATCCCGTGAATGGAGTCTGCCGACATGATTTCATTATGTTTGAGCGTTCACGTTGTTGTCCTTTATGTCCAGGATATTAATATTGTTTGTCTAAAAGCAAGGACAAGAAAGAAGAAAAGGAGGTACTAGCTATATTGCTTATAGTGGACCTAAATAAGTCATTAAAAGACTTCATCCCGATTCAATCCGAATCTCGAGATTTTTAGTGCATGTTTGGTAACCATCCAAGCAGTGACTGATTTTGATTTTTTGTTCTCGGGAGTAGTTTGCGAACAGAATCGCGTTTGATAAAATTTTTGTTCCCGGGAACAAATTTATATTTTTTTTGTTCCCGGAAGTAAATTTGGAACAGAATCAAAAATTAAAAAAAAAAAAGTTGATTCTTGTTCCGGGAACAAATCTAAGAATCAAAACCAACTCTTCTTCTTCCATTTTCTCTTCTTCTTCTTCATCGAACGCCATCCTGCGGTTGCCGTTCGTTGCCGCCCGCCGCTGCCACCAGTTGCCGGCAACCGATCTGGCGAGCTCACCAAAGGCAAGCCTAGCCATCGACTAGGCTCGCCCAGCTTGCCGGTGGCCAGGCGGGCCTCGCCCAGCCCCGGTGACGCCAGCCTAGCCAATGGCGAGGTCTAGGTGAGCCTCGCCTAGCTGCCGGCAAGGCTTGGCCGACGAGGGCCGACCTCGCCGAGGGCCGGCGACCGATCTGGCGACCGGCCTGAAGAAGAAGAAGAATAAGAGAAAAAAGGAAAAAGGAAAAAGAAAAAAGGAAAAAGGAAAAAGGAAAAAAATAAAAGAAAAAGAATAAAAAATTATAAAAATTATTTAAAAATTAAAAGAAATTGATTTGGAATAGAATCGATGAGCACGGTACCAAACGCAATTCTATTCCAGAATCAGAAATTTTGGATAGTTAACAAACAGCTTAAAATGATTAGAATCTGTTCCTGAGAACAGAATAAAAAAGAATCATTTCTGATTAGAATCTACTCCCGGAAACAGAATCGTTACCAAACGCGCCCTTAGGATGTAAAATACTTAGAGGTCTTCCCTCCTCCTGGGAAGGAGAATTTGGAGGAAGTTGGCCATATGGGTAATGGCACGCTAAAAAGGGGGACACGGTCCTGTCCGCCCACCTGAATTATTAAGCATGTGGGGCAGCCCCAACTTGGAAATTGACCTGGACTTGGCAAAGTCGTTGATTTTGGAGAAGTGGGCCTTTCCTTTTTCACTTATTGTAGTTGGAGTCTTCCTCAGCACGTGCATGTTATGGTCATTGCCTTCTGGGCCTTATCCCGTGAAGGGAGCCGACCCATGTGACCTGATTTTGTTTGAGTGTTTATATTGTTGTCCTGTATGACCATGACATTACCATTGTTTATCTAAAAGCAAGGTCCAAAAGAAAGAAAATAAGGTACTAGCTATCCTGCCCATAAAACTAGTGAAGAACTAATATAAAAAGACGAAGACCTCTTTTGACCCAAATAATTTATTTATTTATTTTTATTTTTTTGCATTAAAGTTGGGGATACGATCATTGCCATAACTCGCTCTTATCTCTATTCAACCCTGCACGTAATGCTTTAGAAAAGACTCACTTTTGCTAAAAGAAGTGGATGCCAAAACCATACCAGCATATGGACTTGCAGCCAAAATAATTGGAGAATGCTCGTAGTTGCTTAAGTCATTCAATTGGATCCACATATTTCATCGTGTTAGTTCATGTTCCTACTAAGTCTATCCAGCCTTCGCATGAATGATTCTGTTGTCTCTCTAAATCATGTAAAGGATTCGGCCAAAAGCTGATCCATTCAAATGGCCATGGATACTGGTGGATTTCTATAGTCGGGACAAAAGGTGATCGAGTCGTATTGATGGAGCATTTTGGGAAAGAAAAGAGCGAGAAGAATCTCGATTTTCGCCATTTAGATCTTTTTGGGTCAATTGGGCCGGGTGCTATCCACTTTCAATCCACCACTAGTCATGGAATTTGAATCTAGATTGAAATTTTCAAACCTATAATAAGATGTAATTAAGTTCATTACTCAAAGTCACTAGCCATTTGGCCTTCTTTGTTCTCAAAGGTTTGATCTCTAAAATTAGACTAAATCATATTAGCTGCAGTGGTTATGTCTTCGTTTCATTTGCATTTGCGATCCTGCTAACGTGCATCGCACAATCCTTTCAACTCTCCACAAGAGTCGTGCTCATCTTCCTACGGCTCCCTCTATTCAACTTTCGAAAGTTGACATAGATGTGACTCATGGAGGATGCCACACATCATCGAGTCATTAAAAGTGGTTTAGAGCACCACTTTAATTTGTGTATAAAATTATCTAAAAATTCACAAATTAATCGTACAATAGTCAATTCAATTATAAACATTTCAATCGTGTCCATTAAATTGTAAACATTTTGACAATTTGCCAATTTAGTTATAAACCTTTGGATAATTTATCAATTGAGTTCTTTTGGACAATTTTGGCCGAAATTTATTGATAGGGACGCTGGCTATCTAACGTGGACAACTTTTTGCATTTTTAAGAATTTTTCTAATCTTTATATATGTTTTGATTTTTTTTTCTTTTTTTTTTCTTCACCAATCACTAGGCATCGGCAATGGCCAACGAACAATCACAGGCGAGGGCAATCCTTGCAGGCCATCGCCGAGTCCCGCGACTAGTGGAGGAAGAGAAAAAAGAGATAAAAGAAGGAAAAGAAAAAGGAAAGAAAAATAAGAAATTATAAAAAAATTATAAAAAGTTCTCAAAAGATTTAAAACAGGCATAATATTGTCCACGTCAATATTGGCCATCTTCTATGACACAGCCGGCATCCACATCGAGTTTTGGCCAAAATTGGCAAGAAGAGTTAAAATGGGAAATCGTCAAAATATTTAGGACTAAATAGGCAAATTGTCAAATGGTTTAAAACTACATCGGCACAATTGGAATGTTTGTAACTAGCTGACTGTCATATGATATTTTTATGACTCTTTGGACTTGGTGATCTATTTTAGATCCATACATTCGACATATTTCACTTTATACGCTTCAATCTAAGTTAAGAAATTATGCTTTCTTTTTTACACAAGCACATCAACATTTTGCTTTTTATTAACTTACGACTTTAATAAAGAAAAAAAAATTACGGGAACTCATGTTCTTATTTATTTTATTTTACTTTTGGCTCGTAATTTTTAGCACAATTGGTGTTGCAATTCTCTAATTCAGACAAACCTGATTATAATGATAAACAGTTTGATTATAGAACCTCACGTTGCATCAGTTTATAATTTTTCTTCAGCCAATTTGCCATTTCAGGAAGGAAGCAAGCAATCCAAAATGTGATATGATCTAGAAATTAATAGAAAAAAAGAAAGAACGAGAAGCAAGCTGATAGGCACCCTAAACGGGAAATAGACTTGCGAAATAGATAACAGGAAATATATTCATGTAGTGGTTAATTATTTCATTTGAGTGCTCCCTGGTGGCCTTAACAACCGGCTCATCATTCCTATTGGCTCTCATGAGTACTGAGAAGATATTACATTTCAATTAATATAATTTATGCAATCAAAAAATATAATCGGGTAGTGGACCTCGACTTAGCAAAGTCGTTGCTTAGCAGAAGTGGGCCTCTCCTTTTCACTTCTTGTTGTTGGAGTCTTCCCCATCGCACCCTTATGCTAGTCATTTCCTTCTCGGCCTTATCCCGTGAATGGAGTCTGCCGACATGATTTCATTATGTTTGAGCGTTCACGTTGTTGTCCTTTATGTCCAGGATATTAATATTGTTTGTCTAAAAGCAAGGACAAGAAAGAAGAAAAGGAGGTACTAGCTATATTGCTTATAGTGGACCTAAATAAGTCATTAAAAGACTTCATCCCGATTCAATCCGAATCTCGAGATTTTTAGTGCATGTTTGGTAACCATCCAAGCAGTGACTGATTTTGATTTTTTGTTCTCGGGAGTAGTTTGCGAACAGAATCGCGTTTGATAAAATTTTTGTTCCCGGGAACAAATTTATATTTTTTTTGTTCCCGGAAGTAAATTTGGAACAGAATCAAAAATTAAAAAAAAAAAAAGTTGATTCTTGTTCCGGGAACAAATCTAAGAATCAAAACCAACTCTTCTTCTTCCATTTTCTCTTCTTCTTCTTCTTCGAACGCCATCCTGCGGTTGCCGTTCGTTGCCGCCCGCCGCTGCCGCCAATCGCCGGCAACCGATCCGGCGAGCTCACCGAAGGCAAGCCTAGCGATCGATGAGGCTCGCCCAGCCCGCCGATGGCCAGGCGAGCGTCGCCCAGCCTAGCCAACAGCGAGGTCTAGGTGAGCCTCGCCTAGCTGCCGCCAAGGCTTGGCCGACGAGGGCTGGCCTCGCCAAGGGCCAGCGACCGGTCTGGCGACCAGCCTGAAGAAGAAGAAGAATAGGAGAAAAAAAAAATAAAAAGAAAAAGAAAAAAAATAAAAGAAAAGAAAAAAAAGAAAAAATTATAAAAATTATTTAAAAATTAAAAGAAATTGATTTGGAATAGAATCGATGAGCACGGTACCAAACGCATATCTATTCCATAATTAGAAATTTTGGATAGTTAACAAACAGCTTAAAATGATTAGAATCTGTTCCTGGGAACAGAATAAAAAAGAATCGTCTCTGATCAGAATATACTCCCGGGAACAGAATCGTTACTAAACGCGCCCTTAAGATGTAAAATACTTAGGGGTCTTCCCTCCTCTTGGGAAGGAGAATTTGGAGTAAGTTGGGCATATGGGTAATGGCACGCTAAAATGGGGGACACGGTCCTTTTCGCCCACCTAAATTATTAAGCATGTGGGGCAGCTCCAACTTGGAAATTGACCTGGACTTGGCAAAGTCGTTGATTTTGGAGAAGTGGGCCTTTCCTTTTTCACTTATTGTAGTTGGAGTCTTCCTCAGCACGTGCTTGTTATGGTCATTGCCTTCTGGGCCTTATCTCGTGAAGGGAGCCGACCCATGTGACCTGATTTTGTTTGAGTGTTTATATTGTTGTCCTATATGACCATGACATTACCATTGTTTATCTAAAAGCAAGGTCCAAAAGAAAGAAAAGAAGGTACTAGCTATCCTTCCCATAAAACTAGTGACGAACTAATATAAAAAGATGAAGACCTCTTTTGACCCCAATAATTTATGTTTTTATTTTTATTTTTTTGCATTAGAGTTCGGGATACGATCATTGCCATAACTCGCTCTCATCTTTGTTCAACCCTGCACGTAATGCTTTAGAAAAGACTTTATTTTGCTAAAAGAAATGGATGTCAAAACCATACCAACAGATGAACTTACAGCCAAAGTAATTGCAGAATGCTCATAGTTGCTTAAGTCGTTCAATTGGATCCAAATATTTGATGGCGTTAGTTCATGTTCCTACTACGTCTATCAAGCCTTCGCATGAATGATTCCATTGTCTCTCTATATCATGTAAAAGGAATCAGCCTAAAGGTGATCCATTGCAATGGCCATGGATAGCGGTGGATTTTATTAGTCAGGACAAAAGGTGATCTGTCGTATCGATGGAGCATTTCGGGAAAGAAACAGAACGAGAAGAATCTCGATTTTCTCCATTTAAATCTTTTAGGTCAATTAGGCTAGGTACTATCCACTTTCAATCCACCACTAGCCATGGAATTTGAATCTACATTGAAATATTCAGGCCTATAATAGATGTAATTAAGTTCATTACTCAAAGTCACTAGCCATTTGGTCTTCTTTGTGCTCAAAGGTTTGATCACTAAAATTAGACTAAATCATATTAGCTCTAGTGGTTATTGTTGGAGAAAACTCCTTATTGTTTTAAAGCTGACCAAACATTTCCTAAAGTTTAGTCTAAAGAACTCCAGATACTACTGTCAAAGTCTGAAGACTGCTAGACTTTAATCTCAAAGTCTGACCTCACTGACAGATTCCAGACCGAAGAGTGAAGACTTATCCAGATGAAGATTTATCTTTAAGGATGCGGTTCGTATGGTTCATGGAAGATCTTATGGTTGGTTATAGCATCTTATGATCAATTATTCTTATTGAAATCAATTTGGATAATTAGATCTCTTGAAAGGTAAAATATATTTGGAAGGTTCTACTTATGGAAACCAAAATCCTGATTGTATAGACGAACATGATTGATGGGCTATCATCGCATTCCTTAAATGACTGGAGATCTCCTTGATTGATTCTGTCCAATGGGTAGATTGGAAGAACTCCTTTGGAAAGTGCCAACGGTTGAAGTAGTATATAAAGAAGACTCTTAAGTTGTTCGAGTGTGTGCATGAAAGAAAAATTTCAAAGTCTAAAGCTTCCAGGTTCTTTGCTGTTTCAATTGTCGAGCTTAACTTATACTCAAAAGAGAGGGCAAACACCCGTGTGGCTTTGAAAGAGTGTAGTGGAGGTTCTACATTGAGAAGTCAAGGACATGAGACTGTAAAATCTCTTTTGATTCATAGTAAAATCCAGCCAGTGGGCTGTCAGTGCGGGAGAGTGGACGTAGGCTTAATCTAAGCCGAACCACTATAAACCTTGTGTTTTTATTCTTTTTCCTTGAACTCCTTACTTTATTTCATAGCTTTATATATCTGCTTATAGCTGTTTACATCTTCAATCTATTATCTTCTAAAGGCAAATTACTTTCATTAATTCATGCGAAAATTTTCCTTAAGACCAATTCACCCCCCTCTAGGTGTTCTTACTAGCCCTTTCAATTGGTATTAGAGTCTGTGTGCTCTTTTTATTGAAGTGTTTTTACTTCTGAGTTAAAGATCTATGGCTAGTATTTTGGCTCCAGGTTTGGTTGAAGGCCAAAGCAACACTCTGATGGGAAGGAATACAATGTGTGGAAAAACAAGATGAAAGCATTGCTAAGATCGAAAGATCCCTTGGAATGGGACGTAGTAGAAAAAGGGATTATTCCCAAAGCTACATCCATCTCCGAAAGAGGAAAAGAAGTTGCAGACGCTAACGAAATGGCACAAGAAGAAATAACCAAGATACACGCTCTTGATGCTAAAGCCATTTACTTTTTATATTGTGCTTTATCTCCTACTGAGTATAACAGAATTTCATCTTGTGAAATAGCCAAAGAAGTTTGGGATAGGTTGCACGTTACCTATGAAGGAACTAATCAAGTTAAAGAAACAAAAATCTATATTCTACTCAAACAATATGAAGCCTTATAGATGAAGTCAGGAGAATCTATCACTGACATGTTTAGTCGTTTCACAGAAATTGTAAACGGTCTAGCATATCAGGGACAGCCAATCTCAGGACCAATGAAGGTTAATAAATTGATGCGTGGACTCTCCAAAGACTAGAATCATGTGAAGACTTCAATAAGAGAAACCCATAGGATCATGTCGCTTTCTATAGACGAAATAGTTGTCACACTTCAATCATATGAAGTAGAGCAAATCAATGAGGAAGAAGATCCTAAAGGTAAGAAGTCAATTGCTTTAAAATCTAACGATGATTCTGACACAGATTCAGAAGATGATATGGACGATGAAGAACTAGCACTCATGATAAGGAGATTCAGAAAGTTGAATAGAAATGGAAGAAAATTCAACTGGAAGAAGCAAGGCTCTCAAAAGTTTCAGAACAAATCAACTGAGGATGATGAAGTCAACAAAGATGTGATCTATTTTAAATGCAAGAAAAAGGAGCACATCAGACCTAATTGTCCTCTGTTGAAGAAAAAGAAATAAAGAACTAAGAAATACATAAAGGCTCTCAAAGTAGAAACATGAAGTGATACTGAATGCGAAGAAAGTGATGAAAAATATGCCACTATATGTCTAATGGCAAATTCAGAATCAGACTCAGATCTTGAAACAGACTCAGACTCAGACAACGAAATCGAGGTTAGTAATTTAAAAATTTCTACTAAAGTTTCGAAGTACATAGATGAACTTTGTCTTAGTCTCAAAACGGATTTCCGACTCAGATCTCTTAAAAGGATTTCCGAACTGAAGAGGGAGAATTCTAAATTTAAGCAACAGGAAACTTTTTGGAAAGAAAAGTTTAAAAACCTCTCTTCAAAGGTTTGAAGACTTGTTAAGAATGATTGGGCAAAAACTATATTTTGTACTAATTCCCCTAGACCCAAGAAGATATGGATATCAAAGAAAGCTTGAGTTCTTTTTATAATTGCAGGTCACTATCAAGAAAAAGATCAAGTGGTATTTGGATAGTGGCTGTTCGAGACACATGACTGGAGATTCAAGTTGTTTCATTAAGCTTATGCAAATAAATAGTGGAAAAGTCTCTTTTGGCGGAAACAATAAAGGAAGAATTGTTGGATGTGAAACTATGAAAATTGGAAGTCTCACAATCAACAATGTTTCCTTGGTGGAAGGATGGAATTACAATCTACTCAGCATTAGTCAACTATGCGACACTGGATTCAAAATCAATTTTCAAGAGGGAATTTGTTCAGAAACTAGTAAAGATCTATCTCAATTATTCACTGGACGAAGACATGGGAATATTTATCTTCTGGATAGAAAACCAGAAAGTTCTCAATGTCTAATATCCATTCAAGACGAAGCAAATCTTTGGCATCGAAAGCTTGGCCATGTTAATATGAAGCAGATTGCCAAGATCTCCTCTAAGAAACTTGTTTGTGGACTCCCCAATCTGACTTTTCAAAAGACTGATCTATGCACACCATGTGTTTTGGGAAAACAAGTTAGAAGTTCTTTTAAACCTATAAATCAAGTTTCTACTAATCGAGTTTTGTAGCTTTTGCATATGGATCTCTTTGGACCAACCTAAACCCAAAGTTTTGGTGGAAAGAAATACCGTTTAGTAATTGTGGATGATTACTCTTGCTTTACATGGATATACTTTCTGGCAAGTAAGTTTGAAACATTCCCTTACTTTTTAAAATTTGTCAAGAAGGTACAAAATGAAAAATGTTATACTATATCAAGCATATGGACAGACCATGGAGATGAGTTTGAAAATCAAGACTTTGCTAAATTTTGTGATGAATCTGGTTTCCAGCATGTTTTCTCTTTTCCATATACTCCAGAGCAGAATGGGGTTGTGGAAAGAAAGAATATATTCTTGTAGGAGATGGCAAGAACCCTTTTAATTGAAAGCAATATTTCTTCTCGATTTTGGGTTGAAACAGTTTCTACAGCTTGCTATATTATTAACAAAGTGTTTTTAAGGCCTAGTTTAGAGAAAACTCCTTATGAAGTTTTTAAAGGGAAAAAGCCAAATGTTTCTTATTTTCATGTGTTTGGTTGTAAGTGTTTTATTTTGAAGAATGCAAATGATCGAACTGGTAAGTTTGAGGAAAAATTAGATGAAGGAATTTTCCTTGGGTACTCAATCTCAAGCAAAGCTTATAGAGTATTCAACAAGAAGACTCAGTCTGTGGAAGAATCTATGAACGTCAAGTTCCAAGACTCTATGCAGATTCGGCTAAATCAGACTCAACTTGAAGATTCTGAACCTACTCTAGACCTTCCAAAGTTACTTCCCCCGAAGTGGTTCAGACTCCTGAAGTTCAACTACAAGATGTTCCAGAAGATTCAACTGAAGCAGATGATCAGTAGACTCATAAACCAACTAGCAACTAGAAGCATAAGTCAAGTCATCCTAAAGAACTCATCATTGGTAATATTGATGAAGGAATTCGTACTAGATCCAAAAGGCGAGAAGAGTCTAGTGCTTTAGCACTTGTTTCTAAAATTGAACCCAAAACTATATAAGAAGCCTTGATTGATGAAAGCTGGATTAAAGCCATGCAAGAAAAGCTCAGATAGTTCAGCATCAACGATATTTGGGAATTAATTCTTAAACCTAAAGGTAAATCTATTATTGAAACTAAATGAGTTTTCAGGAACAAGGTGGACAAAAAATGAAATGTGGTCAGAAATAAAGCAAGACTCGTGGCCAAAGGATATACGCAAGAAGAAGGAATAGACTATGACGAGACCTATGCACCAGTAGCGAGGTTAGAAGCAATTAGATTATTACTTGCTTTTAGTTGATTTTACTTGCTATAAAATTTTCAAGTTATTCCAAATGGACGTGAAAAGTGCATTTCTAAATGGATTTAAGAAGAAGTTTATGTGGAATAATCACCTGGTTTTGAAGATCCAAGAAAGCCATACTCAGTTTATAAACTGAAAAAGGCCATATATGGACTAAAGCAAGCACCTCAAGCTTAGTATGAAAGGTTAAGTAAATTTCTAACTCAAAATGGTTTTGTTAAAGGAAAGGTAGATACTACTTTGTTTATTAAAAGAGAAGGTAAAGATTTTTTACTTGTTCAAATTTATGTTGATGATATCATATTTGGATCACTTAATGAATATCTTTGCAAGAAATTTTCTAGATGCATGCAGAATGAATTCGAAATGAGTATGATGGGTGAGTTAACTTTCTTTCTGGGATTACAAGTTAAACAATCAAATGAAGGAATTTTCATTCACCAAGAAAAGTATGCAAATGATCTTATCAAGAAGTTTGGATTGGAGAATTGCAAAAATACATAGACGCCTATGTCAAGTTCTTCGACGCTAGATAAAGATGAAGGAGGGAAGAGTGTAGACCAGAAGCTATACAGAAGCATAATTGGTTCACTTCTTTACCTTATTACATCTAGACCTGACATTTTGTTTAGTGTTTGTGTCTGTGCTAGATTTTAATCAAATCCTAAAGAATCTCATTTATCAGCTGCAAAGCGCATCATCAAATACGTTGCAACAACTCCAAAGTTAGGTCTGTGGTATCACAAAGAATGAGACTTTACTTTCCTTAGATATTCAGACGCAGATTTAGCATAATGCAAAGTGGACAGAAAGAGTACTTCCGGTACATGTCAATTGCTTGGGAACAAGCTGGTATCATGGTTTTCAAGAAAACAGAGTACTGTAACTCTTTCAACAACTGAAGCATAATATGTAGCTCTTGGAAGTTGCTGCTCTCAAATATTATGGATAAGGCAACAACTAAGAGACTTTAGAATTGAATAATCGTGTACCGAGATCAAATGTGACAATACCAGTGCCATTAATCTCACAAGGAATCTAATTCTTCATTCAAGAGTAAAGCATATAGAGATTCGACATCATTTTATTAGAGATTATGTTCAGAATGGAGAAGTTATGATACAATTTGTTGACTCAAAGAATCAGCTGACAGACATATTTACAAAGCCACTGGAGAAAAGTCTATTTGAATCTATTCGCACCAGACTGAACATTATACCCTTTAGCAGTTAAAGTCTAAAGATAATCAGACTCAAAATAACCAAAAGTTGCGACTGTAAGTTATTTCTGTTCTAGTAGTTTAATTTTTGGATAAAAACTTGAAAAGGTACGTTTACTTTTTGAATCGTTATTTACTTATTTCATTTTTTAGAAATAATCTTTTTCGGTTTTTGAATTTATGGCAGTTTTTCATTTTCAAAAAGGCAGTTTTTACTTTTTCCTTTATGACAATTCATATACGTCGTTTCATCTGCTTTATGTATTGTTGATTTTCATCTTATTCATTTTCACTCTCAAAACCTAGAATACGAAATTCCCACTTGTTCTCACTTTCTCTCTAGTTTATTCCAAAAAAATTTCACCTTTTTCACGAACAAGTTCGAGAATTTTCACCAAGAAAGCGATGGTGTCTTCAAGAAAGTCTTCTAGAATCGCTAGCAGGGGACCACATCATATGCGTGAGGGTCCTACGCACTTCGATCTGACCGAGGAAGATGACTTTCCTCAGCAGCAACAACAAAGTCAACAACAACATTCTCAACTGCGCCAGTCTTCTCAATACAGGACTCAAGATCCTCTAAAGCATCAACTAGAAGAAGAAATTGTGGAAGATGTAGAACCTGTAAGAACGCTGACTCCTGAAGTTCTTTTCAAACTTTATTCTAAGTTGAAAGAAGATGGTACTGCAATGACTCTGATCAATGAATTTCTGAGAGAGATGGATTACAAGAATGAAACTTTATTCTTGCGAGAGATGGAAAAGATGGGCATTGCGCCTAAAGGATTGGCTAATAGAACATTTGCCAACTTTCCGAGTGACCCGCATTTCGATACTTTCAATCAGCATGAAGGAAAAGACAACGATGAAAGAATGTTCACACATTTTCAGCCTAAGATGGGAGTGGTTGCAAATGTTCATGGTGAGGGAGCTAGTGTTTTCCGCTCTAAAGATCATAAAAAGACGTTCTCAAAATTGCTGGAGCGAGGGGTTATGCACCCTAGAAGCGTTGATTTTGATTTTCTTAATTCGGTGAATGTAAATCTGAGGGAGAAGTTTGCACTTCTTCAAATGGAACAATTTTGCTCTGAGACAACAGTCGCCTACCCACTCACAGCGTACTTCTATTCAAATCTATCATTTTTGGATGCGAATAGATTTTCCTTTACAATTAGGGACAAGGAATTTCAGGTCGATGTAGACACATTGGCTGATTTGATTGGGGTGGAAAGAGGGTGTTTCCAACCAATCAATGTATCAGTTACTCACGCTACACTAGGACTTGTACGAGACAGATTTGCTGAAGGCAAAATTTCCTACACAAGAATGAATGCCTCTAATATCTTGCTTCATAAGATCGTGATCAACTGCATATGGCCCAAATCTATGTCAAAGACTGATGTTTCTGATTCAGAAGCAAAGCTAATGTACGCCATCAACATTGGCTACAAGTTCTTTCTACCTCACACTATCCTCATGCGCATGTACAGGACAGTAGTGAAGGACAAGGGACAACTCCCTTATGCTGCTCTTATCACAAGACTCTTCAAACACTTCAACATTCATATTCCTACCTTTTTGTGTATGCAAAGCATTGCTCCAATGGTGATTAGATTGAAGATGGTCATAAAGATGCGTCTAAAGGAGGTCAGCAAGGTTTTAGAGAGCATGAAGGAGAAGTTTCCTGTCAAGGCAAAGCAAGACTCTGTAACAACAAAGCAGAAAGGTAAGGAACCAATGACGGAACCTATCAAGAAGAGGAGAGCACTCATCTTGGAGGATGAATAAGATGAGGATGATGTTACACTCTCCGCCTTTGCCTTAGAGAATTTATAGAGTTTTGTTAGCTTTCAAGAGGGAAGAGAGACAGCAGAAAAAGAAGAGACAGAGAAGAGAGATGAAGGAAGAAAAGAGATGAGATCAAAGGAAGAGGAACGAAGAACAGAGGAAGGAAAAAGAGAAAAAGAAGAAGAAGAAGAAGAGGGTCAAGAGGACTCTTTTGAGCCAACTTTGGCTGTATTTTTGTCAAGTGACTTTGAAAAGACAGAGTGGAACTGCTGGAGAAAGAGGAAAGGGGACACATCACTCAAATGTTGAAGTTGAAGCAGAACAGGAAGAAGAATTAATTTCTCCACTTGAATGCACACAAACAGGGATAGCTGCTGAAAAACAAGGTATTTCTTCACCTGCTCTGGTATCACCCATTAGTGATGTTAGTCAATTTGCAGCAGATCCAAAGGATGTGTATGCCTCTCTCTACCCTGAAGCAAACATTGAGGCATCCACTCCTAGTCATGGTGGACGAACTGCTGAAGAACTCTCCAATCTCAAGACTCCCGAAACTGACTCGGCTGGACCCAGTGCTGCACCAAAACAAACAGCAGACTTTTCAAGACTGCTGGATATCCTGTTGGATTTAAGGAGACAGTAATATGGCTTGGAGTTTGAGATAAAGGATTTAAAGAAAGCCTTCTTGACTACTTCAGTTTCTCTGCAAGATTAGCCACTCGCCCTGAAGACTCAAGTGCAAGATAATGTGAAGGGTGAAGATTTACAGCAACTGAAGGAGACTCTTGGAAAGCTTGAGGAAACAATCAAATCCATGAGAGAATTTCAGCTCGATCGAATTCCAAAACAGCCCTGATTTTCACACGACTCTTTTCACTCAACCTTTTTGCTGTTGACAAAAAGGGGGAGAAGTGTGCAGATTTGTGAAGATTTATCTTTTTGAGCACATTTCTCAAGTTTTTTTTTTTTTGGTTTGATTTTGATGACCTTTGGTTGGTATTTTGATTTTTTTGGACCTTTGACTGCTATCTTGATTTGAATCTTTGATGCTTGCAGTAATTTAGCCTGTGATATTGATTATGGATGGATAGTTATCTTATCTTGCTGGACTAACATGTTTTCTGTGGTTGCAGAATCGATGCTATCCAGGTCCTAATCAACTTATTTTTATAAGATATCATGTTGGGCTTAAGTGTTGTTTTGCAGGTTAAAAATTTTCAAATCTGCAGGAAAGTTTTGTCACCATAAAAAGGGGGAGATTATTGGAAAAAACTCCTTATTGTTTTGAAGCTAACAAAACATTTTTTAAAGTTTAGTCTGAAGAACTCCAAACGCTACTGTCAAAGTCTGAAGACTACTAGACTTTAATCTCAAAGTCTAACCTCACAGACAGATTCCAGACCGAAGAGTGAAGACTTATCCAGATGAAGGTTTATCTTCAAGGATGCGGTTCGTATGGTTCATGGAAGATCTTATGGCTGGTTATAGCATCTTATGATCAATTATTCTTATTGAAATCAATTCGGATAATCAGATTTCTTGAAAGGTGAAGTATACTTGGAAGGTTCTACTTATGGAAACTAAGATCCCAGTTGTATGAGCGAACATGATTGATGAGCTATCATCACATTCCTTAAACGACTCGATATCTCCTTGATTGATTCTGTCCAACGGGTAGATTGGAAGAACTCCTTTGGAAAGTGCCAATGGTTGTAGAGGCATGGAGAAGTATATAAGGAAGACTCTTAAGTTGTTCGAGTGTGTGCGTGAAAGAAAAATTTCAAAGTCCGAAGCTTCCTAGTTCTTTGCTATTTCAATTGTTGAGCTTAACTTATACTCAAAAGAGAGAGCAAACACCTGTGTGACTTTGAAAGAGTGTAGTAGAGGTTCTACACTAAAAGTCAAAGACGTGAGACTGTAAATCTCTTTTGATTCATAGTGAAATCCAGCCAGTGAGTTGTCAATGCGAGAGAGTGAACGTAGGCTTAATCTAAGCCAAACCACTATAAACCTTGTGTTTTTATTCTCTTTCCCTAAACTCCTTACTTTATTTCGTAGCTTTATATATCCGCTTATAGCTGTTTATATCTTCAATCTATTATCTTCTTAAGGCAAATTACTTACATTAATTCTTGCAAAAAAATTTCTCAACACCTATTCACCCCTCTCTAGGTGTTCTTACTAGCCCTTTCAGTTATGTCTTCATTTCATTTGCATTTGCGATCGCACAATCCTTTCAACTCTCCACAAGAACCATGTTCATCTTCCTACAGCTCCCTCTATTCAACTTTCAAAAGTTGACATAGATGTCACTCATGGAGAATGCCACACGTCATCGAGTCATTAAAAGTGGTTTGGAGCACCACTTTAATTTATATATATAATTATCTAAAAATTCACAAAATAATTGTGTAATAGTTAATTCAATTCTAAACATTTCAATTGTATCCATTAAATAGTAAACATTTTGACGATTTGCCAATTTAGTTCTAAATCTTTTGATAGTTTATCAATTTACTTCTTCTAGATAATTTTGGTCGAAATTTGCTAATAGGTGCGCTGGCTATTTGACGTGAATAACTTTTTTGCATTTTTAGAATTTTTTTAATCAATATATATGTTTTGAATTTTTTTTCCTTTTTTTCCTTCGCCGATCACTAGGTATTGGTGATGGCTGGCGAACAATCACAGGCAAGGGTGACCCTTGCAGGCCATCGCCGAGTCCTGCGACTAGTGGAGGAAGGAAAAAAAAGAGAAAGAAAAGAAGGAAAAGAAAAGGAAAGAAAAATAAGAAATTATAGAAAAATTATAAAAAGTTCTCAAAAAATTTAAAACATAAGGAATATTGTCCACGTCAATATCAGCCGTCTTTTGTGGCTTGACCGGCATCCATATCAATTTTTGGCCAAAATTGGCAAGAAGAGTTAAAATGACAAATTGTTAAAATATTTATGACTAAATCGGTAAATCGTCAAATGGTTTAATACTAAATCAGCACAATTGAAATGTTTGTAACTAACTGACTGTCATATGATATTTTTATGACTCTCTGCACTTGGTGTATCTATTTTAGATCCAAACATTAGACATATTTCACTTTATACGCTTAAATCTAAGTTAAGAAATTATGCTTTCTTTTTTACACAAGCATAGCAACATTTTGCTTTTATTTACATACGACTTTAATAAAGAAAATAATAATAATTTCTTATTTATTTTATTTAACTTTTGGCTCAAATGTTCTTAGCACATTTGGTGTTGCAATTCTCTAATTCAGACAAACCTGATTATAATGATAAACAGTTTGATTATAGAACATCACGTTGCACTAGTTTATAATTTTTCTTCAGCCAATTTGCCTGTTGGGAAAATACTGCTTCGAATTGGGTAGAACAATGAAGTCGGATCTTTAGAGTACTCGAGTCGGACTTTGAGGCGTGATATCACTTTCTTTAAGGATTTATTTGCCCCACAAAGTTGCTAATGGTCACCGGCAAATTTCCTCCAGGATACAACAAAGTCTCAAATGAGAATACTAGATAGCAATTCTAATAGTTCTCCAGGGTCTCTCTAGGAAACAATTGGAAACAATGGCTGTAGTTTCTCTCCAAAGAAAAACGAAAAAAGAAGAAGATGATCACTCCAATTCTTCTTCTCTCTGACAAGTATATATAAAATAGTCTTAAATTACGAAGACAACTCTTCGTGAAAGGTTGCGAAATGAACAAACACATTCTTTCGAAAATTGCTTAAACGAACAAAGGTATCTATTCGTAAGAACTTAAAACCGAACAATTGCAACCCTTCGGGAAAGGTTGCAAACCGAACGGATATCTTTATTCAAAAGTTGTCTTGAAAAGACACAAACAAAATTCGGAATAAAAAATAATAATTAAAAAATAATCATAACTTTTCGTGAACAGTCGCACTGTTTCAACAAGACTTTATAATTAATTTTTATAGAAATAAATCCGAATTTTCAATAAATAAAATAATGATCGTTGGTTAGTGCCAAATCTCGTCCACGTGCGCACTCACATCTTTTCGATGTGGGACAAGGCACCTCTTCATTTGTTTTATAAACAAATTACCAACAATCCCCCACTTTTGTTTATAAAACAAAAACAAGAAATAAAACGTTAGAAATATACAGCCAAAATTTCCGTGAGATTAATATACATACATAAAGGTCTCTTTCGAGTTAAACCTATACTTAGTGCAAGTATCTCAAAGCTCTATCAAAGTGACAAGTAGCTCGGCTTTAAACTTGTACTTTTATATAATAGAACCGGACATACCGCACATACACTAACATCTTGTCTCAGCGAGAAGTTCTATATTACTCCGCACTATTATGGCCTTGTGCTTGATCCTGTTTCATGAGCTCTCTAGAAAGCAACCCTAACTTTTGTAAGAAGCGGCACCACTTCTTAGCTCATATAGGTGAAGTATCTACCATGTGTTTCTGTTACTATCAACACATTACAAGTTTGTACTATACTTCATTAAGAATTCAATTCAACCTACTAAACGTAACAGACGATACTGACTTCTCATATCAGGGCTACGTCAGTATCAAACAATCACATTCAATAACTTGTTCTTACCCATTAAACCTTGTAACTAGTGATGTTCTAGAAAAAGGTCGGGTTACCATTATTGGTGATTTTAATTAAAGGGTTTCAGCCCCGTTTCTTGTGAGATCATTATTACCATGTGTCTTGGTAAGCCTTCATCAAGGGATCGGCAAGATTATTACTTGACCTCACGTAGACAATTGTTATGGTACCATATTTAATCAATTGTCTCACATATTCATGTCTTAGACTAATATGTATAGACTTACCATTATAGGTGCTATTATAGGCTCTTACCAAAGTAGCCTAACTATCATGGTGGATAGAAATAAGAGGCATAGGACTAGGTCATAATTTGATATCCAACAACAAATTCTTAATCCATCAACCTCTTTCCCACTTGCTACTAAGCAATGATTCAAATTTCATAGTTGAGTGAATTATGCACATTTGTTTCTTGCTCGCCCAAGAAACAATACATTTATGTAATGTGAAAATTAACCCATTAGTGGATTGTTTATCTCTCACACTTATAATCCAACTAGTATCGGTATATCTTTCCAATATAGCCGAATTATTATAGAACAATAAGATAACCCTCCAATATTCTATATTGGATTACTAGTATTTACTCAACTTGCATATATAAAAAGTAATATCATATCTAGTATAATGCATCACATACATTAAAGACCAATATCACGCTCATTAAAAACTCTTCACCATGAATCAAATGGAGTACTCATATATTTGAAAACAAGATGTTTAAATCTATACAACATCTTCTCCATGTAATCTTGAGCTAACCCCCACTATTTTTTAATTTTAATACTTAAGATAGTATCTGTTTCACCCAAATCTTTCATTTTGAAAATGAAAGTTAGATACTTCTTAATCTTAGTGATTCCAGTCATATTAGTTCCAAAGTCCCCTTCGGACATAGCCCCACTTCAAGAATATTCCAAGAGGTAATTAATCGAAATTATGCATAATCAAATTTTCATCCTCGATGAAATACATACATCAAAATAGAAAATCAATGCAATTTTACTCTCTTGGCTCATTTATGCTATTCCTTAGAATCAAATATATGAGGGGCAAGGATAGCAAATAGAACACATTAAAACCAAACAAGAGACACCCGAAAACCCATTCAATATCTCTAGATCACCTCTTGGCAAACACCATTTCAACCAAGTCAATGGTGACTCTAAAGAAAGGCCACTTGTGGTACATCTCCTGCAACATATGCAGATTCCGAATGTCCTTCTCAATAACATGCTTGAACGTGGCCCCAAAACCAAGCCACACTGGAAGGTGAAACATTGTTTGAGTCCATGCAAAAATCCAAGGGATTGCACGAAGTGACTCAATGCCTCCGTTGGGCTTTCGCTTTGCTAGACGGCTCCCAATGTTCATACGACCGTATTCCATCTTTGGGGTGGCAAGGCGAAATTACTCGACAAAACGAGGCTCTCTGAAAACAATTGAGCGGTACTCGTCTGTAGTCACAACGGCCATCTCATCCATCAGCGCACGCCATTCAAGTTTCGAGGCATTTGGTGGATGCATTCCATGCTCTAGGGTAGCGGCGGTAAAACGTTGCAAAGTTCTAAAGCACAAATGCTCCTCTACAAATGATTGCTCAATAACCTCGCCCTGAACATTAACACGAAGTGACCCGTGAATAGTGTCCGGTGGTTGAGACAATATGGCAAGATGGATGGGACCGCCTCCTCTCCCGACTATGCCACCATTACCATGGAACATAGTAAGCTTCACGCAAATCTTTCAGACAAATGTGAAAACAAAATCAACTAGCCCTGAACTCCTTACACATGTGACATAATACCCACGGCTTCCTTGCCTCTTCCACATGTCTTACATGGCATGAGTATCATTTTCTTTGTTATGGAAGTCTTAAATAGGGGCATATCGCATCTCTTCAATTCTATCATTATCTCACACATGGAATTGAACACATGCCAAAAGATGACTAAAGACTAAGAGCAAGTATGAAACCTTCAATGACAAATATGTAGCAGTTTACGTGCTAAACATGGAGATAAAAATATCGCATACCTTAGCATATAAGCAGGTAAGCAAAAAAGCAATACCTCGGTACATTCTCAAGTAATCCTCCAAAACATCCACGCATGTCCCAAAATTTAATATATATACCAAACATAACTGTGCAATTGAATGTAGCATTTCCAATAAAACAAGCAAGTGCAAAGCGCCTTAGACTCAACTAAAATATGGATCCCCAGTAATGGAGTCCAAAGCACATGCCTTTATGCTTGGAGTATCAATTTTACAATATAAGAAGATGGACCATCACAATTTCCCGAATGCAGAACCAAAAAATACTTTGGTGCAAGTGAAATACCGAAAGACAAGAGGCCAGTAAAACATCACACACCAAACTAATCCAAACTTATAATTTGTATTTATTTATTTAACTAATTGTCAAAATTAAGATTCCATCTTACAAATTACTCGTGCATCTCAAGCAAGCAATCGAATTTCATCTTACATGTTGTCCAGAATCTTAAGACAGAAAATAAACAGATGAAAATCTGTACTTCAACATATATCATGTACACTAGGGACTAATCGAAGCATTACATAAGAACCTTGGGAAGTGTTAAACCAAGACAATGCTATCACCTCTCGAGCGATTCCCTTAGGAAATAATATTATGGAGTAAAGCAGAGTTACGAAATGACAAGAACTTCATCAATGCACCATGCATACCGTAAGCAAATCAACATCGTACCACAATTGCAAGTCTTTCGTTACTATACACAGGCGTAGAAAATTAATTACCTGCGCAAATGTCCCACGTGTAAAAGCCAATCCATCGAGAAACCAGAGCACTTGTGGAATTTGAGCACTCGCAGAACGCATCCCCGCGATCTCGCAAGTAGTGCCAAGTCTGAATCTCCCACTATCATGCGCCAAAGGTGAAGCGACTTCAAGCAATCAAAAGACCGCACAATCTTGGTCACCCACGGAGTCACATACCCGACCCAATTCTCGGGTGTTAGATTGAACTACCATTTTCACATTGCGCTTGATCTCGTGGATTAGAGTCTCGACATCATGAACGTCGGGCACGAAGGTGAGAGATGGTTGATCCTCTGGAAAAATTTGCTAAGCCATCCCCAATGAGCCGCACCAGCACAAGCACTCACATGCTCTGCATGGTGTACCCATCCAGCGCAACATGTATGTAAGACATTGCCTGTAGAAATCTTGGCAAATTCGAGAAGGCCTTTAAGTTGACTTTGCTGCAACCGGCCTTCAATTTAGGGAATTGCATGGAGATAGATCCTAAACCGCCACAGGTCCCACATATTTAGAAGCGGGATTTTCATCCTCGTCTTTGCCGCCGGACTCACACAGACTAAGACGAACCGAGGTAATCAGTGCCATCATCATTGCGAGTTGAATACAGAGACGATAATCTTCGATGGCGATTGTGTGTATGGCGAAGCGTCGTGGTAATTCGCTGGGGAGATCGTCTCTGACAGGTGGGTGCCGTTGCGGGTGTGATCTTATTTTGCTTTGGCGTTTTGTCGACTTCTCCTGCGTAAACTTTGAAGTCCAGGCCACGTCTGCCACATTGGATGGAGAGGTCTACGTGCATATAATGATTCTGGATTTGTCTTTAACTTCAAGGTGACAGAGGCGGTGGAGAAGAACAAGCAAATCATTATAATCTGCAGTCCATCCATCCCATTTCCAATTTTTTGAGAGGCATGTTGCGATGGGCAACAGAAGAGGAAGATTCAGGATTCATTGACGACATCCCGAGGTCCACTAATGGTGAGCCACCACAGGCTGGTACTTCCTCTAACTCTGACTTCATTGTTACACAAATAAATCCTTAAAATTGTTGGGAAAATACTGCTTCGAATTGGGTAGAACAATGAAGTCGGATCTTTAGAGTACTCGAGTCGGACTTTGAGGCGTGATATCACTTTCTTTAAGGATTTATTTGCCCCACAAAGTTGCTAATGGTCACCGGCAAATTTCCTCCAGGATACAACAAAGTCTCAAATGAGAATACTAGATAGCAATTCTAATAGTTCTCCAGGGTCTCTCTAGGAAACAATTGGAAACAATGGCTGTAGTTTCTCTCCAAAGAAAAACGAAAAAAGAAGAAGATGATCACTCCAATTCTTCTTCTCTCTGACAAGTATATATAAAATAGTCTTAAATTACGAAGACAACTCTTCGTGAAAGGTTGCGAAATGAACAAACACATTCTTTCGAAAATTGCTTAAACGAACAAAGGTATCTATTCGTAAGAACTTAAAACCGAACAATTGCAACCCTTCGGGAAAGGTTGCAAACCGAACGGATATCTTTATTCAAAAGTTGTCTTGAAAAGACACAAACAAAATTCGGAATAAAAAATAATAATTAAAAAATAATCATAACTTTTCGTGAACAGTCGCACTGTTTCAACAAGACTTTATAATTAATTTTTATAGAAATAAATCCGAATTTTCAATAAATAAAATAATGATCGTTGGTTAGTGCCAAATCTCGTCCACGTGCGCACTCACATCTTTTCGATGTGGGACAAGGCACCTCTTCATTTGTTTTATAAACAAATTACCAACATTTGCCATTTCAGAAAGGAACAAGCAATCCAAAATGTGATATGATCTAGAAATTAATAGAAAAAGAAAAGAACGAGAAGCAAGCTGAGTTCGGTGTTGACAAAGTAGAGGTCACATGTCAACTCCTTCGAGGCTCCCCGTCATGCACCAAGATACTATGGATTACCATAAGATCGGACATGTTTCCCATTATTCATGCCATGCCGCCAATTGATGGGCAACGAATATTGACACCACCCATATTTAATTATGGTAAATTTTATATGTAGGTGACATTCATGACTTGAATATCTATAAAGGATATGGTTACAAATTTTCTACAATCAGATATAGAGGAAAATATCGCCAATGAATAAATGCAATGACATTGCTTAACAACGGGGAAAATCACTTGAAAGTAGATAAATTATGTTCAAAGTAAAATTGTCTACATCAAATTGCAGTCCGTGATTTAAGGTTAGACTGTCACGTTTGTAATTAAGGCAAGAATAAGTCGAGAGGATTTGATTCGATTTTGTTCAAAGGCCTAGGACCACACCTGATTAATGGAATGATTTACGACTAAAATTAGCAATTTTCCCATTATCATTTACGCACCAACAATTTAGTTAGCTCGTACGCATGGGAGGATCGTTTGACATTTAGATTGTTATCTTTTCTGGCCACAAGGTTCATATTGGTTCTACAAGTGAGGGACAAAAGAAAAGGAGAAAGAAACTAGGGCAATTGCTATATTGTTAATACAATATATTACCATTGTGCTAGCCCATGGGCACTTTAAACAGGAAATAGACTTGCGAAACAGATAACAGGAAATATATTCATCTAGTGGTTAATTATTTCCTTTGAGTGCTCCCTGGTGGCCTTAACAATCGGCCATCATTCCTACTGGCTCTCACGACTACTGAGAAGATATTACAATTAAATTAATATAATTTATGCAATTAAAAAATAAAATTGGGTAGTGGACCTCGACTTAGCAAAGTCGTTGCTTAGTAGAAGTGGTCCTCTCCTTTTCACTTCTTGTAGGTGGAGTCTTCCCCTTCGCACCCTTATTCTAGTCATTTCCTTCTCGGCCTTATCCCGTGAATGGAGTCTGCCGACATGATTTGATTATGTTTGAGCGTTCACATTGATGTCCATTATGTCCAAGATAATAATATTGTTTGTCTAAAAGCGAGGACAAGAAAAAAGAAAAGGAGGTACTAGCTATATTGCTTATAGTAGACCTAAATAAGTCATTAAAAGATTTCATCCCGATTCATTCTGAATCTCGAGACTTTTAAGATGTAAAATACTTAGGGGTCTTCTCTCCTCCTGAGAAGGAGAATTTGGAGGAAGTTGCGCATATGGGTAATGGCACGCTAAAAAGGGGGACACGGTCCTATCCGCCCACCTGAATTATTAAGCATGTGGGGGCAGCCCCAACTTGGAAATTGACTTGGACTTGGCAAAGTCGTTGATTTTGGAGAAGTGGGCCTTTCCTTTTTCACTTATTGTAGTTGGAGTCTTCCTCAGCACGTGCTTGTTATGGTCATTGCCTTCTGGGCCATATCCCGTGAGTGGAGCCGACCCAGGTGACTTGATTTAGTTTGAGTGTTTATATTGTTGTCCTGTATGACCATGACATTACCATTGTTTATCTAAAAGCAAGGTCCAAAAGAAAGAAAAGAAGGTACTAGCTATCCTGCCCATAAAACTAGTGAATAACTAATATAAAAAGACCAAGACCTCTTTCGACCCCAATAATTTATTTATTTGTTTTTATTTTTTTGCATTAGAGTTGGGAATTCGATCATTGCCATAACTTGCTCTCATCTCTATTCAACCCTGCACGAAATGCTTTAGAAAAGACTCGCTTTTGCTAAAAGAAGTGGATGGCAAAACCATACCAACGAATGAACTTACAGCCAAAATAATTGGAGAATGCTCATAGTTGCTTAAGTCGTTCAATTGGATCCACATATTTGATGGCTTTAGTTCATGTTCCTACTATGTCTATCAAGCCTTCACATGAATGATTCCTTTGCCTCCCTCACCTCCCTTCAATATCTAGGGATCGACGGCAGCATGGGAGGAGTGGGAGAGGAGGAGTATAAAAGGAATCGGCCAAAAGGTGATCCATTGCAATGGCCATGGATACTGGTGGATTTTATTAGTCCGGACAAAAGGCGATATGTCGTATCGATGGAGCATTTTGGGAAAGAAACGGAGCAAGAAGAATATCGATTTTCACCATTTAAATCTTTTTGGGTCAATCGGGCTAGGTGCTATCCACTTTCAATCCACCACTAGTCATGGAATTTGAATCTAGATTGAAATTTTCAAACCTATAATAAGATGTAATTAAGTTCATTACTCAAAGTCACTAGCCATTTGGTCTTCTTTGCGCTCAAAGGTTTGATCTCTAAAATTAGACTAAATCATATTAGCTGCGGTGGTTATGTCTTCGTTTTTTGCATTTGCGATCGCACAATCCTTTCAACTCTCCACAAGAACCGCGTTCATCTTCCTACGGCTCCCTCTATTCAACTTTCAAAAGTTGACATAGATGTCACTCATGGAGAATGCCACACGTCATCGAGTCATTAAAAGTGGTTTAGAGCACCACTTTAATTTATATATAAAATTATCTAAAAATTCACAAATTAATTGTGCAATAGTCAATTCAATTCTAAACATTTCAATTGTATCCATTAAATCGTAAATATTTTGAGGATTTGCCAATTTAGTTCTAAATCTTTTGATAATTTATCAATTTACTTCTTCTAGATTTTGGTCGAAATTTGCTGATATGGACGTTGGCTATCTAACATGAATAACTTTTTGCATTTTTAGAATTTTTTAATCATTATATATGTTTTGAATTTTTTTTCCTTTTTTTTCCTTCGCCCATCACTAGGTATTGGCAATGGCCAGTGAACAATCACAGGCAAGGGTGACCCTTGCAGGCCATCGCTGAGTCCCGCGACTAGTGAAGGAAGAAAAAAAAAAGAAAGAAAAGAAGGAAAAGAAAAGGAAAGATAAATAATAAATTCTAGAAAAATTATAAAAAGTTCTCAAAAAATTTAAAACATGCAGAATATTGTCCACGTCAATATCGGCCACCTTTTGTGACGCAGTTGGCATCCATATCGATTTTTGGCCAAGATTGGCAAGAAGAGTTAAAATGACAAACCGTTAAAATATTTATGACTAAATCAGCAAATTGTCAAATGGTTTAATACTAAATTGGCACAATTGAAATGTTTATAACTAACTGACTGTCATATTATATTATTATGACTCTCTGGACTAGGTGTATCTATTTTAGATCCATACATTCGACATATTTCACTTTATACACTTAAATCTAAGTTAAGAAATTATGCTTTCTTTTTTACACAAGCAAAGCAACACTTTGCTTTTTATATACTTACGACTTTAATAAAGAAAAAATAATAATTACGGGACACTCATCTTCTCATTTATTTAATTTAACATTTGGCTCAAATGTTCTTAGCACAATTGGTGTTGCAATTCTCTAATTCAGACAAACCTGATTATAATGATAAACAGTTTGATTATAGAACCTCACGTTGCACTAGTTTATAATTTTTCTTCAGCCAATTTGCCATTTCAGAAAGGAAGCAAGCAATCCAAAATGTGATATGATCTAGAAATTAATAGAAAAAGGAAAGAACGAGAAGCAAGCTGAGTTAGGTGTCGACAAAGTAGAGGTCACATGTCAACTCCTTCGAGGCTCCCCGCCATGCACCAAGATACTATGGATTACCATACGATCGGACATGTTTCCTATTATTCATGCCACGCCGCCAATTGATGGGCAACGGATATTGACACCACCCATATTTAATTATGGTAAAGTTTATATGTAGGTGACATTCATGACTTGAATATCTATAAAAGATATGGTTTCAAATTTTCTCCAATCAAATGTAGAGGAAAATATGGCCAATGTATAAATGCAATGACATTGCTTAATAACAGGGAAAATCACTTGAAAGTAGATAAATTATGTTCAAAATAAAATTGTCTACATCAAATTGCAGTCCGTGATTTAAGGTTAGACTGTCACGTTTGTAATTAAGGCAAGAATAAGCCGAGAGGATTTGATTGTATTTTGCTCAAAGGTCTAGGACCACACCTGATTAATGGAATGATTTACGATTAAAAATAGCAATTTTCCCATTATCATTTACGCACCAACAATTTAGTTAGCTCGTACGCAGGGGAGGATCGTTTGACATTTAGATTGTTATCTTTTCTGGCCACAAGGTTCATATTGGTTCTCCAAGTGAGGGACAAAAGAAAAGGAGAAAGAAACTAGGGCAATTGCTATATTGTTAATATAATTTATTACCATTATGCTAGGCCATGGGCACTTTAAACAGGAAATAGACTTGCGAAACAGATAACAGGAAATATATTCATCTAGTGGTTAATTATTTCCTTTGAGTGCTCCCCGGTGGCCTTAACAATCGGCCATCATTCCTACTGGCTCTCACGACTACTGAGAAGATATTACAATTAAATTAATATAATTTATGCAATTGAAAAATAAAATCGGGCAGTGGACCTCGACTTAGCAAAGTCGTTGCTTAGCAGAAGTGGGCCTCTCCTTTTCACTTCTTTTTGTTGGAGTCTTCCCCATCGCACCCTTATTCTAGTCATTTCTTTCTCGGCCTAATCCCGTGAATGGAGTCTGCCGACATGATTTGATTATGTTTGAGCATTCACATTGTTGTCCTTTATGTCCAAGATATTAATATTGTTTGTCTAAAAGCAAGGACAAGAAAAAAGAAAAGGAGGTACTAGCTGCTTCTAGTGGACCTAAATAAGTCATTAAAAGACTTCATCCCAATTCAAATTAAAATTCGAGACTTTTAGGATGTAAAATGCTTAGGGGTCTTCCCTCCTCCTGGGAAGGAGAATTTGGAGGAAGTTGGGCATATGGGTAATGGCACGCTAAAAAGGAGGACACGGTCCTATCCGCCCACCTGAATTATTAAGCATGTGGGGCAGCCCCAACTTGGAAATTGACCTAGACTTGGCAAAGTCGTTGATTTTGGAGAAGTGGGCCTTTCCTTTTTCACTTATTGTAGTTGGAGTCTTCCTCAGCACGTGCTTGTTATGGTCATTGCCTTCTGGGCCTTATCCGTGAATGGAGCCGACCCATGTGACCTGATTTTGTTTTGATCGTTTATATTGTTGTTCCGTATGACCATGACATTACCATTGTTTATCTAAAAGCAAGGTCAAAAAGAAAGAAAAGAAGGTACTAGCTATCCTGCACATAAAACTAGTGAAGAACTAATATAAAAAGACCAAGACCTTTCGCCGCCCCCGCGCGGCCCCCCCCCCCCCTTTTCTGTTTGGCATTAGAGTTGGGGATTCGATTGTTGCCATAACTTGCTCTCATCTTTATTCAACCCTGCACGAAATGCTTTAGAAAAGACTCACTGTTGCTAAAAGAAGTGTGTGGCAAAACCATACCGGCAGATGGACTTACTGCCAAAATAATTGGAGAACGCTCGTAATTGCTTAAGTCGTTCAATTGGATCCACATATTTGATGGCATTAGTTCATGTTTCTACTACGTCTATCAAGCCTTCGCATGAATGATTCTGTTGTCTCTCTAAATCATGTAAAAGGAATCGGCCAAAAGGTGATCCAACAATGGCCATGGATACCGGTGGATTTCTATAGTCGGGACAAAAGGTGATCTGGTCGTATTGATGGAGCATTTTGGGAAAGAAAAAGAATGGGAAGAATATCGATTTTCACCATTTAAATCTTTTTGGGTCAATCGGGCCGGTGCTATCCACTTTCAATCCACCACTAGTCATGGAATTTGAATCTAAATTAAAATTTTCAAACCTATAATAAGATGTAATTAAGTTCATTACTCAAAGTCACCAGCCATTTTGCCTTCTTTGCGCTCAAAGTTTTGATCTCTAAAATTAGACAAAATCATATTAGCTGCAGCGGTTATGTCTTCGTTTCTTTGCATCTGCGATCCTGCTAATGTGCATCGCACAATCCTTTCAACTCTCCACAAGAGCCGCGTTCATCTTGCTACGACGTTAATAAAGAAATTTTTTTTTGGGACACTCATGTTCTTATTTATTTCATTTAACTTTTGGCTCAAATGTTCTTAGTACTATCGGTGTTGCAATTCTCTAATTTAGACAAACCTGATTATAATGTTAAACAGTTTAATTATAGAACCTCACATTGCACTAGTTTATAATTTTTCTTCAGCCAATTTGCCGTTTCAGAAAGGAAGCAAGCAATCCAAAATGTGACATGATCTAGAAATTAAAAGAAAAAGGGAAGAACGAGAAGCAAACTGAGTTAGGTGTCGACAAAGTAGAGGTCACATGTCAACTCATTCGAGGCTCCCTCTCCCTGCACCAAAATACTATGGATTACCATACGATGGGACATGTTTCCTATTATTCATGCCATCCCACCAATTCATGCGCAATGAATATTGACACCACCCATATTTAATTATAGTAAAGTTTATACGTAGGTGATATTCGTGATATGGTGGTAAATTTTCTCCAATCAGATATAGAGGAAAATATTGCCAATGAATAAATATGACATTGCTTAACAACAAGGAAAATCACTTGAAAGTAGATAAATTATGCTCAAAGTAAAATTGTTTACATCAAATTGCAAGCTGTGATACAGGGATAGCTGGCGACAATTGGACTATCACGTTAGCAATTAAAGTGAGAATACGCCCAGAGGATTTGATTGTATTTTTGCTTAAAGGTCTAGGACCACACTTGATTAATGGAACGATTTAGGACTAAAAATATAAATTTTCCCAGTAACGTTTACACACCAACAATTTAGTTAGCTCGTACGCATGGGAGGATCGTTTGACATTTATATTGTTATCTTTTCTGGCCGCAAGGTTCGTGTTGGTTCTATAAGTGGGGAAAAAAGAGAGAAAGAAACTAGGGCAATTGCTATATTGTGAGTATAATATATTACCATTATTCCATCCAATAGGCACTCTAAACAGGAAATAGATTTGCGAAATATATAACAAGAAATATATTCATTTAGATCGTGTTTGACAATCGATATAAAATTCAAGATAGAATAAAAGTTATCCTCTCATGCGTTTGGTATCTACTCAAGACATGATAAAATCATATATAAGAGGAATATAGGCTGGTTAAAATTATCCCACGGGGAGGTGGGATAAAAGTAGGTAGGATTTTTAACATCTATAATAGGAAAGTTATTTTCTTTGAATGACAATCTTATTAAATTAAAAAAATTAAAATTATATTTCGATTTAAAAAATATTTGAATAAATATATAAGATATCAAAATAACAAAAAATAACTATTTAGTTATTTAAATTTACTCTTATTTTAATTTATATATTCGAATTTGATTCTATTTTATAATATAAATTCAATATATATTTTTATATTGATTAAATATTTTATGTATTTTAGTATCTTATGTATATTAGTATAGTTTACTAGTTAATAAAATTTTATTAGAGAATAATGGAAAGGGAAGAAATAAAAAAAAAGTGTTTTAAAATAGAGGAAAATAAAGTAAAATAAGCAAATAAAAATTAAGTAGGCAAGAGTGTCACGAGAGAGTTTTTTCATCCGTGTTTGTAAAATTTTTGGTTCATTTATATTAATATGCTGTTTATACCAAACAATATATATGATATGATATGTATATATGCGACTTTAACGGTTGATATGATATAGTAAAATCCCTAGATTTTTTAGATGAAATTCTAATAAAAAATCTAGACGATTAAACGCAGCCCTGGTAGTTAATTATTTCCTTTGAGTGCTCCCTAGTCGCCTTAACATCTAGCCCATCATTCTTGTTGGCTCTCATGAGTATTGAGAAGATATTACAATTAAATTAATATAATTTATGTAATTAAAAAAAATTAAAATCGGGTAGTTGACCTCGACTTAGCAAAGTCTGGGCCTTTCCTTTTCACTTCTTGTTGTTGGAGTCTACCCCAGCGCATGCTTATTATGGTCATTTCCTTCTCGGCCATATCCCGTGAATGGAGTCCATCGACATGATTTAATTTTGTTTGAACATTCATATTGTTGTCCTTTATGTCCAGGATATTAATATTGTTTGTCTAAAAGCAAGGAGAAGAAAAAAGAAAAGAAGGTATTATCTATATTGCTATAGTGAAGCAAGTCGTTAAAAGACTTCATCCTGATTCAATTCGAATCTCAAGACTTTTAGGATTTAAAACACTTAGGGGTATTCCCTCCTCCTAGGAAGACACATAATCAAAGGGGAAGTTGAGGGAAGTTGGGCATGTAGGCACTAGCACGTTAAAATGAAGGACATAATCTTACTAGCCCACCTAAATTATCAAGCAGGTGGGGCAACCCCAACTTGGAAGTTGACCTGGACTTAGCAAAGTCATTGCTTTGGAGAAGTGGGCCTTTCCTTTTCACTTCTTGTAGTTGGAGTCTTTCTTAGCACGTGCTTATTATGGTCATTTCCTTCTCGGCCTTATCCTGTGAATGGAGTCCACCAACATGATTTGATTTTGTTTGAGTGTTCATAGTGTTGTCCTTTATGTCTAGGACATTAATATCGTTTATCTAAAAGCAAGGACAAGAAGAAAGAAAACAAGTACTAGCTATACTGCCTATAGTAGACCTAAACAAGTGCTTGAAAGGCTTAATCCTAGTTCAATCAAAACCTCAAGACCTTTAGGATGTAAAACACTTAAGAATTATTTTCTTCCCCTGGGAAAGACAAATATACAGAGGAGAACTTAGGGAAGCCTAGGCATGTAGATATCGGCACGTTAAAATGAAGAATGCAGTCCTGTCAGCCCACTAGGGTCACTAGTCAAGCGGGGTAGCCCTGACTTGGAAATTGACCTGGACTTAACAAACTTGTTGCTTAGGAGAAGTGGGCCTCTTCTTTTCACTTCTTGTAGTTGGAGTCTTCCTCTGTGCGTGCTTATTATGGTCATTTCCTTCGTGGCCTTATCTCGTGAGTGGAGTCCACCGACATGATTTGATTTTGTTTGAGCGTTCACATTGTTGTCATTTATGTCCACGACATTAATATTGTTTATCTAAAAGCAATGACAAGAAGAACGAAAAGAAGGTACTAGCTATACTACCTACAGTGGACCTAAGTAAGTCCTTAAAAGGCTTCATCTTGGTTAGGATATAAAATACTTGGGGGTATTCTCTCCTCTTGGGAAAGACAAATATACAGAGGAGAACTTAAGGGAGGTTGTGTGTGTGAACACCGGTATGTTAAAATGAGGAACACGATCCTGTTAGCCCACCTAAGTTACCAGGCAAGCAAGGCAGCCCCAACTTGGAAGTTGACCTTGACTTAGCAAAGTCGTTGCTAGGAGAAGTGGGCCTATCCTTTTCACTTCTTGTGGTTGGAGTCTTCCTCCGCGCATGCTTATTATGGTCATTTCATTCTCAGCCATATCCCATGAATGGAGTCCACCAACATGATATTATTTTGCTTGAGCGTTCATATTGTTGTCCTTTTATGTCCACAACATTAATATTGTTTATCTAAAAGCAAGGTTGAAAAGAAATAAAAGAAGGTACTGGCTATACTGCCTATAGTCCACCTAAGCAAATCCTTATAAGATTTCATCCTAGAAACCGAACCTCGAGACTTTCAGGATGTAAACCACTTAGGGAGTATTCCCTCCTCCTAGGAAAAATAAATATACAGGTGGGAACTTGGGAAAGGTGCAACATATGGGCACTGACACGTTAAGATGAGGAACGCAATCCTATCAGTCCACCTTGATTACCAGGGGCAACCCCAACTTCGGAATTTACCTAGACATAGCAAAGTCAATGCTTAGGAGAAGTGGGCCTTTCCTTGTCACTTCTTGTAGTTGGAGTCTTCCTCAGCACGTGCTTGTTATGGTCATTTCTTTCTCGGCCTTATCCTGTGGAGTTGACCCACATGATTTGATTTTGTTTGGGCACTCATATTATTGTCCTTTATGTCCACAATTTGCTTTTTATAAACTTATAGATTTTAAAAAAGAACTGAAACTAACAAATTTAATGATGGGACATTCATGTTCTAACTTCTTTTCTTCAAGTCTTTTATCGGCTCCCATTCCATGCACCAAAAAACTTATATTATAGGTGTCACTAGTTAGGCAATATTTCCCTTAATCAATGATATGCCTCTAATTAGGAGTAACAAAGTAACCATTGTAATATGCGACTACATTGCTTAACAAGGAACGCAATCATGTCAAAAGAGATAAATTATGATGAAACTCTTAGATTCCCTACATTTAAAAGTAGAATGTGAAGCGTCATTCTTACATTTAGGAAAAAATTTATCCTCCATGACTTTGAAGTTGGTGTATGTCAGACCTCGAACTTCAAAAAATTGCATCCTTCGTCCCCAAATCCGAACTTGCCTTTTGGTACGCTACTCCGCTAACCTTTTTCCTCCACATGTACCATGCACATGGCTTAAGGCTTATAAGTTAACCTTCGCATTTTGCGAGTATTTATACCTCTGAAGGTCCAGAACAAGTAATAGTTGAAGCTTCCTGTAAAGTGGCGGCCAAGCTAGACGCGCCAGTGTTATCTGCTTTTTGACATGTGCTCTTGTTTCTTAAAAAATGGGGTTTCACCCGAATAGTAATAAATCTTTCACCAAAAATGGATTGATGGCATTTTTTTTTTTTTTTTGGTGGAAATAGGTTCTTTAGTGATCTTAAACAGAAATTCACTGGACTTTATAATGAAAATGTACAGTTATTTTAAAATGACAGTATTGGAAATGGGAACTATAATGGAAAATTAAAAGAAAATTATATTGATAAACTTGTAAAAATACATTGGGAATGCGTTTGTGATGGTCCTTTATGATTACACACTGCAACTTTATAACCCGCTGATTACAACTACTCACTAATGGTTACTTTTCTAAATACGGTTACGACGGCATTTTCGAGATTCCCTCCAATTCGTGCACCGTCCTTGTCCACATGCGACTACAACTTCTTAAGTTACTAGGATTCTCATCTGTCATTTAGTATCTTTGCCTTCAATAGCGATCTTCAGTCTATGTTCTTTTCTTCTTTGTGTCCAGCATTTAGCCAATTATATGATAACATGCTATCTATTGGCTTTGTCATCGAATCATAGTATTTGTCGATCATCTAACATCGTCCGTCGATAACTTGATCTACAATTGTCAAAAATCCCGCAGTATAGTCATCAATGAACTTATTTTGCAACTATTGATAACTACATTATGCAGTTGTCAATAACCATACCAATTCCATAAACCAAACACAATTAACAAACTGAATCCTTGAGTTGCTTATTTTCCGGTGTAAATGTATTTTCCTTTAAAATAATGGATTAACACCCTGAAAATAAATTGATCCTAAACTAATTTTTTGATCACGAAAATTCATAAACTAGTACACCTATGACAAATTTACCTCAAATGACCACAAAAATTCTGAAATTAGTACACTTGTGACAAATTTACCTTAAACTAATTTGTTTGACCGTCAAAAATCTCAAACTAGTACATTAGAGGAAGATGGGGATGAAGTAAAGGTAACTGGAGCATCAAGGGTTTCAGGATCAAACATGATGTGGAGAGAATCTTCTTAGCACTAGATTCACCATCTAAGCGCATGGAACAAATTGAGTTACAAATGAAACAATGGATTTGATACCAAAGATTTCTGAAACCCAACTTCCTTTTATGAACTCATATTCTGCTTTTGCTAAACCATCTTCATCATTCTCCTCCATCTGATCAATTCAACATCTTATCCGCCAAACTCCTAAAAAAGTGAAAGAGTATGTGTAGTCCTCCAAGTTTTATTAGCACCCTATTCCAGCTATTGAAAATGAGTACTTTGTTACTCTTCAAATTCATGCAAAGTTTCCAAAACAGTGGACCCAACAAGGATATTCTCATATCCACTATGGAGTTATGCATCTTGCACTAACTTTCCATGGTAAAAAAGTTTTGCCTGTTGTGGCAAGAATGGCCTTATTGGACACTTGATTCCTAAAATACTAGCACGCTTGTATCGGCACTATCCAAAGCACTCTGAATGCTAGGACAATTTTTATAACCTTGTACCCAAATTTCAATGTTACTCTTTCATATCCCCACTTGCTTCCCTTCTTAAAGGTCCATATTCAACTCATCTGAAAACCTCAGACTACTGATTCCATTGCAGTGACACTCCACTACCAAATGGTTTATTGAATACAAAATCATGCCTTGGATCTTAATTTTCGGAATGTAAATGAAGATGCCCTGTTCATCTCCATGCAGAATGACCAGGCTTCCTGCATCCATGTTCCCAAGAAAATTCCCAAAGAAAAGTTGGCCAAGCTACTTCTAGAGACTTGGATCACCAACTATGAGAAGCTGCACCAAAACAATAAGCCTCTCCAATCTTTAGATTCTGAATTCGTAAAGAAAAAAGATGGCACTGTTGCCATCAAATTCAGCAAAGAAAAGGAAGAAAGCCCTTCCATTTTCCATACTTTGTTTATGATCGAGCCTTGTGTCCTAGAATCGATCTCTAAGCTAGATTCAAAAAAGCTTGTCAAATACTTCCAAAGTAATGGAAATCCTACCCATTACTATAAAGACTATCATGATCATTGTTTTTGGGATCCTTTCCATTAGTATTCCTATTGCACAAACTCTCCTGATGAAGTAGACTCGGCTACAAAGCCCAAGCGAAAAACCCAAAAGGCTAAAGATGGCCTATACCAGAGGTATTTGAGCGGAGATCCCTCTGTTGATACTCTTGGTGAATGTGATAAGTTTCAGTTCATGGTTTTTTATACCCCATCACCACCAACTTCTTATATAGCATCTCCACTTTCAACTTTACCTTTGCCACTTTCGCCTCCTTCCTCACACCCCATAAAAAACTAGCCATCTCTCCATTCTACAAACCAATCCTCAAATGGGTGAAAAAGAATTCATACCCACTTGAACTTCCAGGTGAAACACTACCTAGCCAGGAAACTCAAAAGAAGGCTAACCCTTCAATTTTCATGTTCCAAGATATAGATTTTCCTCCTCTTGTGCAAGAAAGCTCTAAGCTTTCTTTTCATACTACTAAAGAATTCATTGATCCTCAGAAAAGATATCATCATGTCCCAAAAATCCCTACTTCCACTAATGTGGATGAATATGGAAGGCAAAAGAGAACTCCTATTGCCGAAGCTATCCTGAATTGAAAATCAAAAACTCTTTTGGCACACAACAATGCTTTCAAAAAAATCGATTCCAAAATCTTTGATGTACAAAGAAATCTTAAGAGAAATGATGAAACCACTAAGAAGATGTTTTTAGACTTCCAGAAAAGGCTTCATGTCCTGGAATCTGGACAACATTTGGGATATCATTATCACCAAAGCCCAAAGGTAGAAATAGAGAAACTCAAGAAGCAAATCCAACTTCTTGAATAAGGAAGATTCAAACCTTCTGATCCATTTCCTACTTTGCCCAGAACTAAGTATTCTCTTCCGACCTCAAATACTTTGATCTTTGCTACAATTGCAAATACCTCTACCAGACGTAGCATTGATGTGGTAGAAATGAGAAATCGCCTCAAAGAAATGGATTGACTAAGAAAGGAAAAAGGGAAAGAAAAGATTCTTGAGGAATATTTGATTCTACAAGGGAAAAACTAGACTAAATGATGCTCTCCAATCCGTTGGAATCATTCTTAAGAGATTTGAGCAATCAAGAAATACGACCTGATCCTATTGTCTTGAAAAACCATGATCAGCCTTGTCCAGATCCAATTCTTCCGATTGACTCAGATTCAGAATCAGAACCAGAACCAAACTCCGCATCTCTCTCATATTCCTCCTCCTTTTCAATTCCTCATATTGAATCCTTTCCTATTGTGCTAGCTACTTCTTTGATATTCATGGCTAACCCACCAGCTCAAGAAATAGAATCGAATCCTTCAGAACTAGAGGTTATCCAACCAAATAATCCATCCCAAGCTCCCACATTCTCTAAACAGTTCTTTACTGTTGATGACATTTCTTATTTCAAATTTCCAGAATGATTTGAAGAATTTCATACTTGGCTAAACACTCAAACTCTTACAAATCATGACAAGTATGATGTTCTCCTTGGATTTGTCATAGGGTTTACAGGTTGCCTCAAACATTGGTGGCAATCGGTTATAGAACAAGATCAAGCGCAATTTATGCTCTCAGTAGCTTTGGCCAAACTATTACTCTTATCTTTCTTTTCTTCATTGGCAAACCTACTGATCTCCATGACTTTGAAATGAGTGAGTGCTTTGAAAGAAAATATTGTTCTCTCCAAAAAATGCATCTCAATAAGCATTATCGAGAAATGCTCAAACTCTTCTACGGCCTTGGAGCTAATGCATATCTGAAATAGGTTTTTCTAGCCTTTATTCCTAGAGAGTTATCCCAACAAGTTGAGAGGTCATTTCTTAACAAGCAAAAGAGAATTTCCATTGGGAGAAATACTGCAAGAGATCCATTTGTATCTTGATAATTTGTGTCTAAGGTGCAAGATGATGAAAACCTACCTCAAGGATAATCAAGAACTTGATGGAGCCTGTTCGCACTAGAATTTAAAGATCAAATGTTCAAAAAAGGATTTATGATGGCTCTTGTGGAAAGTACTCGAAAAAGAAGAAGCATTTCAAGAAATACAATGGTGAAAGATCCAAGCATAGATCTAAGCATTTTCGAAGAAAGAAAAAAGGGTGATTCCTCTGAAGAAGAAAAGACTGTTCAAACCGCAAGAAATCAACCTGATGCTTCATTTGTAACAAGAAGGGTCATTTTGCCAAGAACTGCTCTCAGGCGAAAAAAGATTAAAACCACTTGATACATGACATTGAAATGGTATCTCTCTTGAAAATGATGATGTTGAATCATTGTTCTCCATTAATGAAGATCCATCTAAACAAGTCCTCTATGTCATCCCTTGTTACTAAACTCCCAGTGAAATTAATTCTAATTTAGACTCTGAAGATCTTTTTCATATATCCCTAACCTCCGTAGAATAAGAACCCAGTATATATTCTAGTCAAGTTCATTGTCCTCATCTTCCTATCAAAATTTTCACCTTAAAGTTTGCAAAACCTATTGCAGTTATTGCCCTTATTGATACTGGTGCTAGTTTTTCAATTTTAGATACTAAAGTTCTTCCTGAAGAATACTAGACATCTTGTGTTCAGTATTTCAATTCTATCTCAAGAGATACTTTCTCTACAGATGTGCCGACTACGTTAGTAACTATCCAATTCTTTCCTCAGTGTTCTATAACTACTAAAGTTTTTGAATCTAGTCTTCCCAATAAAGATTTGATCATTGGTTGAGACATTATAACTCAAATTCCTCAACTCTGAATCATTCCTAGAAAAAGCCTAATGCATAAAGACCAATTCTATGAATTTGTCAATATCCAAAGGCTTTTCTTTATTAAGATGAGTTTGCTAGATTCAATCATGCAAAAGTTGCTCAAATCCTACTTAGAATCTCATTTCGAATTCTCTCATAAATGCCTCCATCCATTGTGGAAAAATCCAAAATTCTTTGTTCGTCTTCATTTCAAAAAGAATGAGGATATAAGTCCTACCAAGGCGAGTCACATAGGAATGAGCCCAGAACATCTTGCTTCAGCTCAAAAGGAATGCTAAGAGCTATTGCAACAAGGCTTTATTGAAATATTGGATTATTAGTAGGCCTGCGAAGCTTTTTATGTCAACAAACGAGCTGAGCAGAACATAGGAAAAATGCGGTTAGTAATAAACTACTAGCCCCTCAACCTCTTCTTCCAAGATGATAACTTCCTTTTGCCTTCTTGAAACTCTCTTTTTGCTGGATTATCGAAAGCCCACATCTGTTCCAAATTCGATCTAAAAATCAGATTTTGGCAACTAGGCATTCATCCTGAAGACGGACCCAAGACAGGGTTCTATATTCCAAATCAGCATTTTCAATGGAAGGTCCTCTCTTTTGGTCTCAAAGTAGCCCCCTTTTTGTTTCAAAAAAACATGTGTCACATCTTTCAGCCAATCCTGCCAAATGCAGCAGTTTACATTGATGACATATTACTTTACAGTCTTGATGAAAAATCTCACCGTCGGCTTCTCAAGCAGTTTGCAAAAATTGTAAAGAAATATGGAATCATGCTCTCTTAAAGAAAGATGAATATTGCCCAAATAGAAATTGAATTTCTTGGTATGCACCTCAATAAATATGCGTACTATTCGGGGCCACACATTGTTTATGAATTGTTGAAGTTTCCACAAGAAAATTACACAACAAAGAAAGTTCAGCAATTTCTTGGGATAATTATTTATCTCAAAGACTTTGTTCTCAACATTACCAAATTGCTGATCATGTTGCAAATAATGCTGAAAAAAAAAAAAAAAAACCCTCTTCCTTGGGGTAAAGTTCAAACTAGGGCAGTAGTAGAGTTAAAAGAAATCATGTTGACTCTTCTCTTGTTGCAAATCCCATCTACGAGGAAGAGAGTCCTTCATATTGATGCTAATGATCAATATAGGGCAGCCATACTATTTGAAGAAATTGAAGGTAAGCGAAATCTTTGCGCTTACAAAAGTGGAAAGTTTTCCCAAACTGAGATGCATTACCATTCCACGTTCGAGGAAATTTTGGTGATAAAAAATGGAATAAAAAATTTCGAGTTCCATCTTATTAGCTATCATTTTCTGGTAGAATTGGATATGGCATCTTTTCCCTAGATGACCAAATTCAAATAGAAGTAAATTCTTCATTTTCAACTGTTCCAATGGGCTGAATGGTTTTCAAAATACTCTTTCAAAACCAAACACATTATTGAAAAGAGGAATGTGCTTACTGATTTTCTATCTAGGCCAAAGGCATTAGCAGAAATTAATATGTATATCATGAAGCATGCTTTTCATATTTTTCATCGTCAAGAAAAGTGCAAGATCAAAAGAATGTGAGATTGGCCAAGTTTGATTACTCGCAAGAGATCATTGAGAAGGTTAAACTCACTGAAAATCTCGATAATCTCATATGACAATGCCACACGGATCTATCCAGACTCCATGGAGACTCGATCCTTTATCATTTTGGATTAAATCCTAGGTATCCATTCATACATCCTTTAATTTAGAAGGAATATGATTTTCTTGATAAACTTTGATGGTTGTTGTGGTACTTAACCATTAAGTACTTATTAGCCATTGAGTTTCCCACCAGAAAGTTCATTGCTAACTTAACCAAAATATTTGTGCCTAGCCGAAACATTGAAATGAAAAGTGATAGGAACCTGTGACAGCCCAAGAGGCGGTGCACGGGGAGGAGGGATGGAGGTGTGTCCACACCTCAGTCCCCGGACGTGCGTAAGGAGGTGGTGTGTCTCCTGTCCCATATCACTTAGGGAGGAGTCCTAGGCTAGCTTATGAGGCTTGGGTCTCTCTAATTGTACATACGCGTTTTCTTGGAGTAGTATAGGCTGCCCTGAAAAGAACAAAACTATGAGGACTTAATGTCAAAAGTGGATAATATGTGTATAGTGGAGACCCGAGTCCTTACACATACTACCCCAAGAAAATGCATATGTACAATTAGAGGGACCCAAGCCTTATAAGCTAGCCTAGGACTCCCCCCCCCCTAAGCGATGTGGGACAAGAGATGCGCCACCTCCTTTGCGCACATCCGGGGACTGAGGAGCGGATGCATCGCCATCCCTCCTCCCCACGCACCGTCGCTTGGGCTATCACAACATTATCTTTGCCTTTTATAGGTATTAAGAGGTCACAAAAAAACAAAGACCATATTCACGAGTCTTAAAACAAATAAAGGTTTCAGAAAATTTAGTCGAGAATTATTCTATGTGATATGAACAGTGACCGTGAATAGTGATTTTCCTTGTACGCTACAGTGACCTGCGCTGCAGTTGTTGGAGAAAACTTCCTTATTTGTTTTGAAGTTGACAAAACGTTTCCATCAGTCTAGTCTGAAGACTTGCAGACTCTATCACCAAAGTCTAAGGACCTCCAGACTCAAGATTTAAAGTCTACCCTCACTGATAGTTTCCAGACTGACGAAGAAAAGTTTATCCAAAGAAGAAGATTTATCCAGATGTGATTATGTCTTTAAGGATATGGTTCATACGGTTAAAGAAGATCTCACGGTTAGAGATAGCATTTCGTGATCAATTATTCTTATTAAAATCAATTCGAATAATTAGATCCGTTGATTGGCGAAGTATACTTGGAAGGTTCTACTTATGGAAACCTAGATATTGATTGTATGGGCGAGCAGGATTGGTAGGCTATCTTCACATTCCTTAAATAACTCGAGATCTCCCTAATTGATTATGTCCAACGTGTAGATTGGAAGAACTCCTTTGGAAGGTGCCAACGGTTACAATGGCATGGAGGAGTAAATAAGGTAGACACTCTAGTTATTCGAGTGTGTGCGAGAAATAAAAATTCCAAAGTCTGAAGCTCCTTGTTCTTTGCTATTTCAATCACTGAGCTTAAATTGTACTCAAAAGAGAGATCAAATACTTGTGAGACCTTGAGGAAGTGTAGTAGAGTCTCTACACTGTGGAATCAAGGACGTGAGACTGTAAAATCTCTTTTGGTTCTTAGTGGAATCCAGCCAGTGGGCTGTCAGTGCGGGAGAGTGGACGTAAGCTTGGTCTAAGCTGAACCACCATAAACTTTGCGTTTCAATTCTCTTTCCCTAAACTCTTTACTTTAATTCGTAGTATTATATAACTGTTACGGTCTTTTATATTTTCAATCTACTATTCTCAAAAGACGAATTAAGTTGTTAACTCTTGCAAAAATTTCTTTAACACCTATTTACCCCCCCCCCCCTCTAGGTGTTCCTACTAGCCCTATCAATTGGTATCAGAGCTTGTGTACTCATTGAATTGAAGTGTTTTTACTTCTGAGTTAAAGATCTATAGCTAGTATGTTGGCTCCAGGATTGGTTGAAGGCCAAAGCAACACCAGACCACCTTACTTCGATGGAATGGAATACAGCATATGGAAAAAAACAAGATGAAAGCATTCTTAAGATCGAAACATCCTCTGGAATGGGATGTAGAAGAAAAATGAATCTTTCCTAAAGCTGCATCAGTCTCAGAAAGAGGAAAAGAAGTTGCAGATGCAAGCGAGATGACTCAAGAAGAAATAACCAAGAGACAAGCGCTTGATGCTAAAGCAATTTACTCTTTATATTGTGCATTATCTCCTACTGAGTATAACAGAATATCTTCTTGTGAAACAACCAAAGAAGTTTGGGATAGGCTGCACATTACTTATGAAGGAACTAATCGAGTAAAAGAAACAAGGATTAATATTTTACTCGGACAGTATGAAGCCTTCAAGATGAAGCCAGGAGAATCTATCACTGATATGTTTAGTCGTTTTACTAAAATCGTAAATGGTCTAGAATATCAGGGACAACCAATCTCAGGACCAATGAAAGTCAACAAATTGCTGCATGGACTCTCCAAAAATTGGAATCACATAAAGACTTCAATAAGGGAAACACAAAGGATCATGCCGTTTTCTGTAGATGAACTAGTTGGCACACTTCAATCCTATGAAGTGGAGCAAATCCATGAGGAGGAAGATCCTAAAGGTAAGAAGTCAATTGCTTTGAAATCTAATGATGATTCTGATGTTACGGATTCTGAAGATGATATGGACAATGAAGAGTTAGCCCTTATGATAAAGAGGTTCAGGAACTGAACAAAAAGGGAAGAAGATTCAATTGGAAGAAACAAAGCACTCAAAAGTTTCAAAACAAATCAACTGAGGATGATGAAGCCAATAAAGATGTGATCTATTTTGAATGCAAGAAAAATGGACATATCAGACCCAATTGTCCTCTATTGAAGAAAAAGAAAAGAAAAGGTGAGAAATACAGGAATGCTCTTAAAGCAGAGACATGGAGTGACACTGAATGCGAAGAAAGTGATGAATATTATGCCAACATTTATCTAATGGCAAAATCAGAATCAAACTCAGACTCTAAGATAGATACAAACTCAAACTCAGACAGTGAAATCGAGGTAAGCAATCTAAAAATTCCTACTAAAGTCTCGAAATACATTGATGAGCTGTGTCTTAGTCTCAAAACCTATCTTAAGAGGATTTCCGAGCTAAAAAAATGAGAATTCAACACTGAAGCAACAGGAAAATTTTTGGAAAGAGAAGTTTGAAAATTCAAACAAAAATTTTACTATTTTAAGAGAAAATGTAGACACTCTTTCAAAAGAAAATAAACTTTTGAAAAATGACATTTTAATAGGATCTGAAAAGCTTGAAAAGATTCTTTTTGTACAAAGACCTTATTTCAACAAATCAGGATTGAGAATGACTTCAAAAACTATTCCCCTAATTGATTTTCCAAAAGTGAAGGAACGAATCAAACAAAGACCTACAAAAACTTTTTACAGAAATCATTTTCAAAAAGTTTTATAAAACCTGTTGGCTGAAGTACTCTCAAATGTTCAAAGTGCAATAGCTCACAACACTTTGAGAAAGAATGTCATATGGTTTGGAAACCTATAATGGGCAAAGACTGCATATTGCACTAACTCCTCTGGACCCAAGAAAACGTGGGTACCCAAGAAAGCTTGAGGTTCTTTTTTAATTACAGGTCGCTATCAAGAAAAATGTTAAATGGTATTTGAATAGTGATTGTTCAAGGCATATGACTGGAGATTCAAGTTGTTTTATAAAACTTGTTCAAATGAATGGTGGAAAAGTCTCTTTTGGTGGAAATAGCAAAGGAAAAATTGTTGGGTGTGGAACTGTAAAGATTGGAAATCTCACAATCAACAATGTCTCCTTAGTAGAAGGACTAAATTACAATCTACTTAGCATTAGTCAACTGTGCGACACTAGATTCAAAATCAACTTCCAAGAATGAGTATGTTCGGGAACTAGTAAAGATCTATCTCAATCTTTTACTAGACGAAGACATGGGAACATCTATTTTTTGGATATAAAACCAGAAAAATCTCAATGTCTAATTTCAATTCAAGATGAAGCAAATATGTGGCATCGAAAACTCGGTTATGTCAACATGAAGCAAATTGCTAAAATCTCTTCCAAGAACCTTGTTCGTGGTCTGCCCAACCTGAAGTTTCAAAAATCTAACTTATGCACACCATGTGTGTTGGGAAAACATGTTAGAAGTTCTTTTAAACCAATAAATCAAGTTTCTACTAATCGTGTTTTGCAGCTTCTGCATATGGATCTCTTTGGAACAACCAGAATTAAAAGCATTGGTGGAAAGAAATATTGCCTAGTAATCGTGGATGATTATTCTCGATTTACTTGGGTTCACTTTCTAGCAAGTAAGTCTGAAACCTTTTCTCATTTTTCAAAGTTTGCAAAGAAAGTTCAAAATGAAAAAGGATATGATATTTCAAGCTTACGGACAGACCATGGAGGTGAGTTTGAAAATTAAGACTTTGCAAAATTTTGTGATGAATCAAGTTTTCAATATGTTTCCTCTTCTCCATACACTCCAGAACAAAATGGAGTTGTGAAAAGAAAGAATAGATTTCTGCAAAAAATGGCAAGAACTCTTTTAATAGAAAGTAATATTTATTCTCGTTTTTGGGCTGAAGCAGTTTCTATAGCATGCTATATTATTAACAGAATATTCTTAAGGCCTATTTTGGAGAAAACTCCATATGAGTTATTCAAAGGAAAGATGCCAATTATTTCTTACTTTCATATGTTTGGTTGCAAATGTTTTGTTTTGAAAAATGCAAATAATTGAACTGGTAAGTTTGAAGAAAAATCAGACCAAGGTATTTTCCTTGGCTACTCAACCACAAGCAAAGCTTACAGAGTATTCAACAAGAAGACTCAGTTCGTGGAAGAATCTATGAATGTCAAGTTTCAAGACTCTTTACAAAACCAACCGATTTAGACTCAACCTGAAGAAGTTGAATCTGCTCCAGACTTTACAAAGTCTACCTCCCCTGAAGCAGCTCAGAGCTATGAAAGTCAACAACGAATGGAAATTGAAAAACCAACTGAAGCGGAAGATCATCAAACTGTCAGACCGACCAGTAACTGGAAGCACAAATCTAGTCATCCCAAAGAACTCATCATCGGTGACATTGATGAAGGGATTCGCACCAGATCCAAAAAGCAAGAAGAGTCTAGCGTCGTGGCACTTATCTCTGAAATAAAACCCAAAAGCATAGAAGAAGCTTTAGCTGACGAAAGTTGGATTGAAGCAATGCAAGAAGAACTTAGACAGTTCAGCATTAATGTTGTATGGGAATTAACTCCTAAACCAAAAGGTAAATCCATTATTGGAGCAAAATGGGTTTTCAGGAACAAGATGAACGAAAAAGGAAAAGTGGTCAGGAACAAAGCAAGACTTATGGCTAAAGGATAAACGCAAGAAGAATGGATAGACTATGATGAAACCTACGCACCAGTAGCCAGGTTAGAAGCAATTAGATTATTACTTGCTTTTGCCTATTACAAAAATTTCAGGTTATTCCAAATTGACGTCAAGAGTACATTCCTAAATGGGTTCATCCAAGAAGAAATCTATGTGGAACAACCTCCCGGATTTGAAGATCCAAAGAAACCAGACTCAGTATTCAGACTGAAAAAAGGCTCTATATGAATTAAAACAAGCACCCCGAGCATGGTATGATAGGTTAAGTAAGTTTCTAATTCAAAACGGTTTTGTTAAAGGAAAAGTGGATACTGCCTTGTTTATTAAAAGAGAAGGTAAAAAAATTTTACTTGTTCAAATCTATGTTAATGATATTATATTTGGATCACCTAACGAAAACCTGTGCAAGAAGTTTTCTAAGTCTATGCAGGATGAATTTGAGATGAGCATGATGGGTGAATTATCTTTCTTTCTCGGTTTACAAGTGAAACAATTGAAGGAATGAATTTTCATTCACCAAGAAAAATATGCAAAAGAACTCATTAAAAAGTTCGGATTGGAGAATTGCAAAAAGACAGAGATACCAATGTCAAGTTCTTCGAAGCTGGACAAAGATGAAGAAGGAAAGAAAGTTGACCAAAAGCTCTACAGGAGTATTATTGGCTCACTTCTTTATCTTATTGCCTCTAGACCTAACATTTTGTTTAGTGTTTGTGTTTGTCAGATCCCAAAGAATCTCATCTAAGTGCTGCAAAACGCATCATCAAATACGTTGCAATTACTTCAAGTCTAGGTCTGTGGTATCCCAAAGAAGGAGATTTTACTCTCCTTGGATATTCAGACGCAAATTTAGCAGGTTGCAAAGAGATAGAAAGAGTACCCCTAGTACGTGTCAATTGCTAGGAAACAGGATAATATCATGATTCTCAAGAAAGCAAAGTACTGTAGCTCTTTCAACAGCAGAAGCAGAGTATGTGGCCCTTGGAAGTTACTGTTCTCAAATCTTATGGATAAAACAATAACTGAGAGACTTTGGAATAGAAGATTCATGCACCGAGATCAAATGTGACAATACCAGCGCAATTAATCTCACAAAAAATCCAATTCTTCATTCAAGAGCAAAGCACATAGAGATTCGACATCACTTTATTAGAGATCATGTTCAAAATGGAGAAGTTATGATTCATTTTATTGATTCAAAGAATCAACTGGCAGACATATTTACAAAGCCACTCGAGAAAAGCCTATTTGAGTCTATTTGGACCAGACTGGACATCACATCTATTATCTAGTAAAGTCTGAAGATGTTCAGACTCAGAGGTAAAGTCTGAAGATACTCAGACTCAGAAGACCAAGAGTTACGACTGTAAGTTATTTATATACTAGTAATTTAATTTTTGGTTAAAGACTTGAAAAGGTACGGTTACTTATTAATTGCTAATTGATTGAAATTATCTTTCCAAGTTTTTCTTTTTCAAAAAGGCAGTTATCAATTTTGAAAAAGACAGTTATTTATTTTCAAAAAGGAAGTTATTCTTTTTCGAAAAGATATTGTTATTTTTCCTATTATGACGTTTCGTTTACTTCGCTTCACTTGCTTTAGATACTATTGAAATCTGTCTTCTTTGTTTTCACTATCAAAACCCTAAAATACAGAACTCCCACTTGCTCTCACTTTCACTATAGTTTAATCCAAAAAGTTTTCATCTTTTCGAGCAAGCTTGTGAATTTCTTCCTAGAATCGACAATGTCTTCGAGAAAGTCATCAAGAATTGCAAGCAGGGGACCACGACATATGCCAGAGGGTCCTACACACTTCGACTTGATCGAAGAGGAAGATTCTTCTCCACTACAGCAACCAAGTAAGCAACAACCTTCTCAGCAACGTCAGTCTCCTCCACCGACTCAACCATAAGAGGAAATTTTGGAGGAAGTTGAACTAGTAAGAACGTTAACTCTTAAAGTCGCTTTTAAGCTTTACTCTAGGTTGAAAAGAGAAGGAACTACCATGTCCTTGATTGATGAATACCTGAGAGAGAGAGGATACAAAAATGAGACTCCTTTTCTACGCGATATGGAGAGAATGGGTATTGCAGAAAAGGGATCGGCGGAAAAAGCTTTTGCTAGTTTTCCTAGTGACCCGCGCTTTGGTACTGCTAATCAACCTCAAGGACAGGATGACGATGACCGAATGTTTACCCACTTTCAGCCTAGAACAGGAATTGCTGCAAATGTTGTTAGCGATGGTTCAAGTCTTTTCCAATCGAAGAATCATAAGAGGGTTTATCTGAATCTGATGAAGAGATGGGTCATGAACCCTAGGAGTGTCGATTTTGATTTCCTTGATTCGGTGAAAGTAAATCTGCAAGAGAAGTTCGCTCTACTACAATTGGAGCGCTTTTGTTTTGAATCCTCTGTTGCTTATCCAGAACTCACAGCTTACTTTTACTCGAACCTATCTTTCTTGGATGCAAACAGTTTTTCTTTTACTGTGAGGCGGAGTATCTTGTGGATATGGATACTTTGGCTGACATAATTGGGGTGGAAAGAGCGTGTTTCCAACCAATTAGCGTATCTGTTGCTCATGCTACTCTGTCATTGGTGAAGGATCGAGATGCTGAAGGCAAGATTTCCTATTCCAGGATGAATGCCACCAACATTTTGCTGCAAGATTGTGATCAACTGCGTCCGACCAAAGTCAACATCCAAGACCGATGTCTCTCGATCTGAAGCAAAATTGATGCATGCTATCAACATTGGCTACAAATTCTCTTTGCCTCACACCATCATGTTCCACATGTACAAAACTGTTGTGAAAGATAAGGGACAACTCCCTTACTCTACTCTCGTCATGCACCTCTTCAGACACTTTAAAATCCATATCCCTGCACCATTATGCTTGACAAGCATTTCTCCAATGGTGATTGGATTTAAAATGGTCACAAAGATGCAGTTGAAAGAACTCAACAAGGTGTTAGAGCGGATGAAGGAGAAGTCTCCCATCAAAGCAAAACAAGACTCTGCTGCAACAAATAGGAAAGGCAATGAGCCCATGAATGCTCCAGTAAAGAGGAAGAGAACCCTCATCTTGCAGGATGAAGAGGATGAGGATGCAATGACTCTTTCAGCCTTATGAAATTTGAAGAGTTTTGTTAGCTTTCAGGAGATAAGAGAAGAGCCAGAAGAAGGAGAGAAGGAGAGAGAAGAGATAGAAAAGGAAGATGAAGAACAGAGGAGGACAGAGGAAGAAGGAAGAGAAGAGGAAAAAAGGAGAGAAGAAGAAGAAACAGATCGAGCAGAAGAGAGAGACCAGGGTCCAAAAGACTCTTTTGAGCCAACCTTGGCTGTCTCTTTATCAAGTGACTCTGAGATGGCTGACACTGGAACTGCTGGAGCACATGATGCAGACAAACATCACTCTGAAGTTGAAGCTGCACTTGAAGAAGATTTGTCTACTTCACCTAGAAGCAAACAAACAGGGGGAGTTGTTGTGCAAAAAAGTACTTCTTCACCTATCTTTACTAGTGATGTGAGTCGCTCCGCTACAAATCCAGAGGATGTGTATGCCTCTCATTTTCCAGAAGCATCCATTCATAGTCATGATGGACAATTTGTTGAAGATCCTTCCATTCTCAAAACCCCTGGACTTGATTCGGCTGGACCTAGTGCTGAAACAGCTCAAACAGCAGACTTTTCAAGACTGCTAGAGATTCTACTGGATGTAAGGAAACAGCAATATGCTATGGGTTATGAGATGTAGGATCTCAATAACGCTTTCATGGCCACTTCAGTGTCTTTGCACGATCAATTGAACGCCCTGAAGAATCGAGTGCAGACTACTGTGCAGGGTGAAGAATTCCAGTCACTGAAGCAAATTTTTGAAAGGCTTGAGAAGACAATGAATTCTATGGGAGAGTTCGAGCTTGTTTGCCTTCCAAAACAACCATGATTCTGACTCCATTTTCAACAACTCTTTTTATTTGTTCTCCACTTTTTGCTGTTGACAAAAACGGGGGAGAAGTTTGATGCAGATTTGGATTTTTGACTTCTGGTTTGGATTTTTGGACTTATTATGTGTTTGGATGCGGTTTGACTGTTTGGACTGTTGATTTGATCTTTTGATGCTTGCAGTAACTTAAGCTATGTTAATGACTATGGCAAGGATAGTTGTTTTGTAGATCTAACACGTTTTCTATTATTGCAGAATCGCTATTCAAATCTACTTAGTTTTTTTATGAAATATATTGTTTTGCTTAAGTTTTGTTTTGCAGAACAAAAGTATTCACATCTGCAGGAAAGTTTTGTCACCATCAAAAAGGGGGAGATTGTTGGAGAAAACTTCCTTATTTGTTTTGAAGTTGACAAAACGTTTCCATCAGTCTAGTCTGAAGACTTGTAGACTCTATTGCCAAAGTTTGAAGACCTCCAAACTCAAGATTTAAAGTCTACCATCACTGATAGTTTCTAGACTGATGAAGAAAAGTTTATCCAAAAAAGAAGATTTGTACAGATGCAATTATATCTTTAAGGATATGGTTCGTACGGTTGAAGAAGATCTCACGGCTGGAGATAGCATTTCGTGATCAATCATTCTTATTAAAATCATTCGAATAATTAGATCCATTGATTGGTGAAGTATACTTTGAATGTTCTACTTATGGAAACCTAGATCCTAATTGTATAGGCGAGCAGGATTGGTAGGCTATCTTCACATTCCTTAAATAACTCGAGATCTCCCTAATTGATTCTGTCCAACGGATAGATTGGAAGAACTCATTTGGAAGGTGCCAACCGTTACAATGGCATGGAGGAGTATATAAGGAAGATGCTCTAGTTATTTGAGTGTGTGCGAGAAATAAAAATTCCAAAGTCTGAAGCTCCTTATTCTTTGCCGTTTCAATCACTGAGCTTAAATTGTACTCAAAAGAGAGATCAAATACTTGTGAAACCTTAAGGAAGTGTAGTAGAGTCTCTACACTATGGAATCAATGACGTGAGACTATAAAATCTCTTTTGGTTCTTAGTGGAATACAGCCAGTGGGCTGTCAGTGGGGGAGAGTGGACGTAGGCTTGGTCTAAGCCAAACCACTATAAACTTTGCGTTTCAATTCTCTTTCCCTAAACTCTTTACTTTAATTCGTAGTATTATATAACTGTTACAGTCTTTTATATTTTCAGTGTACTATTCTCAAAAGACGAATTAAGTTGTTAAGTCTTATAAAAATTTCTTTAACACCTATTCACCCCCCTCTAAATGTTCTTACTAGCCCTATCAGCAGTAACCTTGTTATAAGCTTATCTTTCGTCTTGGCAGTTGTAATTATAGTCTGAATCATGAGAGTTATGCCTTGCAAGCTATTCTTCCTAGTAGCGTTGCTCAAGCTCTGAAAGTCTAATGTCAGAAGGACTGTAGGTGATTTCTCTTTGTGCTATCATGGCATTCCACATATTTATTTCGCTTGAGGAGCGTCTTTCTTCATGGATCATGAAGGGTCTTGGAGTGTTGGTAGGCATGACTGGCTGGTTACAGTTTAAAATTTGAGCATAATGGAAGACTATGTTGGGGTCTAATCCAAGGGATAAGGACAAATGTCCTTGATCATAGTGGTCTTGAGAGAAAGGGCCTCCCTACTAGGCATAGGATGCCTAAGCATAGGATTCTTGGGAGGACTGTGCAGGATCGTCTATATCTGTCATTTCTTGCTCTTGTGATGGAGGTGTCCTTGCCTAGTTCTGTGCTTGATTGAATTCCTATAGTGCTTGTCTTGCTGCAGGTGCAAGTCCATAATGATCCCATGAGATAGGTATTAAGTAATTCCATACATGGTTCGCTTTTCTTGACATAAGACTCTTTGGAGTTATCTGTAGTTGTACTCAATAGATCCAACGCAATCAGGGAAGAATTTGTAAATACAGGCTTCCTTAAGATGTGGTTGAGGTATGTCGGTTGTGGTCCCTACTCCTTCTGGTGCATCAGCAATAGTGCCATTATTTCATACAAAAGCCCATGGTCGGTGGAGAAACACAATGGTGTGTATCTTTGGTTCTGGTTGGACAATTATTAGTTCTTACTAGAAGAGATGCTTCCAATAAGTAGGATAATAGAACTAATTAAGTACAACCAAGAGGTTTTGTGATGGCCCAAGCAGTGGTGCGCGAGGAGGAGGGATGGCGGTGCGTCCGCGCCTCGGTTTCCGAATGTGCGCAAGGAGGTGGTGCGTCTCTTGTCCCACATCGCTTAGGGGGGAGTCATGGGCTAGCTTATAAGGCTTAGGTCCCTCTAACTATACATACGTGTTTCTCTTGGGGTAGTATGGGCTATCCCAAGAAGAACAAAACCGTGAGGACTTGGTGTCCAGAGCGGATAATATGTATACAGTGGAGACCCGGGTCCTTACAAGTGGTATCAGAGCCGACTCTTGATCGCGTGTGGGGTCACAGTGAGGACGCTATGCTCCTAAGGGGTGGAGAGTGTGACAGCCAAGCAGCAGTGCTTGGGGAGGAGGGATGGTGGTGCGTCCGTGCCTTGGTCCTCAGACGTGCGCAAGGAGGTGGCGCATCTCCTGTCCCACATCGCTTAGAGGGGAGTCTTGGGCTAGCTTATAAGGCTTGGGTCCCTCTAACTATACATATGCATTTTATTGGGTTAGTATGGGCTGCCCTAAGGATAACAAAACCGTGAGACTTAGCGGGTGCATGACAAACCAAAATTTCTATTCCATAAACAATTTTTCTATTCAAAACTTGTTTCTGGAATATAAATTCGTTTGATAAAATTATTTCATTTTTCTATTTCTGAAATAGATTTTTGTTCCAAAAATATATTTGGAATAGAAATCAAAAGTAAAAATTTTCTATTTTTCTATTTCCAAAACAAAAATGAGAAATAAAAATTATTCTCATCGTTCGTCCTTTGCTACGAATTGGTCATCCATCCGTTGCCGCCAACCACTATCCATCGATCGCTGCCGCCCCGGTCGCCGGCCGCCGCCTCCGCCGTTCGCCGGTCATTGGTTGCCGGTCACCAGTCGCTGCCCCTAGTTTCTAGTTGTCGCCCGCTGCCGCTGCCCGCCACCAGTCGCCGGCCACCGCCATTCGTCCACTGCGGATCTCCATCCACTGCCGTCCGCTAGTTGTCGACCATCGGCCGCCGCTGCCGTTGCCGCCGTTCGTTGGCCACCACCGTCCGCCAATTGCTGACTGCTGCCGCCGAAAGGGGGAAATTTTGTGTCTGTTATCAAATGAATTTCTATTTTTAGAGTAGAAATTTTGTGTCATTATCAAACAAGTATTTTTGCTTAGAAACTCATCTAGAAATAGAAATAGAAATAAATAAATAAATAAATCTATTTCTCTTCCAGAAATCAATTTCTGGCCAGAATGATTATCATTCGCACCCTTAGTGTCCAAAGCGGACAATATGTGTACAATAGAGGCCCGGGTCCTTACAGGTGGTATTAGAGCCAACCCCCGACCGCGTGTGGAAACACAGCGAGGACGATGTGCTTCTAAGGGGTGGAGAGTGTGACAGCTCAAGTGGCGGTGCGTGGGGAGGAGGGATGGCAGTGCGTCCACGCCTCGATCCCCGGATGTACGCAAGGAGGTGGCACGTCTCCTGTCCCACATCGCTTAGGGGGAGTTCTAGGCTAGCTTACAAATTTTGGGTCCATCTAACTGTACATACGCGTTTTCTTAAGGTAGTATGGGCTGCCCCGAGAAGAACAAAACCGTGAGGACTTAGTGTCCAAAGCGGACACTATGTGTACAGTGGAAACCCGGGTTCTTACAAGTGGTATCAGAGTCGACTCCCAACCGCGTGTGGGATCACAGCGAGGACGATGTGCTCCTAAAGGGTGGAGAGTGTGACAGCCCAAGCGACGATGCGTGGGGAGGAGGGTTGGCGGTGCGTCCGGGTCTTTACAGGTGGTATCAGAGTCGACTCCCGATTGCGTGTGGAATCATAGCACGGACGCTATGCTCTTAAGGGGTGGAGAGTGTGACAGCCCAAGCGGCGGTGCGTGGGGAGGAGGGATGACGGTGCGTCCGTGCCTCAATCCCCGGACATGTGCAAGGAGGTGGCACGTCTCCTATCCCACATCGCTCAGGAGGGAAGTCCTAGGCTAGCTTATAAGGCTTGGGTCCTTCTAACTGTACATACGTGTTCTAAGCCCGTTGGGCAAAGGCAACAAAGCCTTGCGCTATGGGCACCGCTGCGCCACTCTGATGGGAGAGTGTGTACGCAAAGAGGACAATATATTGGCTTGGGAGAGGGATGGCGATGCGTCTGTGCCTCTGCCCTTGCAATACCTGTTTTCTTGGGGTAGTATGGGCTGCCCCAAGAAAACAAAACCATAAGGACTTAGTGTCCAAAGCGGACAATATGTGTACGATCTGCCCCTGAAATACGCGTTTTCTTGGGGTAGTATGGGCTGCCCCAAGAACAAAACCGTAAGAACTTAGTGTCCAAAGCAAACAATATGTGTACGATATGCCCCTGTAATACGCGTTTTCTTGGGGTAGTATGGGCTGCCCCGAGAAGAACAAAACCGTAAAGACTTAGTGTCCAAAGCGAACAATATGTGTACAGGTCTCCACTGTACACATATTGTCTACTTTAGACACTAAGTCTTTACCGTTTTGTTTTTCTCGGGGCAGGCCATACTACCCCAAGAAAAAGTGTATGTACAGTTAGAGGGACCCAAGCCTTATAAGCTAGCCCGGGACTTCCTCGCTAAGCGATGTGGGACAAGAGACGCGCCACCTCCTTGTGCACGTTTGGGGACCGAGGCGTGGACGCACCGCCGTCCCTCCTCCCCGCGCACCGCCACTTGGGCTGTCACACTCTCCATCCATTAGGAGCACAGCGTCCTCGCTATGGCCCCACATGCGGTCGAGAGTCGGCTCCAATACCATCTATAAGGACCCGGGTTTCCACTGTACACATATTATGCGCTTTGGACACTAAATTCTCACGGTTTTGTTCTTCTCGGGGTAGTCCATACCATCCCAAGAAAATGCGTATGTACAGTTGAAGGGACCTAAGTCTTATAAGCTAGCCTAGGACTCCCCCCTAAGCGATGTGGGACAGGAGATGCACCACCTCCTTGCGCACGTCCGGGGACTGAGGCGCGGATGCACTGCCATCCCTCCTCCTTGCGCACTGCCGCTTGGACTATCACACCAGGTCTCCACTGTACACATATTGTCCGCTTTGGACACTGAGTCCTCACGGTTTTGTTCTTCTCGGGGCAGCCCATACTACCCTGAGAAAACGTGTATGTACAGTTAGAGTGACCCAAGCTTTATAAGATAGCCCAGGACTTCCCCCTAAGTGATGTGTGACAAGAAACGCGTCACCTCCTTGTGCATGTCCGGGGACCGAGGCGTGGACTCACCACCATCTCTCCTCCCAGCGCACAGCCGCTTGGGCTGTCACAAATGTAATGTGTTGGACAGAGTCCCTTGAAGTAAAGTGCGTGCTCGTGAAAATTCTCTCCATAATTCTCTAAATACTTATTCTTCTCCAACCTGGTAGGATCCTATAAGAAATGCAGCTCGACTAGTTAGAAATGTTACAATCCTGACATCTTTGAGTGCTTCTATGCTCTGAACTAAATCTCTAAGTAGTTTGCTGCTAAAAGGCTTTTCCTAAATGACTTGAACAAGAGATTTGCGCACTATAGGAAGACATACCTGCTACAACCTACTTAGTTTTCCTTGATTCTAAGCATAGGTCCTTGATTTGGTATTGGATTAATATCACAAAAATGGTACAACTGTGACAAATATAGAGTAAAATCCTAAACTGGTATACCAGTCAACTGTCATATGTCATCTAACGCAGTAATTTGACAGTAAAAATTTAATAAAAACTAACGGAGGGTAAATTTATCACAAATGTACCAATTTAGAGTAAATCTGTCAAATGTGTACCAATTTGGAGTTTTTTTTTGGTAAAAAATTTCTTTGAAATAAATTTGTCACAGATATATTAACTTTGGATTTTTTAGAATATTAACCCTAAAATAATTAAATGTTGCAATTTTTTAAAATAATTAAAAAGGGTAATGGTCGCGTTTTGGGTACTGTGAGGATGTGCATTGATGGCTCCGTCTTTTCGTCCTCCATGACCTAACGATCGCTTTTGCCGGTCATAAAGTAGTAAAAAGCAAGGGGTCTTTGGAATAATTCTTCTCCATTATTTCAACAGACGCAATTTGCCAGCCACTTACCGCATGTTCTCTACACGAGCTTAAGTTCGACTAAAAAACTGGTCAGTTGACTAATAAAAATTCTTAAACCGTAATTCATATACTTGATGTAATTAGAAAATTAAATTGGTTAATTGACCTGGACTTAGCAAAGTGCTGAGTAGTTGCCTTCTTGGCATCATATGGTGAATGATCATTCCAAGTGGACCTTTCCTTTTCAATTCTAGTTGTCTTCCTCAGTTCATGCTATTAACTCTTAGTCCACCACAAGTCATCGTATTTGAGGCCAGACTTCTTCAAACCAATAGTAAGATGAAACTAAGTACATTACTCAAAATCACCATCCATCCGGCCTTCTGGATCTCTAAAATTAGAATAAATCATATTAACAATGTCTTTGGTTCACTCGCACCTTCGATCTTGCAAACGCACATCGCACGATCCATTTCAACTTTCCACAGAGGCCACGCCCGTTTGCCAACATCCCCCATTTATTCAGCAAGTCCATCATGGTGCCGTGCAACGCCAACACCTCAAAGATCTCTGCTTCCCTTCAGGCGGTCAATCTTAGGATGGGGCAGATCCCCGGCATCCTTGGCAGCCCCTTCCCAATGCATCGTAGCATCACGGCCTTCTTCACCAGTCAAGAAGCCACCGCGATTTCATCTTAAGAATAAAATTATCTAAAATCAATTTTTTCGAGATGCTGTCGCAATTTTGCTATCATTGACTAATGATAAGTATGCATACAGCAGCTTGAGTAGTTAAATCTACAATGCATTCTACTAGTGGGGAAATTTTGTCTTAGAAGACTCTTGTTCGAGAATTTCACATATTCACATGGGATCCAGCTAGAGTGGATAAATCATATAAAAATACTCTGTTCACACTCAAACCACAACTTGAGACAATTATAAACGGGGGCGGTCCCATTTTGGTTCTTAATGGAGTCAACCACGTGAGCTGATTTAGTCATCGTTTTAAGTTTGTCTATCAACTCGCGCTTTGCACGGGAAAAAGACGTGAAATATATCACATGAAAAAATGATTCTAGAAGTCTTGATCATCATGAGAGTAAGAGATTTTCACAATTTTTAGGAGTAATTATACGCCCCTTGAACTAAAAGGAAAAATGTTAGCTCAATTAAGGTAAAAAAATAAAAGGAAAATTTTTCAAAAGAAAGTTATGGTAGATGTCACTTTTTAGAGTGTCGGATGTCTATCATCTATTGAAAGTGCTTTAAGGCCACTTTACATTTATCTAATAAGATAGATTAATCGTATTTACTTTAGATCTATATATAAGACATATTTGATTTTATAAACTTAATTCTAAGCTATAAAGTTATGCTCCCTTTTTTTTCTGTGCAAGCACGACGGCAATTTGCTTTTTATCAACTTATATACTCTACTACAGAATGAAAAAATAATTTTAATTACAGGGCACTCATGTTCTTACTTCTTTTCTTCAAGTCTTTAGAGGCTGCCTCTCCATGCACCAAAAAAAACGTAAAGTATAGATACTACTTGTTAGGCCATGTTTCCCTTAATTAATGCCATGCCTCTATTTTATTTTATTTTTTTGGGCTAAAAATGCTATGCCACTAATTGGTGGTTACATACATAAACATTAGTCAAGTTTGCATGCGAATCATATTCGTAACTTATGCACCAATCAAATATATGATGAGAGGAAATTCTCCAACCAAGTAAGAGGGAAATATTGCGAATGATAATATGCAACAACATTACTTAACAATGAGAAAAAACACTTCAAATTAGATAAATTATGATGATAGTATTAGGTTTCATGCATTAAGAAAATGCGAAACCCAATCCTTACATTTTAGGAAAATATTCCATTTCATCCTCCATAACTTTGAGATTGGTACATGTCAGACCTCGAACTCCAAAAGGCTGCATCCCCTCACCCCGATCCGAACTTGCATTTGGGTACACTCATTATCACCGTTAACCTTTTTCGGTACAATGAATTTGCCTTTAAGGGTAAATCAGTCACCCTATGCTTAGAACAAGTCATACTTTCAACAACCTGTGCTGGACAAAGTAGACATGACGTGACGCGGAGTCATCATCTGCTTTTTTATGTGAGCTGTGTTTGTTGTTATTGACAAAAATATATGTGAGAACAAAGCGAAAAATCGGTGCAACAATGCAAAACATAACCTGAACACTCACATTTCATTTTCACTCCTTCAATAACTTTTGAACCAAATCGCTCTGTTAATATGAAAGGAGTAAATGCCGATACTAGGGTTGCCCACGAAGATGACCATCCAGAACTGAATTTTTAGCAATTTCTACTTGCAGATGCACATCGATAAAAAGGGAAAGAATTGGAAAAATCAATGAAAAATGAGTGGATTTAGTCGTTGTGTGAAGAGGCTCGATCGGTGAAGTGGGCATCCTTGCGAAGCAACCACGTGCTCTCTTAAACTACTATGCCTTGTCTATTTATATGAAGATGGTTAGTACTAATACCTTATTTATTCGCCGGAGCTTGGCGACCAGCCAAAGGCGAACCACGCTGGCCGCTAGAGGCCACGAGGGCGGCCTTGCGCTAGGCAGGTGAAGCTCGCCCTTGCCGGCCATGGACGAGGCTCGAGCCCTCACCAAATCCGATGAGGTTGTGCCTATGAGGGCTCAAGTCACTAGTGACTAGGCGAGGGCCCGGCGACCATCTAGAGGAAAGAGGAGAAGGAAAAAGAAAAGAAAATAAGAGAAATAATTAATTAATTAAAAAATATTTTAAATATTTTAAAAGTTATTGACATCAACACCGACCAAACCACATCAGTCGATCAACATTTATGTCAGTAATATCCACCCAAAATTAACTGAAATGATTAAATTGATAGTAGGTCAAAAAATTTATGACTAAATTGACATAAATACAAAAAGTTTATGACTAAATTGACATAAATAAGAAGTTTTGGATTAAATTGGCACTAATACAAAATATTTAGGATTTTTTCTAACATTTTTCTCGTGATAATCGTCAATCAATAACTATCATATGTCGGCAGTAAGATATTATGGTCATTGATAATCATCATAGTCATTGATAAGTATTTGCACTGTGAGTAACTTACCAATCAATGAATTGTACTTAACCCCGAGCTCTATATACATTTATGTTGGCGTCATGTCGATGAAAAAGACTTAGTCATATTTTTGGTATCGATACAAACATGCTCTTGCTGCTCTGATACATACGCCAATCTCTTTTTTCTCCAACCAAATAATGTAGTCTCTGTTGTCTAGGGCCCATTGATAGCGAAGAAAAGAATGACTTTCAGAATTTCTTATATTGGCACATGAATTACTTTTGGAGTTTTCTTTATTTTATGACCATAATGACTTGTGGAGTTAAAAAAAATCGGCAGTAGAACGTTGAACGCCAACGCGCGGTCTTTCCTGGAAGTCTCCTGTCAAATTTTTAATTTATCTCAAACAGACCAACTGGAATAAGAAATTTGCTAAGCGAACTGTCGCTAATTTCTTCCTGGGAGTTCTATAAATCTGAAGACGACGCGGTTCAGTCATTAAGTTGCCGTATCTCTGCAAATCCAACGACCTTCCCAGAATGGAACCAGCGGAAGATCATGAGCATGTGTAAAGACTTTCTTCTCCTTTTCCCTAATCCAAGATCTGCGAAGAAAGTGCATGCATTTTACGTTGACTTTTTACTGCTAAGACATCTTCCTGATTATATCAGTCTGTTGGTTTCCTGAGTTGCAGATTCAGCGATGGATTGTATTTGGCAAACTTCGCAATGTCATCCAGTATTCTTATGGATTCATGGAATGTGATATCTGAAGCTCGAGGGGAAAATCCTGTAGAAATAAAAGAGGACCTTCCAGACTACAATATCATTGCCATTGTCAGCTCACCGGTCACTACAAGTGCTCTCCAACAAGAAAGCCGTTTGATTCATATAGAGGAGAAATCTGACTTTGGCTTCCTATTCTCCAATACTGTACCACCTCCTTTGATAAATGAAGCTGCTTTGTCTCTGTTTCGCTTTCTCCGCAAGAAGCTCCCTCAACTACAAAAAGAGGTAGCCCTTATGTCCATTTGCTCGAGTTATACATTATAGCTAGCTATTAGTTGCTGTGAGGTCTCAAAGTACCACTCAGATCTAGGAATCATCTGTTAAAGATATTTGCGACTGAAGTACGCATGCTTCCCACCAAAAAGAAAAAAAATAAAAGGGAAGTACGCATGCTAATATTTGCCCCCTTATGATTTTTGACTTGTTTCCTTCATGAACCTAATCAGATGAGAAGCGATAGCATTGTTTTGCTCGAGAAGTGTGATTATTCATTTTTTTTTAGTGTAAATCAGTGTCTTCGTTCTTGTGAATCATGAGTCTGAGTTTCTATCCAAGGGATGAAAGGGCAGAGGCCTTTGGTATCCAATCGAGTGAAGAAAAATTTGTCAGTCATGTAGCAAATTATGCTGTAGAATGAGAGAATTGCATAATATTAAGTTGGGATAAAGTCTAACTTGCACTTCTTTCTATGATTTTGTATCCATTGCTCTTCTCAAACACACCACAAAAAATTTGAGAAAATTGATTAACCATTTTTACTGTGGATTATGTTGCAAGGTATATAAAAATAGATGAGGGTGCTTGTTCATGCCGGATTGATAGACTCAATGAGGTTAAACATATTAGTTGAGAATCGATAAATTAGAACAATTTTACGCCAGTGTATAATTAAGGCACCGTTTTTTTTTTGGTGAAGATAATTAAGGCACCGTTTGTTTTCGATATTTCTGAAAAAAAAATTTTAGAAAAATAATATTTAGTTTAAACCTGAAAAGGAACTAGAGAATATTTTTCATTGTTTGGTATGAAAGTTCGGATTTGATTTTCTTTGAAAAAATTACCAAAAATCAAATTTTGAATTATTTATTATCATTAGTATTATTTTTATTATTTTTCCTTCATCCCCAACCTCACCCTCCAACGCGTCATCCGAATTTGGTCTGACTCCATGCGCGGCACCTGCCCGGCCGCCCTCGCCTCCGGATTTGCCTCCCTTCCCCGACTGCACCCTCGCAGCAGGCGGTGCCGGCGAATGCACGGACTTGCTGCCGAGGATCCTGCCATTCACGAGTGAGTCCGAGGAGAATTGCGATTTCCTCATGAGGATCGAGAGTTTCCCGAGCTCGAGCCTCGCCGGCCTCAGTTAAAGCTCCACCTCGCCAGAAACTCGGGCGAAGCTCGACCTCGCCGAATTGGGCGAGCCCAAGACTCGCCAGATCCGATGAGGTCGAGCTCGCCTGGGGCCGGCAAGCGAGGATGAGAGAAGGCGAGGCAAGGGAGTCGTCTCCGAAGAGGCAGCAATCGGACGCGGGAGGGAGCTCCATGGGGGCGGCGGAGAGTAACACGGGGAAGAGTTTGGTGAGGCAGCTGGATCTCGCGAGGTGGAAGGGCAGCAGAGAGAGAAGACAAAGATGAAGCGATCCGAGTGAGAAGCATGGAGATATAGATTATAGAGAGAGAAGAGGAAAGAGAGATTGGCCTTCAGAACATAGGAAAATGATGTTTTTTTTTTAACTTTTGTAGTGTTTTTTCGTTTATGGAAAATGTTTTTCTTGAGTTGTTTATTTTTTGTGAATTGAACTTGGAAAATCTAGACAACGTTTTCGTAAAAACAAAAGAAGCCTAAAACTCTCAATGGGACAAGATGCAACTTCACATTGAGGTCCACATGTTAGTCATTCTCATTTGCCGCTTGAAAGTAAAATCGCTAAATGCGTGCATGTTCATCAGAGTGGAATGACTCTTGGATACATATAAGCATTGAAAATTTCATTTTTTCCAGACAGACTTTGCATTGATGCTCATTCTGCTTCGATGCAGGTTGAAGCTTCTTCCGTGCAAGAGGCGTCTCCTTCTTTGACCAAAAAGGATAAAAAGAAGGAACCTATTTGCTATATTATCACAGGGTGTGGTCTGGATGGATCCGTTGCATCCCTTTTTACATTGTCCCTTCTAAACACGCTCGATCCAACCGAATTCCGACTCCTTTGCATCACTTTTGGTTCGCCCCTCCTCGGGGACGCTCACTTCCAACAAGCCATATCGCGCCATTCAACATGGAATTCTTGCTTCTTGCATGTGGTTCAGACGGGAGACTCTGTCCCTAGATCATACCTTGATCCATCCCCCCCTAGCCAAACTCCTTACCAGCCTTTCGGTAGATTTGTTTTTTGCTCTGAATCAGGTGGGGCAAGTTTCCAGGCCCCTGAATCCGTAATCAAGTTGCTCATATATGAGAACCCGCAAGCTGTTGCTGAAAATCACGAGTACCAAACTATCAAATATAAGGAGGTCATTAAATGTCTTGAGGAAATGCATTCTCGAAGCAATGTCTCTAGCTTTCTCGGGTATGAAGCAGACTCATATAAAGCTGGGATTACTGTGTTTCAGTAGCAGAATTACCTAAATCCAAGATCTGCAAATGTAGTGCTTGCATTCTATATTGACTTTTACCTGCTAAAATATCTTGATTATTTCAGTCTGTTGTTTTTCTGAGTTGCAGATTTGGCAATGGATTATACTTGGCAAACTTGGCTGTGTCATCCAATCTTCTTACAGATTCATGGAATGCGATATCTAAACATCAAGGGGATGACCCTATAATCATCATTAATCGCCATTCAGCCTACAAAATCATTGCCTTTGTCAGCTCACCAGTCACTGCAAGTAATCTTGAACAACAAAGCCGTGTGGTTCCTGTATCGGAGATATCTGACTTTCAGTTCCTATGCTCCGATACACATCCATCTTTTTTGATAAATGAAGCTGCTGTTTCTCTGTTTAAATCTCTTCGTGGCAAGTTATATCAACTGTTATCTGAACTACAAGAAAAGGTAGCCCTTCTAGCCATTCTCTCGAGTTATCCATTATAACTAGCTATTAGCTGCTGTGAGGTCTCAAAGTGCTTCTCAGATCTAGGAATCATCTCTTAAAGATATCGCCACTGAAACTGCTAATAGTGTCCCCTTTAGGATTTCGACTTTTTTCCTCCGTGCACCTTAATCAGATGAGAAGTGACAACATTGTTTTGCTAGAGAAGTATGTCTTTTCCATAAAAACATTTAGCATTGTTGTGATTGTAGATCAGTGCCTTTGTTTTCTCAATTGTGAATCAAGTAAATTCATAAAATTTTGGGTGAAGAACACTTTAAATTTGTTGGTCATGATGCAAAGTAATATATATTTTAGTATGCTGAAGGATGAGAGCTTTACATAATATTAATTAGTGAATAAAAGCTAACTTGCACTTCATTTTATGAGTTTGTACACATTGCTCTTTCCCAAATATACACCACAGTTAAACACGAGAAAATGGGTTAACCGTTTTTACTGTCAATTATGTTATAAGGAACATAAAGATATGCATTAAGGTGATCGTTCATGCCCAAGTGATAGATTCAACGAGATTAAACAGATTATCGGGAGAATCAACACATTAAATCAATTTTAGGCCAGTATATAACTAAACCTTTCAATGGAACAAGATGCAACTCACATTGAGGTCCACATTTTGGTTATTCTCATTTGCCCCTTGAAGATTATTTTCACTTGCTAAATGCGTGCATGTTCATCAAAGCCGAATGACTCTCTTGGATATATGCAAGCATGGAAAACTTCACCTGCTATGAAAGACTTTGCATTGATGCTCTTTCTGCTTGAATGCAGCTTAAAACTTCTTCTGAGCCGGACGCCTCTAGTTCTTCGGCTGAAAAGAATAAACGACCTATCCCCTATATTATCACAGGGCGTGGTCTGAATGGATCCGTTGCATCCCTTTTCACATTGTTGCTTCTGAACACGCTTGATCCAACCAAATTCAAACTCCGTTGCATCACTTTTGGTTCTCCTTTCCTCGGGGACACAGCCTTCCAACAAGCTGTATTGCGCCATCCAACATGGAATTCTTGCTTCTTGCATGTGGTTCACAGGGGTGACTGCGTCTCTCGATTATCCCTTGCTCTTCAATATAAACCTTTCGGTACATTCCTTTTGTGTTCAGAATCAGGTGATGATTATTTCCAAGCCCCTGAACCTGTAATCCAGTGGCTCAAATGCGAGAAAGCGGAAACTGTTGCTGAAAATCAAAAGTCTGGAACTTTCGATTATAAGAACGTTCTTGAATGTGTTGAGAAGAAACTTTTAGAGAGGGATTTTGAAGCAGGGATTACTGGACAAGTCGCAGCAGTTGGCCTCTGGCAGCGTCAGGTAGCTCATCTTGACTATGTTTTGTTCAGTTTGAGCCATTGTTCTAGTTGGGGGTGTTTCACGCCGAGAAACTTTGATTCCATTCTAACTTGCACCGTACATAAATTATTAATATATATAACTATAATAAAATAATAGTTACTACGCTACTAATTTGAATTTCCCGATGCCAACTATCCTGATTAATTTTATGCGTTGTTAAACTAATCTATATAAGTAATGATTAAGTAGATAATGTAAGTATGAACTGCAATTGTCTGTATTATACTAACTTATCTAATAGAATATAATATTATTTACCAATAGAATATAATATTATTTACATTTATAAGCACAGATATTATTGCTCATTTCTGTAGCGATTGTAAAAAAGTTAATAATATTAATATGCTATAAATATAACATCATAACTATTATTGTTTGTGACATGATACATTATTAATTATTACCTTAGGGTTGGGGAACTAATTTGTGATTTTATCCTAATTGTTGTACTATTGTATATTAAGTTAGGGTAATGATATATCCACAATCAACGTATCTCCTTTCACAACTTTTTCAAACTCTATATATCTGTCGGACTCATTTGCCCTTAAAGCTCATCCACAATGTCCATAAAGACTCTGGAAAAGTATGAAAGAACTAACATCCGCGAAATTAGGCTATAATTGAAAAAGGCTCAACTTATCTTTCTTTCTTTCTTTTTTTGGTAAAGCTCAACTTATCTTTTTTTGTTTCTACTATTTCCTATGTTTCTTGTTTCGATGATTAATTCATCATAGTCTTTAAGTAATATGATTTATCTCTATATTAATGTCATAGGCAATTTTTATTTATTTGAAAAAGGAAAGTGCAAAGGGAAGATGGTTTTTTCCAATGGAAGAAAGAAAAAGGTATTTTGGTTTTATTTGAGTATTTACTTAATTTGTTAGCGGGCACTTTTGTTTATATAATTTTTAAGAATCCTCATAGATATTGTGGATGAATTTTAACGGTAAATTATCTCCAATCAAAATATAGTTTTGATTATTAATTCATCATAGTCTTTAAGTAATATGATTTATCTCTATATTAATGTCATAGGCAATTTTTATTTATTTGAAAATGAAAAGGAAAGTGCAAAGGGAAGATAGGTTTTTTCCAATGGAAGAAAGAAAAAGGTAATTTTGGTTTTATTTGAGTATTTACTTAATTTGTTAGCGGGCACTTTTTGTTTATATAATTTTTAAGAATCCTCATAGATATTGTGGATGAATTTTAACGGTAAATTATCTCCAATCAAAATATAGCATAACAAAAAGCTGTGGAAGAAGTTTTTAGTTGTGGGAATGTCATTTCCCTTAAAATTATTTCGTAAATGCTTTTTTAGATTTATTAAGATCATGATTCTTACAACATTTTCTTTACTACCAAAGAAAGAGTGTTTTATTTTCGATTCCTACAATTCATCCAAGAATTAGAATCCCAGTTTCATCCAATTCCACTCTTTTCATTTCTTTTTGTCCTAGCAAACGCAACATTAGATTTTATCAAGTCCAGAAGCCAGTGCGATGCACAGGTTCCTTTTATCGTGAACAAATCATTCAACTCCAAGCAAGTTTTTGAAAAGCTCCAGGAATCAAATTATAAGGGAAGGGATAATGATTTAGACTTGTATTTTGGCAGTGATCTCGAGGACTAAGTATAAAACGAAGATATCAAATTGCCACATGGATTCTATTTTTTCCTTTTTTTCACATCTCTTTTTCCTTCTATGGTTAGTTTCACCCTAACTTCTGGAATAACGAATTACGGATGCATTGCATTGCGCCCTTTGAGCGCCTACATTCCAAGGACACAGAGTCTCACAAAGGGTCAGATAATTTCAGTTCACGAAATCCAACCGTGATTAGAAGCCAAACGAGTCGTCAATAGAAGCAACATTTTGATGCTGGTCTTTTATTTACAGCTCGTACATGTATGCACCTTTACTTAAGAAAAGAACTGCTGCACGCCAAAGCAGCTCTTTACGAATGGTTTTCCCCTTGTGGACTTTTTAACTGGTGGAACTTTCGTTGTCCTGACAGCAGCAGAATGAGGGCATTTCTGCTCTGATAGAAAGCATAATAAAGCACGAACAAGACGTCATAAAGCGACAGAGAGAGGAATTTGATCCTGACAAGGAATTGGAAGAAATGAAAGTTTATATGACTTTCTTAGAGTGGTACATTAATATATGCAGAGCCAACGGCCAGGGTCCCGGTTACTATGACAGCTTCAAGAGTGCACGTGAACGGCGTGACAATGGAGTTGATAAGTACAAGACATACCTGACGGACTATTGGGAGAAGGTGGTCGACCATGCGGAGAAGAAGCCTCAAAGACCACATGCACCACTGCGGAACCGTTTCCTATATGCTGGGACAAATTGCAGGAGGATAGTCGAACCACTAGACATAGCAGAGTATTACAGAAGGGGCCGGAAGGATTACTTGACTCGGGGAAGATCCAAACACTACGTGAGGCTGGAAAAATGGCTGGAAGAAGACCAAAATTCGGAGGACAGGAAAAAGGGAAAGGAGACGGAGGATGGTCCTAATTCGGAGGTGGTAAATGTGACAGAGGATTCATGCTTTTGGGCACGTGTGGAGGATGCGATCCGGTCGTGCAGGCTGCTGGACAGAGCCAGAGCAGGATCATCAGATGATTCAGAAGAAGAAAAGCCGTTCGACTCTAAGAAGTATGTCATGGATATCGAGAATGCGATCGGTTCGTGCAGTCTGCTGGACAGAGCCAGAGCAGGATCATCAGATGGTTCAGAAGAAGAAAAGCCGTTCGACTTTGAGAAGTATGTCATGGATTTGATCGAGAAGAATAAGGTCTCGTCCGACATATTTTTGGAGAAAAGCAGCTATATGCAGTGGTGGAGGGAGTATGAGGAGAACTCGAACAAAGTTGAGGTTGGTTCTCATTCTCACCCTTCAGGACTCGTCGCTTACATGAAGAAAGGCCACTACAAATACTATGGTAAAGGTTCCCCGACCGATTCAAACGAGAATCCATCTGATACCTCACATTCGTATCCTTCGACTTCTGAAGATCATCACAGCTAACAGATGGCTTCATCTGGAATGGCCAACATGAAAATTGAGCTGAAAGTATCCTGATCAATTCAAATGCTGAAAGTTGTTGTGTCGTTTGTCGGTCCTACTTATTTCCCAGTTTGACAAGGCATTTCTTTCCAAATTTTGAATGTCACATGATTACATTACGACATCTATCCAAGTCTATAGGAGTAATACTGGCTCCTACTCATAGCCACTACTATGGCCTTCGTGATAAATATGGAATTAATCCGCTTTCGCCGCTGCTCGACCCGAATTATAGGACACTACTATGAGAAATGTATGCATTCCCATTGGTTCCAAATTTGACAGTCTACGCAATCAGAATTGTTCGATATCAGTACCTAGAGATATGTGGGGCAAATCAGTAGGAGATTGACATCTAGCTTAATTGATGGGATTATTGTTGGGTGCCGAAGCATGGCGGGCAGGGGTAATATAAGAAAGTTGTGCTAGGCAACTCGAGACACACTTATAGCACACATATAATATTGTCTCACATAATTATTACACTCTGTGGCTTTGAAGTATAATTTGTAGCCAAAATTCTTGAACAAAAATTCACACGTTCAGCCACAAAATTTGAGAAACGCAAACCTTAAATTTAGGAACGTGGTCACATCTGACTTTAAGAGCTCCTCGTCTTCATTTCTCATGGAAGCATTTATTTTGTCCCCCAAATAACGTTACTATTTGATACACGGTCGCCAAGGTAAGTAGATGATTGCCAATACTCCCGTCAACGGCTGCTACTGTCCTACTGCTTGCCGTGCCCAATTTCTTTCGAAATTCATTGTCGCGACCTAAATTTTGGGTACATCACCTAACATTAGGCTAATGGACTAATAAGTTTAACTTAGCTCGTGCTCTCCCAAGCTCATATTAATTCGTGACTTAGGTTCAAATAATTAGCATGCAAAAGGGAGTCGCCACTAATTAGTTTACAGTAGGTCAATTAGACACCTAAGTAAAATAACGGGAGAATTATTTTACTCCTACGAATTAGAGACTTTGGACACGGGGACTTGGTTACACTAGACTTTTCAAATGCCCTTTTTAGTACATTTCTCTTTTTATTTCGAAAAAAATATTTTGCAGGCAGCTTGAATTAATTTTAATTCACTTCCCTAACATGTGAGGTAATCATACGGATGCACAAACCATCAATCTAACACTCAAGAAAGTAAATAAAAAAAATGTGGAACTTACCTCATAGCAACGAAGGCATCTGCGTCGTTAGATCATAATTCATATCAATGGTCCTATATATGATTCTAATTAATATGCAATCATTCAATTTTTGTTTTCACCTATTTAATGAGAATTTAATCTATATGCAATGCAATGTTACTCATCTAACGTGAAATGATATGACATAGCAGTATAGCCTAAGCTATATGAAATAATTTTTAAAAGAAATGCAATAATTGAATGTGGAATCTAAATTAATCTAATGACTTAATTCTAATGACAATCAATTTCTAGTTAAATAGACCTAGCAACAATCACTAAATAACGTGCATTTCATAAACCTAATTCTGTATAACACGCGCATGATTTTTCTTAACAAAAACATGCAATCTATCTAGGAGAAATTATCTAAACCTATGATATGCAATCCTAACATGCAATGACATGCAAAGAATGCCATACTTCTACATGACATATGCATGATATTTTTTACGTTTTTTATAAAATTCGAAATTTAAAATTACCACATAATTAAACATGCAACTTAAATTTAAAAAAACTAACACCCCAAATAAATGCATTTTTTGGCTTTTTTATTATCTTTTTTTTTTTTATAAATTCGAAATAAAATCCATATTCTAAATATGCAAGATAATAAGAAATATTCTAAAATAAACCTAATCCTAATTCAAATATTTTTGGATTTTTTCTTTTATGAAAATAAAATTGATTCAACCAACACGACGGCAAATCAAACAAGATAAAATTGATATCCATAAATTGGTGAACCATATTTCGAGCATGAGATCGAGTTGGTCAATTTTTAAATAAATTGCGAATTGAATATTGAGCGTGAGATCAGATTGGCGATTTTTCAAGCGATTGCGAGTTGGATTTCGGGCGCGAAAATCGGACTATCAATCCCTAATTTGAGAGGTTATTTCATGTCGAAATCTCAATCGTACATTTAAGGAATAATTCCATTAAAAAAGTAAATAACATAAAATAACATAAAAAATAGAATAAAAAAACTACCTAATTTGTTTTTCCTTTTTTCCTTTTTTTTTCACGCGCGGCTTGGCAGCTCGTGGTGATTGGTCACTGCCGGTCACCGGTCGCGGTCGTCGGATCTCCGGCGTGGGGGCTCCGGCGGCAAGTGGAGCAGCAATCAGGGACGCTGGTCGAAGAAGCATGGGTGCGAGCGTCGCTCGGAGGCGGGCAGACCAGCGACACAAGCAAAGGGTCTCGGTTCAAATGAGACGGGCAGCATTCAGGCAACAGGGACCGGCGGAGCGGGGGCGTCGGGGCTTCTGGCACTACAGGTAGGCGTCAGTAGGGGGGCTCAGGATCTGCGGTGCTGCGGGTAGAGACGCGGAGGTTGCTGGGTTGCTGGCGGAGGCAAGCTCGGATTTGCCGGCATCGGACACCCGAGCGGCGAGATCGGGACAACAGCGGTCATCGAGCAGAGGCTGGAAGGCGCCGAGGACAGGCAGAGAGGGGTGTCGTCAAGTGCTGGCTCGCGAACAGAGCGGCAGTGGCCAGATCGGCGGGTTGTAAGGAGCGTCGGCGAGCGAGGCGCGGCGTTGAGTCGTCGCGACGAGCCTCGCGGGGGAGACCGGCGAAGCGGCGGTGCGAACCCGCGGGTGAGTAGGGGCGCGGACGAAAGGCGGAGGCGGCAACAACGAGATCGGGAGCAGCTCTGGCGAACGGGCTGCAAGCGTCGCGGAAGGGCGAGCGGCGGCACGGCGAGGGGCTACAGGCGGCGCGGCAGCGCTGTGCAGGGGACTCGGCGAGGGGGCCTTGACCGACTCCTTCTTCCTCCTCTGCTTTTGATTTTTCTCTTTTTTTTTTTTCTCATTTCTCTCTCTCTCTCTCCGTCACTCTCACTTGTCTCTCACGTCTTCTCTCTGTACCAAAAAATATTGGCTGGGTTTTACCCTCCACGTAGGCGATGGGTAAGACCACTCAGGAGTCGACACGTGGCTCCACGTAGGCGACAGCGTCAAACGTTCAAAAGCGCTCCTGGGGCCCACCACTCTCACGCCCCTCCATCTTCTGCGCTTCTGTCTCTCTCCTCTCTCTTCTCACTCTCTCCGAAATAAATGGCTGGTGGCTCGGCTCGGCTGGCAGAAGAAAGGACGGATCAGAAGGGTAATATATGCGCTGCGCTCCCGCTTAAATTTTCTCTCTCCTCACTTGAATTTTTTTGGGTTGTCTCTCTCTTCGTCGAAGAGCAGACAGAGAACAAGCTGCACTTCCTTCTCAGCGCATCCCACCCCCTCCGCCTCGCCGGTCATCTACCTCTGGTACGTCGCCTCCTCCGAGAGCCCCGCCAGTCGCAACTGGTTCCCGACCACCTTCGCCTCCCACTATTTCCAACACGGAGATCAAGCATAAGGTTTGTGCTCGCGTTGGTCTCTCGGCAACTTCTGGGCCTCCGTCCGATTTCCTCCCTCCGACGAAGTCGTCATCAACTCCGACTCCGAGCCACCGCCGCCACCGGAATCCGCGCGCTATTCTGGAGGTCAAAGAAGTCTCTGGATCCTCGTGAGACCGTCGATCTTTCCCTCGGATATTATGGTCTGAGGGCGCCGGGCGCCGAGGTATGTTCTTAGTCACGTTTGCGATGGTTCTGTTTCCGGGATGTACGGAATGAATAGGTTCGTGTTCTGTCGAGCAGGATGTCACGGCGGCGGAGTCGAGGCCGAAGCACATATCGCCCTCGGTTGTGTTGATAAAATAGTTATTTTTCTTTTGCACATTTTGCTGATTTGGTTTTTCAGTTATTAGAGTTAGTGGAGTCATGTGTGTTGGTTATCCTATTTTGTAGGTGTTAGTGGGGCAAGTGCTTTATGCAGAACATGAGCAGTTATGGTGTGTTTTACGTGATGTATTTTGTCTTTTGTAAAAGACTTGGTTGTTCATTACGTAAGATGAAGTTTTAGTCTCATCTCTCCTCTCTTTTTAGCAATTAACAGTGGTATCAGAGCCTAAGAGAAGTGTGAGAGAGTTTAAAAAAAAAAAAAACTTTCGTGAGAAAATTGCAGTAGCAATATTTTCAATGGCCACCGACAATTTTGTTCAACCAGCAATTCAACGTTTTGATGGTCATTATGATCATTGGAGCATGTTGATGGAGAATTTTTTACGATCAAAGGAGTATTGATCGGTTGTTGAATCTGGAATTCAAGAGCCACCAGCAGGCATGGCTTTGACAGATCCTCAGAAAGCAGAATTGGAAGCTAGAAAGTTGAAGGACCTGAAGGCAAAAAATTATTTTTTTCAGGCTATCGATCGTTCCATCTTGGAGACTATTCTTTGCAAAGAAACTTCCAAGGATATTTGGGATTCTATGAAGAAGAAATATCAAGGCTCTGTTAGGGTGAAGCGTGCGCAGCTTCAAGCCTTGAGAAAAGATTTTGAGACACTAGCGATGAAGGATCTAGTTATTGTGCCAGAACAATGGAAATCAGCAACAAGATGTGATTCCATGGTGAGAAGATGAACGACATCACCATTGTGGAGAAGATTTTGCGTTCCTTGACACCAAAGTTTAATTATGTTGTCTGCTCAATTGAAGAGTCGAAAGACATAGATGCGCTATCTCTTGATGAATTGCAAAGCTCCTTATTGGTCCATGAACAGAAGATGAACAGAAGTTCAACTGTAGAGGAGCAAGCATTGAAGGCTTCTACCTATACTCATTCCAACAATTTCAGAGGAAGGGGTAGAGGTAGAGGTAGAGGTAGAGGAAGGGGAGATCGAGGAAATAGAGATGTTAGCAGGAATTTTAAAGCCAACAATGACCAATTTCAAGGCAAAGGGAGAAGATGGGATCCTAACAAATCCAATGTAGAGTGTTTTAGATGTCATAAATTTGGTCATTATGCATCTGAATGTTATACTAGGATGCCTAATAATAAAGAAAAGGCAGAGTGTTCAAATTTTGTTGAAGAAAAAGAAGTTGAAACGTTGTTGATGGCTGTTCAAGATGAAAAGAAGCGCGAGTCAGATATTTGGTATGTGGATACAGGCTGCAGTAACCACATGAGTGGAAGTAAATTTTCTTTTTCTCATCTAAATGAAGATTTTCATTCCACTGTGAGTTTTGGGGATCATTCTACTGTGAAAGTGATGGGAAAATGTGATATTAAAATAAGAACCAAGAATGGTTTTGTGGAAACGATCTCTAATGTGTTGTATGTTCCTGACTTGAAAAGTAACCTCTTGAGTGCTGGCCAATTACAAGAGAAGGGTTATGTAATCACTATTCAGAGGGGTGCTTGTGAAATTTATGATTTTGTTAGAGGTGCTATTGCAGTTGTTCCTATGAGTTCAAATAGATTGTTTCCATTAAAGATTGAAAATATTCAATCTTGTTTGATGGCTGAAAATAAAGATCCTGGTGAAAATAAAGATCCCTCATGGCTATGGCATTTTCGTTATGGTCACTTGAGTTTTGGTGGATTGAAGACCCTCCAACAGAAAGACATGGTGACGGGTCTTCCTCAAATTATTGTTCATTCCCAAGTCTGCGAAGAATGTGTTGTTAGCAAACAGCATCGTTCTCAATTTTCAAAAGAAAAGTCATGGAGAGCAAATGATGTTTTACAGTTGGTGCATTCGGACATTTGCGGTCTTATAAACCCATCTTCTAATGGAGGTAAAAGATACTTAATTACCTTCATTGATGATTTTTCAAGAAAAACTTGGGTTTATTTTTTACAGGAAAAATCAGAAGCTTTCTCCACATTTAAAAGCTTCAAAGCTCGTGTTGAAAATGAAGCGGGAAAGACCATTAAGACTCTTCGAACATATCGTGGTGGTGAATATTGCTCAAAAGCATTTGAAGTTTTTTGTGCAGAGCATGGCATTCGAAAAGAGCTTACTGCTGCATATACACCACAACAGAATGGTGTATCTGAGAGGAAAAATAGAACCATTCTCAACATTGTGAGAAGCTTATTGGCAAGAGGAAGAGTTCCAAAGACTTTCTGGCCGGAAGCAGTAAATTGGAGTATTCATGTTTTGAACAGAAGTCCAACTTTTGCTGTTAAGAATATGACACCTGAAGAGGCTTGGAGTGGGAGAAGACCGGCTGTAGATCACTTCAGAATCTTTGGATGCATCGCATATGCCCATGTCCCGGATGTGAAAAGGAAGAAACTTGATGACAAGGCTGAAAAATGTGTTTTTCTTGGTGTAAGTGAAGCATCCAAAGCATATAAATTATTTAATCCACTGACAAAGAAGATTGTGACTAGCAAGGATGTTATTTTTGATGAAGAGAGCACTTGGGATTGGAATAGGCAGCAGCCTACCCAAGTCCTTTATGACAATGATGTTGAACAGGAGGAGATTTCAGCACCTTGTTTGCCCCAAAATTCATCAAATACAACTTCTACAGCTGCTGGAATTTCACCAACAGGCGCTGAAGTCAATGAAGAAGAAGCTCAATCTCTTCGTCGTGTTAGAAGAAGGCCTACTTGGTTGGAAGATTATGAGGTAACTGGAATTGGAGATTCAATTACTCATTTTGCCTTGTTTTCATACTATGATCCTACAACTTTTGAAAGTGCTGTCAGAGAAGAAAAATGGCGAAAAGCGATGGATGATGAAATTAATGCCATCGAAAGAAATGATACTTGGGAGCTATCCGATCTTTCGGATGGACAAAAAACCATTGGTGTAAAGTGGGTCTTTAAAACAAAAATGAAAGAAAATGGTGAAGTTGATAAATATAAAGCACGTTTGGTAGCCAAGGGATACAAGCAGCAATATGGAATCGACTATACAGAGGTTTTTTCTCCAGTTGCAAGACATGACACGATCAGATTGGTGGTTGCATTGGCGACACAAAATTCTTGGCCTATTTTCCAACTAGATGTCAAATCGGCATTCTTGTATGGATACTTGGAGGAACAGGTATTTGTTGAACAACCCCCTGGTTATGTCAAGATTGGAAATGAGCATAAAGTTTATAGATTGAAGAAAGCTCTTTATGGGCTAAAACAAGCCCCTCGGGCTTGGTATAGTCGTATTGAAACTTATTTTCTTAAAGTTGGTTTTTCAAAATGTCCTTATGAGCATACTCTTTTTGTCAAGATTGGAGATAAAGGAAAAATGCTTATTGTCTGCTTGTATGTTGACGATCTTATATTTACTGGAAGTTGTGATGTCATGTTTGAAGAATTCAAGAAATCTATGATGGATGAGTTTGAAATGTCTGATCTTGGTATGATGCATTACTTTCTTGGCATAGAAGTGATACAATCGGATGATGGGATCTTTATTTCTCAAAAGAAATATGTGGGAGAAATTTTGGACAGGTTTCAGATGAAGGATTGTAATCCTGTAAACACTCCAGTTGAGTTTGGCTTAAAGTTATACAAAGATCATGAAGGGAGGAAGGTTGACAGCACACTTTATAAACAAATTGTGGGCAGTTTGATGTATTTAACTGCAACAAGACCAGACATAATGTATTCTGTGAGTTTAATCAGTAGATATATGGAGAATCCTACACAAATGCATTTGTTAGCTGCCAAGAGAATCCTTCGTTACTTGCAAGGAACTAGAGACTTTGGGCTATTTTACAAAAAGGGTGAAAAGTCCGATTTGTTGGGATTTACTGATAGTGACTATGCAGGAGATCAAGATGATAAGAGGAGCACTTCGGGTTATGCTTTTATGTTTGGAACAGGTGCTATTTCGTGGTCATCCAAGAAGCAACCAATTGTCACATTGTCAAGTACAGAAGCTGAATTTGTTGCTGCAACAGCTAGTGCTTGTCAAGCTATTTGGCTAAGGAGAATTCTTGAGGAGCTACAATTCAAGCAACCGGGACCTACTGAAATTTTTTTGACAATAACTCAGCAATCAAACTCTCCAAGAATCCGATGTTACATGGAAGAAGCAAGCACATTGATGTGAAGTTTTATTTCTTGAGAGATCTTAGCAATGATGGAACAATTGATCTAATCTACTGCAGGAGTGAAGATCAAGTTGCTGATATATTCACCAAAGCCCTCAAGATGGAGTCATTTGTGAAACTCAGAAGGTTACTAGGTGTTTGCACGGTGAAAAAAGTCAAGACTTTAAACTGAATGTTAGCAAACATCAGTTTAAGGGAGGGATTGTTGATAAAATAGTTATTTTTCTTTTGCACGTTTTGTTGATTTGGTTTTTCAGTTATTAGAGTTAGTGGAGTCATGTGTGTTGGTTATCCTATTTTGTAGGTGTTAGTGGGGCAAGTGCTTTATGCAGAACATGAGCAGTTATGGTGTGTTTTACGTGATGTATTTTGTCTTTTGTAAAAGACTTGGTTGTTCAGTACGTAAGATGACGTTTTAGTCTCATCTCTCCTCTCTTTTTAGCAATTAACAGGTTGTTAATTCCATCTCCGAGGTTTTGGCGGATGATTGGGATGCGTGTGCTCTTGATGCTACTGGCCCTGAGAAGTATGATATGTTTCTCTCGCACGGGTTCCTTTCGAGTTTGGAGGAGTCTAATTCTGCTGTGAAGGTGAGATTTCGTGTTCTAGGGGTTGAGATTGTCGTTCATCAACGTAATTTTTGCGTTCTTATGAGAGGAGGATTGGATGATTGGTATTTGCTTCATTGATATTGAAGTCCTTGGCATAATTATCCCTTGGTTCCTTCGTGCATAAGCTTTCACTGATAAGTTGATTGCACACTGCTGCTTGTGGGGTGTCCCTGATGCTTTTATGTCTGACAGCTTGTCGGCCCGATAGGTTTCTGTCTCTAGAGAGATGTCTCTCCTTCTGATGCTCTGACAGACGGGGAAAAAAGAAGTTCCTTTTATTTCTGGTATATGCCGCGAAGTTTCTCTTTGAATGAAGAGGGACTATTGAGTTTTGTAGAATTTGATGTCTACCTAGTGAAGTAGTTTTTTTAATGGATTGGCACCCTCTCGGTACCTTTAGGTTTTGGCTTCTCTTCCTATTGTTCCTGAACGGAGTTCTTTCAGTTTTACTATGCTGCTAAGCTGAATAGCTTCTCTTGGATACTCCGTTGATCTATTTAATTGCTTTTAGGAAACAGGATGGATGCCGCCGCACATTGGTGCTAAGGATGAATCTGGGACTGTTGTAGGTGTTGTTCCACTTTATTTGAAAAGGTTTATCCTCTTCTTCGTTCTCAGGATTAGATTTATTTTCTCTGAAACTTCAAATAGATAGTTTCTTCTATGCTCCTCGTAAATAGCTATATATTGAGCAATTTTTACAATCTTCGAGGAGCTTTATGGAGATGGTTTCACTCATTTTTCATGTTGATGTGCAGTCACTCGTATGGTGAATTTGTCTTTGACCATTCTTGGGCGGACGCTTACTACAGTTATGGTTCAAGATACTATCCAAAGTACCAGTGTTGTGTGCCTTTTACCCCCGTAACTGGTCCTCGGATTCTACTTCGTGATTCCTTATATAAGGATCAAGTTTTTTACATTGTAGTAGACGCCTTAAGAAAATTTTGAAAGCTAAGGTACGTGATAACAGATGTGTGACTGTCCATAGTGAATATGATGTTACATCCATGAAATGGCCAGAATTTTATCACTTTTCTTTCATCATTGGGCTTTTTTTTACACTCCATCAATTGTTTGGACCTTTTCCCTTGGCTGGAGTTGCAGTAGAGTTAAAATGTTTTCAGGGCTGATCTCTATATGTATGGTCTCATGGAAAACGAGAAATAACTCGGTTATTCGCCAAACAAGTGGGGAAGTTGTGGCTAGCTGTGGCTTACTTAAAGATGAAAATTCCTGAACTGTGAATCTGATGTTTCAATTTGCAGTAGTTCTGAATTTGCTTTATATCCTTGACAACAGTCCCAGGTTTCGTCAGTGCCAATATTTTTTGGTGCAGAAAGTAAAGAGAGAAGACGTGAGAGACAGGTGAGAGTGACGGAGAGAGAGAGAGAAATGAGAGAAAAAAAAAAGAAAGAGAAAAACCAAAAGCAGAGGAGGAAGAAGGAGTCTGTCAAGGCCCCCTCGCCGAGTCCCCTGCACAGCGCTGCCGCGCCGCCTGTAGCCCCTCGCCGTGCCGCCGCTCGCCCTTCCACGACGCTTGCATCCCGTTCGCCATCGCTGCTCTCCTGAGTGGTCTTACCCACCGCCTACGTGGAGGATAAAACCCAGCCAATATTTTCTCCCTCACCCTAGCGACTTTTTTTATTTTCCAAGTCATTCCATACGTGTCCACAATTTAGTGGAGCCACCTAAATTTACACGCGCCACGAAGGACGATGACGTGGCAGTTGTGAACCACTAACACCACATAAAGTCCGATAATTTCTTGAGTGACTCACACCCATGCCTATCAAAGCTCTCCAAGAATTTACTAGGACAGCGAATTTCAACTAAGCTTTCACAATCATCAACTTGCAAATGTTTTAGATGATCCGACTTTGAAAGGTCTAGTACTTGAATGTGCTTGCGCCCATAGATATCCACTAATCCCAGGGATCCCAATCTTTCAAGGCCTTCTATCACATGGAGATGATCCACCTTTTCATCCGATATTAGCAGTAGGTGCAACTCTTTTAGGGATTTTAAAGCTTCCAATCCCTCCAATTTCTTCAGCCCATTGCAGTACTGGATCGCTAATACCCTCAAAAATCCCAAATCGGAAAGATTTGGCAACCTTTCCAATTTGGGAGATTCAGAAATGACAAGCAACCGTATGCAGGAGAGAAGGCTTGTGATACTTTGAAGAGACCCGCAATCCCAAAGGACGAGCCCCTGTAGATGCTTTAGGTGAGAGAGCGATGGGATGCTTTGAAGAGACTCGCAATTCCAAAGGTGGAGATTCTGTAGATGCTTCAGGTGAAAGAGCGATGGCAGCTCATTGCTCCGACAGGTGAGCCTCAGGTATGATAAGCTACAAGGAAGTTTTGGGAGTGACTCAAGCTCCTCACAGTCACTTAAATCAAGGTATTCAAGAGAAGAAAGCTGATATAAGTTTTCCGGCAAGCTAGAAATTTTTGTTCTGCATAATACAAGATTCTTTAGAGAAGACAATTCACCTTTATCAACATGAATTTGACCTTCCAGGTTATAGCATCCGATGGCATACAGCTCTTGGAGGCTTTGTAATTTCCTAATGGAGCTCAGTAACCTTTCTATGTGGGAACAAGAAATATTTAGAATTTTCAATTTATTCAATTTTTCAATGGATTCGGGTAGTTCCTTAATCCATGTAGATGACAAGTTCAGCTCAACCAACTCTCCCAACTTCCCAATTGAAGAAGGGATCTAGTGTGTCCAACTCCCGTGGGCACTAAGCCTCTCCAACTTCTCTAGAGATCCTATACATGGAGGGATTTCTTTTATCCGAGTCCCGTCTACAACAAGTTCCTTTAAAGTTTTTAGTTCGCCAAGTTGTTCAGGTAACCTCTTGAGACTTCTACAATAGCTCAAGTCCAAGGAAAGGAGGCACTTGGCATATTGAATGGAAGGGTCGATTTCCTTCAAATTAGCACAACCTTTAAGGATTAGCAACTCTAAATTTTCAAAAGTGGAGAGATTAGGGTTGCTCTTCAATTTCGAGAACCAAGAAAGATTGAGAACTTTCAACCTCTCCATCTACAAGAAAGAAACATGTTTCAAGATTAGTAGTTAGAAATAGAATGATTTAACATAAAATGTAACAAAAGAGAAAAACATTTTTCATCTTTACCTTAATTGAACTCCATCCTCTCCAATTTTCACGAATACGATTTCGAATATCTTCATGACTTGATAACTCAAGCACCACTAAATTCTCCAAACGAACACTAGTCGCCTCAAAAGAGTCGCAACATCTCTCCCACTTCAACCATCTTAATTCAGAAAGTGATCCTTCTAAATCTCTAGCAAAATCCACAGCTTTCAAATGAAGGAACTTCAAGTTAGGCATTTTTTTGAAACTCTTTTGCATCATGAACTCATTGGAGCCGCTTTCGTCCAGACGTAGTGCCTCAATATTTTCATATTCTTCATTTTCCTCCTAAAAAAAATAAAAAATAAAATGATGATTATAAATACTATCCAACCTCCTCCTGTTAGTATACTGTGCATGTTATTGTGGCTGATGCATTTTGTCTACACTAATAAGGCAAAAAGAAATATATCTAATCTTCTACAATTATGTGATCATGTCGTACGTCGATTTTCACTTTTATGCCCCAAGTTTTGATGTTTTATGTGAAATTCCTATATAAAATTATTCTAGGTTTCTAAAAAATTTTGAAATTAAATTTTCTAACATACGCAATATTGACAACTAATTGAATATGGTGTACCCTTCGACATATGTGAGAACTGTTACACATTTCAAATACAAAAGGTACCTAATTAGACTTATGCACTCATAAAGCATCACAACTCATTCCCTCCCTGTTCATAAAATAGTTTTGGTTTTGGCATATGGCTAGATGGAAACAAGAATTTGGTCTATGGAACTTGAGTTTTCATTTTTGGGTATTCAAGCTCAAAGCTCAACAACTAATCCTTAGACTAGGAAGAAATTGTCTAATCAATCATAAACTTACCAATTTTACTGATTTAGTCTTAACCCTTATCGTGAAACTCCAATTTAGTTTTTTCGGCCAATTTTTATAGGAAAACACTAAGGTGACGATGTGCCATATAGAGCGGCCGAAAATAATTGGACCACCGTGTTGACGATTTTTGGCAAAAGTTGATTTGGGAGACTACATTGAAATTTTGCACAGATGTTTAATACTAAATTGATAGAATTAGTAAATTCATGACTAAATCAATATCTATACAACAATTTTAAAACTGACTAGATCATTTTCCTTTGAGATGAGCATACCATTCAATTAGTCATCATTGAATTTGCTCCGATCAGTCATAAAATTCAACCTGATCTTAAATTTGGTTAGTGCATTTTTTGCCATTCACCCAATTATATAAAAATATATGAATTAGTAAATAAAGAATAGCTATTATTATCGTTTTCCTTTTTGTGCATTCTGACATTTCTTTTCTGCTCCTCCAATTATCTTATTCCATAAGTTAATTATCTGTTTTTTCTCCACTAATATCTAACTTTTGTCTCATCTGTCTGTGCATGTGAATAAAGGCTCAATTAATCGTACCAAGAAAAGCTTGCTCATTACATAATAGAGGTGGATATTGTATTGCACAAAAGGCAAATAAAAGGAGGAGAACACAATTTCTTTCTCCTTTCACTATTTTGTCACTCAATCATTTAATTTCTTAATGTCGATATTTGCTTTTCAGTTTTTTTATCGAAAATTACTTGGTATGAATATGTACAAAATTATATGACAATTGTTATTTAGTTTCTTATGTCGTAATTTACTATCGTTTGATTTTGCACAACATTCGTTGATGTTGAATTATGTGCTCAAAATAACTATAACTAGATCTGTGCTTAGCACCGGTATGAACACAGAGTATATATTATGAAAGCTGGGTAGACATGAAATAGCCTAATGTATCTTGAACAATCTTCCAATTTTTTTTTTATGTAATTTGTTAATTTGACCGTAAGTTGGTATAGGCGACAATGAAAGAAAAGCCGAAGTCGCAATAGAGAATTTGAATTTAATCATTTTTTAAATGTGCCGGTCCTTTAAGTGAAGAGAATAAATAATAGTTTTCTATTTATCATTGACTAAGAGACATCCAAGTTTTGTAGTGCTGTTTCAAGTTATCAACTAACCCACCACATTATTAACATAATTATGCATTTCTAAATTGCTCAAAAACATGATATATTTAAAGGAACTTATGTTATTAACATTCACCGAGTAATACAATTTAAACTAAATCTTCAATTTTCTTTGTATTAAGTACATGTACTTCTACATTTACATTATCATATTGGATTTACATCGTGAAAATGCATAATAAATCCTAGAAAACAAATTGTCAAAATTCTTCATACATATAAAACCACCGCATAACATATTATTACTTGGAATTGAACAAAATCTTAAGTTGATAGCCAATAGTTAAGGTGCAAAGGATTTAACTGAAATCTTTCTTTTTGTTGCAAAAAAGTAGAACCAGCACCCGAGGAAATAGCACGTATTTATGGTTGGAAATTGAAGACAGAATAATGTATTCAAATCTTGGAGAAGGAAAAAAGTAAAAATTCAAAACAGAAAAAAAGGTGGCAAATATGTGATCCGTGTATTTATCTTCCCACTAACATACTTCAAAAACTATATTGCCAATATATTTTGGGAGATAGAATGAAAGACGACAAAGTAATGATCAACAGTAAAGTTTTTGGCATTTGGTTGAATAAAATAAGTCAATCCGCAAAAATTTATAAAGACCCGTGCAGTTTAAAGTGTGATGAACCGGAATTATATGTGGCATAAAGTAAATCATCAAACCAGTGTGATGCTCGGTCTGCAACAAGTACTACATAGTAAGAAGCAGTATCAAACCTGCTAGAAAACGATGTTAAACCCACAAAAGAGCAATTTAGACAGAGTCAATACTAAACAGTTTCTATCATATGCATCAAGAGATGACCTGTTGAACGGTGACGAGTGCAAACTTTTCATGAACTATAGTCCAAAATTCGATGTAGCTTTTACCAGGAAAATGCTAACCACATGTTGAAAATGGTCAATGGTCTAGAGCAAAAGAACGATAACAATAATAATTTAAGGGACTACCATTAGAGAAAATGGGAGAGGCCAAAAGTAGACATCATTGTTACCTTGCGTCGTAGAACTTTCATGGCTTCCTCATCCCATAGTCTGCTCCATTTCCAAGGCTTCTTCTCTGCTAGACAGACGATAATCCTACCTAAATCTCTTAGTTGATCATGCATTCTCAACTGATTCTCATAATCAATTTTTATTAACGAATGGCTAATCAATTTTTGCAATCCGGTTCTTGGGAAGAATTTGAGATCCGCCCAAAAGTAGGTGGCAATTCTTTTGTCAGTTCCAATAAAAAAACATGCAATGTCTAGAAACATCTCTTTCTCTGCATGACTTAATGTATCATAACTTATCTTCAACTTTTCTCGTACGTCCTCATGAGGTACCTTCCTCAATTTCTCCAGCCTCTCTTCCCATATCATTTGATCTTTTTCTCCTTTGAGAAGTGAACCTACGACCATGAGAGCTAAGGGAAGCCCTCCTGTGGTGGCAACAATATCACTAGAAAGAGTTGCAAGATCTTTGGGAGGTTGTTCCCCTTCAAATGCACACCTACTAAATAGAATCAAAGAGTCATCGGGATTCAAAATGTTGAGTTCATACCTTTCATATTCAGACTTCAAGAGGGCCTTATCTCGACATGTAATAATGATTCGACTTCCTAACCCGAAATTACAACCTCCAATCAATTTATCGAGGTGGTCTTGATGACCCACATCGTCAAGAAGAATAAGTACCTTCTTATTTTCACAACTTAATCGAATCATTGCAATCCCTATATCAGAATTATGCATGCTATGGGGAGGGCTTTTTGTTATATCTGAGATTAGTAGAGATTGGACATGTTTAATACCGTCCATCTCAATTGTTTCTCTAATATCCTTGAGAGAGCTGTGATACTGAAACTTGTCAAAAAACTTTTTATAGATGATCATAGCCAGAGTTGTTTTACCGATGCCGCCCATCCCCCAAATCCCAATAATTCGAGTGTCCGAGCAAGCAAGATCCATCAATTCCATAACCTTAGCCACACGATCCTCGATTGCAACCAAGTTTACGGGAAGATGTGGTTGGAGATCATATTGCTGCTCACGCAATATTGTTTCTACAAGTTCATTTACCAATTCCCCTTCATGCCTGTCAAACAACACATCACATGAGAACTTATTAATGGCTCACGAAACAAGGATTATAGATGATAAATAAATAAATAAATCTTCTTTTGACAATGATCTTTTAAAACAAGTTAAACGACATACCCACTAGCAAACACCTCTGATTCGTATAAGAGTAAGTGCTTTTCTGAGTGCTTCCGGCCCTTGTTGCTTGACATCCTCCTTGAAACGATGCATACCAGATTTGAAGGCCTCTCCAAATTTCCTCAGCATGTGTTTCACATCCTTGGGTTTCACCTTGTACAGCACAGGCAAGACTATTTGTCCTCTACTTTCCTTGCACTCCATAATATGAATGAGTTCACGAAGACACCATTCGCTAGCAGCATAATTTTCCGAGATGACTGTGATTGAAACCTTAGAGCGCTCGATTGCATTGAGAAGATTTTCAGCAATTGGCTCGCCAAAGCAGAGGTTCTCATCATCTCTAAACACGAAGTTTGGATGGTGCAGGCCCACACGCACGAGTTGACGGTAGAGGTGATCGACGAAACCTTTGCGAGTGTCAAGGCCTCTAAAGCTCAAGAATACATGGTAATTGTTTCCAATCACGGAGATGGACGAAGCGGATAGGTCAGAATTCGCTTCGGACGCCGAGGGCACATCGATCGTCTCTAAAGAGTCCGAAGAGGGAAGAAGAAGAGGCGATTCGCTCTCGCGCTGCTCTGACTGTAATTCAACCAATTTTTCGTGTCTTTGTTTCTTCGAAATGGTCGGACTCGAAGCATCGGTGTCTCTAACGCGCTTGCGTTGTTGCTTTGAGGAATAATTTCCCATTGCAGCTCTCTCTCTCTCTCTCTCTCTCTCTCTCTCTTTGTGAGACGCGACTGTTGTGGGTAGTTTTTGAGGTGATGGAAGAAGGGGGTGAGTACAGTGGTTTGCTTGTCAACCAGGATGACGGCTCCGTTCGGCTGCTAGGGCCTGAGCTAGGAAGCGTACTCGAGCCGGTAAAGAGGAAGAAGGCAAAGCAGGAGGCAAGGCAGGAAGACGAAGCAGCATTGCCGTTTCATATACTTCGGGTCCGTTCGTTTTGTGGAAAATAATTTTCAGGAAAATGTTTTCCAGATTTTCCGGTATTCGTTTAATGGAAAATGAATTCCCTGAGGAAAATGTTTTACATCAAAGGAAAAAAGTCTTCTAAAGTAGGGGAAAAAGTTTTCCACTTTTGAAAAGTGGAAAACATTTTCCTCACTTATCTCTCTTATCTCATACCTCTACAAATCCTGACTTCCTCCTTCCCTTTATTTTTTTTCTTTTCTTTTTCATTTGAATTATTTTTTAATTTTCTTTTTCTTTTTTAATTCGAATTATTTTTAATTTCCTTTTTTTTTTCTTTTTTTTCTTTTTTCTTGGCTAGTTGTCAGACCAAGTGAACCTCAAGCTCGTTGATTTCAAACTCGCGTTCGTCAATCTGGCGAGCCTCGAGCTTGACGCTCGCGCTCGCTAATTTGGGGAGCGGAAAATATTTTCCTTACCGAACACGGGAAAATATTTTCCGAAACATTTTCAGGTTTTAGCCGAACACCAGAAAATATTGTCATTTTTCTAGAAAATGACTTCTGGAAAAATATTTTCCGGAAATGGCTCATTTTCCGTGAAACGAACGGACCCTTCATGTGTTCATATTGGGATCCAGAGACGCGTTCGAATTTTGACTAAAAAATTTAATTGTTAATTGACTAAAAGCAATTCTTGTGGTCCTCACTCCTCGCCCTTGACGTTTGCTCTCTGCTGGCGTTAGCAACCACCCCCATTATGAAAAAAAAAATTGAAAGAAAAGAACATATTAGCTATTGCCACTATAATTATATTACCGTGATCACAAGAATTAATTATTCAAGAAATATACTTTATCTTCATTAGAATAAGAGATTTCCGCAATATTGAAAGTAATTATATGCCCCTTGAATTAAAGCCAAAAAATATTTAGTTCAATTAAAGTGAAAAAATAAAAGGAAAATCATTCAAAAATAAAGATACACATCCCTCATGGAAAGTTTCGCCTGTTATCTATTTTAGATTTATGTACGAAACATATTTCATTTTGTAAGCTTAATTGATATCGCTAAGAAATTATGCTCTCTCTTTGCAAGCACATCAACAAAATTTACTTTTAATTAACTTATGAAGTTCAGCAAATGACAAAGGATAATAAACATAACTATCAACACTCATGTTATTGCTTACTTTTCTTTGATTTTTGACCCAAATGACATTAGCACCATCGGTTTTGAGACAACAACTACCCCCACATCACTAGAAAGTATTCACCAATTATTTTTCTCAACCAGCCCCACCACTCTTCTTTCTGAATCTCAAAGATACCCTTTTCCTTTTCATTGTCCATGTGAAAGGCACTAGTTACCAGTCCAAAAGAAAAAGCAAAGAACTTTAAAGCACCGACGCAATTAGTATGTTCCCAGGAACGTCTGTGTGAAGTTTCGTCCGCGGAGCTTTATTTCCTCTCGATTGAACTTCCGTGCAGTAGGGGCATCATTGGATCGACAAATCAATGTCTGTCGTAAGTCTAACGGTAGGGAACTATTCGGGAGAATATCGCTCTTGAAGTTGCACGTGAAGCTAAAACTAAGGCTCCCAAAGTTAAGGGTTTTGTCTTTCAAAATTGTGGGCTTCAATGAATTTTTTGTTCAGGAAATTTTGGCTACACTTTCCTTGATGGAGGTGGAAGTGGAGTAGTGACAGCCTCCGAGTAGTAGATTAACTACCACTGAACATGAGAAAAAAATATTATCAGAAATAATATGATTGCCCCAATCACTGAGATATGGCAAGTAGTGCAAGCTTTTGTTCAGGATCGAGACACTCAAAGGTCTCGACGATTGCCACATGAAGTGCAACGCCCCCTTTTTTCCTTCCCTTTCCTTTGATTTATTTTTGTTAAATATCCTTTTCTGCTACCAAAAGAACCTCCTATTCCTTTCGATCGAGAGAGAGAGAGTAATTGTATATTTTCTTGAAGAAATAAAAAGGTTGTGTTTGGGTGCGAAGGAACTTCAGCAAGAAGAAAATTGAAAAAAAAAAAAAAAAGAGAGAGAGAGAGAGAGAGAGTAAAAAAGGAAAAAAAGGGAAGGATACAAAGTTAAGGTGTGAATGAGAAGTATGTCTTTAACTTTACATCGGGAAGGGATGTATGGTGGGGCCGGCCTCTAATTACAAGTCAAAAGTGATATCCTATCTCTATTAAATTTCAATGAAGAAGGACCAAAATCCCTTCATTCACGGTTACCAAGCAATGCTCCAAACTGAGGAGAAAAAAAAAGAGTTGGCTCATCCACGCGGGAAAGAAATATAAGAGTTTGCTCTAAGTGTTTTTGCGTGTCATGTGAGAAAAACAATTGTAACACTAAGTGTAAGCTCTCATTAATCATAAATTATGTGTGTGACAAATTATTCTTTTTATTTTTGTGTAGTATTCATAATGTATTTTCAGTTAAGTATGTCCCGATCCGAGTTGCTCATTATAATTTTCTTATATTGCCACTACCATACTTCCGTACTCGACAACAATGAATGACAAATGATATCTAGTTTCCGGAACGAATTTCCTTCCAGAGTTACCTCCAAATGATTTTTCAACCATTAATGACCTCTATTTTTTTAATTAAAAGTTTGAAGACATGCCATAATTTTTGCAATGCTCATAGCTCAAAGACAGGCAAGTGGGAACAAGACAAGTATGGGTAGGCAGGATCACATGCATCATACCAAATGCCACGGACGTCATACTCATGAATGTTTTTCGTAATTTAAACCAATTATTGTATCAGGAAAATCGTCCACTTAGTCCTAAATTTATAGTGTGAATGTCAATTTAGTTTTAAATTTTATAATTTAGCCAATTTAATTCTAAACCTTTATGCAATATTTTAATATAATTTTTGTGACCAATTTTTGATGGAAACCACTGGACAATCCAAGATAATTAAGTCGCCGCATCAATAATTCTCAATAGAAATTGGCCACAAAGGTTACATTGATATTTCCCATAAACGTCTATATGATTAAGTTGATAAAATTGTTATATCCTACCGAGATTGTTTTCGAAAGTGACGCGTGATGCAATAGTAGCATATGGCACTACTGCTGAAATTATTGGAAGCTTTCGTGAGATTTGCTCTTTGGAGTCATTGCGAAAATGTGGAATGCATTCATACGGATGGGCCGACGCGTATTGTCCATGGAAGCTCGGTCTGTGGCTGGCATGGATGGAGTACAAACACGCATTGGAAAACCAATGTAAGCAAAGAATTAATGGGGATAATGACAAGGGGGGACCCACTTTGCTTTGTCTACGTCATGGCTTGACCATCATACGCGTTATGTGGACCATCTCGAGATCTTTCTTTCGATTGGGTTTAAGGAATGTGAACCTTCAAGAAACCTATCTACACGGTGATTGTTTGGGGGGCTTGCGTGCACTACCTTGGTCCAGTGCCTTGACTTGAACTTTACATACATTTTGGGCCTCAATTGCTATATTCTGATGCTTGAATGAACGTAACATAAAATCAAAACATGATTTTTCTAGATAGAATGAATTTGATTGATATTCTGCACTTGGTCAAGTTTGACATGTAAATATGTTTAAGGAATCCAAGATGGCTAAGGAATCTTGTGAAGAAATATAGTAATTGATCAAAAAAATACTAATGATTTACCATGAAAAGAATTGATAAGGGACTGAGATAGCTGAACTTGAGGAATTTGTTGAAGAGAACATATGGGTTGGTTGAAGCAATTGTTCTTCCAGTTGAGCATCCTCATGGATAATATGAAATGGAAAGAATTTGCAGAAGGGAATAATCATAATCAAACATATTTTAAGCACAGGAAGCGAATCATTCTTCAAAAGAAGTGCTTTGAAAAAATTATAACTCTGATTTGGTCATGATAGCACTTATCTATGACTCTACTAACACTTTGCCAGCACCATCAAAATCCCAAATTTCATCAATCAAGCACTAATGTCCATGTTATATGCAATTTAGAATTAAAAAAAAAAAACCACACACCCACACACAATTTCGAGTAGCAAAATTTTCCTTTCAGAAATACGTAAAATTTACTCAATTTCTCTCTTTTAGCAATACATAAAATTTTCCTATATTTCAAATCCTGAATGAATTTTGGGAAAAATTTTACAAACTCCAATGGTGCAAAGTTGGCCTTCTAAAGGCTAAAGCCCAAGGCTAGTCTTGGGGTGCTTTGGGCTTTTGGCTTTCTCGGCATGCAAATTCAAGTAGGCTAGTAAAAAAATTTCTTCCGAAATTATCATCAACTAACCTTTTATTTTTCGATTTTGCCCTTGTTATATGACTATGTATCCATTGAGGGGTAGGCGGTAGGGTTGCAAGAGGGTCAGCAACTAGCTAGAGAGAGGTCAGTGGCGACCATCGCCGAGGGGTCACATCATGTGACCCCATGAACTATCTGGGCCACGCGCCCCCCCGCGAGGGTCACCCTCGAGGTCGCACAACCCTCATTGGGGGTCACTCAACCATAGGCGACCCTCGTCGGGGGTCGTGTAACTCAGGAGAGACCCTCGCCGAGGTTGCGTGGCCTTGGTGAGGGCTGCTTGCATCAGGGGTTACATGTGCTTGCTTGACCATAGGCAGCCCGCAATGAGACCGCGAGACCTCAAGCAAGGGTCTTGTCTGGGTCTCGGGGGTCACCTGATCCCAAGTAACGCTTGCCAGTGGTCTCCGTGGGCCGCCTGAGGCCCAACAACCTCGAACGACAACTACTGGTGATAGATTTGGATCGCTGACAGCCAATACCCTTCACCAGCCAACCTTTTTTCTTTTTCTTTTTTTTAAATAATAAATATTTTTTGTAAATATAATTTGTCAAAATACTATTTTGCTCAAAAGTATTTCGCAATGGACTTTTAGATTACAATTTATCAAATGCAGTTTGTGTTTTGAAAGATACCTTTACTTTAAAATCTTTTATATTTTTTTAAAAAAAATTAAAAGTCCAATCAAATGCAACCTAAATTTAGTCAATTATACCAAACTTTCCAATCGAACAGGGGGAACAGCATTCATCAATTATTTTTCTTCCGTCCCAATTGCTCTTCCTTTCCGGGTCTCCACGGCCATCAGGGACCTCTACGTTTTAGGGTCAACGTGAAAAAGCCCTGGGTGCCGGTCCAAAGGAAAAGGGGGAAGCTTACCCAATCAGTACGTTCTTAGAAACTGCGTGAAGTTTTTGTTCTCTAATTGAACCATGCGGCGGGGCATCATTGGATCTGTGGGCTACCGTGTAGTGAATAATATGCCTAATGGTAGCGAACTATTTGGTAAGACATACAGTAAATGCTTTCACAAGAAAATAAACGATGAGGAGCTCTTGATGTCGTACGTGAAGCTGAGGTTCACGAAGTTTAGGATTTTGCCTTTCAAAATTTGTGGGCTTCAATATTCGTGGCTAAACGTGTGAATCTTTCATTCAGGAATTTTGGCTACACATTTCAAAAAAGTTTGTTCCAAAAGCTAACGTTCCTAAAGCAGTAGATCGGTGCCTATAAATAGGGCATTAGAAAGCTTCAGCATGCAAAGCTTCGTTAATAGAAAGAAAAAGAGAGTTGGCTCGTCCATCTGTGAGGGGAAGAAATGTTCTTGCTTCTCTGCCTTAACTTTTGGCCCGACCATTCCAAGTAATATCGGTCTTTGCGATGTTTTGATGAAAAACAGTTTTAAATATGGGACCTCATGTTCCACTCATTCATAAATTTTCTTGTGCCAATTTGTAATTTTTGAAAGGAGACTAGCAACACGAGATACCGTAATTCTTGTCTTCGACGAAAACAATTATCATAAATCAACGTCTACTTGTTGAGGCTGATGTGAAGGAAATAGCAAGGGTAATAATGGGAGGGAGCTATGTGGGAGGTGTATGATAGATAGATGCTTTCACAAGAACATGAGGATGAGGAGCTATTGAAGTCATGCATGAAAGCTCGGGCTCTTTCAAAGTTTGCGAGCTCCAAATTGAGGAGAAATAGAAAGAGTGGACTCATCAGCACGGGAAAGAAACAAAAAAGAGTCCACTTCGCTCCAAGTGTTTTTGCATGTCATGTGAGAAAAACAATCATAATAGTATTTGTAAGCTTCTACCAATCATAAAGAATATGTCTAATAGTTGGGTGACATATTTTATTTGTCTATTAATATTTATACCGCACTTTCAAATCAATATGTCCCAAGTTGCTCATTATAATTTTTCGCGTTACCATTGCCATACTTCCATGCCCAACAACAATGGATGATAAATGATATCTACTTTCGAAACAAATTTCACTCCAAGCTCACCTTAAGACAATTTTCCTATGAAACCATAAACGGCTTCTTTTTTTTAACTAAAATTTGAAGACATAGATAATTTTTGCAATGCACATAGCTCAAAGTTGCACACTCACATTGGTTACCTGAATCGGAATAGTACCAAACTCACGTGGTGCGGGGCATGAAATAACGTTTTCTTTGGCCAAAATAGAGACCGGAAAAAGCATAGTAGAGAATCCTACCAACAGAGCTTTACATCTAGACAATGTCTTCTGGTAACTTAGGGTGCGTTTGTTTGTGTTTCTGTTCTTTTTTTGTTACAGGGAACATAAATAGAAAAAACTATTTCTGTTCCGGGGAACAGTTTTTGAACAAAAATGCGCGTTTGGTAAACTTGTTCCTGAAATAAAAAAAAGAACATAAACATGTTTGGTAAATTTATGTTCTTTTTTTGTTTCTTTTAATTTTTAAATGTTTATTTTTTATTTTTCATTTTTTTCTTTCTTTTTCTTTTTTCTTTTTTTCTTGCTTTGGCCGGTCGCCGGCCTCAGCCATGGCCGGCCGGCGGCCTCGCCTCGCCGTGGCTGGGCGAGGCTCAGCCTCGCCTTGGCTGGGCGAGCTCACGCGCGCCGGCTTTTCGCAGCGAGCTTTCTCGCCGGATCTCGACCGGCCGAGCCTCGGCGAGAGAGCCGCCCTCGTCCAAAAAGAAAAGAAGAAAAAAAAAAAAAAAGAGAAGAGAAGAGAAGAGAGAGAAAATTTGTTCTTTATTTTTGTTCCAGAAACAAGAAACAACTTTTTTTTTATTTCTTGTTTCTGTTCTTTTTTTGTTCCCGGGAACAAAAGAACAGATTTGGAACAAAAACGCAAACAAACGCGTTTATGTTCTTTTTTTGTTCCCGGGAACAAAAAAACAGAAAATTTGTTCATAAACATAAATAAAGAACGCAAACAAACAGGCCTTAACTATTACTCGTGTCCGTACCTGATTTGCCCTTTCATTCCCAGGACCTGATTTCCCTCGGACTTAGTGATTCTCCTTTCCATGTCTTCGTCACTTTGAGCTTAATTAACTATAGTCTGTTCTGCAAATTCACTATTAGAACTTATAAATATAAGGGTTAATACCCTGAAACCCCAAATTGGTACACTTGTGACAAATTTACCCCAAACTATTTTTTTGACCATTAAAAACCCAAAAGTGGTATACCTTTGACAAATTTACCCTAAACCGGTACACTTGTGACAAATTTACCATCTGTTAATTTTCATTAAATTTTATTATCAAATTATTAAATTAAATGACACGTGACAATTGACTAGTATACCAATTTGGGATTTTAAGCTCTGTTTGTCACAGTTTACAATTTTTGTGATTTTTTGTGGTATTTAGCGGAGGGTATATTAGTCACAAATTTACCAGTTTTGGGTTTTTTATAATCAGTCGGGGTAAATTTATCACAGGTGTACCAATTTGGGGTTTTTCATGATCAACACAAATGTACCAGTTTGGGATTTTTCAAGGTATTAACCCTAAATATAAATGGAGAAATTCATCATTGGTAAGGTTTTGATTTTTTATTCCGACTACTTTTGAGGTATTATATATTGATCATCTTGACTTCTAACTTCTTAATAAATTATTATGATCTTTTCAAGTCATATGTTTGTCAAAAACAAAGAACTTAGATGACTAAGCATTTAAGATTCAACTGTGTGATCCTTTGATGACACCTATCATTCTCGATAACCTTGGCATTCCCACATGTTTAATCAACATAATACTTGACTTTGAGGAACTCTCTCTCTCTCTCTCTCTCTCTCTCTCTCTCTCTCTCTCTCTCTCTCTCTCTCTCTCTCTCTCTCTCTCTCTCTCTCTCTCTCTCTCTCTCTCTCTCTATTTTTTAGCTAATTCCAACAATATAAATACTCTGCTTCCGTGCTATGTTAGAAATTTCACATATCTTACTATTTGGCTATGCTATCACAATATAAATAATAGAACATCTTAGTTTTGTACACAATCACTTGGATGGATGGATAATTTATTTATATTTTAATAGGTAGTAAGCTCTTTCTTTTTCACCGATTTTGAAAAAAAGATGCATTGATCGCTGCAATTACAAAGCTTCATTCTCTATGAGTTTAAGTCATTCCTAGAAACCCTCAATTCCTCCAATGACAACGTTCAGATCCTAAAGAGGTTAGCTCAATGTGGCGTGCCCTGCTAATCTCTACCCTCCCCTACATTTCTCAATAGAAATGCAACTCTGAGTATTCATTCCTTTGTGTAACCCAAGTAATCTCTTTAATTATAATTGTTTCTAGCTACACAACAAGGAGCTAAATTCTCCTATTGTGTTGGAAAAGTTAAAGATCCTTCTTATGGATACAACCGGTTAATTTTAGGGGAAGGGACCATTCTTGAAGGTGACTCAACACTCCTAGATGTATACAAAGGATTTTACTTTGTCACTTTAGAAGGGATAGGTCTAGGATTTATGCTTAATATTCCTAGAGCTGCATTCAAGCGAACAGCTTCAGGAAAGGTGGCGGCATGATTGACTCGGGAGGCGAGAGTGGTGTTTTAATCCAACGAGCGTATGAGAAGCTTGCCAATGCAGTAAGAGAGAAGACGAAACTGAAAAGTTGGTTCAAGCCCTAGAAAGATCTCAATGCACTGTGCTTTGAAGGTGATGTTAACAAGGACATTAAGAGACTTCCCGTCGTTATTTTTCATTTTAGCGGTGGTGCAGAGCTGGGGTTAGAGGCAGAGAGCTTATTCTCTCAAACATCACCGATGTATTTCTGCATGATGATGTCGGAAAAGCCCAATGACTACTGTGATCGGAATGAATGCTCGGCAGTTCTATAATGTGGGATATGACATTTCAAGGAAAAAATTGAACTTTCAGACGATGGACCGCAAACTCCTGGATGAATGATGAATTCCAGAAGTATGATCTTTAACCATTAGCCCACTAGTTTAGCTCAAAGTATCTTTTTCTTCTTCGACTTATAGTTTAGTTTAAGCTATCACCTTAAGCTATCACCTTTCCCACCATGCACACTCCTTCGTAGTTGTTACATTGGTTGTAACTATATCTCACGTTCTTTTTTCCATTTTTGTTTACGTCATTCTCACCCATCCGCTCTATCCGCCAACTTATTCACCAAACTCCAAAGCAAGTAAAAGAGTACGTCCAGTCCTCCAAATTCGACCAGCACCCCATTCCTGCTACTGAAAAAAGAGTACTTTGTTACTCTTCAGATCCCTCCAGAATTCCCCAGACAATGGGCTCAACAGGGATACGCTCATGTTCATTATGGCACTGTTCGTCTTGCTCTCACATTTCATGGCCGTAAAGGTTTGCCCGTTGTGGCAAGAATTGCGTTGCTATATACTAGATTTTTACAATACCAGCATGCTTGCATCGGTACTGTTCAAACTACTCTTCCTTCCCTGGTTCTAAGTCTAGTTCCATTAATGGTACAATTAATGGAACTAGACTTAGAACCAGGGAAGGAAGAGTAGTTTTCTGCAAGTATGCCTTCCCACAGTGAGCGAACAACTCCCGTTCAAGCCCTTCAGGGACGGCCTGTTAGCAGAAAACTACTCTGCCCTTTAGTTCAGAGCCTAGGGACACCATGATAACCAGGATGGAAATGCTTCTAATCTACCTGAGCTGCATTTCCTAGAGGATTCTACCAGGCTGGAGAAGAAAATGAGCTTCGAAAGCCATAGAGGTTTTTACAAAACACTCACTTTACTTCAGGGGACTCAGCCCAACACATTACACCCTCCTTGCCTTATATAGACAATAAGAGGTCACAAGCGAACAAGGACCAAGCTCACGGGTCCGGAAACAAACAGAGGCACCCGGAACTTCCGGGAGGGAATTATTAGCACACTGTACTGTGAACAATACTTTCCCTAGCCTAGTGCTATAGTGAAAATGTACGGACATCGGCTTTTCAGCAGTCTCGTCCGTCACGGGCATTGTAGTCGTAGTCCAAGTCATCTAAGCTGTGTGCAGTTGCCAGAAGATGTGCTTCATATTTTTGTTCAAGAGCTTCAAGATCTTCTGGCGAGAGGATCTGATTCAGCTGATGTGATGATGATGCTTCTTCATGAGTCCACTAGGACGCTTCTTCTTGAGCCCAATTTGCATTGTCAGGTTCTGTAGTATCGGGAGGAATGCTTGGCTGAGGCCAATTAGATGGCTGTGCATAGTAGGGGGTGTCCATATGGGACAAGGACGAGGGTCCTTGGTCGTAGGGATCTTGAGAAAGAGGACCTCCCCAGCATGCATAGGGGTCTTGAGTGGACTAGACAATGTCATCTTCACTTGTCACTTCATTGTTTTGGGATGACTCAGCTTGTCTGACTTGTCTAAGTGCATCCTTAGCTTCTGGTGCTAGGTCATAATGATCCCACGTAGTAGGTTCATTATAATTCCACACTTCCTCAGGAATGGTTTTGTTTTCTTAGCACAGGATTCTCTGGAGTTCTCGGTACTGGTGTTGACAAGATCTAACAGATCTTGGATAAGATTTGTGAATCCGAGCTTCTTTGCTGTCCAGATGGGGTTTGTAAGATGTGGTTCCTATTTCCAGGGGGGCATGAATGATGCTGCCATTGTTTTTGAAAAAATGCCATGGACGTCTGAAAAACAGGATGGTATGGACTTCAAGATTTGGTGTTGTGGTTCTTAGTTCTTTCTCCAAAAGATGCTTCCAATGAGTAGGAGGATAGAACCAATTGAGAAAGTCTAGAAGATTTTGATCACTTTCTCTTTCAACATTTCTTCCGAGTAAGAATATCCCGGTGAGGTTGGCGACGAATCTTCTGGTTGGGATTTCAATAGCTATCAAGTAGTTATTGGTTAAGTACCATAATAGCGTCTTGAGCTGATCGAGGAAATCATCTTCCTTCCAGATAAGAGGATGTATAAATGGATAAACTGAATTTAATCCCCAAGGATAAAGAATCGAACCTGCATTGAATCTGAACAAATCTGTGTGGCATTGCCACATGAGAGTTTCTAGATTTTCTGTGAGATTGTCATTCTGGATTTGTTCAATAATCTCCTGGGGATATTTCCAGCTTGGCAAATCTTTGATATTCTCAATCTTGTATTTTACGCCATGATTGAGCATATGAAAAGCCGGTCTTTTGATGTACATGTTGATTTCGGCTGGTGCCTTCGGTCTTGACAGGAAATCAGCAAGAACATTCTTTTTTCCTGGAATGTGTTTGGTTTCAAAAGAATATTTTGAAAACCATTCAGCCCATCGAAGTAGTTGGGAATTTGGAATCTGCTTCTGTTTAAACTTGGTCATCTGAGGAAAAGATGCCATGTCTAATTCTACCAGGAAGTGATGGCCGATGAGATGGAATTCAAACTTCTTGATTCCATTCTTTACTGCTAAGATTTCTTTGAAAATGGAATGGTAATGCATTTCGGATTGAGAAAACTTTCCACTTTTGTGGGCACAAAGATGTCTCTTACCATCAATTTCTTCAAGTAGAATGGCTGCCCAGTATTCGTCACTGGTGTCAGTTTGAAGAATTCTTTTTCCTGTTGATGATATCTTCAGTGGTGGGAGATTCTGCATAACCTCCTTAAGCTCAGCGACTGCTTTTGTATGAATTTTTCCCCAAGGTGGGGGATTCTTCTTTAGCATGGATTGCAAAGGAATTAGGAGCTTTGCAAGATTTGGAACAAAATCCCTGAGATAATTGATTATCCCAAGGAATTGCTGAACTTCCTTCTTTGAGAAATTTTCTTCAGGAAACTTTAGCAGTTCCTGAGCAATATGCTGCCCTGGATAGTATGTATCATTGTTGAGGTGCATACCAAGAAATTCAATTTATGTTTGGGCAATATTCATCTTTCGCTGAGAAAGCATGATGCCATGCTTTTTGACAATTTCTGCAAACTGTTCAAGGAGTTGGCAATGTGACTGCTCATCAGGACTGTAGAGCAGGATATCATCGATATATAGTGCTGCACTTGAGAGAATTGGTTGGAAGATACGACACATGGCCTTTTGGAAAAGGGATGGTGCTACCTTTAGGCCAAAAGGAAGAACTTTCCACTGGAAGTACTGGTTTGGAATACAGAATCATGTTTTGGATCTGTCTTCAGGATGGATGCCCAATTGCTAAAATCCGGCTTTGAGGTCGAATTTGGAATATATAAAGAGAGAAACTCTGGATGGTAAAGGGAATTTATCATCCTGGAGAAAAAGGTTGAGGGGTTGATAGTTGATTACCAATCTCATTTTCCCTCTGTTCTGCTCAGCACGCTTATTGACATAAAAGGCTTCACAAGCCCATTGAGAGTTGGAGATTTCAATAAGGCCTTGTTGCAATAGTTCTGAGCATTCCCTTTGAGCTAAAGCCAGGTGTTCTGGCTTCATTCCCATGTGGCTCGCCTTGGTTGGATTTATATCTTCATTCTTCTTTAAAGGAAGGCGAACAAAGAATTCTGGATTTTCCCATAAAGGATGGGAACACTTTTGAGCAAATTCCGAATGGGATTCTGAACAAAATTCTAACAATCTTTGCATGATTGGGTCTAATAGGCTCATCTGAATGGAAAAAAGTCTCTGAATGTTAACGAACTCCGAGAATTGGTCTTTATACTTAAGACCTTTTCCTTGAATGATACGAAGCTGTGAGATTTGAGTCATGATGTCCCAACCAATGATTAGGTCTTTGTTGGGAAGATTGGATCCAAAGATTTTTGTGGTTATAGAGCACTGGGGGAAGAACTGAACAGTTACAGGAGTGGTCTTCACATTTGTGGAGAAGGTGTCTCCTGAGGCAGAGTTGAAATATCGGACATAAGGAGTCCAATATTCTTTAGGAAGAACTTTGGTATCCAAAATAGAATAGCTTGCTCCAGTATCAATGAGGGCAATAATAGTGATAGGTTTAGCAAACTTTGAAGTGAGGATTTTTACAGGGAAGTGGGGACAGTGAGTTTGACTTGAGAATATGTCAAGGTTTTGTTCTGCAGGTGTGGGTGATATGTGAAAAATATCTTCAGATTCTGGGTCTGAATCTTCATTGGAAGTGTGATAACAAGGAATGATACAAAGGATTTGTTCGGATGGTTCTTCGTTAGTAGAGAACAATGATTCTACATCATCATTTTCGAGAGAAATACCTGTTTCGTTCTCAATTTGATGTATCAAATGATGCTGACCTTTTCTGGCTTGGGGACAGTTTTTGGCAAAATGTCCATTCTTGTTGCAGACGTAGCAACAATTCGACTTTTTATGGCCCGTGCGATCCTTTCTTTTTCGTAGGTATCGCCATTTTTTCTTTCGGAAGTTCTTGTGGCCATATTTGGATTTTTTCATCTGGAACTTCTTGAAATGTTTCTTTTTTCGAGAATACTTTCCACAAGTATCATCACAGTCTTGCTTAGAACATTTGATCTTCAGCTTTTGGCGAGAGCAGGCTGTCTCGAGGCTCTTATCACTAGTGATGTAGGATTGGACCATCTGGCGTTTTAGGCATATTTCTTCAAGGCATAGATGGATTTCTTGTTGTATTTCTCCCAGGGGCATATCCTGTACTCTCTTCTGTCTCCCAAAAAAGGATCTTTCGACCATTTGGGATAGTTCTTTGGGGACGAAAGTCAGGAAAACATGCTTCAGATTTGAATCGGCTCCAATTTGGTAAAAGAGCTGGAGCATTATTCGATAATGCTTATAAAGATGTTTCTTCTGGAGGGAACAGCATTTTCTTTCGAAAAACTCTCTTCTTTTCATCTCTATGAGGTCGGTGGGTTTTCCCACAAAGAAGTGGTATAGGATAGTAATAGCATGGCTAAAATCTGGTGACATCAGAAAATGAATCTGGTCTTGCTCTGACATTGATTTCCTGTGAACCTAGTAACGAAGTTGTAAAGGACATCATTCATATCATGGTTGGTGATGGACTGAGTGTTTAACCAAGTATGAAATTCCTCAAGTCTTTCTGGCCATTTCTGATAAGGAATATCATCGATGGTGAAAAACTGCTTTGATGCCATGGACACATGATTTCTCGGATTGTCCCGAACAATCTCTAGGTCAGAGTAATTTGATTCCATTTCCTGATCTGGAGGATCGGCCATAAATATAGAAGAAGTTATTGGTGCAATAGGAAGGGGATCAGGTCTAGGTACTGAAAAGGATGAAGAGGATGAAAATGATACTGAATCAGATTCAGTATCAGAAGTGGTAGGATTAGTTTGCTCTACTAGAAATAGAGTTTGATCCTTTGGAGGTGTTGGATCAGTCTTGTGGACCGGATCAGGATGTCATTGGACACTCAAATCATTTAGAAATGATTCTAATGGATTTACTAGCATCATTTGATCTGGTTTTTCTCTCATGACAACCGAACATGATTCTACAGGAATTTTCTCTTTTCCTCTTTCCTTTTGGATTCGATTCAACTCTTTAAGGCGATCTCGTATATCTAGTTCATTTCTAGAGGGATCTTGTGGAATGGCCTCAAAGATAGACGTCTGGGGTTGCGGAAGTAAGTATCCAGTTCTTACTGGAGTTGCAAATGGATCAAAAGGTCTGAACCTTCCTTCTTCAAGGAGTTGGATTTGTCTTTTGAGCTTTTCTGTCTCCGGTTTTGGACTCTCTAGATAATGGTAGCCTAGACGTTGCCCTGATTCCAAGGCACTTAGCCTCTTCTGGAATTCAGAAACCATTTTCTTGGTAGTCTCATCATACTTTCGAAGATCTTGTTGCACAATTCCAATCTTGGAATCAATTGCTTTGAAAGCATTGTTTTGTGCTAGCAGAGTATCTGATTGCCAATTTAAAACAGTTTCAGCAGCAAAAGTCTTTTTCTGCTTCCCATTTTCATCCACATCAGTGGGGGTAGGTACTTTAGGAACATGGCGGTATCTGCCTTGTGGATCAACGAATTCCTCTGGGGCAGGAAACGAGAGTTTAGAACCTTATCTAGCAAGAGGGGGAAAGTCAGAATCGTGAAACATGGCAATGGAGGAAATAGGAGGCATTTCTGCTGGAGCTTGAAGTGGGTAGGAATGCTTCTTAGCCCACTTTAAGATTGGCTTGTAGAATGGAGAGAGAGCTTGTTTTTTCTGAGGTGATGATGGTGGAGGTGATCTTGGTGGATCTGGTGAAGTTTGGGGTGAAGTACTGACCTCTGGTGGTGGAGGTGGTGCATAAGAACCATGAACTGGTATTTATCACACTCACCAAGAGTATCAACGGAGGGGTCTCCGTTTAAGTATCTTTGGTACACCTTATCCTTTGGCCTTTTTCGTCGAGGTGGAGGTCTATCATATGGATTTTCCTTATCAGGAGAATTCATACAATAGGAACATTAGCAAAAAGGATCCCAGAAACAATGACCATCTTTGTCTTTATAGTAATGGACATGATGTCCATCACCATTAAAGTGTCGAACAAGCTTTTTTGGATTTGGTTCGGAAATTGATTCAGGAACACATGGTTCGATCATGAAGAGGGTTTGGAAGATAGAAGGACTTTCTTCCTTTTCTTTGCCAAATTTAATGGAAACAGTTCCATCTTTTTTCCGAACGAACTCAGAGTCCGTAGACTGGAAAGGCTTGTTATGTTGGGCCCGTTTGGTTCGGCTTTTGGGGAATGCATTTGCAGAAATGCAAATACCTTTGGGTGAAGGGGGTTTTCCGAAATGCAAATGTCGTTTGGTAAAATTTGCATTTGTAATTAACTTTTATTAAATTAAAAAAGTAAAAATATGTTTAAATATATATTTATTTATTAAACATAAAATATATTTATATAAAAAATTAGATATGTTTATATCTATATAAAATATATATTATATATTTTTTATAAATATATATTTATTAAACATAAAATATATATAAAAAATAGATATGCTTATATATATATATATATATATACAAAAACAATCGGAGAAAAAATAGATATGTTTATATTTATAAATATATATTTATTTATTAAACATAAAATATATTTATATAAATAAATAAATATGTTTATATCTATATAAAATATATAAAATATATATTTTATATAAATACATATTATATTTTTTATAAATATATATTTATTAAACATAAAATATATATAAAAAATAGATATGTTTATATAAATATATATTTATATAAAAACAATCGGAGAAAAAAATAGATATGTTTATATTTATAAATATATTTATTTATTTATTAAACATAAAATATATTTATATAAAAAAATAGATATGTTTATATCTATATAAAATATATATATAATATAAATATATATATTATATATTTTTTATAAATATATATTTATTAAACATAAAATATAAAAAAATAAGATATGTTTATATATTTTATATAAAATATAAAATATATATTTTTATATAAAAATATAAGCATATTTATTTTTATATAAACATATTTATTTTTATTCAGGTGGCCGATCGGCTTCTCCACCGGAGAGATGAACAATATCGGAAATTGCATTCTGAAGATGCAACTTTCCAAAGGACCTCAAGAGCTGCATTGGGCTAAAGGCCCTTAGAGCCACTTGGAGATGCAATTGCATCTCGCCAAAGTCGCGCAAAAAAACGAACCAAACACCTTTGCATTTGGCCAAGGGACTTTAGAGCCCAAATGAGCATTCCAAATGCTGAACCAAACAGGGCCGTTGATGTAGCTTTTCGTAGTTGGTAATCCAAGTTTCTGGAAGGAGCTTGGCCAACGTGTCCTTCGGGATCTGCCGAGGAACATGAATGCATGATGCCTGATCATTCTGCATGGAGATAAACAAAGCATCTTCATTACCATTGTTGAAGTTTAAATCAAGAGCATGGTTCTGTACTCGATAAACCATCTGGTAATGCAGGGTTGCAGCTACAGAGTCAGCAGTTTAAGGAGCTCCAGTGAGCTGGACTTGAACTTTTAGGAAAGAGAGTAGCTGGAGGTCTGACAGAGCGATGTTGAAGTTGGGATACAGAGTTACAAAAACTATTCCAGCATTCAGAGCAGTTTGAACAATACCAATGCAAGCATGCTGGTATTGTAAAAATCTAGTATCTAGCAACACAATTCTTGCCACAACGGGCAAACCTTTACGGCCATGAAATGTGAGAGCAAGACGAACAGCGCCATAATGAACATGAGTGTATCCCTGTTGAGCCCATTGTCTGGGGAATTCTGGAGGGATCTGAAGAGTAACAAAGTACTCATTTTCAGTAGCAAGAATGGGGTGCTGGTCGAATTTGGAGGACTGGACGTACTCTTTTACTTGCTTTAGAGTTTGGTGAATAAGTTGGCGGATAGAGCGGATGGGTGAGAATGACGAATTGGGTTTAGCAAAAGCGGAGTAAGGGTTCATGAGAGGGAGCTGGGTTTTAGAGATCTTGGTTTCATCACTAAGAGAGACTTCGTAAAGATAATCTATCTTAGAAGCATTGGAAACACGAAACTCTGGAGGGGTTGAGGATGATGTAGAAGGGGCAAGAGTAACGGGTGCTTCAAGAACTTCAGGTTCTGTAGACATGATGTAAATAGATCTTCTCAGCACTGGATTCACCTACTAAGCGCATGGAACGGATAATATCACAAACGAAACCATGGCTTTGATACCATTAATGGAACTAGACTTAGAACCAGGGAAGGAAGAGTAGTTTTCTGCAAATATGCCTTCCCACAGTGGGCGAACAACTCCCGTTCAAGCCCTTCAAGGACGGCCTTTTAGCAGAAAACTACTCTGCCCTACGACCAGCCACAGGCCAAAGGAAAATGTAGGAAAATAAAAAGGATATGTTTAGCAAAAGTCCTAAAACTTGTCAAGAAAATGCAATTAAATCCTAAAACTTACAAAAAGTGCAATCAAGTCCTAAAACTTGTCAAGTTGGTTCAATTAAGTCCTAAAGTTAACACCATTAGCATTTTCCGTTAAAAATGCTGACGTGGCATTTTAAATAATTTTTTTATTTTCCACGTGGATTTTTTAAATTAATTTTTATTCATTTTTAAAAAAAATAGATTTAAAAACTAAAAAATTAGATTTATTCATTTTATCTTATTTTCACCAAAATAAATTTAGATTTTCTTTTTTAGTTTTCAATCTAATTTTTAAAGATTTTGAATAAAAAATAATTTAAAAAAGCCATTTCAAAAATAAAAAATTCATTTTAAATATGACGTCAACGCCACGTCAGCAAATTCCGTTAGTAAATTTGACGGTGTTAACTTTAGGACTCAATTGAACCAACTTGACAAGTTTTAGGACTTGACTGCACTTTTTGTAAGTTTTAAGACTCAATTGCACTTTCTTGACAAGTTTTAGGACTTCTGTTGAACATATCCCAAAATAAAAGAACCAATGAAGAAGAAGAGAAAACAGTGAAAGAAGAAATGGTAACAAAGGAGATAAAAATCTAACAAGTACAACCTTCTATGGATACATGTCACACGGTAAATGGACTACTGTGAAAATGAGATGACGCCGCTGTGTACCCAATATTTTCTCCTATATCTCAATGTGCGTTCAGTTCATTCTGTGAGGTTTCACTTGGCTCGATTCATACAAAAACTAGCCTCTTCAGTGGCATTGGGTAGTTTGGTCTTAACTTTGGTTATTCAGCAGTTATATTCCGGATCATTTGGGCAAATGCTCTAACAGCGAGAGAGATTGTTCTAACTGCCTAAAGCCAGAGAGTGGAAAGTCTGCCCTGTAGTCCAACGACATCTCAAAGAATTGAAAAAACAGCCAGCAAGTTTTTGTTCTTCAATCCGGCATGCAGCTCATAAAGTTAAATACATCATATTGCTTTTCATTCAGTTGTAGCATTTGAATTGAAAGGTCACAACTATTTCTTTTCGCCAGAGTCAGGTTGGCGTTAATGGACTTTGATATTCAGACCAAATCATGATGGCAAGTGAACACTATCAAGAATGTAAAGGTGTAGTTAGTCATACTATGATTTCTCTTTGCTCAAAACAAGTACGACATACAAAATCTCCGGCATAACATTCCTCACATTTCCTTTTCAAGAAATTGATATGAAGCGCCTCCCCAAGAAAGCTCCGAAGCTTAAAAAAATCCCAATAAAAGTACAATATGGAATGCAAGGAATGAGCATACCGGAATGAACCCACAGCTCCAAGCATCAACCTTCGCGAGGATCCATGTCACAAAAAAAAGAATCAACCCACCATCAATACTTGGACAAGCAGGAAAAATTAGGGGGGAAAAGTTGAAATAATTAACTCATAAATAACTCTGAGGGCTCCACTAAGCGATTCCCTCGTCCGCTGAGGCACCAAATTAGGCTCAGCACAGCTCCAAAGTAGAATTACAGATTATTTTCTGACGGATGTTTGCCCCGATGGAAGAGAGTTGTTTGGCATTCCGCAATTAGCTGCAGCAACTCATTAAAATTCAGTTCACAGACAAAGCAGCAACTGCAGCACTGTTCTTCGCTTTATTCTGCATATTGACCTCGAGTCCCGGCGATTTAGCGCAAGACACGCATAATACAGCACCAGCAACCGGTATTTTAATTTCCGAAGGCTATCATGAAGCACTCATTTTATCACTTGCTCTATAATATAGCATTTTCTGGACATAGAACATCATGTACCCTTGTGCAGCTCTCACAATGTTCTCATTCACTTGGGTAATCCAAGCATCGTCGCACTTGTACCACTGATTGCTCAGACGCAGATAAGTCACATAATGGCCTGCGTCTAATTTACCAGCGTGAGTGACAACAGCGAACAGCTCAAATTCTGAGGAGAACTGTATGATGCATCAGGTTCGTCCCCATCAAAAGGGAAAATCCTGTTCCCAAATCTTCTCCTCAAAATGGAAGAAGAGAGGTAAGGGGCCATGTCCAGTGAAAATGGAAAATGCAGATATCGGTCGATCTTCCTCGACATCTTCCGTATGGAAGAATGTTCAAATCTTTTGATGTGAAAGCAAGAAACCAATGGGAGCTTCCTTATGGACATCTGCTTGAGAGACTCCTGACTCACCTGACACTGTTGGCAGAATAACTTCTGGTCTGAACCGAGCCTCTCCGGTCTTGTGAATCGGTCCAAGCAACCCATCAAGGTCGGTATCCCAGAGTTCTGGCTTGAATTCATGCACTCTGCCTCGCCATTGCAGGAGTGATGTGACTTAGCTGATGTCGCCTTCACAGAACCACGTTGGCTTTGTTCCAGATCCAAAGAAATGTCCAAGCAAGGGTCATATGTTGTAGATGTGAAACCACAAGCCATACACATGACATCGGAGCGTAAGATACCAGAGAATACTCTGTGAGCAATACAGCAATCTCCACTCCCTGTAATAATTCATTAGTGCACTTCTAAAGATATCTGAGAATCCACAATTCGTAAAAAAAAAAAGTTCCTCAACAGCATCACAAGTCACCACAGAACATATTCTATAGTACAAACACAAAACCGTCAGACATGACACAAAAGAGCGCACTTGCCCAGGAAAGCAGTTGTCTGCAGATATTATATATGCATTAAATTACCATGTGATGGAACAATAATAAGTTTCGCCATGGAATAACTTGAAAGAAAAGTTGACACTAGAGGCTAACGCATGCCAAATATAAAGACCCATTGTTGACACCTAAATTTTTGGGGTTAATTTTTGATAAAAAAAAAAAAAATTGCATAACATATAGTTATTAGGAGCATATCTCAATATACTTGCATATTTATGGACCGGTAGCGGATGGGCTTAAGTTCTGAACATAATTGCATTGGATCAAGTTGGCGGTCGATGAACTCGGGTAAATGGTTTCGAGCTTTATTGAAGTTAAGCCCGCGGAAAGTGAAAGATTGGAGTAAGTTTCGTAATATAACCAAGTTTGACACGAATTTGAGAAAGATTGAGCACAATTTTCACATGGGATCTTAACAAGGCATGAAAAATCTTTGAGGAAGAATAAATATCTTTATTAATAGAAGATATTCTCGGTCAAATAGGTGCAGAGAAGTGTGATATTTCTACGCAAGAATTTGCCAAAAGAAGGATTGGGACATATATTTCTTGTTTTAAAACAAGAAAGTGCACCGATAAAGAAAATTTCATGCGTCCTACACATCCAGGGGCGTGAGCAGAAAAGGAAAGAATTCGTGGCCGAAAATCATGAATATATGGTCAAAGTTGGGAGTATTCACGCATTTGAGGAAAGGAAATGAATAAAATATGTTATATTGGGTCTTTCCTTTGACGGCCTTGGTTGTCCTATAAATAAAAAGAACGCCAACACTGTTTAGGGGCCCGGCAATTCATCATTCAAAAGGGCCACACAATTGAAAACACATTGCTGCAATCAAGAGGGAAAATAAACTAGGAAAAAAAAGGAGTTGTCTTCCTTGAGGCCCGCTCAACTCCGCGACCGCTAATGCTTCTTCCCCGTGCATCATCATTGCGCGGAGCCTTGTCCGTGACGACGCTATTGCTTATTGATCCTCGCCGAGCCTCTGTCCATGCCTGACCCGAGTTAGACGTTGCAGCTTTCAGTCCACACCGTCGCCTCTTGCATCAATGCGGGGCGATGTTGCTTCTGCCTCGACCCGCGACAGTCCTTGCTGTACCAACGACGACTTGCTGACCAGTGGCTGAGAAGTTCTACGCCGCAAGCCCCCACATCAACGACAAAGTAGCCGCGCGTCGCTCAAAACCGCAGTGCTATTGCAATACCCCCGTAGTGACAACTCGGGCAATGCTAGTACTTCTTTAAAGGAAGTCAAAGTTTGATAGTCAAAGGAAACCTTGACGAGACCAGTCAAATTCGGTCATTGAGGGATTATCAAGGTGACCAAAGGAAATTTCCTTTGGGATCATTCGGTGGATCTTCCTTGAAGACGTTGCAGCGGCTCCTCACGTCATCGCACTTCCAGCAAGCTTGTCTCTTTATTGTCATGATTGATCTTTCCACTGCAGGTTTTCTTTATTGTCATGATCGATCTTTATTGTCTCTTTATGTCCACTGTGGGCGTCGCCACCGTCAACAATCGTGAGCCGAGCAAACTTGCTTTGCCGTCCCCGTCCTGGTTCGCAACAAAGCAGTTGATTTGTCCTTTGCTATTGACGTGCCTCAACGAATTGAAGACATTGACGAGCCACTTGCGATCCACCACGAGGCAACCCATTGTCCTAACGCCGTGCCAAGCCTACCGCCGCCGTTGATCTCACCCGTGAACCGGGCTATCCCATAAAGTTTCTGTTTTTGTAGGTTCATTTGCCACAAACTGCCCATGGCGGTCGCTCGCTGCCGCTCGTCGCCTCATCATTGAGGAGCCGATCGTGATCTCGGTCACAATTGCACTTGGTCCAAATTTGGAAAGAATATCCTCAAATTAGGTAAGATACACATCTCTAGTATATTTGCATATTTTATTGCCTAATATATGTCTATTAGTATCTAATGTGCATATTTATAAGTGATAGACATATCTCCCAATTAGGATTTATTGCCTAATCCGCAACCGCACTTGATTTTTTATTTTATCTATAAGGCTTTAGATGGAATAATTAATCAAGCGGGAATACAATTGATATTTTGATCTTTAAGGCTTAAGATCAATTTATCGATTTTATTAGCGAGAAAAACGAGTTTGATTCAAATATTATTCCTTGATCTGAATGACATATGGTATCTTTGATGATTCTGAATGGCTTGGTGCTTGTATCATCTTGATTGCTTTATTTATCTTGAAATATGTTTGAGTTAAAATATTGCATGCTTTAGGGTTATTTGCATATTTAGACTAAACATTTTATTTATCACGAATTTTCGAAATAAAAAACAAAAAAAGTACATTCATTTAGGATGCTAGTTTTATTATTATTTGAATTGCATGTTAAATTTTAATTTTGGAAAAAAGGAAAAACAAAAAAAAAAATCATGTATATATCATATAGGATTAGGGCATCTTTTGCACGTTATTGCATATTAGGGTAAGATTGCATGTTTAATTTTACTTCCTAATTAATTTTAAGTTTAGATAGATTTTTTTAGATAGATTGCATTCTAGGATTATTTGGGTTAAGACAATATTTTAGTTTAAATTAGGATTTAGTTTAACCTAATTCCTAATATAAATTGAATAGGATCTTAATCTAATTAGATAATTTTCACATGTTGTTTTAATTCCGAATTTCATAAAAAAAAAATACAAAAATGCCTTAGGCTAAATTAGTTTCATTATTTAGGATAGAATGAATTCTTTTAGGAAAAAGAAAAAAATATCATATACACGTCATTAGGGTTAGATTTCATTGAGATGCATGCCATTTAGTATTTTTATTAGGCCCATTTAATTAGAAATTACGTGTCATTAGAATTAGGTCATTTAATTAATGTTGCATTGCATATTGCATGATTTTCATCAATTAAGTGAAAAGAAAAAAATGAAATTGCGTGTTAATTAGAAACCATATCTAGGGTTGTTGATGTGGATTTTAATTTAACATTGCAGATGCTTTCGTTGCTTTGAGGTAAGTTTGCGATTTATTTATTGTTTATCTGGGTGTTAAATTGGTGGATTGCGCACCTGCATGATCACTTCACATGTTAGGGAAATAGATTTAGAATTAATTCAAGCTGCTTGCCAAACATTTTTTTTAAAGAATGGTACCGAAAGGGCATTAGAGAAATCTAGTGTAACTAAGTCCCCGTACCCATAGTCTCTGGCTCGTAGGAGTAAAGTAAACCTCCCATTGCTTTACTTGGGTTCCTAATCGACCCACCAAGAATAGATCAGTGGCGACTCCTAATTGAAAATCATTTGCATGTTAAGAACTTGAACCTAAGTCGTGAATTGGTATGGGCTTGGGAGAGCCCGAGCTAAGTCTAGGCTTAGTAATCCATTAGCCAAATCATAGGTGGTTCACACCCGAAAAATTGGTCGCGACACCCATGGATATTAGTTGACAGAGTTGAATCTTCTGACTGATATGCCACCAAGAAAGAATGACACCAGAACAAAATGAAACTTCCCAAGGGACCTAGAGGTATTAGGGCTGGGAAGTGCCAGAAAGGTAATAACTCACAAGAATGATCCTACATCAGTTCAAACGTTCATTTACATGATTATACAAAAAAACAAGCTCGCTTGAATCATTGACCCAAGAGAAAATGTTAATAACACTTGATATCTGTCCTCAGCACCAGCAGATTCCAGATACTGCCAGTACAAAATGGAGACTGGATGAAACAGGTTTAATGCGATGCCTATAAAATTTTCCTTGGCTCTGCGGCCGGCGTCGATCCTTATCCACTTTCTCGTGGATCCCATCAAGCATGGAAATGAAAAACTGTTGGGAATCACTGATTCCCTAAAATTGGATTCGACACTAAATCGAACCCCTAAAAAGAGTGCAGAAGACGAGCCCGGGAAAATCACATGTATCACCGATCCTAAGGCACATCACAGAATCGAACGTACCTTGTTAGCCACAGATTAAACACCAAATGTTGATTTGAGGAAGAAAAACTGATCCCGTTCTATTCGATGATATACTATCGCCTTGAAAGGGGAGAAAGATCCGTCTCGTTTTGGATACTGTTCTCTTGCGCTTTTAGGAGGGAGAGAGAGGGAGAAAAAATGAACGTACGTTGAAAAGGTGCTTTGCCCTTTTTTCTTTTCTCTCTTAAATACGTCTTCTCCAAGAGACGTAACTCTTCGAAGTAATACGTTCCCCCAAAAGTCATAACCCCTCGTATCTAAACGATGCAACATTTCACATCGCAACCGTTCCTCCATGGGCCCTCATCTTGCGGGCTAGGCTTTTAGGCCCAACATGGGCGAACGGGCCAACTTAGGCCCATTAACATAAATAAATAAAACCATCATCTCCCACTCGCACATGGTGGGCCGAACAAGATCCTCTTTACCTCTCTACAACATTCATACCGGTGAATAATCCGTGCGACCAACATACTTTGAGAGCTCGTTGCTATACATCTGTTAGGAATATATAGCAGCTCATAATGGGCATCACATTCCGAGTAGATTTAGTATGCAGTACCCTAGATCGATCGATCACATTTATATCTCTCTTGATCTCTTTTAAACAATGATACACACACACACACACACACACACACACATATTGTATTCAGAATTATGATTATCCCGAAGACAGTCATAATTGGTCGACTAGTGAATACAAAACTACAATGTGATTCTCCAAATTCGATCTTCCTCTTTCCTTCAAACTCTCAATTTCAGTTCAGCTTGCTTTTCTAGAAATGTCCCATTAGATCGAATCAACTCATGACCATTGGCAACATCCTAAGATAGCAAACACTAAATAGAAATCTTGAGAATAAGTAAAAGTCATGAAGGCACTAAAATTGAGGAACTCTTTTCCTCAAGAGTCTCATACGGCATAAAAGTTGAGATCAAACTTTTGCTACTCTTATTGGTCGTCTCATGCATACGTAGTATGAAATACGTATTACGGTATTAACTCATTTCCCATGAAGCGTATGTTTACACCTTCAATACCGTACAGATGATAGTTCAGACATACCCAATGTCTAACTTGAGTTCACGTATCTACTCAATCACAAAATTCATCAGAACTTACATCTGGCATCTTAGACAGATAAAGTAAAAATATATGGGGTATTTTACTTTCGGACATAGTACATATCATGTCCTCATCTTAACACTTAGTTAAGGCAACATATATATTTTAAGCTTGAGCTCTCAATTATCACCTAGATAATAAGTTTAAAAACCGTCTCATCTCTATTTATCACACAATAAATAGAGGCGATTATCCGTGTGAGTGGGCTAATCTCTTATCTGTTCGACATACTTTCTCAACTTAATATAATGCACTGAGCATTAAGATGTATAAACATTAAACAAAGATTCATAGGCATTAATAATGAAAAAACGCAAATTCATTAAATGTGAACACTTCAGGGAAATTACAATATTCAGTACATCAGCCTCTACGCAGTCCTAGAAATTTTACATGATCACAAAACACATCTCTAGGTATTGGCTTTGTCATAGGATCTGCTACCATTCTATGCGTAGATATGTACTGTAAGTTCACATCCTTTCGTGCAACCATATCTTTGACAAAATTATACTTGGTATCTATATGTTTGGTCTTGCCATGATATTTTGGATCTTTGGTGTACGCTATAGCTGCTTGGCTATCACAGTTAACCAATAATGGATTTGCAGCTTTCTCAATAACACCTAAATGATCCAAAAATCTCTTAAGCCAAACTCCTTCTTGTACCGCTGCTGATAATGCCACGAACTCAGCTTCCATCGTGGACAAGGCTATACATGTTTGCTTCTTACTGCTCCATGATATGGCACCATTGTTCAGTAAGAAAGCAAATCCAGAGGTAGATTTCCTTTCATCTAAATCTCCTCCCCAATCAGCATCTGTATAGCCTTCAAGTTGCAGATCATTTCCTTGGTAATTCATCTTGTAATCAGCAGTTCCCTTTAGATATCTCAATATTCTTTTAACGGCCTTCCAATGTGCTTGACCTGGATTGGATTGGTATCTACTCACCATTCCAACTGCAAAACATATGTCAGGTCTTGTGCACATCATAGCGTACATCAAGCTCCCAACAGCACTAGCATAAGGAACATGTTTCATTTATTCCTTCTCTTATAGAGTCCTTGGACACAGTTTATGGCTCAATCCTTCATCTTTTGCAATAGGAGTATCAATGGGTTTACAATCTTGCATACGAAATCGTTTAAGAACCTTATTTATGTATGTTTCTTGCGAAAGAGATAATAATCTCTTCGAACGATCTCTTGAAATCTTAACTCCAAGGATGTATGCAGCCTCACCCATACCTTTCATCTTAAAGTTGGAAGATAACCAACTCTTAATAGTATTAACAAACTCCATATTGCTTCCAACAATTAGTATATCATCAACATATAATGATATGATCACAAATTGATCTTTGGATCTTTTGATATATACACAATGATCCTCATCTATCATTGTAAAATCATATGCCATTATGGCATTATGAAAACGTATATACCATTGTCTCGATGACTGCTTTAGGCCATATATCGATCTCAAAAGTTGACATATTTTTCCTTCTTGGCCTTCCATAATGAAACCAGTAGGTTGTTCCATATATATTTCTTTCTCTAATTCTCCATTGAGGAAAACAGTCTTTACATCCATTTGATGTAACTCAAGATCCATACTAGTCACTATTGCCAGAATAATGCGAATTGAGGTAAATCTCACCATAGGAGAAAATATTTCTTCATAATCAATTCCTTCCTGTTGATTATACCCCTTCGCCACAAGGCGAGCCTTATGCCTTTCTATCGAGCCATCAGCTTTACGCTTTATTTTGAGAACCCACTTGTTCCCAATAGCTTTGCGTCCTTTTGGAAGGTCAACCAGTTTTCAAACTCGGTTTAACTTCATTGACTCCATCTCCACTTCCATTGCATACATCCATTTTTCCTTACTAGGGCAATTTAGAGCCTCATTAAGATTTCTTGGCTCATCTTCATCTTGTGGAGCAACCATAAAAGTTTCCCCTTCAATGTCAAAACGTCGACGGGGAATACTTTTGCAACTTGTTCGACGTATGGGAGATTGTGTATTTTGTACATCATTCCCCATCATGCTTCCACTCGGATTAGATAATGGCGATATCATCTCATCATGTGGTTGTAATTGAGAGTGAGTTGAATCAAATTCATTACTTCTCATGTTACTCCCACTTGGACGAACTCCACTATGCTCATTATCTTGATCCAAGGTTTCAAATAGGGAGTGTTCTTCACCTATTTCGCCCTTCTTAGGAAATTCATTCTCTAAGAATGTGACGTCCCGTGATTCGAATTCAGTTATACTTCCACTTTCCCACTCACCTATGAACACATATCATTTCGAGTGTTCAGAGTATCTTATGAAAATACTCTTCTTTCCTCTAGGACCCAATTTTCCAAACTTGTGAGATGACTCATGAGTGTAGGCAGCACAACCCCATGACTTAAGAAAACTTAAGTCCGGTTTTCTACCTGTCCATAACTCATATGGAGTGGAAGTAACTGATTTGGAAAGCACCCGGTTAAGTATATAGGCAGCAGTTAATAACGCATCACTCCAAAATGTGATAGGCAAATTAGCATGCGCCATAATGGACCTAACCATTTCCAGTAGGGTTCTGTTCCTTCTCTCCGCAACACCATTTTGTTGAGGAGTATATGGTATAGACAACTGTCTTTCTATTCCTTTTTCATCACATAATTTTCTGAACTCATCAGATAAATATTCTCGACTTCGATCGGATCTTAATACTTTTATTTTCTTGTCTAATTGATTTTCTGCCAAGTTCATAAACTTTTTGAAACAACTCAATGCTTCAGATTTATGAGAAATCAAATAGACATATCTGAATCGAGTATAATAATCTATAAATGTGATGAAATAAACAACCTCGTGCCTTCCTCTCACATTCATCGGACCACAAACATCAGTATGAATTAAATGCAAAGGAAATTAAGCTATTTTACCTTTTGCAAATGGTTTTCTTGTCATTTTCCCTACTAGGCAATGCTCACATATAGGCAAATCGACTTTTTCAATGTTGCCCAACAAGCCTTCTTTGGCTAGTCTATTCATACTGTCGCGACCAATTTTTTCGGGTGTGCACCACCTAGGGTTTGGCTAATGGATTGTTAAGCCTAAACTTAACTCGGGCTCTCCCAAGCCCATACCAATTCGCGACTTAGGTTTGAATTTTTAACATGCAAATGATTTTCAATTAGGAGTCGCCACTAATCTATTTTTGGTGGGTCGATTAGAAACCCAAGTAAAGTAACGGGAGGTTTACTTTACTCCTACGAACCAGAGACCATGGATACGGGGACTTGGTTACACTAGATTTCTCTAATGCCCTTTCGGTACCATTTTTTATTTAAAAAAAAATGGTTGGCAAACAGTTTGAATTGATTTTAAATCTATTTCCCTAACATGTGAAGTGATCATGCAGGTGCGCAATCCACCAATTTAACACCCAGATAAATAATAAATAAATTGCAAACTTACCTCAGAGCAACGAAATCATCTGCTGTCGCGACCTCCCCGAAGCGGGTTTTGGACCACCTAAGGGTTCGGCTAATGGATTGCTAAGCCTAGACTTAACTCGGGCTCTCCCAAGCCCATACCAATTCGCGACTTAGGTTTGAGTTCTTACATGCAAATGATTTTCAATTAGGAGTCGCCACTAATCTATTTTTGGTGGGTCGATTAGAAACCCAAGTAAAGTAGTGGGAGATTTACTTTACTCCTACGAACCAGAGATTATGGGTACGGGGACTTGGTTACACTAGATTTCTCTAATGCCCTTTCGGTACCGTTATTTTTGTTTTCAAAAAATGTTTGGCAAGCAATTTGAATTGATTTTAATTTATCTCCCTAACATGTGGGGTGATCATGCAGGTTTGCAAACCACCAATTTAACACCCAGATAAAACAGTGAATAAATTGCAAAAATTTACCTCAAAGCAACGAAAGCATCTGCGTGGTTAGATCAAAATCCACATCATCAATGTGATTTCTAATTAACACGCAATTTCTTTTTCTTTTTTTTGGTTTTCACTTTATTTAATGGGAACTTAATCTATATGCAATGCAGGCTAGTAATTTAATATGACATGATATGACATAATAACATGGCCTAAGCTACATGATGCAAATGAGATGTTTTTGTGTTTTCTTAATGAGCATGCAATCTATTCAAAATAATTAATTTATTCAAAGACAATTTTTTAGGTATTTTCCATGAAATTCGAAATTATGATTGTTCCATAATTAAATGTGCAATCTAAACGAACAAAATGACCTAATTCTAATGATAGGTAATTTCCAATTAAATGGGCCTAAAAGAAAAACTAAATGAAGTGCATTTCATGAACCTAGTTCTATATGACATGTGCATGACATTTTTTCTCTTTTTCAAATGCAATCTACTTAAAAACTATTATCTAGAATTAAATTACGTGCAATCTTATTCTAAAATGCAATGACATGCAAAGAATGCCTTAATTCTACATGAATTATGCATGATGTTTTTTTTGTTTTGTTATTTTATTAATTTCAAAAATTAAAATTTAACATGCAATAATAAATAATAAAAAGACTAACATTCTAAATGAATATGCTTTCTTTTTGTTTTCTTTTTCATGATTCAAAATAAAATCTCAACCCTAAACATACAAAATAAGAAAAGCAAATCTAACTCTAATTTCTCTTTTCTTTTCATTTTTTTTATTTTCAAAATTAACAATCGCCTAATAATTAAACATGCAATAAAAAAACTAACAACAATTGATTTTTTTTTAACATTTTTATAAAAATTCAATTCTAAACATGCAAACCCTAATTCTAACCTACATCTTTTGATCTTTTTTTTTAAGAAAATTAATTTAAATAACATCAGAGCAAATCAAGTAATATTAATACCCCGAATTGACGAACCGTATCTCATGCGTGAGATCGGGTTGGCCAACTTCACATAAATCACGAATCGGATCTCGGGCGGGAGATCGGATTGGCAATTTTTAAGTAATTGCGAGTCGGATTTCGGGCGCGAAAACCGGACTCGCAATCACTAGTTTCAAAGCAATTTCATAACATGTAATTCCATCCTTACACTAAGGGGTAATTATACTAAAAGAACAAATAAGGTAAAATAACAAAAATAACAAAAATAAATAAATAAAAGAAAAATAACTACCTAAATTGTTTTTTTTTCCTTTTTTTTTCTTTTTGCTTTTCTTTGCTTTTTCTCTTCCCACGTGTAACCGTGGGTCTCCAAGGGCAGCTGGTTGATCAGTCCGGCAAGGGAATCCGGCAAGCGGAATCGGCGGCCGGCGACGCAAGGACGCGGAGCGCGGCTACTGGGCGTCACGGACGGGGCACCTAGTCGTTGAATCACCGATCTGCTGCTCGTAGAGATTCGAGCAGCAGGGGGAGCGGAGCAAATGGAGAGATCGGGCACGGCAGGGGCTCCGGGTGCGGGCGTCGGCACTTGTGGGCCGCCGGTGGAGGCCGGAGCGACAGATCTGGGCAGAGACAGGGCTGGCAGAGCGGAGGTGCGGCGATCAGCTCGAGCTTGGTCGCGGGTCTGGACGGAAGGCGCGGTGACTTCCGCGACTACGGAGGCGTAGCGAGGGGCTGCAAGCGGCACGGTGGTGTGATCGCCAGCGTGGAAACAGGTCAAGTGGTCGCTCGAGTGAGGAGGTGCAGCGAGTCGCGGGCCTTCTGGCGTTGGGTCAGAAAGGGCGGCGGACGGAGACGCGGAGGCAGAGGCGAACGTCAGCGACGGGTGCGGCAGAGGCTGGCGAAGGAAAGCTCGGGCGACAGGTCGTCGCGGATCGGCACGGCAGGGCGGCGGTGCGAGCTCACAGGTGAGGGAACCTTGGTAGTGGCGCAGAGGGGGAGTGCGGCGGGTCGCGGGCCTGCTGGCGTTGGGTTAAAAAGGGCGGCGGTCCGGAGCTACAATCGCCGCTGGTGGCAGGCGAGCGGAGCTGGTGCTCACGGCGTTGGGTGCTGATGATCGCGGAGCAGCGGCGTCGGGGGCTCGGGTTGCAAAGCAGAGACGGAGAAGGGGCGGAGCTTAGGCCGCTGGCGTCAGCAGCGGCGGCGGCGAGTGCAGGAGTAGACGGCTTTCCGACGGTTGCTGTAGCAGGTCGGGGAAGGCCCCGGCGGCAGGCGGAAGGTACTGAGGGCGTCGCCGACGCCGACCAGCGGGGGGGATGGGCGGCGGTGGCGCCGCGGACGGGCGAGTGGTGCTCGCCGGAAGAAGGAAGGTGGCGGGCGGAGATGATGCGGGCGACGCGGACCAGCGGCGGTGGTGGGAGCTTGCTGAAGAAGAAGACCCTTTTCCCTTTTTTATTATTTTTTCTCTCACCTGACACACTCTCTCACGTCCCTCTCTGTTTTGCTTTTTTTGCTTTTTACTTTGGTGTTCTTCTCTCTCCTCAAAACCCACGAACCCTCTCTGACTTCATCTTTTTTTCGGTTTCTTTTCTTTTTTTAATCTCTCCCCCTCCCCACTCGTATGTCTCTCCCCAGACTCTCCTTTTTTTAATAGCTCCCACCGTGAATGCCCTCCATTTTTTAATCGACGGAGAAACCCTTTCACCCTCAAATTTCGTTCCGCCGTACGAGCTCTCTCTTTTTTTTAATCGCTCTCCCACGGACTCTCTTTTTTTTAATCGCTCTCCCACGGACTCTCTTTTTTTAATCGCCCCCCTCTCTGACTTCGTTCCTTCGTGTATTTATAGGCTTGAAGTAGCGTGAATAGGAGGCGGCCACTGTTTCACGACGTGCTTCTTCACATACGGACGCCACCGCCTGACACTCTGCGGATTTTTTCTTTGCTTGTTGCTTACTTCAATCTTCAGCAGGCTCCACGCCTCTCCTGACAACCCACGTTTGAGAGAGAGAGAGAGAGAGAGAGACAACGGACGTGCGTGACTTCTTCTTTCCTCATTTTTTGTGCGTGTTCAGACCAACGAAGAAAGAGACCGCCTTTTGTGAATATTATCGACCGCGAGCCGCCGCGTCTTGTTGGCTTTTAGTGCTGATGCGAAAAAAAATGCGACTTCATGAAATGCAATTTTACTTTTTTTTTTCTTTTATTATTTTTTTTATGCAACTAATTACTAAATAATTAGGCAAAATTTAGGTGTCAACAGCTGCCCCTCTTTGAAGGTGAGCTCGCAGAGGTTGCCTTTAAAGACAAATTGAAGCCTAAATTTTGGTCATGTTCATGCAATGAATGATTTTTGTTGGAACATGAATTCCATTTTTTTTTTTTTAATGCAATTTATATGATGCATGGAAATACTAATGCAAATGATAGATGAACCTACCTGGAATAACTTACCTTCGAGGAGGATAGAGTAATTCGAGGTAGTGGGTATTACCTGTCCATGACCCGTACCATTCTACGGTCGCCTAGAATAGTAACACGACTTTGTGACAATACTGCTTTCCTAGGACCCGTACCATTCTACGGTCGCCCAGTATGGTAGAAAGGAGCTGCTTTCTCAGGACCCGTACCATTCTACGGTCGCCCAATACGGCAGGAAGGGGTTGCTTTCTCAGGACCCGTACCATTCTACGGTCGCCCAATACGGCAGAAAATTATTGTAAGGAACTGCTTTCCTAGGACCCGTACCATTCTACGGTCGCCCAGTATGGCAGAAAAGTGCTGCTTTCTCAGGACCCGTACCATTCTACGGTCGCCCAATACGGTAGAAAGGTTTTGTCTAGGACCTGTACCATTCTACGGTCGCCTAAACAGGGATTCATTTTCCAGGACCCGTACCATTCTACGGTCGCCTGAATAAGGAATATGTGTTGTCTAGGACCCGTACCATTCTACGGTCGCCTAAACGAAGGTTTACTTTCCAGGACCCGTACCATTCTACGGTCGCCTGAATAGGGAAATTGCTTTTCCAGGACCCGTACCATTCTACGGTCGCCTGTTAGAGCAATAAATGTTGTTTAGGACCCGTACCATTCTACGGTCGCCTAAATGGAGATTTTGCTTGGCTAGGAACCGAACCATTCTTCGGTCGCACGGCGTTGCAACTTGGAGAAAAATCTTTGGGGATTTAACCAATAGACACTCAATGTTAGGTGAGATGAATATTGGATTAAGAAGACTCGAAATACCTAGATCCAGACTAAGGTATAACAAAAAAGATCAGAAAGCATTCATATCCAGAATGAAATGCTTAACAAAGGGTTTGAGACATCCAGATCCAGACTGAGATGTCAAGACTTTGAGAACTTAACCAATAGACACTCAATGTTAGGTGAGATGAATATTGAATTAAGAGGACTCGAAATACCTAGGTCCAAACTAAGGTATGACGAAAAGGATCGGAAAGCATTCATATCCAGAATGAAATGCTTAACAAAAAAGTTTTTGAGACATATGTCAAGAATTTGGGAATACCTAGGACAGACCTGAGATATTCGTGAAGGTCACTTACCTCTTGGTAGAAAGAAGCTTTGGAATATCAAGGATGTACTTCAAATATTCATGGAGGTTTCTCACCTCGAGGCTTCTAAAAGCAACATGAATGTCAGGAGCTCTTAGGTCTTCAAGGAAACATTACCTGTCAGACATGATTAGAGCAAAAATACATGCATTCACCAAAGAATTAAGCAATTCAGCACACTCCAAAGTCCACTGATTTTTTTTTCAATCAAGATTTGTGCATGATGGTTTTACCATATTCGCACCACCAAATTTCCACTGGGGAGAATCATCGCTTAAGACAATTTTCACTCATGACATGGATTTTCAAGAATACCAAATGAGAGACTTTCAGTTAGAAAGGACTTTCACTCACTCTCATTAAGAAGGCTATTTTGTCCCAACCATTAATGTGGGATCACAGGAATCCCTCAATCTTACTTTCATCATGTCGACGAGGGTTCGAGTATTCTCGCAAGCGGTACGACCTTGTCAATCTGAGAGGCCTTTATCAAGACTGTAATATGGGCTTGGTTAATGGCTCAACAAAGGGGGACTCTTCGAGTCGAGGCTGACGAAAGAACAATACTTTGCAATCATCTCCGGGTTTACAAGTCAAGTAACCTGCGAAATGAGATAGAAATGGTCTTGCTCACACTTCTTCGAGCAATGCTTATAAACATATGAATTCCTACGTTAATTTTAGTGCCTTAATCTGAAGAGACTTTGTAAGGGACGTAACATAGGTCAAGTTCATGGGTTGAGAAATGAATGGATCATTAGGCTCAAAATGTGTATAAGGGGATGAGAATTGGTGCTCATCTTGGCATTGTCACGGGTCTTCTTCTCCACCATTGGGATTTTCTTTATAGGCACTATAAAAACTTGGCTTTTGAGTTCTTTGAGTACGACTCCATTGAGAATTCACTCTCTCTCTTTCATTTTTTTTTACGGGCATTGGCTTTGCTTTTACTAGGCACACTGCTTTTTCATGCCCTTTCTGTTTTTTTTTATGACTTTTGACACACTACATGTATTGAATCACCATGTAATGTTTCAACATTTGGGTTCTTGAGGAGTTTTCATTTTTTGTCGGCACTTGGGATTCTGCTGCTTGAACATTTGCCTTTTGCCTTGCCCCAGTGTGGGGGATGATCACCAATTGGGTTTAAATGAAATGAATTTACAGGCTCAAGGGGGTATGCAATGGATAAAGTGTGTAGGATAGAGAAAAAACTGCTCTTCATCATCCTAAGGCACTTAAATTACCGTATGAATTCAATGTAATAGCAATACCTGAAGATTGATGCAAGTGAGAGCAAGAATATTCCTATCAATTTCCTCACCTCATGATGTCGTCTTACCTCCAGCATGTCCCAATGTGGGGTGGTTCTTGACAGGGGTAATTTAAAAATTATTCACATGTGTGGGCTCAAAAGGGTTTAAACAATGGATGATCATGTAGTGTTTGGGATAGAGAATGAACCGTCTCTCATCATTTCGATCATCGTACTTTTCGCGAGAGAACTCTTTACCTCACAGACATGGAACTTCCTACACTCGTCTCACCGGTGTATGAGCAAGGGATTGTGTATAGGATAGGACTTGCCTTTCATCATTCTGACATGTCTCATTTAGCATGTTCAATCCATTCCACATCATTCATTAACTTGATCTGCGGCGATAATCCTCGGTGGAATTGGTAATTTAAACAGGTAAAACTATAATGCAAAATTCTCCTTTGAAGGGTCACAATCACTTCATGAACTCATCAGCTTATGAGCACAAAGAGTTTGCAGCTCAGAAAAGAAAGAAAAGGATTGAAAAAAGAAAGGAAGAAAAAAATGTTTTTGTTTTTGTTTTTTTTTTTTTGTTTTTTTTTTTGGTTCGGCAAACTTGCTGCCGTTTCCAGGGATCGAACCCTGGTCGCTCTCGGACCCATTCATTCCCCATGCCACCAGGCCGAGGCGCTGGTGGTGTCCTCAGGGCATTTCTTTTTTCATTTAATTGAACTGACTTTGGGTCGACACGCCTGATATTCCGAATCAAATGAGTTCGATATGTGTATGGAACATGGCCTACTTTTCATCTCTTTCAATCCATTCCACACAATTCAATGAAGAAATGAGTACCCTCAATTTACAACAAATTCTATCAAGGGTAATATTTCTTCACCGCATCGGAGTTAACAGGATTAGAAAACTCACGACCATCCATTTCTGTAAGGATTAAGGCACCACCAGGGAGTACCTTCTTCACCATATATGGGCCTCTATAATTTGGAGCAAATTTGCCTCCAGGATCAGGAAAAATTGGCAACACCTTTCTTAGAACTAGATCCTTTACTTCGAAGTGTCTCGGCCGTACTTCTCCGATTGAAAGACTTGGCTACTCTTTGTTGATACGTCTGACCATGGCAAAGAGCTTTTAACCTTTTCTCATCAATCAGGTTCAACTGTTCGAACCTTTGTCGTGTCCATTCTGCCTCGGACAATTCCACTTGGGATAAGACTCTCAAAGAGGGGATTTCTACTTCCACAGGCAAGACTGCCTCCATGCCATAGACTAAGGAGAAAGGGGTCGCCCCGGTAGATGTTCGGATCGATGTCCGATACGCCATTAGAGCAAAGGGTAACCTGTCATGCCAATCCCGATAATTCTCGGCTGTCTTAGCCAAGATCTTCTTGATGTTCTTATTAGCTGCCTCAACAGCTCCATTCATTTGTGGGCGGTATGGTGATGAATTCAAATGCTTGATTTTGAACTTACTGAACAACTCATCAGCAAACTTGTTATTCAGATTTGTCCCATTGCTTCGGGGACACCATAACGGGCGATTATGTCACGCTTAATAAACTTCACAACATTTCGGGCCGTGACATTAGCATATGATGCGGCTTCAATCCACTTTGAAAAATAATCTATTGCCACCAATATGAATCGGTGTCCATTTGAAGCTTTAGGATTTATCGGGCCAATCACATCGATCCCCCACATTGAGAAAGGCCATGGCTCAGATAGTTGGTGTAACTCCGTTGGAGGAACATTTATTTTATCGCCATGAATTTGGCAACGATGGCAACTTCTAACATGCTGTATGCAGTCACTTTCCAGCTCAAGCCAATAGTAACCCAGTCTCATAATCTTCTTGGCTAACATGTGTCCATTCATGTGTGGGCCACAAACTCCTTCATGCACTTCTTGCATGATGTGGGTAGCTTCTGCTTCATCTACGCATCTCAGTAATACTGAATCATAAGACCTCTTGTATAAATTCTTACCACTGACGAAGAACTTTGAGGCCATTTTCATTATGTATTTTCTATCGGCTGGAGTGCTTCCTTCAGGAAATTCCTGCTTTTGAATATAGTCCATGATATCGTAATACCATGGCTTCTCATCAAGCTCTTCATTCACGACCATACAATAAGAAGGTTTGGCTAGAACTTCGATTTTCAAAGGCTCAACTTCTAAACCATCAGTAACTTGCAACATAGATGACAATGTTGCCAGGGCGTCGGCGAACTGATTATGAGATCTAGCCAAGTAGTCAAACGAGATTTCATCGAACTCCTTCACCAACTCTTCGAGGTACTTGTGATATGGCAGTAATTTGGCATCCCTGGTCTTCCATTCACCTACAGTCTGGAGTATGATCAGTGCAGAATCTCCATATACTTTCAATTTGGCCACTCCCATTCCAATTGCGGCCTGAAGTCCGAGAATACAAGCTTCATATTCAGCTATATTGTTAGTGCATGGGAATATCAATTTCGCGGCTACTGGGTGATGTTGTCCGTCTGGGGATATCAGTACTGCCCCAGTGCCAGAACCGGACAAGTTCACAGCTCCATCGAAGAACATGGACCATGCGTCTTCATTTACGGCCAAAATACGATCATCCAGGGGATAATCATCATCATTCAAGGTTCTAGGATTCTCGGCCAATATATCAGCAATTACTCGGCCCTTAACTGATTTTTGTGGTATGAATTGCACGTCGAATTCTGAAATCAAGACCTGCCATTTAGCTAACTTACCTACCAGAGCTGGCTGATTAAATAAATACTTGATGGGATTGTTCTCAGTCACGAGAAACATCTGGTAATGCAATGTGTACTGTCGCAGTCTATGCAATACCCATACTAACGCAGCACAAGTTTTTTCAGCATCAGAATATTTTAGCTCTGAGATAGTGAACTTTTTACTTAGGTAGTAAATAGCTCGTTCCTTCTGATCCACTGGACTTTTCTGAGCTAATATCGCACCCAGTGACTCACTATGGATTGTGAGGTACAAAATCAAAGGATGCCCCGATATTGGTGGGACAAGAACGGGTGGACTCATCAAATATTGCTTCAGCTTATCGAACGCCTCTCGACATTCATCATTCCACTCAACTTGTACGTTTTTCTTCAAGAGTTTGAAGAATGGCTTTGCAGTCTCAGAGAGTTGAGAAATGAATCGTGCAATGTAATTCAGTCTCCCTAGGAGACTCCGGACCTCCTTCACTGTCGATGGAGGTTGTAGCTCACATATTGCCTTGGCTTTAGATGGGTCAATCTCGATTCCTTTACTACTCACAATGAACCCAAGTAATTTACCTGCTGTTGCCCCAAACACACACTTGGCAGGATTCAAACGGAGCTTGAATTCACGGAGCCGCTCAAATAACTTCTTGAGGGTTTTGACATGACTTCTCCCGGGTCGGGTTTTTGCAATCATATCATCGACATATACCTCAATTTCTTCATGCATCATGTCATGGAACAACGTAACCATGGCTCGTTGGTAAGTTGCCCCTGCATTTTTTAGTCCAAAGGGCATGACCTTATAATGAAAGGTTCCCCACGGGGTGATAAATGATGTCTTCTCTTTGTCTTCAACCTTCATTCTTATCTGATTGTACCCAGAAAAACCATCCATGAAAGAGAATAATTCAAATCCGGCAGTACTATCCACGAGAACATCGATATGTGGCAATGGGAAATCGTCTTTTGGGCTGGCCTTGTTCAAATCCCGATAATCAACACACACTCGGACTCGACCGTCTTTCTTCATGACCGGTACTATGTTGGCTACCCATTCAGGATACTGCGAGACTTCGATGAATCCCACTTTGAGGAGTTTCATTACCTCCTCTTCTATCTTCTTTGAGAGCTCCGGTTTAGTCCTCCGAAGCTTCTGCTTCTTAGGGTGCATGTCTGGATTAGTGGGCAAACAATGTTCCACAATGGATGGATCTAAACCTGGCATATCAGCATACGTCCAGGCAAAGATATCCTGATATTCTTTTAGCAACTAAGTCAGGTGCTCAGCCTCATCTTTGGGAAGATTTGCCCCGATTTTTATCTCTTTGGGATCCTCGGTATCACTCAGATTGATAGTGACTGTTTGCTCGGGTGTGAGAACTTTGGGTTTTTCATGCTGCTCCCAACTATGCTGTACTTCAATGGAGTCACCATTCGGCTCCTCAGGGTCTTCACTGTCATCGCTCATGGTATTGGACTGAACCAATTTCACCCCATTTCCTACCATAAGGTTGCTCCTGAAACATAAAGTGGATAGTTCAAAAAGACAAATGGGATTAGACAACATGGATGTCTTATCTTCTTCTTTTTGAATTTTCCATCCTTCCTTAAGATTTTTCTTTTTCAAAATTTTCTCTTTTTTTTTTTTAAAAAAAAAAATTTGGCAAAACATTTGGAAAACCTTTTGACACGAGAAAGCATGATGAAGCCCAGGCCTCAGAATTCTCCTTGGATTTTCCTTTTCTTTCATTGGTTGGATATCATCACCGGGCTGGTTTGGTATACCCCATCATGCCCTCAAAATAAAGCTTGTAATTGCAATCGATATTCATCAATCAAATTACATTTGTTGAAATGGAAAATACGACAATCAAAGCAAACATCAACTCCTAACAAGCGATATGCAAAATGCGACAATCAAAGCGAAAGCAACTCCTAGAAAACATTAAAAGCGATAAGATTCCCGCGCAGGGGAGTACAGAAAAGTAAATGTGTTACTCTTGTGGGCTAGCACCCATTTCCTCCGATGGTTCTTCTTCTATGGCGCCTATAAGGAGATCATCGAATAGGGTCGTGATCCCTTCCATCTCATTATCTGGATCCTCTGTCTTTGAAGTTGTCGGGTCATCCATGCTACTCCATCCATCGGGCGCGATTCCTCGGGTGTCGATCACTCCTCCTTCATCATGCATCATTCTAGCAGGGCCGGGGAATGTCTTGCGAATATCGAGGAATAATGAGTTTTTCCTCTCCTGTTTATGTCCTCCTCCTTTTCCATGGTACCCTAATCCGGCGGAACGAGGCCTTCGAGGGATTTCAATTGGATTCCGGATACCCTGTTCTTTTTTACCAAGTCCACGACCAGGAATAAAGCCATTTCCAACCATTACTCTTGCTACCATAACTGCTGCATTTGACACATCAGGGATGGGTGGTGTCGATCCTCGAGATGCATGAATAGTGGACACGAGCTCGAACGATTGGTAACTCGACTCCTCCCTAGGTTCTGGTTCGACATAAGGGATGGCCGTCTCATGATAAATCCGATGATCTTCCTCGCCATGAACAGTGACTAGCTTTCCTTTGACAACAAATTTCACGCTTTGGTGAAGACTTGATGGCACAGCTCCAGCATTATGAATCCAAGGACGACCTAACAGGAAATTGAACCCAGTAGGGATGTCCATTACCTGGAAGAGGACGTTGAACGTCACCGGACCTATTTGCAGATCAAGGTGGGTCTCCCCTATCACCTCTTTTCTTGTACCATCAAAAGCTCGGACGGAGGTCTTTGCAGCACTTATTTTTGAAGGATCTATTTTAAGGCGATGAAGAGTCGTCAATGGACAGATATTCAAGGCAGACCCATTATCAATGAGTACTTGAGCCACATGGGAAGCCCTGCACTTGACTGATATGTATAACGCCTTAGTATGTCCCCTCCCCTCAAGAGGGAATTCTTCATCAGAAAAGGCTATTAAATCTTTGAGAAGAATCGACCCTACAAATTCCTCCAACCTGTTTACCTCGATCGTCTCCGGTACATGAACTTCACTCAAGACCTTCATTAGAGACTTTTGATGTGTAGGAGACGTTTGCAAGAGTTCAAGTAAAGAGATTTGAGCAGGCAATTTTCGCAACTGGTCGACCACGTTATACTCACTCGCTTTGATTATAGCCAGAAATTCTTTAGCCTCCTCATCAGTAACTGGCTTTGCAGGTTGGGTATTAGCTTGAGCATAGGTCCGACCAGACCTTGTAATCAGGTCAACATCTAGCTCGTATGACCAGGGGACGGCTTTGTTATTGTTGTACTGATACAACTGGGGCACCTCAATTATTATCTCTTCATCAGTTGAAGGCTCTTCCACTAACAGTCCTTCGTGGTCGGAGGCGTCCTCAAGTGGGGGCATGTCCTCGATCAACGAATCTGGTTCACTCTTTTCAATACTTAGCTCAGCAAATTCTTTCTCCCAATCAATGATGACTTGAGAGATAGTTGACACTACTCCAGTTTGGTCAGCATACCTGATCATGCCAGCCTTAACCATTTCTTGAACCCTTTCCTTCATGGTAGGGAAGGGAGGATTCTCATCTGTCGGATAGTAGCCAACTCTAACTAATCCGTTGTAGATATCTTTGACAAACATCTTCAAGTTCATCTTTTTGCCAGCATTGAACTCAAAGATTGCATTCACGTTTCCCTCATGTTCTGGCAACGGATTCTTCTTGACATTTGGTTGGGTGGTACGGAAAGAAAATGCCTTAGTATCCAATAAATTTTGGATCTTGTGCTTCAAAGTCATGCATTCATTAGTCGAATGGCCCACCTCTCCCATATGATATTCACATTTTTTGGAGGGATCATAATTGGAGAATTTTTCAGCATTGGGCCGCTTTGGTTCGTTGGAGATCAATCCCTTCTTTTGGAGTATCGGCAGGACTTGAGATAGAGGGCCAGGAAGAGGAGAGAACTGCCTTTTAGTGAATTGCCGCGGTGCATACATTCGGCCTCCATCTTGCTGATTCCCAGGGACACGGACAATCGGAGGCTTACTAGGGGCTGGTTGCGCATATGCAACATTAACTTCTGTGGCCGGTTCTTTGTCTTTCCTTGCAATAAATCTTTTGCCTATAGGGGTTGGTTCATTAAACCATCCATCTCTTAGCCCTGTCTCAATTTGTTCACCAACTGGGATGAGTTGATTGAAGTTTTCAACATACGTGCTGGCCATCCGATTACGAAACTCGAATGGGAGGGTTTTGACGAACAACTTCATCAGTTCTTTGTCCGTGGGTTCAGGAGTGATTTGGGCGGCCAGATTGGAAGGTACTGAGGGCGTCGCCGACGCCGACCAGCGGGGGGGATGGGCGGCGGTGGCGCCGCGGACGGGCGAGTGGTGCTCGCCGGAAGAAGGAAGGTGGCAGGCGGAGATGATGCGGGCGACGCGGACCAGCGGCGGTGGTGGGAGCTTGCTGAAGAAGAAGACCCTTTTCCCTTTTTTATTATTTTTTCTCTCACCTGACACACTCTCTCACGTCCCTCTCTGTTTTGCTTTTTTTGCTTTTTACTTTGGTGTTCTTCTCTCTCCTCAAAACCCACGAACCCTCTCTGACTTCATCTTTTTTTCGGTTTCTTTTCTTTTTTTAATCTCTCCCCCTCCCCACTCGTATGTCTCTCCCCAGACTCTCCTTTTTTTAATAGCTCCCACCGTGAATGCCCTCCATTTTTTAATCGACGGAGAAACCCTTTCACCCTCAAATTTCGTTCCGCCGTACGAGCTCTCTCTTTTTTTTAATCGCTCTCCCACGGACTCTCTTTTTTTTAATCGCTCTCCCACGGACTCTCTTTTTTTAATCGCCCCCCTCTCTGACTTCGTTCCTTCGTGTATTTATAGGCTTGAAGTAGCGTGAATAGGAGGCGGCCACTGTTTCACGACGTGCTTCTTCACATACGGACGCCACCGCCTGACACTCTGCGGATTTTTTCTTTGCTTGTTGCTTACTTCAATCTTCAGCAGGCTCCACGCCTCTCCTGACAACCCACGTTTGAGAGAGAGAGAGAGAGAGAGAGAGAGAGACAACGGACGTGCGTGACTTCTTCTTTCCTCATTTTTTGTGCGTGTTCAGACCAACGAAGAAAGAGACCGCCTTTTGTGAATATTATCGACCGCGAGCCGCCGCGTCTTGTTGGCTTTTAGTGCTGATGCGAAAAAAAATGCGACTTCATGAAATGCAATTTTACTTTTTTTTTTCTTTTATTATTTTTTTTATGCAACTAATTACTAAAATAATTAGGCATATTCTTTAAACGACTCACTCCTCTTTTTCTCCATTTGCTCGAGATCCTCTCGTGAAGGTGCAATGTCCATGTTGAACTTGTATTGCTTGAGAAATGCATCGGCCACCTCATTCCAAGTGTCGAGGAGGTTTATGTTTTTCATAATATACCAATTCAGTGCAGGCCCGACCAAACTCATTTGGAATGATTGGATCATAAGGGGCTCATTTTTGACATGCTGAGCCATCCTTACATGGTACATCTGCAGGTGAGCTTTCGGGCAAGAAGTACCATCATACTTCTCGAACTCCGGCATTTTAAACTTGTTTGGCGTCTTAACCTTCTCATAAACAGACAGGTCAATTGGAAGTGAGTTCTGCGATCCTTGCAATTGTTTCACTTTCTCTTCAAGTTTCGCAAGGCGTTCACCTTGCTCCGTCTTAGGAGTGCCGTCAGACTTGGCTTTCTCGGCAGTGATTGGAGGTATGTCATCCTCCAATTCAGGCATGTCATCATCAACCATCTGGACCTTCCTTGCTTGTTTTGGGATTATTAACTCAGGTAGAGCAGGTGCAGAAACGGGATTCACTCGGAGGGATTCGATTTGGGCAGTCATAAGTTGCATAGATGTAAGCAACTGTTTGAGCTAATCTTCCATACTGGTAATACGATCACGCATCTCGGTTTGGTCAGCCATTTTAGCTCTTGATCGAGTAATAATAGGCGAACGTGGCGGATCCGTTATCACCTAAATTGATGAAATGAACAACATAAGTATCTCATATGAAACACGTCGGTCCATGGCAATGGTCTAAATTTTTTTTTTCATTAAGGGAGTTTTTGACACAGTAGAAACTTGAAATGCCCTAAACAAATAAACTAGAAAGGCAAATGACTCAGCTTCCTAAACATTAATCTAGAAATGAAAACAACAAGATTGATTCAAGCACTTCATCTAGCTTGATCAATATACACTCGGGACACCACTCGGCGCAATCGCTTATTCTCCTCTTGAGCTTTTTCAGCAACCCTTTTGAGGCGTTTATTCTCAGCGCAGTTGGTGATCTTCAGTGGCACATCTGGTATCTTTGGAAGTAACTCCTCTGGAATCTTGTGTTGTTGAATGTACTTAATTGAGGCATAGTACTTCCTTTCTTCACCCTTCAGCTCCTCCTCAGGCCATTTGAGTTTTTGTGGATGACACATGTCCCACATTGATTTGATCGTGAGAATGGAATCCTCATGGTCTTGATCTCCATCAACGAAGCTTACTCGGAGCGGATCTGTTTGCAAAGCTGGTGGAAGCTCCTGCACCACTTGATACTGACGGGTCACTCTAGTCGGATAATATCCCATTACTCCAGTGAATCCCAGTAAAGGAATTGGGCCAGCAGCTCCGCATGAAAGTCTCGCCACACGAACTTGGAACCACTTAGCATGCCATAGGAAACTCTTGGAAGTTGGTTTTTTCATGAAAGCTAGCCATCTAGAATAATGGTAATCCGGTGCATGTTTTTGGTTGTTCTCAAATCTCATAATAGGGTGATTAGAGTTATTAACATCATGTATAGTCATTGAACCACCAAATCCTTTTATATGAGAAAGAAACCAAATTTGCAAAAGCTCAGGAGAGGCATGGAAAATCTTATCACCGCCCTTTTTGAATCGAGTGAGGGAAAGAAAAGTTTCAGTCAGAACAGTGTTTACAAAATTTTTTCTTCCAACACTTGTTTGACTAATTGAGCAATCAAAGGGTTAATGACATTCTTGCAATGAGGGAAAACTATAAACCCGAAGAACGCTAAAAGGAAAACCCTTCGCATTTGAAATGAATTGCCATTTTCAAAACATTCTTTTAGAAAGGATAAATGACATGTATTGCGGTGAGCTTTTAAAACCTTTCTTACATTGTCCTCCTTAATTCTTAAAAAATCGGATAAGGCCACAACAGGGTCTATTCCGATAGGTGGGCTAATTAATTCAGCTTTCAAAGATTTCCCTATGGCAATGCTATACTCTTCCAAGGTGGGCGTGAGTTCATGCTTACCGCCAAAGATGAAAGTAGATGTCTCGGGGCACCAACAATGAGCAAGTGCTTGGATGAGGCCGCCATGGATGTTGATATGCAGCAGTGGAAGTAGTCGTCCAATGTGCGACTCTACGAACTGACGACCAGCTTGGTCTAACCTGTCCCACCAGGTGCTAAGCTCTTCCTTCGGAGGGAGAATAATCCGAATGTCCGATATCCCCATTGTATATTGATCAAGACTCAGGACAATCCTAATGCCATGGACCGACAAAAATAATGCGATAAAGTAAGTAAATTGCAAAAGCAAAAATTTAGGGAACTTACTTTACCAATGGTGAGCAATCACATAGACATGCGCATGGTAAGTGGCTCGATTTCTAATCTATAAGGCTTATCAAAGTGGAGCCACAAGGATGATCGGACTAGCCACGGGCTTGTGGACTATGTCGGGTCCTCATGACTTCAGCTTGGTCAAAGAGCCGACCTGGGTTGCGGGCACGCGAACCGAGGTGGGTACTCTTGACACCAAAAAAGAAACTTCGGGATTGAGATGGGCGACTCATACCGCGGGCATGCGGTCGAAGTGGTATCCATCTCAATACCATCCTAGATGATCCTATGCGGCCCAGGTCCGGCGGCGGGTTGTGTGTGCAATAGTGTAGTGCTAGATGCAAGGCATGCACGACAATTTATATCAAGCAACACTTCATAAGTGAAAGTAAACCATACATTCCTACGCCTCCCTGCAAAACAAATGTCAGCAAACACTTCCCCTTATATCTCCCGTCTTGCAAGAACATTTAACACCTTAAATGTTAGGGACGTACCTGGAATCCTCGCTGCCAAACAAAAATATTTTTCAAAAAGAAAATTGGCCTAAGTCCACTAAAGTCTTAAATCAAGTCCCCAGCGGAGTCGCCAAGCTGTCGCGACCTCCCCGAAGCGGGTTTTGGACCACCTAAGGGTTCGGCTAATGGATTGCTAAGCCTAGACTTAACTCGGGCTCTCCCAAGCCCATACCAATTCGCGACTTAGGTTTGAGTTCTTACATGCAAATGATTTTCAATTAGGAGTCGCCACTAATCTATTTTTGGTGGGTCGATTAGAAACCCAAGTAAAGTAGTGGGAGATTTACTTTACTCCTACGAACCAGAGATTATGGGTACGGGGACTTGGTTACACTAGATTTCTCTAATGCCCTTTCGGTACCGTTATTTTTGTTTTCAAAAAATGTTTGGCAAGCAATTTGAATTGATTTTAATTTATCTCCCTAACATGTGGGGTGATCATGCAGGTTTGCAAACCACCAATTTAACACCCAGATAAAACAGTGAATAAATTGCAAAAATTTACCTCAAAGCAACGAAAGCATCTGCGTGGTTAGATCAAAATCCACATCATCAATGTGATTTCTAATTAACACGCAATTTCTTTTTCTTTTTTTTGGTTTTCACTTTATTTAATGGGAACTTAATCTATATGCAATGCAGGCTAGTAATTTAATATGACATGATATGACATAATAACATGGCCTAAGCTACATGATGCAAATGAGATGTTTTTGTGTTTTCTTAATGAGCATGCAATCTATTCAAAATAATTAATTTATTCAAAGACAATTTTTTAGGTATTTTCCATGAAATTCGAAATTATGATTGTTCCATAATTAAATGTGCAATCTAAACGAACAAAATGACCTAATTCTAATGATAGGTAATTTCCAATTAAATGGGCCTAAAAGAAAAACTAAATGAAGTGCATTTCATGAACCTAGTTCTATATGACATGTGCATGACATTTTTTCTCTTTTTCAAATGCAATCTACTTAAAAACTATTATCTAGAATTAAATTACGTGCAATCTTATTCTAAAATGCAATGACATGCAAAGAATGCCTTAATTCTACATGAATTATGCATGATGTTTTTTTTTGTTTTGTTATTTTATTAATTTCAAAAATTAAAATTTAACATGCAATAATAAATAATAAAAAGACTAACATTCTAAATGAATATGCTTTCTTTTTGTTTTCTTTTTCATGATTCAAAATAAAATCTCAACCCTAAACATACAAAATAAGAAAAGCAAATCTAACTCTAATTTCTCTTTTCTTTTCATTTTTTTTTATTTTCAAAATTAACAATCGCCTAATAATTAAACATGCAATAAAAAAACTAACAACAATTGATTTTTTTTAACATTTTTATAAAAATTCAATTCTAAACATGCAAACCCTAATTCTAACCTACATCTTTTGATCTTTTTTTTTTAAGAAAATTAATTTAAATAACATCAGAGCAAATCAAGTAATATTAATACCCCGAATTGACGAACCGTATCTCATGCGTGAGATCGGGTTGGCCAACTTCACATAAATCACGAATCGGATCTCGGGCGGGAGATCGGATTGGCAATTTTTAAGTAATTGCGAGTCGGATTTCGGGCGCGAAAACCGGACTCGCAATCACTAGTTTCAAAGCAATTTCATAACATGTAATTCCATCCTTACACTAAGGGGTAATTATACTAAAAGAACAAATAAGGTAAAATAACAAAAATAACAAAAATAAATAAATAAAAGAAAAAGAACTACCTAAATTGTTTTTTTTTCCTTTTTTTTTCTTTTTGCTTTTCTTTGCTTTTTCTCTTCCCACGTGTAACCGTGGGTCTCCAAGGGCAGCTGGTTGATCAGTCCGGCAAGGGAATCCGGCAAGCGGAATCGGCGGCCGGCGACGCAAGGACGCGGAGCGCGGCTACTGGGCGTCACGGACGGGGCACCTAGTCGTTGAATCACCGATCTGCTGCTCGTAGAGATTCGAGCAGCAGGGGGAGCGGAGCAGATGGAGAGATCGGGCACGGCAGGGGCTCCGGGTGCGGGCGTCGGCACTTGTGGGCCGCCGGTGGAGGCGGGAGCGACAGATCTGGGCAGAGACAGGGCTGGCAGAGCGGAGGTGCGGCGATCAGCTCGAGCTTGGTCGCGGGTCTGGACGGAAGGCGCGGTGACTTCCGCGACTACGGAGGCGTAGCGAGGGGCTGCAGGCGGCACGGTGGTGTGATCGCCAGCGTGGAAACAGGTCAAGTGGTCGCTCGAGTGAGGAGGTGCAGCGAGTCGCGGGCCTTCTGGCGTTGGGTCAGAAAGGGCGGCGGACGGAGACGCGGAGGCAGAGGCGAACGTCAGCGACGGGTGCGGCAGAGGCTGGCGAAGGAAAGCTCGGGCGACAGGTCGTCGCGGATCGGCACAGCAGGGCGGCGGTGCGAGCTCACAGGTGAGGGAACCTTGGTAGTGGCGCAGAGGGGGAGTGCGGCGGGTCGCGGGCCTGCTGGCGTTGGGTTAAAAAGGGCGGCGGTCCGAAGCTACAATCGCCGCTGGTGGCAGGCGAGCGGAGCTGGTGCTCACGGCATTGGGTGCTGATGATCGCGGAGCAGCGGCGTCGGGGGCTCGGGTTGCAAAGCAGAGACGGAGAAGGGGCGGAGCTTAGGCCGCTGGCGTCAGCAGCGGCGGCGGCGAGTGCAGGAGTAGACAGCTTTCCGGCGGTTGCTGCAGCAGGTCGGGGAAGGCCCCGGCGGCAGGCGGAAGGTACTGAGGGCGTCGCCGATGCCGACCAGTGGGGGGGATGGGCGGCGGTGGCGCCGCGGACGGGCGAGTGGTGCTCGCCGGAAGAAGGAAGGTGGCGGGCGGAGATGATGCGGGCGACGCGGACCAGCGGCGGTGGTGGGAGCTTGCTGAAGAAGAAGACCCTTTTCCCTTTTTTATTATTTTTTCTCTCACCTGACACACTCTCTCACGTCCCTCTCTGTTTTGCTTTTTTTGCTTTTTACTTTGGTGTTCTTCTCTCTCCTCAAAACCCACGAACCCTCTCTGACTTCATCTTTTTTTCGGTTTCTTTTCTTTTTTTAATCTCTCCCCCTCCCCACTCGTATGTCTCTCCCCAGACTCTCCTTTTTTTAATAGCTCCCACCGTGAATGCCCTCCATTTTTTAATCGACGGAGAAACCCTTTCACCCTCAAATTTCGTTCCGCCGTACGAGCTCTCTCTTTTTTTTAATCGCTCTCCCACGGACTCTCTTTTTTTTAATCGCTCTCCCACGGACTCTCTTTTTTTAATCGCCCCCCTCTCTGACTTCGTTCCTTCGTGTATTTATAGGCTTGAAGTAGCGTGAATAGGAGGCGGCCACTGTTTCACGACGTGCTTCTTCACATACGGACGCCACCGCCTGACACTCTGCGGATTTTTTCTTTGCTTGTTGCTTACTTCAATCTTCAGCAGGCTCCACGCCTCTCCTGACAACCCACGTTTGAGAGAGAGAGAGAGAGAGAGAGAGACAACGGACGTGCGTGACTTCTTCTTTCCTCATTTTTTGTGCGTGTTCAGACCAACGAAGAAAGAGACCGCCTTTTGTGAATATTATCGACCGCGAGCCGCCGCGTCTTGTTGGCTTTTAGTGCTGATGCGAAAAAAAATGCGACTTCATGAAATGCAATTTTACTTTTTTTTTTCTTTTATTATTTTTTTTATGCAACTAATTACTAAATAATTAGGCAAAATTTAGGTGTCAACATCTGCGTTGTTAGATCAAAATTCACATCATCAACCCTAGATATGATTTCTAATTAACACGCAATTTCTTTTTTTTCTTTTCACTTTATTTAATGGGAACTTAATCTATATGCAATACATGCTAGTAATCTAATTATGACATGGCAACATGACCTAAATTACATGACATGGCAATATGATCTAAATTATATGACATGAATAGAGTAAATCATAAAGAGATGCAATAATTAAATGCAATCTAAATGACCTAATTCTATTGACAGGCAATTTCTAATTAAATGGACCTAAAAAAACTAAATGATGTGCATTTCATTTAATCTAATCCTAAATGACATGTTCATGACATTTTTTCTTTTTTCTTTTTTTAAAAAATGCAATTTATCGTAAAAAATAAAACTAATTCAACTTACGACATTTTTTTTTATTTTTTATGAAATTCGGAATTAAATAAAATGTGAAAATTACCTAATTAGGTTAAGATCCTATTCAATTTATACTAGGAATTAGGTTAAACTAAATCATAATTTAAACTAAAATCTTATCTTAACCCAAATAATCCTAGAATGTGATCTATCTAAAAATAAAATCTAAACTTAAAATTAACTAGGAAGTAAAATTTAACATGCAATCTTACCCTAATATGCGATGACGTGCAAAATATGCCTCCTAATTCTACATGACATAATGATCTTTTTTGTTTTTTTTTTATTAATTTCGAAATTAAAAATTGCCAAATAATTAAACATGCCATTTAAACTAGTGAAACAGAAATCTAACATCCTAAATTTAGGTTTTTGGTATTTTTTATTTAAGAAATTCGAAATAAATAAATTTCCTATTCTAAACATGCAAAATAACCTAAAACAAGTAACATCATACCATGCATCTAATCTAACTCGAATATTTTTTCTTTTATGGGAGCAAACAAATAAGGCATCAAGAACAACATGGCACCAAATCAAGCAAGATATCATCCATGTTCATTTAATTTTGGGAAATAAATTGACGAATCGTATCTCGCGCATGAGATCGGATTGACCAATTTTAAATAAAATCACGAATCGTATCTCGAGCGTGAGATCGGATTGGTGATTTTTCCGTACGATTGCGGGTCGTATTTCAAGCGTGAAATCAGACCGTCAATCATATGTACGTTGCGAAATTAGGAAGATTTCCCAATTTTAAAAGGCTAATCGATATTTTGTGGATATGACGGTATCATCCAAATATTCATACGAGATAATCCCATAAATTAAGCAATAAGGACATGTAAAAATCGAATTAAAAGAGATTCTTACCTACTATTTGGCGTCACGTGGACCACGTTGTCGAGTTCGGTCGAACGACGGATGGCGAGATGGCTCACGGGTGGTGGTTCAAGGTGATGTGCTGCTCAATGACGATACCTCGCTCAATAAGTAATAGCGAATTTTGAATGGTGGCTAATACTTCACTGATTCGGCCTGACAAAGTCATAGTTTGACCAACATAGCAACGGACGTTCACCAGAAGACTTGAACAGCAAAAAAGGAGGGTTGTTGGCGTGAAAATTAGGACGTCCAGAGCTGGTCACCGATGTAACTCAGGTGTACGCAAGTGACGCTGGGACTCGTGGGAACCTGAAAAATAAATGCACAAAAGACTGCCAACTCGATGGGGTAGCGTTCAACGGTGAAGGATCAACGGTTGTCAGGAAGCAACGGCGCCAAAGCAGCAACGTGGTTGGGTGCAACAGCTCGGGCTCGGTTGACTTCTTCGGTGGCACGTGTGCAAGGAGTAGCTTGGCCGTCGTCGACACCTCACTAGGGCAGATGCACGATGTAGCGGTGATGGAGACAAAAAGCACGACCACAAGTCTGGCCGTGGAAGGGGCGGATGCGTGGAAGGAGCGTCTCGGCCAAGAGCTTATTGAGATTCCTCGTGACTTCTCTCTCTCACGTGTGTCTTTCTGAAATTCGGAATCCCCCCACTCTCTCAGTTTACTGCTCTATTTATAATATGACAGCTCCAAGTCGATTGAATACGTGTTGAATATTCCCTTTTTGATTTTATTTCTTCAAATTGAATATCAGCTTGCAAGTTCTGTTGATTTCTCCCCTTCCTTGCCGTGAATAGATCCATGGGTATATCCAACAATATTTCTTTCTTTGTCCTTGAGTTGACGCAGGGAATTCGTTTCCCTTATGGATGCGTGCGATTTCTTTGATGGTGCACTCTTTCTTGTTTAAAAACAAGAAATAATGTAGCATAAATACCAATATATTGATTCTTTCAACTTTTTCGCACGTATCCCTTTTCTTTCCTATTCTCTACCAGCTTTCGTTTCCTCAAAGACGTCTCCAGCACATCTTTCCTTTCCTTAATTACTGAAAGTCGCGTGCCCACACAAAATTGAAAGAATTTTTGCATGGGTCAATGGGTCAAAACTTTCGCTTAACAGAATTAAAACTCTGGCATTTAAAGGGTGCGGTCATCATAGCCTTTCAATGGGTTTGACCCCATTTTGCGGTCCAATGGACTGGAGATGTTTCGAAGCCGCAGCCAATTGTGAGATTGTGTTCCCATCGTCATCGTACAAGGTCATCTGCATCTCCATCTTTTACAACTTCTTGAGCGCATCGGACTGATCGTTCTCCACTTGATCCTACGCTTGATGGCCGCGTAATGGAACGGTGCCCAGCCACCTTTGTTCTCAATCATGCAAAGATCATGGTCTACTATTAGAAGCTCCCTCGTGACTCTCAAATCCCCTTTGGCCGATCAATTGCAAATGTAATAAAAAGAAATGCTCCTAAAACTATATGTTATGCAATTTTTAAAAATTAATCCCTGATTTTTATGCAATAAGTAAATGATTGGGTCGCCAAAATTTAGGTGTCAACACATCCGTTGTTGGCCAATATAACCAAGTCTAGCATGCCACACATTCACATTAATATCATATGAATTAGGAGACGTGAGAAGGGAATAACAAACATTTGCATTAACATAGTCAATATCTAATACAATGAAACCATCTAGAAAATAACCACAACCATAGAAATTTGTATCCAAAAAAAAATCCACACCTCTATTATGGAAGTTCATATTAAAACCTAGCTTGACTAACAATAAAACAGACATTAAATTTCGACGAACCTCCGGAGCATACAATACATCATGTAGGACTAAAGTGCGTCCACCGCGCATGTTCAGTTGACAGGTGCCAATTCTTTTTACTTCAGCTCTAGAGTTGTTTCCCACATAGATCCACTTAGTTCCAGTTGGTACTCGTCGAAATTCCATGAAGGATTCTCTATCCTTCGCTACATGGTCTGTCGCTTCTAAATCTACAGTCCACAAAGGATTAGACTTAGTAAAAAATACAGAACTTGACGCATAGGCAAAGTTCTGAAAAGCACAAGAGGTGTATACCTTCTTTGACTCACGACAATCGCGAGCATAGTGACCATTCTTGTCACAATTGTAACACTTCACTCTTGTCAGCTTCTTCATTCGAGGACATTTTCCTCTGTCATGTTGGTCAACCTTTGGCTTCTTCCCTGAAGGACCTGCTCCCTTGCCTTTTCTTTTATCGAACCAGTTAGGACGCTTGCGCTTGGAGCTCGAAGCTCCATGTGAGCTAGAACCAGCATGATAAATTTCGGCTTCCGGCTTAGCCGCCAAGAGGCGGTCCTCTTCCAGCTCAAGATGACGCATTGTATCCTCAAAGGTTTTGATATTCTCATTATGGGTCAGGTGCACCTTCATATGCTCCCAACTCTGAGGCAAGGAACGAATCACTGCTTGCACTTGCTGCTCATCAGTCAGGACATGGCCAGCATCTTTCAACTCATTTATCATGTTTGACATCTTTCTAAGGTGTTTCTTCATGGTCTGACCATGAGGCTTCTTATAAGAGTCAAACCTAATAGTGAGTTGTCTCAGTCTGGTCACCGAAGTATGACCAAACCTTGCTGCCAACGCTTCCCACATTTCCTTGGCATTTTCAAAACGCCTGAACTCTTGCATGACGTCATTTTCCATGCTACTCAACAACGTAATGCGAGCAAGGGAGTTCTTTCTTTTCCATGCAGCGAAAGCATCCTGATCTAACTTATGCTGCGCAGTGTTTCCTTCTTCAGGTTCTACCATGGTCAGGTTAAGAGCTTCTAGTGCCTCTTGCTCTTCCAGCACATATTGGATTTTCATGTGCCAGATTTCATAGTTATCGCCATTGAGCTTTCCACCTTTGTTCAGCTCGGCAACTATGCTCTTTGTGGCTGAAGCCATTGATTTGAACACATCATACATATATGCACGAATAATTAATGCCTATCATTTATGCATCCATTTTGCACAAACCCATCATATTAATGAACAATTTCAAGTAAGGTTTCAGAATCAAAATGTCACTATGTTTCCAATCATCCTCCAAAAAATCCTAACTTAAAATTATCATTAATATATAATTGTCTTATGCAAAATGAATTCTATGAAGCTACAAAAAACTTCTATGAACTACCCACAGCAGTTAACAATAACAGAAAGCAAATAATATTTGACATCCAATAGAATAATAATGCTTTCATATAATACAACTTATATATTAGTTGCTACATCAACAACAGTCAGGTAGAAAACATTACATAAGATGTCCACAAAGCACATTAAATAAAGACTAGCCAAAACAACTAACACCACTTCAAAATGTGAACAGGGAAAGATCATTTTTTCTTCAATTTCTTGATCTTTTCTTTTGTAACAATCAGGTAATAATCACAATACTCCTATATGAAGCGGCTTTGTTGACATCCCATATGCGATTCAACACTCCTTTCCATTCTTGTGGAAGAGTGTTCATGAAAAATTGCACCATCTCAGACTGTGGCGTGGGACGACCATTCCATATGACCTTTTGTATCTTCCCGTTGACTTCAAGAACATGATCAATTAAGTCACCACTCTCCCATCGATAATCAGTCAGCTCAGCTATCAACTTAGAAAGCCTTTCCTTTTGTTTATCGGTAATTACGCGGATAGGCGTGCGTAACTGAAGGGGAGACATTGTTCCTGCAACAAATGCAGAACATATTAGGGATTACATATAATCCACATAAACTTAATTGGATAAAAAAAAAGAAACAAATCTTCTTTTTTTTTCGGTCAACGGTCAACGGTCGGTCAACGGTCAACAAGCGGTCGGGTCAGACCGATCGCTCAGTTGGACCGGTCGCCCGGTTGGGCTGGTCGGACGAACCGACTGGCACGTGCTGATGTCACCATGACGTTAGCTGGCATGTGCGTGGCACGCGCCAGGGGCCGAAACGGCGTAACCGAAGCGCGCTGCAGTGGGGGACCGAATGCACGCGCCGATGACCCCCGTGCGTTCTGGCCGCGAGTGGTGGCGCGTCCGGCGGCGATCCGCAACTCATTTTTCTCGTATCGACGAGAGCTTCATCCCTGCACTATCAAAAACGAATTTCGACTTGCACAAAATCACGAAACAGGGCTAACAGTACGTGGGTGTCGGGTTTTTCCGTCCCTGATCGACCAACAGTGATTTTTCTCGAATTTTGACCAAAAATTAATCAAAAGCAATAAAAATGGGTTGGGAAACATGAACAAGGGCTCTGATACCAATGTTGGGAAAACTGATTCCCTAAAATCGGATTCAACACTCAATCGAACCCCTAAAAAGAGTGCGGAAGACGAGCCCGGGAAAATCACATGTATCACCGATCCTAAGGCACATCACAGAATCAAACGTACCTTGTTAGCCACAGATTAAACACCAAACGTTGATTTGAGGAAGAAAAACTGATCCCGTTCTATTCGATGATATACTATCGCCTTGAAAGGGGAGAAAGATCCGTCTCGTTTTGGATACTGTTCTCTTGCGCTTTTAGGAGGGAGAGAGAGGGAGAAGAAATGAACGTACGTTGAAAAGGTGCTTTGCCCTTTTTCTCTTTTCTCTCTTAAATACGTCTTCTCCAAGAGACATAACTCGTCGAAGTAATACGTTCCCCCAAAAGTCATAACCCCTCGTATCTAAGCGATTCAACCTTTCACATCGCAACCGTTCCTCCATGGGCCCTCATCTTGCGGGCCAGGCTTTTAGGCCCAACATGGGCGGGCAGACCAACTTAGGCCCATTAACATAAACAAATAAAACCATCAAAAACTCATGAGCGTCCTGCTGCTCATAACTTGCCAAGTTAGCTGCATGTTGCCACCAACTGTGGGATAACCAAATCAATATAAAAAAGTATAAAGCACATTTCCCTCTAAGTCAATTAGATAGAACAATTAAGAATGTCTCAGTCCAACATTGATGGTCAACAAGGAACTTGACAAAAGCATGCATCATTAGAAAAAGGAAAAGATGCCTATCCATTACGTCCGCAGCCATTTTCAGAAAAGCCAGTAGACAAAAGTACTTAATGAAAGAAGATAATTTCCCAAGGCCTTGTTAAAGAATGTCCCAAGGGCACTCGTTAATTTTAGCAAAATCAGAAATAATGCTTTCCAAGGCACTTAAAATAATGAGAGAAATACACATTTTAACTAAGGCAACGTAAATTTGAAATTTTGAGAGCACATTTGATAAGGGGCAAAGCCACAGTCCCGACAGGGCACAGTGCCTCAGCAATCTTTTATCGTTTGGATTGAAATGCAATTGATCTCAGCTGTTCAACACATCTCAACCAAGATGGTTGTGATTTTTTACTCTTCAAACCATAACAAGTGCAAAGGTTACTCTCTGACATTTTCCAATTTCCATTTGCCGAAAATAAAAAAAGATGGAGCAGCTAAGCTATGATACAAAGGAGGTCAAAGCGCAATTGCAAATTAGGTAATGTCCATCATACTAACTGTAAGGACCTGGACCTAGTATGTGATATTGTCCGCTTTGGGTCACCCGCTCTGGCGCGGACAAACCGCCATCCCAGCCACGGTCTTTTCCCTCACGGTTTTAAAACGCGTCACACATATTAAGGGACCCAAGCCTTATAAAGGCTCTCAGGACTCCCCCCCTAAGCGATGTGGGACAGGAGAAATGCCCTTAGCCTTGCCCGCGTACTGCCGAGGCGATCTTAGTCCGTCCCTCCGTACTAGGCGTTGTGGCTTCACACGCGGTTGAGAGTCGACTCTGATACCATTTGTAAGGACTAGTACGCGGGCGATCTTAGTCCGTCCCTCCACCCTTAGCCTCGCCCGTGTACTGCCGAGGCGATCTTAGTCCGTCCGTCCGTACTAGGCGTTGTGGCCTCATACGCGGTCGAGAGTCGACTCTGATACCATTTGTAAGGACCCGGGCCCCACGGTGTGATATTGTTCGCTTTGGGTCACTCGCCCTGGTGCGGACAAACCGCCATCCCAGCCATGGTCTTTTCCCTCACGGTTTTAAAACGCGTCACACATATTAAGGGACCCAAGCCTTATAAAAGCTCCCAGGACTCCCCCTAAGTGATGTGGGACAGGAGAAATATCCTTAGCCTCGCCAGTGTACTACCAAGGCGATCTTAGTCCGTCCCTCCGTACTGCCCCGGGTCTGGGTCGTCACACTAACAATATAGCAGAACATGCACTAATCAAACGACTTCCATATCTTCACGGCCACTAGGTCACATCAGCAAATTTACAGAGCCTCTTGGACAATTTCCAACCTCCATGTGCTTCTAAAAACCAACAAAAAACCATCAAGCATCCACATTTATCCAAAAAAATTCATAGAAGAGCAATTTCCTCCACATCCACAGACCTGTACAGGAACTTCGCCGGACTATAAGGCATCCGCTCCCCCGAAAACACCGCCGAGAACATGGCGTCCATGTCACAGGCCAAACAGAAGCTGCCATTCTTGCTCCCATGGCCTCCATCAAGAGCACCATCTACATTTCTTTTACTCACATTTCCACTAACCCCATTCTTCTTCTGACAAAAGTACCTATTGTGCCTGTCGCTCAAGAAGTAGTTCCTCAAAGGAGGAGTGTGCAACAATGCCTGCAACACCGAATTCATAAAGCGAGTGTTCCCCGAGTTATTGAGCCCCCGCAAGCCCCGCGGCGTATCCGAAGTCGAGACGGACTCGAGGGGGCTCGAACAGTGCCCCATTAGGGCGCGCTTGCGCGGGTCCGGCGACCACGGCCGGTAATCAACCCTCCGCCGCTTGTGCAGGTTCTCCGGGGCCACCACCGCCCGGGAGCCGCCGGAGGAGCTGGCGGAGGCCGGCGGAGTGGAGGCCGCAGCCCGGGCCAGGACCACGGCAGCGTCGAAGTCGCCGTCGTAGACCTGATCGTGGCACACGAAGCAGAAAAATTACGTGCAATTTTCCATGCCTCCATATATAGATGCAAGAAATTTTGTTCACAAATCCAATAATTTCTGCAGTTGTAATCACCTTCGTCCTACTGAAGTTTTCATGGCTTTAGGTCTCGTCTGACTTTAGACCTTTTCCTTCTTCAAATTGTGGGGCTATGATTGGTTACGAAAACCTTTGCGAAATTTTTATAGAACTCAAAATAATTTTAAGTCTTTTTTAAAACTCAGGAAAACAAAGCCATAACTAGAAGTCTGAGTAAAATACACCGACCGGTTGGGTACATATTTCAAGAACATTTCCTTGACTTCTACAGGAGTGGCTAATTAAATGCATAAAAACTGTTTCGCAGATTAATTAAAGAGCTAGTAAAATCGGTTTTGCTTAGTCAGGGTTTACTATATAAGCTTAATTGTTCTAGTGTAAGCATCAATTTGGATTCTGACAAAGAAATACTTCCCTTCTGAAAGGAATTTTAGGCCTTTCGAACGCTGGCTAAATCTTCATACTTCCAATGGAAGTTAGACTTCGGAGATTATGGAGTCAATTCAAGTTGCATCATTGATGTTGGGGTGATTCAGAGATTTGTATATGGACTAGCTATGCACGAACCAGTGGAGCACTATGTAGCTAATGCTCAAAGATTATATATAGCTATTTGATCTCATTGCTATGAGGCCACATCGATTTTTGGCATGTGCCAAAGTATAGCTTATTGAGTTTGAAACCTTTGTTACTCACTACCTAACTGCTTAAAGGAGCCGTCTTGGCTGCAATATGCTTGTCAAGTCTCTTCGCGTATGTATGAGAGGAACCTGGGCAAATGGACTCGATAACTTAGAGCTGGATGGGTATCAACCTCTAATTAAGCAAAATGATAGCTCGCCATCTGTCGGCCATTGACAATTATAGGCGATTGACGGGCAACTACTGTGATGCTTATTTGTAATTTGATATGGCCACATTTGGTATTACAGTCCATGATCGAGAAACGATGGACAATAGGAAAAAAAAATGAAGACGGACGAGCACAAATGATAAGGACGTTGTTTATCCATCTTTTATAGGCTATATGCTGAGAAACATCTGTTTATCAGAATTTGGCACTGCCAACCTTCTTCGCAAAAGATGGCAGACAGATAGCGGCAGCATGGATCTGGCACAACAAGAGGCAAAGATATTTGCATTAACAAGACATCAGTTTCAGTTCACATAATGTGTAACATCTTTTATCCTTTTTACCTGAGAGTCGTAGAACTTAGGAGGCCCTTTAGTCACCCCAGTGTTCTTGGTATCTAGAGGATTGACAAGTTTCTCGAAGTCAATTGTCGGCCCGTCGCTGGAGCAGAGCACAAATCCAATCGTCCCGCTAATGGAACAAACAGTTGAAAATTCATTATGTTCGTCATAAACTTGAAAAAAGGAGACTGCATAAACACTTGGTAAGAGTTCAATTCGATACCTTGAGTTGGAAGGAATTGAACACCAAATATATCTCACTAAACCCTTGAAGATTTGGCAACATTCAGCAATAGTATCTTCCAGTGTGAAGTTGTCCAGCCAAAAGCTGTCTGCTGAAGCAAACATGACACCTCCAGGACAGAGCGCCCGAGCCACCGATTCTAAGAAATCTTTATTCGCTAGTTCAATTGCAGTAGCTCCCGAATTTTTTACACATGATTAGCAAGTAATCCTTTTCTTGGAGGTAGACGTTTGACCTACCAACCCTATGAGATTTCTGTTATACTGCTAAGTTATTCAATTAATTGGAGGCATTCCAAATTTCAAAGAGGGTGTGGGAGGTTATAGGCACTCAACAATACCCATACACTCAAATGCATCCAAAATGATCGCGTCATAAGTCCCTCCGGGAATAGCCTTCAGGAAAGCAACTCCTGCGATGTTGAAATTAAAGTATGTTAAATAATCTCTCGCAACTTATTTATACTCATCAATGAGTAAGAACTGTAGAAGAAACATATACCATCATTAATGTAGGCATTCACTCGCGGATCCTCGCACCCAACTGCTATTTCAGGGAAGAATTGCTTGTCAACCTGCAATAGGACACAAGAAGTATATGGATAAGCTATGGTCCTCCTGAACCTTACGATTTGATGAGCAATGAGAGGCTCAAGCTTGAAACTTTAGAAAGTTTTTGCAGTTTATTTTCGCTTACATCAATCACCATTTGGTCGAGTTCACATATATTGATTTGTTCCACGGACGAGTGATGCTATATTTCCCTCAGAATGCCCCCATCTCCCCCACCGACAAGCAGCACCTGTAAAAATATCAAGTGAGCACTTTAACAGCATAAAAACATAAAAGATGAAAGCAGTTGGAAAGAAATGAAGAGAGAGATCACCTTCTTCGGGTTCGGGATTGGGTAGAGGGGAAGATGCGTGAGCATCTCTTGGTAAACAAACTCATCCTTCTCCTTCAGTTGGATTTAACCATCCAGAATTGCCACTTTGCCATGCTTCGCTGACTATGAACAAGCGATTATATATCAAGAGGCACAAGATATCTCTCTACTTGTCGCGAGTAAAAATACCATCCAGGATGCTGTCAACTCGACTAACTGCTTATTCAGATAGTTTCTTGGGTAGAGGAAGTATAGACCGAAGGCAATCTGAAGTTTAATGTGATCTACTTACTGATTTTGGAAAATCAATGATTTGCTAAAACAATCTTCCCCAAGAAAATCTTATTTGAGGTGGTGGTATAAATGCAGAGTTTGTGTAAGCTCATAGATCTTCATGATTCATCAGGATCCAATCCGTATCCTAAATACTAATAGCATAGCCATTGCTTTGTCATATGTACTTCTTGTGTAAAATTGGAGAGCGATCATGGAAGGTAAGAAATCACCTGGAAAACAAGCAACTCCTGATATTCGGATGTCACGCCCCGAACCTCGAGCACGCGCACATCCCACTGCGGTCGATAGAAATGCGACTTCCCAGGACACGTCGCCGACCCATTCATTTAATTGCACATGCGGAAGTGGATAAATAATCCCCAGACAAAACTCAATTGGGATAGAAAAGCAGGATCACATTTTCAAATTCAAACCACACACCTTTATACATGTCAAACCAGTTCAGTTACAGGACTAGGCTATCAACAAAAAGATCTATAAAAGATCAGTCCTCAAAAACTAAGCTGTCCTAAGATCAGCCAGATAGGTCCATTCGCCAGCTCTTCAGTCAGGATCGGCGAAGTAAAAAATCCTCTCAGCGACCCTCACTGGTCTACCAAAAAGCTCCAGAGGATCCGCCATCTAGGGACCTGAAATTGTTATCCCACAACGGGGTGAGACAATGTCTTAGCGAGTCCTACCCTCTAAAACTCAATTAGGAAGAAAATAAGCCCCAAGGCGCTCTAGTCACACAAAGAGGATTGAGGACTTACCTCGTCTCACTCCATTCCTACATGTCAGTACAATTCATACGTCTATCCATTCATACCATCTATCCATCCATTAATACAATTATGGCTCACACAAGCTAAAATGGATGCAATGCTCTCACAAGCTGATATAGATGGTAGCTCACACAAGCTGATATATACATAGATGATAGCTCGCACAAGCTGATATATGGATCGTTGCTCTCACAATCTGATAAACGATCATTGCTCTCACAAGCTGACATACAATGCTCACACAAGCTGACCCATATATAAACCAATTGCTTGCCAAAGCTGTACATATATTTAAACCATAGAACTGGATATACAATCCAATAACATCCAACGATTCAAACTGGTCCTACAAACCAATTACGGTGCCAAAAGCCAACACCGGGTATTTTCAAGTTAAATACCAAAACTTTTCCAATTTCACTCAATTCCACACTTTTGGAATTATTAACCACAATCATCATTTTCACTCAATTTCGCAATTACGCATACAATTGATACAAATTGACCGCACTGCTGCGATCAGTGCGAAATTCTAACGACCGGCCATCTCGGCAAAATTTTCGAAATTATTAAATAATTAAATTAAATTCCGAAAATTAAATAATTAAATATTATATTATAATAATATAATTTAATAAAAAAATATTTATAAATTCGAAATAAGTAATTAATTAAAAATAATTAATTATGGCTTAAACAAGATTACACTAATTTAATCATACAATTAGCCCTAATTAAACACCCATTAAACTAATCATACAACTAATCTAATTTACATTAAAATAATCTAATCTAACCACCTAAACCTAATTAGACTAATCTAAACACCCCTTAAGCATGATTAACTTACTAAGCAAGGTTTAGAGGATAAACTCACCGGTTTTGCGCGCCGGTGAGTTCACGACGACCACGACGCCAAGGCGGTCGATAAACCCCGAAGCGGTGACACCAACGGTGTGACATCCTGAAATTCGAGTCCTCTGAAGGATGGATGAATGTGAATTTCGTCAATACATTGTTGGTTGATCTCATTCGGAATTGATCACTCCTGAGATACTGACCTTGAGGGGAAGGGCTAATGAGGACAGAACTCGTACGGCTAAAGGACTCGACCTGGGAAAACGACTTGACCATGAGACTTGCGTGAGGATGATCCTGTAGATAGGTAGGCCGATTCAAAGGACGACTAGAAGTTGATTCACGGACAGAACATAATGGAACGACGGGTGATTCCGTTTACCGTTATCGAACCCGCGAACGACCCTATGTCGATCCTTAGTGATCGTGTACTTTGAAATAAGAATCTATCCTCCGTAATTTCATGTAGTCAAGGACGTCCATGCGTCGAGATGTCTTGAACGTGGTTTGGCACGAGTTGGTTACGCGTGAATCCTCTGAGCCGCCCGTCAGTCTGAGTTATAACCAAAATGGCATTAGGGCGAAATTGACATGGCATGAGAACTAAAGATTAGACTTCGAATTATCGGGAATGTCCGGGACAGACTTTGAATGAAGCTACTTCAAACAGTCGACAGCGCCAGTTAAGCCGAGCAGTTGAAAAAGGGATTTTCAGACAGAGGAAGTGAGTCCGTGAGGACGTGGGCCGGGCCAAGCTAGTGTGGGCCTAGGCCCAAGGTGGGAAAGCCACCATGGTGGGCCTAAGAAAATCAAATGAGCTCATTGGGCCTAAATCGACTATTCATCTTCTAAGCCCATTGGGCCAATTCTTATTTATTTCAAACCCAAACAATTTCCAAGCCCACTCCTATTCATGGCCAAGCCCAATCCTTAGGCCCATCCACCAATTTCAGCCCAAGGTCATATCTGTAATTTGTGCGAGGTGAAATGACCAAAATGCCCCTAGAGCTTGTGGATAAGGGCAAAAGAGAAGAGAGAGAAGATGATGTCATGCATGGGGAATTGAAGTAGCCATTTAATGGCCTTAATGAGGAGTGCTTTCAACCTTCACTTCACTCTCTCTCCCCCTCCTTCAGCCTCCAAGTCGACGGAGCTTTTTCTCCCTCGTTCTCCCTCTCTTCCAGTTTCTGCTCCAGCTGACCCTTCGGTGAAGAATCGAGTCAAAAGTGGTCTTCCCGGTTGAATCACAGAACAAGCCACATATCACCGTGACCGGGAGAGACAGACCGTTCCAAGGAACCATATTTCGTCACGAACGGAGCCGTCTTCCGTCCTGTATGGCCGTCGCAAGCTGCCGGTCGCCGGTCCGTCGGTCCGCCTGCAGCCTGCACTGTTTCGAGTTTTCGACCATTTTTCTTCCATTCCAGCCGTTCCTCCGCCCATCCCAACCTCCAGCAAGACCCCCAAGACCTCTTGGTGCCGCCGGTTGTCGGCCACCCCCTTCGCCGGAGCTCCGGCCAAGCCGTTCAACTTGTTTTCTTCTCCGGCAGGGATTTTTTTCAGAAGTTTCAGTGGGAGTTAGAGCTGTGGTTGCTGTGTTGAGCTTGGGACCGCCTTGGATCATCGTGGTAGAGGTTCCAGTGCGTAGCCACCATTGTCGCCGCCGCGTCGGTGTCTCCGGCCCGCTTAACGGGTGAGTTTAGCTCCTAATCGTTCGATTAGTGCCTAAACTTGCTTAGGGTTGGTTTAGTTAGATTTAATTCTAGTTTAAGTGATTTAATTAAGTTGTATTAGTCCTAAGATAGGTGGTTAGATTGATGGATCGATTAGTTTAGCTTAATCTTGTTTTATTTGCTTAATGTGGTTTATGTGGTTAATTAAGCATGTTTATCTTAATTGATTGGTTTCCTTAATTTAATCATTGTTTTAATGATTTTTTAATATAATTTATTATTTATTGAATTCTGGAAATTTACTGTTCACGCGACACTATTCACAAAATACTGTTCACGTGCATTGTTCACGAGTACTGTTCATGTGCACTGTTCACGTGCACTGTTCATCCAGAATGCGAAAAGTTGTCTAAATTCATGTGTGTTGATTTTATGAAGTGAATGGATGTGTAAATGCAGGGGCATCCGCATGAATTGATTGTTGAATGGTGTAATTGTGTGACGATTGTGATATATAGGTATTTTTAATTAGAAAATACCGGGCGTCGGTTTACAACGTCAAAATGGATTTGTGGGCTGTTAAAGTTAGTGGGGCCGTGATGACCACTTAACCTAAATTATGCCAGTGGGGCCAAGTTCTGCCACCAAATTTGGAATCGGTCGCGCCTTTGAGGCCGTAAATTGCCACCCGATAAGGGTCGTGCCTGATAAGGCCGTAACCTGCCACCTATTAAAGGTCGCGCCCACTGGGCCATAATTTGCCATCTAAAGATAGGTTGTGTCCTTTGGACTGTAAATTGTTGCCAAGAAATTTGGTAGACCGTGCTCGTGGAGCCGTGAGTAAGATTTGAGATTGAATAAGGGAGATGATCGGGGAATGGTCAGGATAGTATACTATATCATCCTACGGGCTCTGATATGTCAGCTTAACGAGAGCAGTATACTAGTGTACTATATCAGCCTACGGGCAATATGTCAGCTTAGCGTGAGCAGTACACTTTATCAGCTTAAGGTGAGCATCGGGGGTATACTATATCAGCCTACGGGCGATATGTCAGCTTAGCGAAAGCAGTATACCGGTGTACTATATCAACCTACGGGCTCTGATATGTCAGCTTAGCGTGAGCAGTATACTTTATCAGCTTAAGGTGAGCATCAGGGGTATACTATATCAGCCTACGGGCGATATGTCAGCTTAGCGAGAGCAGTATATCGGTGTACTATATCAACCTACGGGCTCTGATATGTCAGCTTAGCGTGAGCAGTACACTTTATCAGCTTAAGGTGAGCATCAGGGGTATACTATATCAGCCTACAGGCAATATGTCAGCTTAGCGAGAGTAGTATACCGGTGTACTATATCAACCTACGGGCTTTGATATGTTAGCTTAGCGCGAGCAGTACACTTTATCAGCTTAGCGAGAGCATCAGGGGTATACTATATCAGCCTACGGGCGATATGTCAGCTTAGCAAGAGCAGTATACCGGTGTACTATATCAACCTACGGGCTCTGATATGTCAGCTTAGCACGAGCAGTACACTTTATCAGCTTAGCGAGAGCATTAGGGGTATACTATATCAGCCTGCGGGCGATATGTCAACTTAGCGAGAGCAGTATATCGGTGTACTATATCAACCTACGGGCTTTTATATGTCAGCTTAGCGCAAGCAGTACACTTTATCAGCTTAAGGTGAGCATCGGGGGTATACTATATCAGCCTGCGGGCGATATGTCAGCTTAGCGAGAGCAGTATACCGGTGTACTATATCAACCTACGGGCTCTGATATGTTAGCTTAGCGTGAGCAGTACACTTTATCAGCTTAAGGTGAGCATCGGGGGTATACTATATCAGCCTGCGGGCGATATGTCAGCTTAGCGAGATCAATATACCTTAACATTATCAGCTTAGTGTGAGCTATACTATCTATATATCAGCTTAGAGTGAGCAGTCTTGGACCATGGTCGGACTTATAGATAGTATTGATTGTACCGACCGAGGAAAAGGTCGTGGTGACATGTAATCGACTGGGTCGATTGATCGATGACTCGATCTGAATTGATGAATTGATGTGTGAAATTGTTATATGCATTAATTATATGGATGAGTGAATCACATCGTTTATGGTATGCACACATGAATCGATAATGTGCAGGGTGTGGCAATGGCCAGGTGAGATCGCTTATGATGCGACTCGTGTGTGATTGATGAACTGCATCATCTAATGGTCATGTGCTTTGCGTGTATTGTGCTGAGTTATAACGTGCAGGGTATGGCATACCAGGTAAGATTGTATGCGAATCGACTGTTGGTTGTTGCTTGTGGTGGGGTAGTTCTAGATAGATACCCTGGGTTGAGTTGGTGTACTAACCGGGGCTTAAGGGTGTAACTCGCTGAGATTTATATCTCACTGGTTATTGAATAACCATTTTCAGGTCCCTTGTGTGAAGAATCCGGAGCTTGAAGCGAAAGGGTCAGGAGCATAGGTGGCTTAGTAGTTCTTTATGACATAGACCTTCTGTATAAGCTTGAAGTATTTATAAAAGTGTATTTGATTTGAAATTGGTTGTCCTGCTTTTCTATCCCATATATGTTGTTGTCAGGGGATTAGTGAATTTGCTTTCGCATGTGCAATAAAATGAAAAGGGTCGGCGACAAGTCCTGAAAACGTCGCAAAATTCTATCGACCACCGAGGGATGTGCGCATGCTCGAGGTTCGGGGCGTGACAAACGGAGGCCGGGAAGGGCTTGAAAATGGGCCACGAAGTCTCCAAAACCTTGCTGTCTTCCACTTTTGATCTGGGATGAACTGCAGAGAAGAAACCAGCAACTTCAACGGCGAAAACGGGCCGCTCGGAGCTCCGGCGAGCGGGTGGTTGGCAACCGATGGCTCCCGAGGGTCAAGGAAGTCTTATTGGAGGTTGGTATGGGTGGAGGTAGGGTAGAAATGGGGAGAAAATGGCTGAAAACCGCGAAACAGGCGAAACAGGCGGAACCAGGCGGTTCCAGATGGTCCGGCGAGCTGCGGACTCCAGCGGCCGTACGGGACGAACGGCAGCTTCGTTTGGGGTGATTTTGGGCTTGTTGGAACTTTATGGATGTCCTCTTCACGGAGATATGTGGCTCGTTCGCTGGTTCATCCGGGAAGACCACTTTTGACTTGAATCTTTGACGAAAGGTCGGCTGGAGCAGAAACCGGCGGTGGCGCGGGTGGAGGCGTGCGACGGCTGCAGCTCCTTCTGCTGGTCTTCTTGTTGGCTTGAGGGCTTCGAAAATGAAGAGGAGAGGGTCTTGGATGGTAGAGAGGTGAGAGAGATGGAGAGGATAGAGGTGAGGGAAGAGATAAGAGAGATGAGATAGAGTTGAGGTGGGGCCTTGGCTTGATATTTTCCAATCTTGCTCTCCAAGATTCATCCTAGGCCAAGTAAGATCCCTTGGCCTCCATTGATCCACACCAACACCTCTCATGACTTCACTTTTGGTCCATTTGGCTAGGGGGAAGGGAGGGTTACGAATTTTGCAAGAATTGTCTTCAATTGGTGGCTTGATCCACTTCAATTCTATCTCAATTGGCCTCCATAAAATTAATTAGTCATCCATCAACCATCTCGATATTTTTCCTCACCCATATATCCATCTTGCTTCCCAATTTTGCTATCAAAAATAATCACTGGCTTTTTCTGCACAGAAACGACTCGGCGAGAACTTTTTCCCAAAAAGTGTCGGGTGTTAGAAAAATCTTCTGAGATTGAGTCGATGCTCCTAGAATTTATTGTGACATGACAAAATCTTCAATTTCTGAAATCGGACTCGAATTGGCGGTTAATTTCTATTCGACGCGTTTTTAGCGTGACCTAGGCTACCAGGTAACTTTCAAATATTTTTAAGTGCAATTGACTCGTGGTCGATTTTCTTCGAGCCATTATGAACCCACTCGACTCATTGGCGACTCTCGATTGTCATGAAAATCCCGAGGATCCAAATACGGACACAAGGTACCAAAACAATAAGAAAATCAGTCTAGTGCCGGTCGACATGTATTTTCATATTTAGTGGTGTCACCCACGATTAGCCACACATCACTGTCGATCCAGTCTATCTCTGATTTCAAATCGATTTTTAACTGTGCCATAATGACCTCTAAAGATGGACACGGTCGAGAAGCCGATTCCTGGTCAAATTCTCAAGTCTATTGCCTTAAAATTTCTTAATAATTTCCCCATATAGTCTAGTTATCTCGAGAGTGATCGGCTCTGAGAATAACCCTATAAACACGTCAATGAAATGCCCGAATCATTCAGTAGAAGACATGGTTGAAAATTTGGGATGTCACAAGTCTTCCCTTCTTATAAAAATTTCGTCCTCGAAATTTAAACCTTACAAACTTAAACAAAAAGGTGGGGGTACAATTCTCTCATCGACTCTTCAGTCTCCTAGGTTGCTCCTTCTGAACCATGGTGTTGCCAGACCACTTTGACCAACGAAATGGTCTTTGTACGCAGCACTTGTTCCTTTTTGTCTACAATCTGTACCGGGCTTTCCACATATGACACTCTGTCATCCACGTCCAATTCCTCAAAATTGAGCACGTGTGTCGGGTCAGGCTCGTACTTCCTCAACATCGACACGTGGAAGACGTCATACACTTGTGCCAACCTTGGCGGCAATGCAAGACGATACGCTAAGCTCCCGATTCTCTCAAGAATCTCAAATGGACCCACGTACCTCGGACTCAGTTTGCCTTTCTTTCCGAAGCGCGAAGTCCCCCTCATTGGTGACACTTTCAGGAAAACATGATCACCAACTTGGAATTCCAAATATCTCCGGCGCTTATCTGCGTAACTTTTCTGTCTGCTCTGCGCAGTCTTCAATCTGTTTCTGATCACTGTCACAGCATCCACTGACTGCTGAACTAACTCTGGGCCTATTATCTTCCTTTCCCCGACTTCATCCCAGCACACTGGTGTTCTACATGCTCTGCCATACAATGCTTCAAATAGAGCCATCTGAATGCTCTGCTGATAACTATTGTTGTAGGCGAATTCTACCAGGTGCAACTGATCCTCCCAACTTCCTTTGAAGTCTATTACACAAGCTCTCAACATGTCCTCGAGGGTCTGAATTGTCCTCTCAGACTGGCCATCCGTTTGAGGGTGATACGCCGTACTGTACTGAAGCTTTGTACCAAGAGCACTCTGCAAGCTTTTCCAAAAGGCTGCAGTAAACCTCGGGTCTCTGTCTGAGGTTATCGTAATCGGCACTCCATGCATTCGAACCACCTGACGCACGTACAGGTCTGCGTGTCTATCAAGACTGAGGTCCTTTCGAACAGCAATGAAGTGAGCCGACTTTGTTAGTCTGTCGACTACCACCCAAATTGAATCACTTCCTCTCTGACTCCTTGGTAGTCCAGTCACGAAGTCCATCGTGATATGCTCCCATTTCCATTCTGGGATCATAAGAGGTTGCAAGAGTCCTCCCGGCTTGCAATGCTGAGCTTTTACTTGTTGACATGTCAAACACTTGGCCACATGCTTGGCGACGTCCGCCTTCATACCTGACCACCAATAATGTTGATGCAGATTCTGATACATTTTAGTGCTTCCAGGATGAACGCTATAACTGCTACGATGTACTTCTGATAAAATTTCTTCTCTAAGCCCTACATTGTCAGGTACAACCAAACGTCCTCGGAACCTTAATGTCTCGTCATCAGCCACCTGAAAGTCAGCCTTTCTTTTCTCAGTGTCATCTTGAAGAATTTTCTGCACATCTGGATCTGTCGGTTGGAGTTGTTTGATTTTGACCTAGACATCCGGTTCAATTCTGAGGGTGGCCATAAATTTTGAAAGGTGGCCTACCTCAAATTTGAATTCTGAATCTCGAGCCCTCTCGATTAAATTCCATTCTTTAATCAAGATCTGCGCTACTGAAGACTTCCGACTCAAAGCATCGGCGACCTTGTTCGCCTTTCCCGGGTGATATAGGATATCACAGTCGTAGTCCTTCAATAATTCCATCCACCGGCGTTGTCTCGTGTTCAACTCCTTCTGAGAGAATAGGTACTTGAGACTCTGATGGTCCGTGAAGATCTGAAATTTCTCACCACACAAATAATGTCTCCAAATCTTCAGGGCAAAGATAATAGCTACGAGCTCTAAGTCATGCGTTGGGTAGTTCTGCTCATGGGTTCTCAACTAACGAGAAGCGTACGCAACAACCCTACCATGTTGCATCAGCATGCAACCCAACCCTCCAAAAGACGCATCACTGTAGATCTCGAATCCTCTAGGACCAGATGGAATTGTTAGCACTGGTGCGGTAGTCAGCTTTTCCTTCAGCTCTTGAAAACTACGCTCGCACTTGTCTGACCATACAAACTTCTCTTCTTTCTTCTTGAGCTTAGTTAGAGGCGATGCTAACGCTGAGAAGCCTTCCACAAACCGTTTGTAATAACCTGCCAATCCCAGAAAACTTCTGATCTCTGTCACTGTAGTCGGTCTCTGCCAGTTGATCACGGCTTCTATCTTGCTCGGGTCGACGGAGATTCCTTCTCCGGAAATCACATGACCTAAGAACGCAACACGAGTCAACCAAAACTCGCATTTGCTAAACTTAGCATACAACTTATGTGTCCTTAAAGTCTGGAGCACTAATCTCAAGTGATTCTCATGCTCTTCATCACTTCTTGAATAGACCAAGATCAATGAACACGATCACAAACTGGTCTAAATATTCCTTGAATATCCGGTTCATCATATCCATAAAAGCAGCTGGAGCATTCGTCAACCCGAATGGCATTACTGTGAACTCATAGTGACCATATCGAGTACGAAATGCTAACTTTGGAATATCCTCTTTCTTAATTCTCAACTGATGATATCTCGTCCTTAAGTCAATCTTCGAGAATATAGACGCTCCTTGCAACTGATCGAACAGATCATCAATCCTTGGGAGAGGATACTTGTTCTTAATGGTTACCTGGTTGAGCTGTCGGTAGTCGATGCACAGACGTAACGAACCGTCTTTCTTCTTTACAAACAGAACTGGTGCTCCCCACGGTGATGCACTAGGACGAATAAATCCTTTGTCTAGTAATTCTTGCATCTGCACCTTTAGTTCTTTTAACTCTGATAATGCCATCCTGTACGATGCCTTCGAGATCGGCTCTGTCCCTAGTGCTAATTCGATTACAAACTCAACCTCCCTTTCTAGCGGTAATCCTGGCAATTCTTTTGGAAAGACATCTTGGAATTCTTGCACAACTGAAATGTCCTCCACTTTTAGTTCCTCAACTGTCGTATCCACGACAGTTGCCAGGTACCCTCGGCAACCCTTGTCTAATAGACGAGATGTCTCTTGCGACGAGATTAGGACAATCGAGGGTCCTCCTCGATTCTCGACAAACTCGAAGCATTTACCCTCTAACGGGTCAAACTGAATCGTCTTACGATAGCAGTCCATTTTAGCTCGTTGATTGGTGAGCCAGTCCATGCCAATTATTAAATCAAAGTCATACATGGCTAGGACTAAAAGATCTATCTTCCCCACTCGCTCACCAATCACTAACTTGCACCCCGGACAACCCAAAGCAGCAATAACTTTATCTTTCAAGGGTGTAGATATGCACATTGCCGACTCCAATAATATAGGACTGACTCCTATCAACTTAACGTACTGCTCAGCAATAAATGAGTGGGTTGCTCCTGGATCAAACAAAGCATAAACAGGTTGGTTGTTGAGCGAAACCATACCTGTAATCACATTAGGTGCATCCTCCGCTTATCCTCTCGTGATAGCATACGTCCTTCCTTGAGCTGGAGGTCTAATCGGTCCACCCTGTGGTGCGATCTGCGGTGCGAACCCCCTATTTTGACCCAACTGAAGCGGCGGTGGCGGCGCTAACTGCTGTGGTCCTCCCCTCTTTCTGGGACAATCCCTGGCCAGGTGACCTTGTTGAGCACATTCATAACAAGCGCCCGTCCTAAGATTACATGGGGATATACCATGTCGCCTTCCACAGAAGCGACATGCACCATTCTGATTTGGCGTTGGCTTCCCAATTCCACCCTTTCTATTAGGTGGAACATGATACCTTCCCCCATACATCGGTTTCTTCCCAAGCCAATTACCTTTTCTATTCGACCCAAACCGCGACCCAGATATGGTGGCTCTCTCATTCTGGTCTCTCTCAATCATCTGGACCCGTTTGTATAAGTCATTGTAGTTCCTCAAGTTCAGTAGTATCAGTGGACTCCTCAGATCCGGTCTAAGCCCATCTCTGAACCTCCTAACTCGGTTCACCGGATTCTTGACCAATTCGGGGGCATACTGCGATAGTTATGTGAACTTCGCTTCATACTGGTCTACGGTCATAGTACCCTGGCAAAGACGCTGGAATTCTGCCATTTTCACTTCTCTAGCAGTCTCAGAAAAGTACTTGTCGTTGAAAACTTCGAGAAATGCGTTCCACTCTGGAACTACGCCTTCAGGGAATACTGTGTCTCTAGCGGCTTGCCACCAAGTCTCAGCGTTACCTTCTAGTTGGTAGGCTGCCAGGACTACCTTCTCCCTTTCAGTGCACATTAGCAGTGCAAAAGCCTTCTTTAAGCCCTTAGTCCAAAGAGCTACAGCTTCGGGGTCTCCTGTCCCAGTGAACTTTGGTGGATTCAACTTCAGAAATTGCTCCACCAACTTATGTATAGGCCTCCCAGCGGCCACATTCCCAGGTGGAAGTTTAGCAGGTGCAACAACAAGCGCGGCAACTGGTATGGCGACAGGTGCAACAGCAGGTGCAGCAATGGTGGCAGCAGCAATGGCAGCAGTAATGGTGGCAACTTGATTCTGATCTTGCTGATCCATCCGATTTCTCATGGCCTCAAGCATCTGCATGATCCCACCAATCCTGGGATCACCAGGGGCTGCTACCCCAGCACCAACAGGAGGCGGTGCTATTCCACTAGTGCTAGCTTCAGTTTGCGCTCGACCACGTCCACCTCGGGTACCGACCCTTGTTGGCGTCCTACCCCGAGTAATTGGACCCGTGGTCCTCTTCCTAAGAGTCCGCTCTTGATCACTCATAACGCAAGTTCTCTACAGACACCTGCCTTCCAACTCACATTGAATTAGAATTGAGTGACCAACCAAACAATTTACCAATCAACTAGAAATCACATGCACCAGCATGAAACCAAAGTCAGTCCTACTAACTATCCCACATACCATCGCACCTTATCACTCCAATCACAAACCCGCTCTGATACCACTTAAACGGGGATGTCACGCCCCGAACCTCGAGCACGCGCACATCCCATTGCGGTCGATAGAAATGCGACTTCCTAGGACACGTCGCCGACCCATTCATTTAATTGCACATGCGGAAGCGGATAAATAATCCCCAGACAAAACTCAATTGGGATAGAAAAGCAGGATCACATTTTCAAATTCAAACCACACACCTTTATACATGTCAAACCAGTTCAGTTACAAGACTAGGCTATTAACAAAAAGATCTATAAAAGATCAGTCCTCAAAAACTAAGCTGTCCTAAGATCAGCCAGATAGGTCCATTCGCCAGCTCTTCAGTCAGGATCGGCGAAGTAAAAAATCCTCTCAGCGACCCTCACTGGTCTACCAAAAAGCTCCAGAGGATCCGCCATCTAGGGACCTGAAATTGTTATCCCACAACGAGGTGAGACAATGTCTCAGAGAGTCCTACCCTCTAAAACTCAATTAGGAAGAAAATAAGCCCCAAGGCGCTCTAGTCACACAAAGAGGATTGAGGACTTACCTCGTCTCACTCCATTCCTACACGTCAATACAATTCATACGTCTATCCATTCATACCATCTATCCATCCATTAATACAATCATGGCTCACACAAGCTGAAATGGATGCAATGCTCTCACAAGCTGATATAGATGGTAGCTCACACAAGCTGATATATACATAGATGATAGCTTGCACAAGCTGATATATGGATCGTTGCTCTCACAAGCTGATAAACGATCACTGCTCTCACAAGCTGACATACAGTGCTTACACAAGCTGACCCATATATAAACCAATTGCTCGCCAAAGCTGTACATATATTTAAATCATAGAACTGGATATACAATTCAATAACATCCAACGATTCAAACTGGTCCTACAAACCAATTACGGTGCCAAAAGCCAACACCGGGTATTTTCAAGTTAAATACCAAAACTTTTCCAATTTCACTCAATTCCACACTTTTGGAATTATTAACCACAATCATCATTTTCACTCAATTTCGCAATTACGCATACAATTGATACAAACTGACTGCACTGCTGTGATCAGTGCGAAATTCTAACGACCGGCCATCTCGGCAAAATTTTCGAAATTATTAAATAATTAAATTAAATTCCGAAAATTAAATAATTAAATATTATATTATAATAATATAATTTAATAAAAAATATTTATAAATTCGAAATAATTAATTAATTAAAAATAATTAATTATGGCTTAAACAAGATTACACTAATTTAATCATACAATTAGCCCTAATTAAACACCCATTAAACTAATCATACAACTAATCTAATTTACATTAAAATAATATAATCTAACCACCTAAACCTAATTAGACTAATCTAAACACCCCTTAAGCATGATTAACTTACTAAGCAATGTTTAGAGGATAAACTCACCGATTTTGCGCGCCGGTGAGTTCACGACGACCATGACGCCAAGGTGGTCGATAAACCCCGAAGCGGCGACACCAATGAAGGCCGGGAAGGGCTTGAAAACGGGCCACGAAGTCTCCAAAACCTCGTTGTCTTCTGCTTCTGATCTGGGCTGAACTGCAGAGAAGAAACCAGCAACTTCAACGGCGAAAACGGGCCGCTCGGAGATCTGGCGAGCAGGTGGTTGGCAACCGGTGGCTCCCGAGGGTCAAGGAAATATTATTGGAGGTTGGTATGGGTGGAGGTAGGGTAGAAATGGGGAGAAAATGGCTTAAAACCACGAAACAGGCGGAACCAGGCGGTTCTAGACGGTCCGGCGAGCGGCGGACTCCAGCGGCAGTTCGAGACGAACGGCGGCTCCGTTCGGGGTGATTTTGGGCTTGTTGGAACGGTATGGATGTTCTCTTCACGGAGATATGTGGCTCGTTCGTTGGTTCATCCGGGAAGACCACTTTTGACTCGAATCTTTGAAGAAAGGTCGGCTGGAGCAGAAACCGACGGTGGCGCGGGTGGAGGCGTGCGACGGCTACAGCTCCTTCTGCTAGTCTTCTTGTTGGCTTGAGGGCTTCGAAAATGAAGAGGAGAGGGTCTTGGATGGTAGAGAGGTGAGAGAGATGGAGAGGATAGAGGTGAGGGAAGAGATAAGAGAGATGAGATAGAGTTGAGGTGGGGCATTGGCTTGATATTTTCCAATCTTGCTCTCCAAGATTCATCCTAGGCCAAGTAAGATCCCTTGGCCTCCATTGATCACACCAACACCTCTCATGACTTCACTTTTGGTCCATTTGGCTAGGGGGAAGGGAGGGTTACGAATTTTGCAAGAATTGTCTTCAATTGGTGGCTTGATCCACTTCATTCTATCTCAATTGGCCTCCATAAAATCAATCAGTCATCCATCAACCATCTCGATATTTTTCCTCACCCATATATCCATCTTGCTTCCCAATTTTGCTATCAAAAATAATCACTGGCTTTTTCTGCACAGAAACGACTCGGCAACGACTTTTTCCCAAAAAGTGTCGGGTGTCAGAAAAATCTTCTGAGACTGAGTCGACGCTCCTAGAATTTATTGTAACATGACATAATCTTCAATTTCTGAAATCGGACTCGAATTGGCGGTTAATTTCTATTCGACGTGTTTTTAGCGTGACCTAGGCTACGGGGTAACTTTTAAATATTTTTAAGGAAATTGACTCGTGGTCGATTTTCTTCGAGCCACTATGAACCCACTCGACTCATTGGCGACTCTCGATTGTCATGAAAATCCCGAGGATCCAAATACGGACACAGGGTACCAAAACAATAAGAAAATCAGTCTAGTGCCGGTCGACATTAATTTTCTAATTTAATGGTGTCACCCACGAGTAGCCACACATCACTGTCGATCCAGTCTATCTCTGATTTCAAATCGATTTTTAACAGTGCTGTAATGACCTCTAAAGATGGACACGGTCGAGAAGCTGATTCCTGGTCAAATTCTCAAGTCTATTGCCTTAAAATTTCTTAATAATTTCCCCAGATAGTCTAGTTATCTCGAGAGTGATCGGCTCTGAGAATAACCCTATAGACACGTCAATGAAATGCCTGATTCATTCAGTAGAAGACAGGGTTGAAAATTTGGGATGTCACACCATAGGAGTGCCATGAACATATAAAATTCCGATAAGTTGCATTTTTTAACATCTTAATCCTGGAGGTCTATGATCTCCACAAGTTCATGTGAAATTGACCCCCATCATTCCATTCAATGTTCAAAATTCAACCTATGTGGAGGCCTTGCGGTTAAATCCCTCATTCTACGGTCTATCCACACATCTGACTTTCTCTAGGGCTTGAACGGCTCGAAGCTTCCAACACTTTCCAATGCACAATTTCAGCTTATCAAAACAACATAAGTCTGGTAATGTTTCAATGGATTTGCTCCCCTCGATATCCAATCTTTCCAAGTTTTTTCAAACTCTCAAGGCCTTTAATTTCGATTAAATAGTGGCAAATTCTAGCCATAAATAGCTTTAGATGTGTTTGCTAGCCATCAATAGCTTCAAATGTGTTAATTGCGAAAGGTCCAGTCTTATGAGGGACTGGCAGCTATAGATTGTCAGCTCTTCCAAGTCTTCAATCTATCAAGGCCTTGAAATAGATCATCATTCACTATTGGATCATCTAACTGTAGATGTTCGAACCACTCCCCGTGTGTGGATAAGTCCATCCCCACCATTCCCAAGCATCTATGTTCAAGGCTGTCTAGGTTGGATAACTTGTTGCATCCAATTACATATAGCCCTTTTAAGGATTTTAATCCTTCCAGACCCCTTGATTTCTATTAGCTTCCGGCACGCTTCAATACCTAATATTGACAAGAGTTCCAAACTCAACAAACTTGGCAACTCTTTCAACTTGTAACACCCAGAGACCTCGAGCTTCAATATTCCGAAGGGAAGCTCTGGCATAGATTCCAGCAATTTGCAATCATGAAAACTTAGCTGTTTTAGATGGATTAGATGAGAAAGTTGAGGCAATCTTTGAAGATGACAGGTGATTACTAGATCTGTTAAATTGGTAGGAAGCTTTGGTAGTGACCGAATCATGCTACAGTCCTTTAAATCAAGTTCCTTGAGACAAGAAAGCTTTGCAGTTGCATCTGGGAAGCTATAAATACACGCATAACTTAATCGAAGGATCTTCAATGAAAACAACCCATCTATAGGAGCTTGCCCTCCCAGACACTGGTAGAATGAGGCAATTAATACTTCAAGTTTGCCCAATTTGCTAATAGTACTGGGTAAATTACTCAATTTTTTACAGTAAGCAATATTCAAAATTTTCAAGTTTTTCAAATCCCTAATGAATTTAGGTAATTCTGAAATTTCTGCACGTGACATTATCAGTTCAGCCAATGATTCATCACACCTTACTTTGCTGGCTAGTGTTAGCGACCCTTGAGCTTGTGCCATAAGCAAAACTTTGCTTGCATTGCGTAGAGCACACCCTTCTACATCCAGGACTCACAATTTCTATTGTGAAGTGTTCCCAGATGATAGACTTCTTGTTTCCCTGCTTGTTGGGCTGTGCTTCCAGAGTTTTCACATTGTTATTTTCTTCTGGGATTGCCATCTTCTATCTAAAAACAAATTCCTGCCCAATAAAGTAAGAGATAAAACAACAAAAGAAAAAAGACAGGTATGAAAGAGAAGGAGATTTAGAATATTTTGACAGCGTGAGGCAAGAAATATAAAAATCACTGATGAATGGACTTGAACCAAATATTAGAGTAAGATGGACAGAAGATCAGTACAAGGATTAGGAATCTTTTAAAAAAAATTGAACAATGGTGGCCAATCATAGAGAATTGATAAATTAGCTTTCAATATGATAATGAGAGTTTAGAAATGTTTAGCTAGCAACAAAACATCATCTTCCCCTTTGTATTGCATTTTGTAGGTCAGGGATCCAAACTTACGGTGAATGTTCCCGACTAAAGTCCACTCCAAAAACACTCCAAAAACCAAAAGGCAAAGTACACGGGTACCTAAATTTAATACTCAAGAAACACAATCTAGTAGTAGCTTTATCGATACCTCATCTCACAGATCCAACATGAGTGATCTCGGTTGGTGGTTGGTGATCTATGTGTCAAGAAAGAACCAACTTTTGTTGGTCTGTCTTAGTTATAGAATTCTAATTCTCGGTCTTGCTAAAAAGTGCAAACAACAGTAGGCTAATGAATCTTTTTCATGAGCTAATTCAACATCTCATAGTCAACTTACTCACAATCATCAAGTGCAGCCAAAGAACTTACATCTGAATGAAAAGGAAGGGAACTACACAAATCACCTTAGTCTCCTAGATATATCAAACACAAAAAAGCATCAAGTAGAAAGAAAAGTATTGTACAAGGGAAAACTCGAAGCGTATCCCAATTACATAGAACTATTTGAGACAAAAAGTGAATACCGTGATTGCTAATGCCCTTCCTTTAGTCGTTGAAAGTGAAGTAAAAGCTTTGAGGCATCCACCGGTATCAAACTTGCACATACCATTTTTCACTTTTTAGTCAATTAAAAAATTTCATAACGTACCCCACAAAATTCATTAAAAAGTTCGCCAGCATGCACAATGAATTGAGCGAGAGGTGGTTGTTCTTTAGAAATACTCGATAACTCGTAGAACAAGCAGACACACACATGTTGTGATTTCCTCTCCACCATTAAGTGAATGCCCAAAAAAAAAGAGCATAAAAAGAGCAAAATTCAGCCGATAAGTACAAGCAAAATCTAACTGATTAATGGAGTAACAACCAATTCCCGATGCCCATTTTGAAAGACTCGAATTTTTTTATAAGAATAGAGTCCAAAGCTATCAATCCTCCATCGAGCAAGTCACACAGCGTCTCAACCTTCGAATCGGCCACGGTTGGGTTGGTGGTCGGAGCTTTCTTCCCAGTTGCAGAGCCGCCGTCTGGTCTCGCGCTGCCGACGCCACCAGACCTCGGCCCAGTCACGGAGATCAAACGAAAGACACAATCGAAACAATTTTTGCAATCGAGGGCGAAGGCTTTGCGTTAGCCGGAGTTTTTTGCTTTTAGTTTCTTTCAAAATCCTTGGCCTTTCAACCCTGATCGCTGCCGCCGCTCCTTTTGTTGGATGAATGCTGCTGCTGTTGAAGGTCAAGCAAATTGGAGCTCCTTCTGGCGGATGAGACGCACCATTCGCTCGTTCTCGAGCTAGGCTCTCTCCATCTGGGTTCCATCAATGAATCTTCAGTTCCCAAATGCCTCCAAATATCACGCCACCTAAACCCTCGGGTTCCATTAACATGATATAAAACATATTTTTATCTTCAGTTCACCGCTACGAATCTTCCTTCCCTCTTAAAAAAGAATCTCCTATTCTCGATTTTGCCAATAAAGACACTTTTTTTTGACCTGGTCCGATGCCCAGAACCAGACTTTTTTTCCCATGTAATGAAAAAGTAAAGGCATTCCCACGCAGCCCGACAGATAAAAAGGATATACCAAGTCAGCGAAATCTAAAAATCTTGAAAATGCAACAACAAGAGCCCGGAAAGCCTCATCCATGGGGCGCAAGATTCCATTTTATTTTATTTTTTTTAACTTAGTTCGGGATATATAGCGAGAATGACAATTGGTTTTGAGGAGGGATGTTTTCTTAGGGGAGCTGACAAAAAAATAAATGCCCATGGTTTTGAGGAGAAGTCACGCCCAATCTTTGGAAGCCAAAACACACGAGAAAAAAGGGAAGAGAGTGTACATACGCAGGAGAGCCGGGGAGAGAGGGAGTGAAAATTTGAAATGAAGGAAGAGAGGGAGAGGGAGGACACAGATATCTCTTATGAAGAGAGAAAATGGGACCGTGAAAATATTGGGTGGTCCCGGAGCATCAGTCAGCATGGTTCCAGACAAATCATGAAACGTCACGTGGAACGACGCGGCTATGTGGGGCCGGCTCGCCAAGGCGGAATTTCTGCATGTAAAATAATCACGTTTCTCTCACATCTAGCCTCCACCTAGCCCTGCGCGCTCTCTCTCTCTCCCGCAGAGTCTGCACATATTTATTGTTTTCTCTCTCCTAATTTTGAATCTCGGCTTTCGCTCTCATTTGCTACTCCGCGCTTGTTGCTGCTGCTCCGGCAATCGTCAAGCAGCCGCTCCCCCCCCCTCGCTCGACGCTCGCTCCATCTCTGGTCCGGCGCTCGCTCGCTCTCTGCTCCGTCGCTTTCTCCGTCTCTGCTCCGGCGCTCGCTCTTTGATCCGTTGCTTGCTCCGTCTCTGCTCTGGCGAAGCTTTCCTTCGCGCATTAATCTGCCGTGGCGGCCGAGATCTGGGGCATCCCAATTTCTACAACCACCTGCAGAGCAGCGTCGACGTCCTCCAGCAATCCATCGATCGCCATCCCATCCCTCTCGGTCCTCTCCCTCCCCCCCCCTTCCGATTCTCGTTCCATCCAGCTATTAAAGCTGTGAATCGCATCACTGAGTTGAATCTCTTCTCGTTTCACTTGCTACAGCTAGTTACTTTGCGTTTCTTTCGGATATTGACCCGAGAAAAGTCGCAAGGGATGATGTTTATTTCGGGTAGTGCGTTTTCCTTCTTCTCAGCCGATTGATTTTTTTGATGTTTTGATCGCAGATTCAGCTTCTTCGACCTTCATTCAGTGCTTGAACCGACGCGTGTCGGCTGCGAGCAGCGATCTCAATTTGCTTGACTCCATGTCGTTTGGACCGTGTGGTTTGAGGAGCTGTTAGGTCACTGCAACAAGGTTTTCAAGAAGAACCAGAGCGACCTCGCTCAGCTCGAGGAACGCCTTAAGAGCTTTGGCCACGTCCCCGGTACTTTGGGCTCGACCATTTTTCTGCCTGTGTATTTGAAGGCGAATAATTGCGTGGAACTAGTTTACTTGGTGTCGAAGTGTACATCAATATGCTGGATCGATGGGACAAGAATCTGGGGCAATGGTGGTAAAAGAACAATGAAATTAAGTAGGAGTTGAAAGGAATGAAAACGAGCAAGTCAATTATTTGCAGACCTTGATGTCCTGGTCTTGTTTCACACATATAGTAACATTTACTAGGATGGGAAAGCGTGGATGATGATGGTGCTGAGGAATCAGAGGTCCAAATCCGAAGTCAGTGATGAAGATGAAGCTAGTGCGGAGGTATCTTTTAATTTGTGGTTATGATTTCCAGCATTATTTTTGCTCCTAGATGTTATCATGGCATGGTTTTCAGATGACTAAGTGATCATCTTCCAGTCTTTCATCTTGGGAGTGAAACTTTCCTCGTGACTGTCCTTACGCTGTTGGTATGGTTTTCTTACGCTAGTTTAGATTTTTGCGTATAGATTTCTTATGTGAAAATTTGCTGTCTTAATTTGGTGAAGTGCCCATGCTTTGCCTTGATGGAGGGTATTTCCATTCAAGGAAGTTTGTCTGTGATAGGGTAATTAGGTGTCGTAAGAAATTCTGTGAAAATAAGCCTAAAATTGCTGAGAATTACGGCTATATCACTCGTCTATGGAGATTGGTAGCAGCCTTCTTACTGCCTTTACTGTAGTAGATATTGTGGTTAACAAGTTTCTGAGTGGCATGGCAATATTTAAGGTAGATTTCAATTTCTTAGGGCCGAATGTTGCCACTTCTCTAATGAAAAATGCTCTACCTCTCTGGCATAAGATCTCTTTCTCCACCTTTTTAACCAACTTATTTTGATTGTATTTTCAGCAATTGCTTGGATGGTGGGGCACTTGTCTAAGAGTTCTGAGGTTATGAAGCTTGTTAATGACCTTATGAAAGCTCCTGAAATGGCTGTTACCAAGGTACATTTACTGTATCAGTTGATCCTGTATCAGTTGATGTGATTTATAATTTGCATGATGCGCTCTCTCCTATAGGGGGGTTTTGTCAATTGTATATTGGCATATTAATATTCCTTTTGTTGTCAACATTCGTATTCAGAATGACGAGGGCGATGCCTATATTCAAGCTTTTTCTGATGATATGTGGCTGTTGAGAGACAATGGAAACTTTATCTCCTTTTCGGCTTTATCCTTTTCAAATATGCTGATAGTTTGAACCTTCATGAGTGGATGAGAGATAACATAATGAAATGAACGACTATATCAACATGACCTTATAGTGCACAATTCAAGAACATTATCTTGAGCAATTTGGGAATGTCAGTTCTCCATTTCTTGCTCACTTGCTGGAATATGGCTTGTGAAGTGGATAAAAGTTGGAAATGCAAATTGTGAAATATTTTTGTTACTTCTGACCATACAGTTGTGAAAACAATGGGTTGTGGAGTAGCCTGCATCCTGCGGCATACGAATAGCAGAGGTATATATTTGATTGCTGGATGTAGTTTTTTATATGATATATAGGCTGGTGTGATGGAAGAATTTGTGAATGACGCGGTTGACCCGGCTCTCGACACGGAGGACGTGAAGAGGAGATAAACGAAGAGGTTGATAAGGTCTTGACAGCCATAGCCGGTGAGACAGCTGCTCAACTTCCAGTGGTAGTGAGGAAGCAAACGGTGAAGCAATCTGCTCAACCTATCAACCTAGTGAAGAAGAGGTATATCTGCTAGTTCCCTTACTGATGGAACTTATTTTTGGTCATTCTTTTTTTCCCCGGTAGGGAGCTAATTGAAAAACAATCAATGCTGCATTCTTACTTTTTTCATGTATCAATGAATTTGGAATTTGTAGGATGAAGCGGTAGCCGAGGGTGTTGATGATGAGGAAGAACTAGAAAAAATAAGAGCTCGCCTTGCAGAAGTTAGATCTTTAGTTCCAATTTTTCTATTGTTCCACACTTCGACAGCCCAAGAGGCGGGGACAGGAGGGGCAAACTCTATTTAGCCTAACGTGGGAGGAATGCGTGTCCCCTTTACTATATTCTGATCGATGTAGAGGAGATCCTATATAACACTTGAACGGTTGATGAAACATGGTGTAATGGAGTATAAATATGCGAGTTATGTATAAACTTGAGCTCGTGGTGAATACTGGGTATGTGGGTCGACAAATTTACCAATTTTGTATAACACTCGAGCCAGAGCTTCCATTCTTTCAATACAGGAAATGACAGAAGCAGAGATGGAACAAGTGTCGGGAGATGGGGGAGTGGCCACTTGACGAACGTTGCGACTAACGTTGGAGCAGCAACAACAAGCACGGCGTAGCAAATGAGAGCGAAAGCAGAGATTCAAATTGGATATTAAGCAATTTTTTGGCCCTAAATGAAAAACACATATAAAGAAAAGAACTAGCATACTCAAATTGAAGTTGGTTCATGAAAAAGGTTTTAGCTTTCGTTTTCAATGTAAAGGAAAAATAAAAGATTCTTCATTTCTCCTTTTTGTCTCTTGAAATTGTTTGGTTGGTAGAAGAACTTCGAATAGGAATCAAAATTTAAACATGTTTGCTGGGTCTTTGCAATCCATCATTTTGTACTTTCTTTGAACTAATAATCCATCCTTTCATTTGGTGATTACAAAGTACCGTAGCCGGCTATCAAGAAAAATCGTCTTATGAAGTAGGAGGTGCGGATGAAATTGGCAATACATCTCTACCATGAATAATGCGACCTGCTTCATTTACCTTTGAAAGGAAACTACTCAAACATCCATTTTCAAGAGGCATCTAAACCTCTCCTCTCTGTACATGCAACAAAAATCCTGGATACAATCAAAGACCTTATGAATTACTTGAGTACTCTTAGAACTTGATCGGTAGGCAAAATTCCAGCCAATGGCCTTACGGTAGTCTCTGGATAGACATGCTTGACTTTTATTGGGTATAGTAGCTTGAAGAGCGATGCAGTTCGGGGTAGCCAGTCTCTTAGCTCCCTACTTTTTCAAGGCGGATGAAGTTACTGATAAGCAGGAAATGTTTAGCACAAAACTAGACTAAGAAAATTAGAACATCACATACTAAAGGCAAAAAACCTGTTATCTGATGAGAAAAGTAAGGCCTTGTACATGAGATCTGGTGTCCCCAATCATCGATTCGGTATATAGATGAGACGAAGGTACCATGGAATCCATAGGGTGCCCTTTGAGGCAGAGTCATTTTTTCCATTGGCTCACCTTTAAACTTGTGCGCTTCAATCACAAGAAACTGCAGATTTCACGATTGCAAAATCACATCAAACGTCGTTACCAGTAGGCAAACCTACATGATGATTGCATTGAAACTCTTAAACTTAACCTGGGACCCATCTGTTTCTTCATTATGTACCCAAGAGACGATCCAACCACCGTCCTCTCCGAGACCATCTTTCTTAGGGACAACACACCTGCTGCAGAAGCTGTCCTTTTCGAAATTATGGTACCCGACCTTCATCAACTTCTTGTGATATCTTCCTCTCTAATTCAAGGCCGCGGTGAGGAACATTTTGACAAGTACAATGGATAATTAGAATGACTCGAAAAACTTTCAGTAATACCTCAGAGTCAGACAGCCCAGGACAAGGTTTGTCGAAGTATAATTTCACTAGACCTCCATATTAGCCATTCCTGAATCAAACGAGTGATGCATAAACAATAGGAAACTGATCTTATGCGCTACTTTGGGCAAGTGGACATGGACTCAAGAGTAGAGACTGGCATTGCATTACCACTTTCAGAGCTTGCTCTGAATTGACGACTCGAGCATAACCATACCTGTTACGCAAGCCAGTGAATTCTGCATTTACGAAAGGGAAGTCTATAGAGAATTCATTGCCCGTAAGATTCGACTCCTGAACTTCCCCTGTTTCCATGTTCAATCTCCACTCGTAGGCACAGGTAAACAGATAGCGTCCATGTTTGTTAGCATTTGCATCCAACAGTTCCCTAAAGTTGAATCCTCTTGTGAACCAATCGAACTTGTTCATACCCCAATCGGGAAACGGAAACACCACTGTAAGAGATCTGCTTCTTCTCACCACAACCTGCATTATTGGGCAATATTATTAAAATTGAGGCTTAGTCTAAAAGGATTTTAACCTTCAAATTAGGCTTCTAGGAAAAATATACCTCGTAACCGTCCCGAAAAAAGTTATGTGAAATGTGCAGCTTGATTCTACATAAAACCATTGGACTGAACTTGCGTCTCCATAATATAGCAATGAGGTGAGCGGTTCCCGGTTCCTTACAAGTTCTGCCTGGAACCTGGAACTTACCCTCGAGTACAGGTTCCTCATTTTTTAGAACCCGGAACCTACCCGTCAGAACTAAGAACCTAGAACCTACCCTGTCACAGGTTTCGGGGTCGGTTCTAGGTTTCAACAGGTTCTTTTCTTCTTCTTTTTTCGGTTTCATTTTTAGTTTTAAAAAAACGGAAATGAACGCACTAATAATAAACAAGCTTGTCATTCATCAAAGAAAATACTACACGAACATAGAATCTATAATACTTGTAAGCATTTAATATTCTAGAATGTGAACCAACATTCTACACGGTGATACTAGAAAAAATGAGTATGCCACATATCACGTCAAACTTATGCTGAATATTTTACAAATGACAAGTAATAATGGTTACTACCAAACAAGTACCTTTTCGGAATTGCCATCTCCATTGTTGTCTTGGGAATTGAGACTAAATTGAGACTATCTAACTTACAACTTAGATGATGTATTTTTCTGCAAAAGCAAAAGAAGTAACATGAGCATTTTGTGAAGCTAGTGCACTTTGAGAAGCCTTTAAATCAGCCAAGATATACAAATCCAGTAAGTCTCGGGTGCTTTATGACTCAAATGAACAAATAATGTAGATAGGATGTCTAAAATAAATGTACGAAACTCTGGCTTCTATACCATTCGAAGAAACATGGCCGATCACACTTCTAGGGCCATATTCACCGCTTGATCGAGAGATCATAATCCAAGAGCTACCCTTGCTAGCATAACCTAAGCCTGCAAATACATATATCACAAATCAGTAAGCCCCTTCTCATGAAGATCATATTCACTTGTTTTCTTTGTCCCAATTTTTTTACAAACCACCGAGTCTGAATATTGTACAGCTTCGACCTTCTCATATGACAATGAGCGACCTACTACTTGATTTAGTAGAAATGCGCACCCTCAGACCCTTTTCAAAGAGGATAAATCGCCAATGATCCTTAGTACCAGCAACAACAGCACGCATGTCGAAAGATTTCCAGCCCAGAGGGTTTGAGCTTTCTCCCGGGCTCTTGGAGTTCTCCATGTACTTAGATGCCTGTTCAGATATTGCTACAATCTAAAACAAGAGAAAGAGGTTATTCATATTTCGAAAGGTTGGACAGTAATTAGCAATTTATGCAAGCAAAGATTCATAAAAGCAATGATACGAGATGATAGAATCAAGGAGTAATAATTGGCCCAAACGGCTTCAAGAATATCTTGTACATGACAAAGACCATATGCAGCATATTATCTCATAAACTAAATCCAATTCACCAGATTCAGTCAACGATAATATTTCAAATTCTAAATCAATTGTAAATTTGCAGATAGAGGCGCATTTATAAAATAGGCAAATAATGCAACAATTTGCTTCTCACTGTAATAACTCAGAGAATGAGCAACAGCATGTAGGTCTAAGGATTCATGTTCCCAATAAAAGATATATCAAGTGACACAAATACCATAGAAAAATCTCACATTCAGATGCAACCGGAGAAAAAGTATACATTTCCAACAGTATGCAATCTTATCCTCTATTAAAAATAGATTAATCTCACAAGGTAAAAAAAGAGACAAGGCAAAATGGCCCACTAGTCGCTCCAACCGATTCCATCTTATAGATCCATCATTCCGAATGACAAGTTGCCGCAAAATTCTTCTCGTATCAGGATTGGGGTCTGCCAAAAGCCTCCCAATGACAAAAGGGTAAGCACTCTCAACAACTTTAAAATCAGGGTCTACAAGTTTTGCGGTCCCTTCTAGTGATCCTAGGGCTCTTAACACCAAGACATAGTCTGCTGGGAGTGAAAAGTTAAATTCATACATGATATCATACAGCTGATTCATTATCCCTGCCATCCAAAACAGCAACAGTAATTCACAGTTTAATTTCATCCATATTATACAACAAGATTCCACAACATCTATGCAATAGATAAAAGCGAAAGGGATCGATCAGCAACTTCAACAAATTTTACTCACGTTCCAATCAGAAACTACACTTGACGGTAAACATACACAATTGCATCTTTCATGATTTCTTCTCATTTCATAAAACACATAAATGCGCTTGACATACTTGCTCCTACACCCACAGAAGCATGCACGAACATTATGCTCCACTTCTTGACACAACGCCTCAACTAGAGGGATGTCAAAAATCTATTAGTGCACATTATTTTCTCATGGACACAGGCATCTGAGTGTAGTTTGGGACCTAAAGAATGCATACTTATGCCGAGGGTCGAGCGGCGTTGAGAAGGGCGAGCGGCGATGAGGGTCGAGCAGCGTTGAGAGGGTCGAGCAGCACCAAGGGTCGAGCGGCGCTGAGAGGGGCGAGCGGTGTCAAGGGGCGTTGAGCGGCGTCGAGGGTCGAGCGGCGTCCAGAGTGGTGAGCGGCGTCAAGGGGCGTCGAGCGGCACCAAGGGTCCAGCGGGGTCAAGGGGCGTCGAGTGGCACCAAGGGTCGAGCGGCGTCCAGAGGGGTGAGCGGCGTCAAGGGGCGTTGAGCAGCGCCAAGGGGCGTTGAGCAACGTCGAGGGGCATCAAGGGGTGTCGCCGAGAAGAGTGAATCGAGTCATCGGAGAGAGATTTCAGAGTGACATGGGGGAGTCGGGGGTAGGAAACAGAGGGAAAAGGAAGAAACGGAAAGGGGAAGGGGAAGAAACAAATTGAAACTAGGGTTTTTAGGTTCTAGAACCCGGTTCTGGTTCCTGTTTCTATAGGAACCGGGAACCAAACCGGGAACGCCAGTTCCCAAAAAAGGGGAGCCGAGAACCGGAACCTCCCCCTTTGGAACCGGGAACCGCATTCACCCCTACGTAGCATCACCCGTATCCTCGGATATCTTCCTTGTCATATTTCAGTAACCTACATCCCAAGAAAACGATTAGCTGCTTCAACAAATTGAAAAACTATCACCAAGAAAGGCATTACCAGCTCCTGCAAATCAACGCTACATCATGAGATCAACTTGTTATCTACTGAATCGATTAGTACTGCATCATGCCATAATGTGCCAGTGAGGAATCTCCATCTTTCTAGAGCAGTCTTGACACCAAAACTTTCACAAAGCAATTACAACGTCCAGCTCTGCCTACATTCCTGTGCCAAAACAAATAGTCCATTTACCCAGGCACTTCACTCCTAATCTCACAACAGAACCACCACCGCATATGGTTCTCTTCGGGTTTCATGTCCCATATCAAAATGACATTGTTTCTTTTATCGTGTATAGCACAATATAGTATATAACATAAGATCATAAGATGATTTTTCCAGACGGGATGAATTTGATCAATCGTCTGGCCTTGGTCAAATCTAACACATAAATCCAATCAATGAATACAAAATGGTCAGGGAATCTGGTGTAGAAAATATAGCAGTGTATTAGAACACACTAATTATTTACCATAAAAAAGAATGGTTAAGGGACTGAGATAACTGGAGTTAAGGGATTTCCTGAAGAGTACATATGGCTTATTTGGAGCAATTGATCTTCCAGTTGAGCATCCTCATTGAAAATACGAAATCGAAAGTATCTGCACGAGCGAGCAAACATAACCATATAGATTTCAAGGGAGAAGCCAATCATTCTTCAAAAGTAGTACTTCCAGAAAATCATTTTTCGAAGTATTTGCAGCAGTTAAGAATATTTTCATATCAGGAAAAATGAATCATGATTTAAATAGAACCCATATTACTCTAGTTCCACAAATTCCTAATCTAGAAACTCTTGATCAATTCCGCCCCATTAGTTTGTGCAATTTTGCCTATAAAATCATATCCAAGGTAATCGTGAATAGACTCAAAACTTGGTCATCGAAATTGATAGCTCGAGAGCAAAGTGCATTCATGAGTGGGAGACTAATCCAGGACAATATCATGATAGTGCAGGGAGTGTTGCATAAGCTAAGAGCAAAGAAGAGGAGGAAAAAAATTCCTAGCGGTTTTGAAACTTGATACGAAAAAGGCATATGACAGAGTAGAATGGGACTTGTTGGAGGCATGCTTAAGAAAACTGGACTTTGATGAAAAGTGGATTACATGGGTTATGAAATGTGTATCTTCAATCTCATTCAGTGTTAAATATAATGGGAATCCTCTTCCTTACTTCCAACCTTCCAGAGGACTTCGACAAGGTGATCTTTTATCCCCTCATCTCTATTTTTTGTAGCACACATTTTATCTCTTATGATGAAGAAAACAGTGGAGGATGGCAGTATTAAGGGTATTAAGCTCCACTCTTCTTCCCCTACCACATCACATCTCTTATTTGTGGATGATTCCATCTTCTTTTTAGATGGGAGAATTCAATAATGCCAATCTATATCGGATGTAACGACATAATGGTTTTGTTACTGGACAGGAGATAAACCTAAACAATTTAGGAATACTCTTTAGCTGAGGGTGTCCATAGACCACAAGAGCCAATATGGCTTATGAATCGTGTGTCCTAGAACTGGATAAAACAGGAAAATACCTTGGAATTCCTTTGGATTGGGGAGAGTCTAAGAAGAATATGTTTTGCCTGGATACTTGGAGAGTTAACAAAAAAAATGGAAGGTTGGAAGGAATCTTTAAATTCTAAAGCAAGAAATGAGATATTACTAAAAAAACAGTAGTGTAGGCTCTTCCTCAATATGCAATGTCAATTTCCAAGAATCCGGTTTCCATATGTAAAGTGATTGAACACAGAATGGCAACATTTTAGTGGAAAAGCAGAGAATTTCACTCTGGTGTTCTGGAAGAGTTGGGATTTCTTGAAGCAAAGGAAAGACAATGGAGGCATGGGATTCAAAGAGATTTACCTCCCAAAAAGGAGTTTCTGGCGTGCTCGGAAAGGGCACAGACCCTACTGGGGCTGGCAAAGCTTACTAGAGGGAAGAGACTCAATCTTAGAATCTTCAATGTGGACAGTGGAAACAGGAGAAGCAATCAGTATCATAGAGGACAAATGGTTGAAAAGAGGTGTAATTGGAGGGCCAGTGAATGAAAATGACCCGCAACAAGTAGTAGAGCTTATAAACCACAAAGAAAATTCCTAGAATGAACCTCTTCTTCGAAATATTTTCGAAGAGGACATCGCGAAGGGAATTCTGGCTATTTCTCCAACAACCCACTCTATTCAAGACAAACTGGTGCGGACATATTCATCAACAGGAAATTCCTCAGTAAAGAATGGCTACAACTACGTAAGACTTACCTAGAATGTCCGAAAAGCTCCATTGGCCTCCTCATCTTTCTCGGCTCCTCAGGCTTTATGGAATAGGACCTGGACAATGCAAACAATCCCTAAAATCAAGTTCTTCCTCTGGAATGCATGTTAGAATAATCTACCCACAATGGAGAACTTACACAAGCGAAAAAGAGTACCGGATCCTAACTGCCCACTGTGTAAAGAGCCACTGGAATCCACAGAGCATCTCTTCTCCTTTGTCCTTGGACGTGAGACATATGGGCTCAACCATCCCTAAACATCGAGGTTTCTTCCCAGGGGTCAAGCAGAATAGAGATATGGCTAATGCAATTCCTTAAAAGCACAGAAAACCCACCTCCTCTGGCGCTTGTAGCAACCATCTTTTGCTTTATTTGGACTTTCCCGTAATAACTTCATCTTTCAAGAGAAACCCCCCAGACTCAGTTCAAGCACTACAAGGAGCTCTAACTTCTCTCGGCAATTGCAAGAGATGGAATTCAAAGCGAAAAATTGGACCTTGAGGCTCCCACCTCTTCTGAGAACTGGAAACCCCCCCAAAGGTCGGATCTTTAAAGGTCAACATTGACGAATCCCTTCGTTGAAAGCTCCATGGAAGGAGCAATTGCCTGCATTATTCGAAACTCAGAAGGGATGCTTGTGGATGCAAACACAATTATCTCCCAATGCCTTGATCTGTCAGCCGGCTTCTCACAGTTGCGTGACACCCCCATTGACATTGTGAAGCCAACTCCATTGCGGAGGGACTAGACTTCTTCCCCTCCCGAAATCTTGTTGGATTTACTTTGTAAGGATGCCCATTTCATGGGCCCTGCGTTTTCAAATTAAATAAAAGTTAATCAATCATGACCCAACAAAAAAAGAAAATGAAGTGGAAAATGTTGATGAAAATGGCGATACATCTCGCCAATGAATAGTTTGACCTGCTTTATTTACCTTTGAAAGTTCATGGGCCTTGCGGTTGATCCCTCGTTTTAGATTCCTACCCCAGCAGACTTCTTCCCCTCCATCCCGTACAGTCATGAACATCATGAAGCTTCGGACACCATGTAATGCTCGCATATCTGAGGTTATCAAAGAGCGAGCGGGGTGGTAATGTTTCGATGGAATCGCAGCCCCTGATAGTTAATCTGCTCAAATTTTTCAACCCCCCAAGGCCTTCAATTTCCACTACATCTTTGCATTCAAAGACCCCTAATCCCGTTAGACGTGTTAATTGTGAAATGTCAAGTCTTGTAAGGAACTGGCAGGACATAATATATAGGCTTTTCAAGTTTTTCAATCTGCCAAGTTGTTGAACTTGAAATAGATGATCATTCATTAGTGAAGCATCTAACTCTTCCATGTGCAATTTTCTCAAAGACTCTAGATGTTCAAGGCCATTGAGGTTGGACAACTTCTTGCATGCGCATATAGATAGTTCTCCTAAAGATCTTAATCCTTCAAAACCCTTGATTTCCATTAGCTCATTGCACCCTATGATATGTAATTCTGACAAGTGTTCCAATCTCGACAAACTTGGCAAGTTTTTCAACTTACCACACCAGACGACCCAAAATTTCAAGATTCCTGAAGGAAGCACTGGGATGGATTCCAAAAATTCGCAAAACTGAAAATTGAGCTCTTTTAGATTGATTAACTGAGAAAGTTGAGGCAATGTGCGATTGTGACAGGTGACTTCCAAAATTGTTAAGTTGGCAGGAAGATCACAATTAGGTAAATCAAGGCATTGTCGAGAAGACATATCATTGAAGCTTTCCATACCACACGACTCAAGTATAGAATAAAGATCTATAGCATGGCCAATTGTCCCAAGTCGAAGGATCTTCAGTGAAGACAACCCATTTATAGGAACTCGCCCTTTCAAACTCTGACAGCATGAGGCATCTAATTCTTCAAGTTTGTCCAACTTGCTAATAGTAGTGGGTAAACTACTCAATTTTTCACACTCAGCAATATTCAAAATTTTCAAAAGTTCCAATTTCCCAATGGATTTAGGTAATTCCGAAATCTTTGCACATGCCAAACACAGTTCAGTCAACGATTTTAACTTCCCAATTGAATGGGGGATATTACGGAAAGCACAAGGCGAATGAATCCATGGATTCTCCTCCAAATACTCATCTTCATATGAAAGAAACATATTGCCTGCTAACAGGCGCTGTAATTTCACAAGGGATCCAATAATCTTTGGAAATCCTTTAAACTTGTAGCAAAATCTCAAGTCAAGGGTTGACAAATTTACCAAACGGCTAATTGAGTTGGGAAGTCCAACCAATGATGTGCAAAATTGGGCATTAAGTGTCTCCAAATTCTTTAGAAAACCTATTGATCGAGGAATTTCCTTTATCGAAATGCCGTTTATCGTAAGTTCCTTCAGTTTTTCCAATTTGCCTATTTCTTTGGGCAACTTCTCGAGTTTGTGACAAGCACTCAAGTTCAAGGAAGTGAGGCACTTAACATCTCCAATTGAAGGGTCAATTTCCACCAAATTATGACAATTTTCCAGTATTAGAATCTCTAAAATTTTAAATGCAGAAAGATTAGGGGTTCTCTCTAATTTAATGCACTCAAAAAGATTGAGAACTTTCAACCTCTCCATCTACAAGAAAGAAACATGTTCTAAGATTAGCAATTGGAATAGGATTATTCATCATCAAATGTGACAAAAGAGAAGGCATTTCTCATCTTTACCTTGATTGAACTCCATCCTGTCCATTCATGACTAATATAACCATATGATAAATCAAGTATGAGTAATTTCTCCAAATGAACATTAGTCGCCTTGAAAGAGTCCGGACATTTCTCCCACTCTAGCCATCTTACTTCAGAAAGTGAATCCTCAAAATCTCCATCAAAATTCTTTTTACTTAGATGAAGGAACTTCAAGTAAGGCATTCTTTTGAAGCTCCCTCGATTCATGAACATGTTTGAGCCATTTTCGTCCAGACATAATGCCTCAATATTTCTATTTTCTTCCTAAAAAAAAAAATTGAGGATGGTAAATATCAGCACAGGGCATTCCCTGATCTTGACATGAATAAAAAGTGTCATTAAACAAGGAATGGCATATTGCAGAACCGCTTTTTGTTAGCATACGTCTGCATGCTATTGGGGCCAATACATTTCCTCTCCACTTACAGAGTATATATGATCTTTTTATAACTACACAATCATGTTGTATTTCAATTTTCACTTTCATGCCACAAATATTGCCGATCTCATGTAAAATTCCTCCATGAAATAGTCTTGGTTTCTTACAGGTGGGACCAAGTATTGGGTGACACTCGTAGCATTGACTACCAGTTATTCCCTCCACCGGAGCACATATGGTGTCCCTTTGCAATTGTGAGAACCGTTTCACTTTTGGACAAAAAAAAAAGTACCCAATTGGATTTATTACAAGCATTTCTATATTCATAAAGCATGACAACTTATTTCCTTTCCGTTCATGAAATATTGTTCATTTTGGCATATGACTGAATGGAAATGAGAGTGTTTGGTCATTTTTTCTCTACAAGCGCAACTCTGTGTATTTATTTCTTTTTCAATAGACGATTTTTGTGCAATCAAAGCAATATCTTTTCGTTTCATCGAAAAAAGAATGGTTTTCTTCCTCTCTTTTTTTCTCACTTTCTTTTGTCTTTTCCTCGGTACTTTCAAATTAAAACGCAACTAAGAGAAGACTAATTGACAAAACCTCTCTTTTTTAAAAATTGGTTATTAATTAAAAAAAAAAAACACATTACGGCCAATATAAACACACATTATTTAGTGCACAAAAGACTATAAAAGTAGGTTAACAAAAAGTCACAATTAAACAATCACATTAACGATGTGCATCTATGTTGGGAATTTCATTAGTCTTTCCTTTTACCTTTAGGTATTGTCCTTTCTTTATATACCCTCTTCCAATTCCAAACGGTGTCTCTTTTTCCCCAAATATCTCGTTATTTGCATATTGCGTGACCATAAGTTTCGGGAAATCCACAGATTGCTAGAGTAAAAAAGAAATTGAGGAAGAGAAGTTGAACCTGACTTTTCATTTTCGCATATTCATGCTCGAAAAGATCAACACTAATTCTAAGATGAGCGCACCAGTTAATCAGCCAGCATTCAATTTGTGCCAATTGAATGGTATCAAGGAGGCAGTCTTCTATCTGTTAGATTTTCTACAACATTTCTACTTTTCTTACTTATATCATAGTGTCATTTGAATTTTGTACGTCATTTGCAAAGAGCCAACAATGAGAAAGATCGATTGCTTCTTTCACCATTTCTGCATGCGAAATAGCATAGTGAATTCTAGTACGCATGATTGCAAAACCAAAATTATTGTCTCATGGAATAGAGTGAGATTAAAATTAAATAATTCTGACAATTTTATACTTTCATAAACGTCAATTATCTGCATGTATTTCCTTTGCTCTTTGATTTAGTCATTCTTTGCTATAGTAAAAAAAGATGCTTTTGGAGCCGGTTTGCCATCCTGATATTATGAATTTGTTAGCGCATTTGTGCAATTACCTGTTCGTACAAAAATCTATGAATTGGTATACTAGGTTTGCAATCATTATTATTATTGTCCTCCTTTTGCATTCTCTCATTTCTTATTTTCTCTCCCGGTTTTCTTATTTGATGAATTAAATATATGTTTTTCTCTTCGCTCCTATATTCATATCAAATCGAACATCTACTATCTAACAAAAGTAAAATTTTTAGACCATGTCTTTGTCCATGTGTCAGCGCATAAAAGGCTCTATTTAGTACTTATGAAGAAAGGCTCGCTCCTTACATAATAAAGGTGGATATTGAACTAACTAAATGCAACTAAAAAAAAAAACTACACGAAATGCAGATAAATGGTAGATGAATAGCATATAGTTTCTTTCAACTTCCACTATTCCGGTACTTATTTCATTTAGTCATTTACTTTCTTAATTTTGGTCTTTACTTTTCAATTTTTTTATCGAAAATTACTCTCTATAGACGTGCAAAATCATATTTCAAATGTTACTTCGTTTATTTTGGTCATAATTTACTGTTATGTGATTTTGCATAGTATTCATTGATGCCGAATTACATGCTTAACATACCTATGACTAGATCCGTGCACAACATGGGTACAAACACCAGCACATAATACAAAAGCAGGGTAAATTAGCCTTATGTTATTGCATCGCGAGTTAGTTCTCACCTTTCATATGAATAAACATGATCGATCCATCGACACATGCAAAGCTCATAAATAAACCAAATACCTTAATTATGCCACTTACTCTATAATCAATGTATCTTGAACAGTCTTCCAACATTATATTATCTAATTTATTAATTTGACTATAACTTGGTCTAAATGACAATAAAACAAAATCTAAATTTGCAATTGAAATTTTTAATTTGAATTTTTAAAGTGTATTAGTCCTATAAGTGACGATAAATTCTTATTTTCCATTAATTATAGAGTGAGGGTCATCCGACTATGAAGTGCTGTTTCAAGTTAGCAACTAAGCAATTATGTTAATAACATATTTATACGTTTCTAGATTATTTAAAAAAAATTGATAGATTTCAAGGTGCTTCTTCGATTATGATGATAACATCACCTGGGTAATACAATTAAAACCAATTTTTTTATTTTCTTTCTGTCGTGCATTTACATTATCATATTGCATTTCCGTTGCAAACATGCATAAGAAATTCTAGGAAAAAATTGTATAAATTATTTATACATATAAAATCACTACATAAGATCTTACTACTTTGAATTGAATAAATTCTTGAGTCGTAGCCAATAGTTATATCTGAATAAGTAAATCTCCAAACCTGGGTGACGCTAGGATCTTCAACTAGTAATGTAGTAAGAAGCACTGAAGCAGTACAAAACTGCTAGAAAATGATGTTAAGACAGCCAAGGAGCAATATAGACAGAGCTGATAATACACAATTTTAATACCCTTTTTCAGCGCCTTTTTTTATGCATCAAGAAATGAGCTGTGGAATAGTCACGACTGCAAACTTTTCACGAACTAAAGGCCAAAATTGGAGGTAGCTTTTATTAAGAAAATGCTAAGAACATGTTGACCTGGTCAGAGATCTAGAGTAAAAGAACAATAAGGATAATAATATGAGGGACTACCGTTAGAGAACATGGGAGAGACCAATAATAGACATGATTGTTACCTTGCTCCGTTGGACTACGATTGCTTTCTCGTCCCATAGTCTGCTACATTTCCAAGCCTTCTTATTTGCTGGACAAGCGATAGCTCTGCCTAAATCTCTTAATTGATCATGCATTCTCAACTCATTCTTATCATCAATTTTCATTAACGAAAGTTCAATCATTCTTTTCAATCCGGAATCTACGTAATATTGGAGATCCTCCCATAAATAGGCGGCAAATCTTTTGTTCATTCCAATAAAAAAGCATGCTATGTCTAGAAACATTTGTTGTTCCTCATATTCTAATGAATCATAACTTATCCTCAACTTTTGTTGTACATCAATATGAGGCACCTTCCTCAATTTCCCTAATGTCTCTGTCCATGTGCTTTGATCTTTTCCTTCCAGAAATGAACCTATAATCACGAGAGCTAAGGGAAGCCCTCCTGTGATGGCAACAATATCACTAGAAAGAGCCGCGAGTGCTGTCGAAGGTTGTCCCCATTTGAATGCATATCTGCTGAACAGATTCAAAGAGTCTTTGGGATTCATTTCTTTGAGTTTATACTCTTTATATTCAGACTTCAAGAGGGCCTTATCTCGACATGTAATTATAATCCAACTTCCTGACTCGAAATTACAACCTCCAATCAAATTATCAAGATGGTCTCGACGATCCACATCATCAAGTAAAACAAGTACCTTCTTTTTCTCACAAATAAATCGGATCATTTCAATCCTAGAGTCATGCTCACTTTGGCCACTTTTTTTTGTTAAATTTGATATATGTAGAGATTGGACATGCTTCATACCCTTGTTTTTAATTATTTCTCTAATATCATTGAGAAAGCTATGGTACTCAAATTGGTTAGAAAGCATTTTATAGATGGTCGTAGCCAAAGTTGTCTTACCGATGCCACCGATTCCATAAATCACAATAACTTGAGCTTCGGAAGAAGCAGTATTGGCGGATTTCATAGTTCCACTATCTGCCAAATTCATAATCCTAGCCACATGTTCATCAATACCAACCAAGTCCTGAGGAAGGGATGGTAGAAAATGATGTTGATGGTTGCTCATTATTTTTTTTACGAGCTCTTTTACTAATTTTCCTTCATGCCTGTCAAACAACACAACAGGTGAGAACCCATTAATGGCTCCACGAAATAAAGATTAAGAATGATAAATAGAAAAGTTGTTCTTCCGACAAGGATATGTTAAAACAAGGTAAACGACGTACCCACTATATTCTTTCTCTGATTCGATTACTTTAGAATTGACTAATTCTCTGAGAGCTACCGGCCCTTTTCGCTTGACCTCTTTGTCAAATTCATGCTTGCGGCATCGGAAGGCATCTCCGAATTTCCCCTTCATGTCTCGCACATCACCGGGTGTCACCTTGTAAAGCACAGGATAGACTTTTTGCTGTCTACTTTTCACGCACTCCATTATCTGAATGATCTCGCGGAGACACCATTGGCTAGCAGCATAAGTTTCTGAGATAACTGGGATTGAAACTTTAGAGCACTTGATTGCACTGAGAAGCATTTCAATTGGCTCGCCAAGGTCGAGGTTCTCATCATCTCTGAACACGAAATTTGGAAGGTGCAGGCCCTCTCGTACAAGTTCATGGTAGAGGTGATCAACGAAGCCTTTGCGAGTATCAGGACCTCTAAAACTCAAGAATACGTAATAATTGTTTCCAATCACAGAGGCGTACGAAGCAGAAGGCCCAGAATTCGCTTCGGACTCTGACGGCTCATTGATCTTCTCCAGTGAGTCCGGAAGAGCCGATCCGCTCTCGCGCTCATCCGATGGTCTTTGTCCCATCGAAATGGTCGAACTCGAAGCTTCAGCATATGGCTTGCGTTTCCCATCTTCCATTGCAGTGCACGCTCTCTCTCTCTCTCTCTCTCTCTCTCTCACTCAGAGACGCGACTATTATGGATGGGTTTGAGCAGGGAATAATTTCTGGGCTATCTCTACGCCACACTTATAGCGGGGCAAGAAAAGAGGAAGAAGGGAAAGCAGGAGGCAAGGCATGTTTACTCGTCTATTATGTATATTTTAATCTCTCACGGTACGTTGGTCGTTTCATGTATTTCATACGTTCACATGTGGAATCTGGAGATAACTTCAAATTTGACTAAAAGCAACTCAGTCATTGCCATCTTGTGGTCCTCACTGCCATTGGCCTTGACAACCTTCCCCATTGTTCCCATTGACTCTCAGGAGTCTCCAATTTTGTCGCAAATTGAGAATTGCGCTCGAATGGATCCTCCAACTCATTAATTATGTCCCGAATATTGTTAGGATTTCGTCAGTGACCGCAGTAAGAGTACTTGCTAAGCAATCAATCGAGAGAAATTTACATTTTCCGTTAACTGTTCATATGTAGTGCAGAATCTTATTTGGTCATCGCAGCATTTGTACTCTCGTGTTAAATGGATATGGATGCAACATGCTCTTATGAGAGTGGGATTTTTACTTTAGTGAATGAACTTTCATCACTCCTGAGCCTTCTAAAAAAATAAGATAAAACAAGTCTTTTATATAATTGACACGGAATAAAATTAAATTTCTTCAACCCACCATCGAATAAAATCGGTTCCTTGCATTATCAAATGAAAGATAGTGAAAGATATGTCAATCACTACTTATTGTTTGGACAAATTTGAGTAACACGTCGCGGTTCTATGTCAATTTACAGGATTTTTCTTTTCTCTTCTTTTTCTTTTTAACATTTCTATTTAACAGATGATTTATTATATAAAAAATTATGATTTACCCTCACTCCTTTTAAGGATTTTCATCTAGAATTTGTTAAATGCGTCTCGAACTATGGATTCAAATTCAAACTCGGGCTCCGTATCCACTTCCATTTTTGTTCATGATCTGATTAATATTTAAGTGAATTAATTCGAAAGGATAAAGGGGGAAACCGTGCCCCCGACGGATTCCCCACCCCCACTGCGACGAATTCGTGTATTATTATTATTATTATTATTATTATTATTATTATTATTATTATTATTATTATTATTATTATTATTATTATTATTATTATTATTATTATTATTATTATTATTATTATTATTATTATTATTATTATTATTATTATTATTATTATTATTATTATTATTATTATTATTATTATTATTATTATTATTATTATTATTATTATTATTATTATTATTATTATTATTATTATTATTATTATTATTATTATTATTATTATTATATTTTTTCGATTTTCCGAATTTTCCCTGGGCCAGAACGCGAAACTCGGGAGCGGAACTATGCAGTCACAGGTGACGCATGACCCATCATGCGGCATGAGCAAGAGTCTGACGTATCACATTTTGATTAACGAAACGGCTTTTAAGGCTCGCACACATCGGCTTAAATCTAAACCATATTTCATTTTATAATCTTAATTCATAGATCTACGAAATTATGCTTTCTCTTCTTCTTTTTTAAGTGCGAGCACATCGACAATGTGCTTTTAATTAACTTATGAACTCTCATAAATGAAGAAATAAAAAAGTTGTATTTGGGTGTGAAAGAACAACGACAGGGAGAAAATTGAAGATAAAAAGAAGGAAAATAACCCCATATTTACATGTTACAAGTCACGAGTGGGGTCGTGTCACAATTAGATCTGAATGAAAAATGACCAAAATCACTTCATTCGTAGTTAATTTAGTGAAGGATGATGAACCGTAATTCACAAGCAATGCATTGCAACATGTAATTACCTTCGCACTGCATCAGTCGGTGGCTTTTTCTATCTCGTGGAACGGAGACCTTTGTCACTTTCCCCGTCCGTCCGTACTGCTCTTCTTTCCGAGTATACAAAGCCACGAACCTCTTCTTTTTGGCGTGTCAATGTGAAATGCGCTGGTTGCCTCCAGCTGTTCAAAAGAAAAAAAAAAGTGAAAGAGGCTTTAAAGCATGCCCATCAATCAGTATTTTCCCCGAATCATCAGCTTGAAGTTTTGTCCATGAAGCCTTTATTCACTCACGTTCAACAAGCTCTGTGCAGCATGCGCATCATCGGATCGAGAAATTGACGAGAGATACCGTAATTCTTGTCTTCGACGAAAGCAATTATCAGAAATTAACATCTACTTGTCAAGGCTACTGTGTAGGAAATGGTAAGTGGTAATAGTAGGGAGCTATTTGGGAGACTTAGGATGGATGCTTTCACGAGAAAATGAAGAGGAGGAGCTATCGAAGTCATCAGTGAAAGCGCAGGTTCTTTCAAAGTTTTTGGGCTCTAAACTAAGGAGAAAAAGAAAGACTTGTTTCATCCGTGCGGGAAAGAAAAAAAAAGAATGCACTTCGCTCTAAGTGTTTTGGCTTGTCACGTGTGAAAAACAATCTTAATAGTAAGTATAAGTTTTCACTAATCATAAATTATGAGTGTGATAATTGTGCAACAATTCTTTTTTTTGTGTGTGTTGTATTCATACTGTATTTTCAATTAAGTATGTCCCGACCCGAGTTGCTCATTACAATTTTCTCGTGTTACCACTATTGTGCTTCCCTACCCAACAACAATGAGTGATAAATGATGTCTAGTTTCAGAATGAATTTTGCTCCAAGGTTACCTCCAAATGATTTTTCGACCAAACCATTAACGAACTTTCTTTTTTCTAAATTAAAAAATTTGAAGACATGGTTTTGCAATGCTCATAGTTCAAAGATAGGAAAGGGGGAACGAGATACGTATGGATAAGCAGGATCACATGCATCATACCAAATGCTATGTACATCATACTTGTGAATGTTTTTCGTATTTAAAACCAACTATCATATCAGAAAAATCACCCAATCAGTCATAAATTTATAATAAAGACGTCAATTTAATCTTAAATTTTATAATTTCACCAATTTAATGTTTAACCTTTATACGATATTTCAATGTAGTTTTTATGATCAATTTTTGGTGGAAATCAGTAAACAACCCAAGATAACAAAATCGCTGCATCAATGATTCTCGATAGAAATTGGCCACAAAGGTTACATTGATATCTCGTGAGAAAATTCATATGATTAAGTAGATAAAATTGTTATATTCTACCGAGATTGTTTTCGGAAGTAACGCGTGATGCAATAGTAGGGATACGACACAACTGTCGAAATTATTGGAAGCCTTCGTGAGATTTGCTCTTTGGAGTCATTGTGAAAATGTGGAATGCATTCGTACGGATGGGCCGACACGCACTGTTCACGAAAGCTCAGTCTGTGGCTAGCATGGATGGAGTACAGACACGAGTTGGAAAAGCAATTTAAGTGGAGAATTATTGGGGGGAGTGAGAAGGGGGGATGCACTTTGCTTTTTCTACATCATGGCACCATACGCGTTTTGTGGACCATCTCTTGAGATCTTTCCCCGATGGGGGATGGGGGTCAAAAACTATGAACCTTCAAGAAACCTATCTACACGGTGATTGTTTGGGCGTTTATGTGCACTATGAACTTCACATACATTTTGGGCCTCAACTGCTGCTATGTTATGACGCTTTGAATGAATGTGACATAAAATCATAACATGATTTTTCCACACAGCATGAATTTTATCGATATTCCACACTTGGTTGAGTTTGACATAGAAATCTGATCAAGGAATCCAAGATGCTGATCAAGGAATCCAAGATGCCCAGAGAATCTTGTGAAGAAAATATAACAGTTGATCAAAAACATACTAATGATTTAGCATGAAAAGAATTGTTAAGGAACTAAGATAGCTGAAATTAAGAGATTTTTGAAGAGAACATATGGGTTAGTTGAAGCAATTGTTCTTCCAGTTGAGCATCCTCATGGATAATATGAAATGGAAAGAATTTACTTAAGGTAATAAATAAAACCAATTATATTTTACATTGAGGAAGCGAATTATTCTTCAAAATAAATGTTTCGAGAAAATTTTAACTCAGATTTGATCATGATGGCACTTATCTACGACTCTACTAAGGCTGCGTTTGGTTCAGCATTTGCAATGGGCTTTGAGTCCAATGCAAATGCTGAAAGCCTAAAGCTACTTGGGGAAAATGCAATTGTGTTTGGTAAAAAAAAATTTCCAAATGGGCTTTGAGTTGAATGTGTGTTTGGTAAAAAAGACTTTGGCAAGGGGCTTTGATGGGTATATATATATATATATATTTTTCTTTTCTTTTCTTTTCTTTTTTTTTTGAAAATTTAGCTAAGCCCTTCGTCGGACCGGCGAAGGGCTGCGGCCGCTGGCGAGCCAGATCTAGCGCCGGCGGCCGTCGGATGAGGTCGCTCGAGGTCGGGCGACCTCCGGAGGGTCTGACCTGGGTCGGCGACCTGTCAGTGCCGGTGGTCGGGCGACCTCAGAAGCGACCTCGGTACGGGTGTGACTCATGGGAGTCACCGGAGCCTCAGGCCCGTCGGCTCCCGGCTTGACACATGACCGGTCGGCTTTTCGCCGGCAATCGTCATCTCGTCGGTCGGTGGCTGATCTGATTAAAAAATAAATAAACACAAGGGCAAGAAAGGAAATATAAAAAATTAATGAGGATAATTTAGGAAAAGAAAATTGTTTTCAACATTTGGTTGAAACCTGAAAGCTCAAGGCTGGTCCCTACCAGCCTTGAGCTTTCAGCATTTCCAAGGCTCGGCTTTCATTTGAAATCTCCTTCAGATTGGTTGCCAAACACCCACATTTTGGCTGAAGGGGCTTTGGGGGATGAATGGGCTTTCTAAATGCTCATCCAAACGCACCCTAACACTTTGTCAGCATCATCAAAATCCGGAATTTCATAAATCAAGTACTAATCTCTACACCATATGCCATTTAGAATAATAAATAAAAAAGAAACCATGCATCCACACACAATTTCGAGTAGTAAAATACATAAAATTTACTCAATTTCTCTCTTTCAGCAATATGCAATTTTTTCTATATTTCAAATCTCAAATGAATTCGCGTATTTCCTAAATGTTTGTACATGACAGGTTGAATTCAGTCACTTATTCCGAATTTTCCAATAGAATCGGAGATAAGATAGAGACGACATCTCCATCACATTATGGAAAAGCATTCATCAATTATTTTTCTCATCCATCTGAATCGCTCATCTTTCCGATTCTCCAAGGCCATCATGACCTCTACCTTTTAGAGCCAATGTAGAACGCATTGCTTGCCAGCCCAAAAGGAAATGGAAAAATTCAAAGCACCGACACCATCAGTGCGTCCCAGGAACGACCACGTGAAGTATCTGTCCTCTTATAGAACCGTGCAGCCGGGGCATCATTGAATTTAGAGATCAACATCCATAGGTTACTATGTAGCAAATAGTAAGTCTCCCGGTAGGGAACTATTCGGGAAACATACAATCAATGTTTTCACAAGAAAATGAAGGATGAGGAGCTCTCTTGACGTGTACGTGAAGCTAAGGTTTATAAAGTTTAGGATTTTGTCTTTTGTGGACTTCAATCTCTGTGGCTGAACGTGTGAATCTTTTGCTCTGGAATTTTGGCTATGCGCATTTCAAAATATTTTGCTCCAGAAGTTAACGTTGCTAAAGCAATAGATTGGTGCAAATAGGACATTTGAAAGCTTCAGAATGCGTAGCTTCACAAGTAAAAAGAAGGGATAAGTGTTCCAGAAGTCCTAAAACTTGTAGCGAAAATGCATTTTAGTCCTAAAACTTGCAAAAAGTGCATTTAAGTCCTAAAACTTGTCAAATTGTTTCAAACGAGTCCTAAAATCAACGCCGTTAGCCTTTTCCGTTAAAAATGCTGACGTGGCATTTTAAATCTTTTTTTTATTTTCCACGTGGATTTTTTAATTATTTTTTATTCATTTTTAAAAATATATATATTTAAAAACTAAAAAATTTAAATTTATTCATTTTATCTTATTTTCACCAAAAATTACAAAAAGTTATAATATTTATTTTTAAAAAAAAAAAAAAAACGGCTCCTCTCCGGCTCCTCTCCCCATTACGCAGCCATCATGGAGAAGGCTGAGCGTGATGCCGCCGGCAACGGTCGGTGGGCCGGGCATATGAAGCCCCGGCGAGACCCGGCCGAGCTCGCCATACTGAGCAACCTCGTCGACCTAAGCAGGGCAGCGCGGCCACTTCGAGCAACGAATCCCTCATGAGGGCGACGGCCCGACCAGGGGGCGGCTGACGCGGCCCCGGTGGTCGCGGGCCCGGATCCTGAACGCTGGTGAGCAAGGTGCCTCGATGCGGGCTGGCCCGACCTAGCCGAACCCGGCGCGACCGCTCTGGCGCGGTATCGGCCCGGCGGCCTCACGGGGCTGGCGACGATCCTCGCCACAGAGGCCTGCGTCGACCCTAACGACTCGGCGAGACGACGGCCGCCAAGGCTCATGAACTCTTAGGCCCTAGGAGGCGACCAGCCCGCTCAGGGCCGACCGTCGCTGACCTCCCGTGATGTCTTGGCCGGGAGAGAAGCCATGTTGGTTTTTACATTTTTTAAAAATGAATTTTTTAACTTTTCTTTTTAGTTTTTGTTGAAAATAATATAAGAATAAATTTATTTTTTTAGTTTTTAAATCTATTTTTTTAAATGAATAAAAAATCATTTAAAAAATACACCTGGAAAATAAAATATTATTTAAAATGCCACGTCAGCTTTTTTAACGGAAAAGGCTAACGGCGTTGATTTTAGGACTCGTTTGAAACAATTTGACAAGTTTTAGGACTTAAATGCACTTTTTGCAAGTTTTAGGACTAAAATGCATTTTCGCTACAAGTTTTAGGACTTCTGGAACACTTATCCCTAAAAAGAAAAAGAGAATTGGCTTGTCCGTCCGTGAGGGAAAGAAATGTTCTTACTTCTTTGCTTTAGTCTTTTGGCGCGACTGTTCCAAGTACTATTGGTTTTTGCGATTTTTTTATGATAAACAGAATTAATTTTGGGACCTCATGTTCCGATTGTTTATAATTTTCCTTGTGACAATTTGCAATTTTTTAAAGGAAGCAAGCAACACAAAATATGACATGATCTTAAATTGACGAAAAAAAGAGAAACAAAAAGCAAAGTGAGTTGGGTGGCCACATGTCTACACCTTAGAGGCTCCCTCCCCATGCACTATTAATGAGTTATAAATATAGACATCATTCATATTTAATTTTAGTTAAGTTTGCATGTTGGTATTTCTATAAGTTGAACACCAATCAAGATATAATTAGAGGTAATTTTTTCCAACTAGGTACAGAGGAAAAAGTGACATCACTTAATAACGAGGAAAATCACTTCAAATTAGATACATTATAATGACACTCTTGGGCTACATGCATTTGGAAGAAGAATGTGAGATCTCATTCTTACATTTTAGGGAATGTTTCATTCTACCCTTCATGACTTGGAATTTGGTGCATGTCCGATCTCATCGAACTTCAAAAAGCCACATCCCTCTTCCGTATAATCCAAACTTGTATTTTGTTATGCTCATTAACACTGCTAACTTTTTTCCATTAACATGAACGACACATGTCTTTTATGGGATAAATAAGATATATATCTTATATAATCTAAAATGCTTTTTTTGAATGATATACATCTTTTATTAAAAGATAAATTCTTGATATGATGAGCATTGATTGTCTAATTGGTGACGGATTACTCGTAACGAAGAAATGTTGTTTTATCGCGTTTGCGTCACATCTCGCGTCACGTCAATGATTAATTACAAATTTATTTTTGTGCTAAGTTAAACGAGTACCTATTGGCTTTTTTGGCATTGTAGAAGTTGTATTTACAGAATGAATAGTACATGTCCTTTCGGATGCTCTCTTTTCCATACCCCCCTCATTTTGTCCTTCCTTTTTCTTTAATTGTCGTTATTTTTTCTTTTTCTTTCCTACCGAAAGAACGTACTACTCCTTTCGTGGGTGGCGAGAGACAGGGAAATGGGGAGTGTAATAGTGGAAAATGACCAAAGCCACTTCATTCACAGTTAATTTGGTGAAGGATGATGAACCGTTATTTCGTGATTAGAGTCATAAGTAATGCATTGAGACATGTAATTGCGCTTGTACTGCATCGGTCAGGGCCTTTCTCTATCATCGCGTTTCGCAAATGGAAAAATCGGTCTTTCCATCTCATGAATCGTGGACGCATCTCTCTCTCTCTCTTCCTTCCCTCTTTTCCTTTTCTGCTCGTTATTCCATGGTGGAACAGATGCAGAGAAACGCAGAGGCCTCTCTACTTTCCTTCTTTTTTTGGGTGGGTCAAAGAGGCCCCTCTACTTCGCTCACTGAACCCGCAGTCCCTTTGTCTCATCGTGAATTCACAGTGCTTGAGCGAGGTGTAGAAAGAAACGCTCGTGATATTTGACCGACTGCTCCCCGGGGGGGACCTTTGTCACTTTCAGCATCCGTCTGTACCGCTCATCTTTCCAAGTCTGCAAAGCCACGGACTTCTTTTTGGCGTGTCAATGTGAAACACGCTGGTTGCACCCACATCAATTATTACGTTCCCCCAATCATTACGTTCCCTTTGTTCACTCTCATTCAAGTTCTGTGCAGCATGTGACAAGAGATTCCGTAATTCTTGTCTTCGACGAAAATAATTATCAGAAATCAACGTTTACTTGTCAAGGCTACTGTGTCAGGAAATAGTACGGGTAATAGTAGGGAACTATTTGGGAGACGTACAGTAGATAGATGCTTTCGCCAGAACATGAAGATGAGGAGCTATGAAGTCATATGATAAGCTGAGGTTCTTTCAAAGTTTGTGGGCTTCAAACTGAGGAAATTAACATAGAGTTGGCTCAGAAATAAAAGACTTCGCTCCAAGCCTTTTTGCATGTCATGTGAGAAAAACAATTGTAATGGTAACTGTGTGACAAATATTTTATTTGTGGGTTATAATTAGGGAAAATTTCAAATAAGGACCTAAAGTAGAGCCGTTTTCTCAAATAAGAGTCCAAAGTAGACATTGTCTTAAAAAAGGGTTTAAAGTTGTTAACTTTGTCTCAAATAAGGGCCCAAACTCATTGGCTAGTTGAATTTTCGCCGGTGGATTAATCCAGCAATTAGAGCATGGGCAATTTTGTCCAAAAATTTTAACATGGTGAAAAATAGGAAAATCAAAGATCTCAAATCAAATTTTAGGGCTCTTCACAGATTTTCTTTCTTTCCAACGTTTCTCTTCAATTCTCAGTACTTATTCACTTTGTAAATTTTGCTCCTAGCCAAATCTGAGAGAATCATCTCCGCTCTTGAATTTTCTCTATAAATTTTTCTCTCAATTAATTAAGAAAGATTGCAAATTGATTTTGTCCAAGAATCTTCAGCATGGTCAGCATGACAAGCTCTTTCCTGCATTTGGAACTAATCTGTTCTTGAAGAAGACGGGCACCGATATTGAACAGACCCAAGTTGACCTGATGAAGGACTTGATTTAGAGATTGAAGAAGGAGTAGGAGGAGATACTGATGTTGTTTGAGAACAAGATGAGATTCAAGCAACATCATCGCTTTTCAAATGAAGGATTCCTTAGAACCTGGGAAGTTAAGTAGAGAAAGAGCTCTTCTGCTCCCACTTCCTTATAAACTCAGACCTTTGGGAGTCCCACGCCGAAAAAACACGTGAGCGGCAAAGACGAAGAAAATGTGTGCGGGAGCGAGAGCAAGAGCAAAGAGGATTGCTCATCTTTTGAGAGCGAACGATGAGGACCTTGACGGAAAGTACGTCATTGGCGAGCTCATGTTCGAGTTCCCGAACAAGATGGTGTGCCACGCGGACTCTTTCTCCCTCGACCGCCCAATCAATTGCCCTCACTGTCGACAACAACCTCATGCACGGAGAGATGTACTTTGTCCTTCCGCTCGATGGCTTCCCGAGCCACAGCAAGGCCATTAAAATGAACAAATGAATGGGTTTGTGTTTGCGAGAGAGAGTGAGAGAGATGTGAATGGAGGAGATGAGAGATTGAGGGTTTTGGATCGCAAATACACAAGCTTCTCCCTGATTCAGTTGGGATAAAATGTTACAGAGAGAACTAGTACTGAGAATTGAGGAGGAACGTGGAAAAGAAAGAAAATATGTGAAGAGCCCTAAAATTTGATTTGGAATCTTTGATTTTCCTATTTTTCACCGGGTTAAAATTTTTGGACAAAATTGCCCATGCTCTAATCGCCGGAATAAATCCACCGTCGAAAATTCGGCTAGCCAATGAGTTGGGGCCCTCATTTGAGACAAAGATAATAACTTTAGACCCCTTTTTAAGACAAGGTCCACTATGGACCCTTATTTGAGAAAATAGCTCCACTTTAGGTCCTTATTTGGAATTTTCCCTTATAATTATACCACATTTACAAATAAATATCTCCAGAGTTGCTCATTATAATATTTTTTGTGTTACCGTTGCCGTGCTTCCATGCCCAACAACAATTGATGGTAAGTGATATCTACTTTTAGAACAAATTTCAGTCTAAATTTTCCTCCACATGATTTTCCAATGAAAACATAAACGATCTCCTTCTTTTATTATTAAAAATTTGAAGACATGGTATAATTTTTGCAATGCTCAATTGCTCATAGCTCAAAGCTGAATAGTCACGACTCACAATGATTACCTGATTCGGAATAGTACCCAACCCACGTGGTGGGGGGCATGAAGTGACGTTTTCTTTGACAAAAATCGAGACCAGAAAAAGCATAGTAGAAGATCTTGCTTACAGAGATTTATCTCTTGACAATATCACAAAGATTTATCTCTTGACAATATCTTCCGGTAGCTTTACCATTACTTGTATCCATACTTGATTTGCTCTTTCGTCTTCAACGATTTTCCTTCCGACTCAATGATTCTCCTTTACATGACTCCCTTCATTTTGAGCTTCATTAGCTATTTATTCGGTCCTGCGAATTCACTATTAGAACTGATAAATATAATTGGAGAACTTCATCATCGATAAGATTCTGATTTTTTCCATGATATTATAGGTTAATCATCTTGACGTACACGTTCTTAATGATCTATCACGATCTTTTCGAGTAAGATGTCCGTCAAAAATAAAGAATTTAGATGAATGGACATTCAAGATTTAACTATGTGATCTTTTGATGACACTTATCATTCTCAATGACCTTAGCTTTCCCACATGTTTAATCAACATAATACTTGACTTGGAGGAATCATCTCTCTCTCTCCTAGACCCTTGAAATCAATTTTGACATCCCAAACATAATAGATTCACAAGTAGCGAGTATTTTTTAGCCGGTTCCAAAAGTATAAATACTCTAATTCCGTGGTTCGTTAGAAGTTTCGCATATTTTACTATTTGGTTGTGCTATAACAATAGACATAATAGAACATTTTCTTTAGATGTGTACGCAATCACTTGGATGGATGGGGTTTTTTTTTTTTTTCTCTTTAATGTGTAGTCGAGCTCTTTCTTTTTCACCAATTTTGAAAAAGGAGGCATTGATGGTTGCAATTACTAAGCTTTATTTTCTATGAGTGTAAGTCATTTCTAGAAAATCTCAATTCCTCCTACGACAATGTTTAAATCCCAAGGAGGTTAGTTCGATATGGTGTGCTATGCTAATCTCTGCCCTCCCCTTGCATTTCGCAAAACAAATGCAACTCTTTGCATGTTTATTCCTTTGCGAAACCCAAGCAGTCTCTTTGATTATAATATTTGCCAATGGCAGCATCGTTTCTTACACGAAAGATTAGTTTCGCAGAGAAAAGGACGTAGCAAAAATGCGAATCCCAATCCTTCTCATTCATTCAGTGATGCTTGCTCTTCTCTAGAAATTACTCAATTTTTTTTTCTTTTTAATTTTGTATAATGTGATGGTGGATTGTCCATTAATAGGGGGCTTTTTATTTTTGTGGTTGATCAAGTACCACTGGACATGAGAAAAATTATTATCGAAGATGACATGCTGCCTGCATCGCTGAGATATGCATGAGATATGGCAAGTAGTGTGGGCTTCTATACAACATATAGATGTTCAGGATCAACACCCTGCGATGGCCTCACCAATTGCTGCATGAAGCGCGACCCCCTCGTCCAAGTTTTCAGCCCAAAATGAAAACCGCAAATATTAAAAAGAACCAGAAAACCCAATTGAAGTTCTAAGGGGCCTAATGGTTAAAGAAAAAGTTTTAATTTTAGTTTTCAATGTAAACGAAAATTTTTCATTTCCGGTCTTTTGTTCCCTTGAGCATATGCTCGGTCTGTAGAAATAAGAACTTCATGTAAATTTAGACCTGTTTGCCGTGCCTTTGCAATCCATCATTATGCACCTTCTCCAGCAAAATTTTACCCAATTGAGTTGGAATTAATAGATATCCTCTCTCGGTGGGAATCCTACCGCAATGGTGGTAGTTTTCACCCAGAAAACCCTAATGCTCTTCACTGAATACAGCAGTCATTTCATCTAGTCTAAACCAAGATGCAAATCTCCCGTTTCCTTTTCAACTTTGGCCCTTTACCCAAAATCCCCAACCTTACCATAAATCATGTTCACTGTTCCATAAGCTAACCCCAGCCCAGCTTCTGATAGAACCCGATCTCCATTCTATAGCATCACGCCCTACAAGTACAGGGCATGCGATCAATGACCATAATATCAGCTGAAAGCAACAGCCCTAGTTAATCCTCGCCCAAATTTCAAACCCAAAATCCCGACCTACCCCATCAGCCTCCCAGAGCATTGCATTGTCTTTGGACAGCATTTTTTGCCATTACAGTGTATAGAGTGATACAACCCCAAGAATGAATTTACAGGAATAGCTGCTTCTGTCGTACTTTTCTCACAGGAAGTAAGGTGCCTGCCTCTCGTGCATCTTCAATGGAAGAATTCGACACCTCAGATTATCGAGTTGCTATCCTCTGCAGAAAATTGGGCAATTTTTGGTCAGAAAAAAGACCTGGCAGAGATAGATGGTATGGTCCCAACTGAGAGAATATAGGAATGTCGTCTAACTATGTTTGGGCAATTGTTCTACAACAAGCCTTCCAAAACACTATGAAGGGGGCATGGAGAGTGGATTCAGTTACCTTCGATTGGGTAGACTCGAGAACTTTAGCCTTTACCTTTAAGTCTGAAAATGAAATGAACAGAATTCTTGAGACAAGGCCTTGGTCTTTCTCTAGCAATCCTTTGGTGCTTAAACCATGGACATCGACTACTTCGCAGTACAGTTACGATTACACACATTACGAGTTTTAGGTTCAAGTGCACAGATTACCTACGGATTGGGTCTCGGAGGAAACCATAAGGCAAATACAGCAGCAGCGGGCTTGGTAACTGAAGTGAAAATTGATACAACGGGGTTTAGCTCCTATACAGGTGGAAAAGCTAGAGTAAGAACTGATTTACTGTCCCCCTTGAAACCCAGGACATTTGCCAGCCAAGGAGGAAAGAAACTATGGGTCGACTTTAAATATGAGAGATTACTGCACTTTCGTTATGCATGTAGTTGCATAGGGCATTATGCCAAGTTCTTTGAGGAAGAAGAATATGACGAGAATTGGTTAGAAATTGATGATCCTAGTTGCTCTGGAAGAAGAGTCCTCTTTGGAAGCTGTTCTATGCAAAACCAGAGGATATAATCATAGATGATGAGATTATTCCAGAAACTCCTACCCCCACCCTGCAAATGGTGTCCTATGAGCCGATGGGAAAGAATCCATTGGTTCCTAGTAGTGGGAACAATCTGGGAAAGTCAGCATAGATTTTTACTGAGGAGATAGAAACAATTGGAAAAGGTGGCATCAGTCCATATAAAAACAAAGAAAAGAGCTTGACGTTGATAACAACTCCAAACCACTCTACAGTTCTGGAAGGCAGCTCAAAAGGCCCCCAAAAAGAAATGTAGCAAGGGGAAGAAAACGGGTGGAAACAAAACACAGTGAAGGTATAGTCCTTACGCTTCTCAAAAGGTAAACTCTCTTGCCTTAAATGAGACCAAACTTTTGTAGACTCCAATTCAGGTTTTGGAGGATCCTAAGATACAGGCTTCGATGGCTAAGCCACTGAGGTTCCCATGATAATTTTTTTCTGGAATTATTAGGGGTTAGGCACACCCAAGGCAATCTTGGCATTGAGGTCTGGAAAGGCCCAGCATTATTTTTCTGATGGAAACAAAGAATCAAGAATCTGTGGTATGAGCTTGAAACGAATCCAATTCCAGAACCGTGCAGTGATGAATTCAAATGGAATTGCAGGGGGATCAGCAATTTTACGGAATGACATGGTGGCGCTAATAATGGAATCAATCACAAATGAAATGCTTGACCTAATTTGTACAGATAGTGGAAAACATATGAGAATTACCTTTGTACATGCTCCAATAAGCAGCCTCCAAAACCAGCTTCCTTTGATTTGGTTGGGTTTTTTTTTTTTTCTGGGGGGTTGGGGGGGAGGAACTGAACTTTGATGAAATTATGTATCACTGCTTCCTTTGATGAAACCAGCTTGCCCTAAAGAAGTGGAGTAAGCGGAAGTTCTCTAATGTTAATAGTCAAATCAACTGCTTGAATAGGGAGCTTTAGGAGTCAACAAATGAGCTGAGCTTGCATCATGACAGGGACAAAATGCAGCAACTGAAAATGCAATTGAAGATCTGTGGAAACAAGGAGAAATGTACGGGGGTACGCGCTCAAGAATATACTGGCTGAATAGGGTGATAGAAATGCTGAGGAAGCGCAATGGAATGAACACAACATGCTGTTCTCTCATTTTGATGAGCATTTAGTAAATGATATTCTAGCTATCCCACTCTTAACGCCGATGAAGACTAGCTTGCCTGGACACGCAACCAAGTAGGAAGCTATGCTGTTAAAAGTAGCTACAAACAACTCCAGGACATTGAGACTAAGCATGAAGCAAATCAAGCCTCATCATCCTACCAAACTCCAAAAGCCCTTTGGACTAAGGCATGGAATCTAAAGACTCAACCCAAAGTAAGGGTGTTTATGTGAAGTGTGTGTGTGCGCCGAAATGCCCTACCACAAGAGAAAACCTATTCGGAAGGAAGATTGTACCTGAGTCGACATGCCCTCTTTACGAAAAGGAACCTGAAACTGTCAAACATCTGTTCCTTCTTTGTCAAAGGACGAAACAGACAAGGTTGGCCTCTGAGATCAGCATTCAGATTTGAAATCAGGAAGTTATTTGAATTGAAGGATGGCCATTGAAGATTGGTAACCACCTCAAAGCTCCCGTCTTTCGAATTGATCACGGTCACTTTTTGGCACATTTGGACATAAAGATATTCCTCCATTTTCAAGCATCACTTACCAGATCCTGCAACAACAATGGTGTCTATCATGGCTATGCATATGAATCTCTCAAAATGGAATGGCCGAGAATCAGAGAATAGAAACAACCCAGGACACTTACCCGTAAGATGGAAACCACCGAGTCCTCAAGCCAAACATCAACAGAACTTTCCATGAAGGATCTTCCAAAGGTTCAATGGTGTGCGTCTGCCATGATTTTGAGGGGAAACTAATTGATGGGTCCACAGTAAACTAATTGATGCCCTTTCTCACGTAATTGGGCCAGTACTTGGTGAATGAAAAGCTTGCTTATGACCAAAAAAAATTTGTTAACACTAACTATAGAAAATTTTTCAGTTGATAAAAATAAATTCCATAATGAAAGAAGTTACAAACTTACTAATTTATTGACATATTTGTAAATTTGTCAGAGTGCTACACTTGTAAATTTTGAGAAAAAGTTGGTTGCTAACTTATTCATTGGAATGTTGGTAAAATCATTTTAAGGTTTGTAAAATTTGATGAGGCACTGTGACCCATCTTAACGCCTTCCATGATCCAGAGCATGACTACCCCTGAAGCATTGTGTCGACTTACTTTGCTGGCTGGTGTTAGTGACCTTTGAGCCTGTGCCATAGGCGAAACTTTGCTTGCACTGCTTGCAGCACACCCTTCTGCAACCAGGACTCACAATTTCTATTGTGAAGTGTTCCCAGATGATGTACTTCTTGTTTCTCCACTTGTTGGGCTGTGTTTCAAGAGTTTTCGCATTGTTGTTTTCTTCTGGGTTTGCCATCTTCTATCTAAAAACAAATTCCTGCCCAATAAAGTTGGAGATAAAACAACAAAAGAAAAAAGACAGGTATTAAAGAGAAGGAGATTTAGAATATTTCGACAGCATGAGGCAAGATATATTAAAAAAATCACTGATGAATGGACTTGAACCAAATATTAGAGTAAGATGTACAGAAGATCAGTACAAGGATTAAAAATCTTTTAAAAAAATTGAACAATGGTGGCCAATCATAGGGAATTGATAAATTAGCTTTGAATGTGATGATGAGAGTTTAGAGACCTTAAGTTAGCAACAAAACGTCATTTTCCTCTGTGTTGCATTATGTAGGTCAGGGATCCAAACTATGGCGAATGTTCCTGCATAAAGTCCACACCAAAAGCACTCCAAAAACCAGAAGGCAGACCACACAGGTACCTGCATTTTATACGCAGGAAACACAATCTAGTAGTAGCTTTAACATTTGATACCTCATCTCACAGATCCAACATGAGTTATCTTGGTCGGTGGTTTTGGTGATCTATGTGTCAAGAAAGAACGAACTTTTGTTGGCCTGTCATAGTTATAGAATTCTAATCCTCGATCTAGCTGAAAAGTGCAAACAACAGTAGGCTAATGAATCATTTTCACAAGCCAATTCAACTTCTCATAGTCAACTTACACACAATCATCAAGTGCAGCCAAAGAACTTACATCTGAATGAAAAGGAAGGGAACTACACAAATCACCTCAGTCTCCTAGATATATCAGACACGAAAAAGCATCCAAGCAGAAAGAAAAGTATTGAACAAAGGGGAAGCTCGAAGCACATCCCAATTACAGAGAACTAACAGAGACAAAAAAAGAAAATGCCGTGATTGCTAATGCCCTTTTTTCAGTCGTTGAAAATGAAGTAAAAGCTTTAAGGCATCCACTGGCATCAGACTTGCACATACCACTTTCCATTTTGCAGTCAATTGAAAAATTTCAGAGTGTACCACACAAAATTCATTAAAAAGTCTGCCAGCATGCACTACGAATTGAGCGAGAGGTGGTTGTTCTTTAGAAATCTTCCATAACTCATGGAACAAGCAGACACACATGTTGTGATTCCTCTCCACCAATAAGTGTATCCCAAAAAAAAAAGCATAAAGAGAGCAAAATTTAACTGATCGATGGAGTACCGACTAATTCCCGATGCCCATTTTGAAAGACTCGAATTTTTTTGTAAGAATAGGGTCCAAAGCTATCAATCCTCCATCGAGCAAGTCACACAGCGTCTCCACCTTCGAATCAGCCACGGTTGGGTTGGTGGTCGGAGCTTTCTTCCGGGTTGCAGAGCCGCCGTCCGGTCGCACGCTGCCGGCGCCACCGGACCTCGGCCCGATCACGGAGGTCGAACGAAAGACACAATCGAAACAATTTTTGAATTGGGGGCGAAGGCTTTGCGTGAGCCGGAGTTCTTGCTTTTAGTTTCTTTCAGAATCCTTCGCCTTTCAACCCTCATCGCTGCCGCCGCTCCTTTTGTTGGATGAATGCTGCTGCTGCTGTTGAAGATGGAGCAAATTGGAGCTCCTTCTGGCGGATGAGAAGCACCATTCTCTCGTTCTCGAGCTTGGCTCTCTCCGTCTGGGTTCCATCAACGAATCTTCAGTTCCCAAATGCCTCCGAAGATCACGCCACCTAAGCCATCGGGTTCCATCAAAAGACATATTTTTATCTTCAGTTCGCCGCTATGAATCTTCCTTCCCTCTCAGAAATGAATCTCCTATTCTCGATTTTGCCAATAAAAGACACTTTTTTTTTACCTGGCCAAATGAAAAAGCAGAGGCATTCCCACGCAGCCCTACAGAAAAAAAGGACATACCTAAGTCAGTCAAATCTCAAGAAATCCCGAAAATGCAACACTAAGTTCCCGAAAAGCCTCATCCATGCAGTGCAAGATTCCTCTTTTTTTTTTTTTTTTTTTAAACTCAGTTCAGGATATATAGCGAGCATGGCAACTGGTTTTGAGAAGGGATGTTTTCTTATGGGAGCTGACAAAAAAAAACTGCCCGTGGTTTTGAGGAGAAGTCACACCCATCTTTGGAAGCCGAAACACACGAGAAAAAATTTAACCAACTTATTTTGATTGTATTTTCAGCAATTGCTCGGACGGTGGGGCGCTTGTCTGAGAGTTCTGAGGTAATGAAGCTTGTTAATGACCTTGTGAAAGCTCCTGAAATGGCTGTTCCCAAGGTACATTTCTTGTATCGGTTGATCTTGTATCAGTTGATGTGATTTTATAATATGCATGATGCACTCTCTTCTATGAGGGTTTTGTCAATTGTGTATTTGCATGTTAATATTCCTTTTGTTGTCAACATTCATATTCAGCATGACGACTGATGCCTACATTCAAGCTTTTTTTTATAGTATGTGGCTGTTGAGAGAATGGAAACTTTATCTCCTAAAGGTTTTATCATTTTCAGATTATGCTGATAGTTTGAACCTTCATGAGTGGATGAGAAATAAGATAATGAAATGAACGACTATGTCAACATGACCTTATAGTGCACAATTCAGGAACATTATCTTGAGCAATTTGGGAATGTTAGTTCTCCATTTCTTGCTCACCTGCTGGAATATGGCTTGCGAAGTGGAAAAAGTTGGAAGTGCAAATTGTGAAATATTTTTGTTACTTCTCATTGTAAAGTTGTGAAAACAATGGGTTGTGAAGTAGCCTGCATCTTGCGGCATATGAATAGTAGCGGTATATATTTGATAGCTGAATGCCGTTTGTTTATATGATATATAGGTTGGTTTGATAGAAGAATTTGTGAATGATGCAGTTGACACAGCTCTCGACACGGAGGACATAGAAGAGGAGATAGACGAACAGGTCGATAAGGTCTTGACAGCCATAGTCGGTGAGACAGCTGCTCAACTTCCAGAGGCAGTGAGGAAGTAAAAGGTGAAGCAATCTGCTCAACCTATCAACCTACTGCAGAAGAGGTATATCTGCTAGTTCCCTTACTAATGGAACTTATTTTTGGTCATTCTTTTATTTCCCCGATAGGGAGCTAATTGAGAAACAATCACTGCTGCATTCTTACTTTTTTCATGTATCAATGATATTGGAATTTGTAGGATGAAGCGATAGCCGAGGGTGTTGATGATGAGGAAGAACTAGAAGAAATAAGAGCTCGCCTTGCAGAAGTTACGTCTTTAGTTCCAATTTTTCTACTGTTCCACACTTTTGACAGCCCAAAAGGCAGGGAAAGGAGGGGCAAACTCTATTTTAGCCCAACGTGGGAGGAATGCGGGTCCCCTTTACTGTATTCTGATTGATGTAGAGGAGATCTTATATAACACTTGAACGGTCGATGAAACATGGTGTGATGGTGTATAAATATGCAAGTTATGTATAAACTTGATATTGTGGTGAATATTGGGTATGTGGGTCGACAAATTTACTGATATTGTGTAACACTCAAGCCAGAGCTTCCATTCTTTCAACAGGAGTAGAGATGGAGCAAGTGTCAGGCGATGGGGGAGTGGCTGCTTGATGAACCTTGGAGCAGCAACAATAAACGCGGCGTAGCAAATGAGAGCGAAAGCAGAGATTCAAATTAGATATCAAGCATTTTTCGGCTCTAAATGAAAAACACAAATAAAGAAAAGAACTAGCATACCCAAATTGAAGTTGGTTCATGAAAAAGGTTTTTAGTTTTCGTTTTCAATGTAGAGGAAAAAAAAGATCTTCATTTCTCCCTTTTTTTTTTCTTGAAAATATGTTTGGTTGGTAAAAGAACTTTGGATAGGAATCAAAATTTAAACATGTTTGTTGTGTCTTTGCAATCCATCATTTCGTACTTTCTTTGAACTAATAATCCCATCTTTTCATTTGGTGATTACAAAGTACAGTAGCCGGCTATCAAGAAAAATCATCTTATGAAGTAGGAGATACGGATGAAATTGGCAATACATCTTTACCATGAATAATGCGACCTGCTTTATCTACCTTTGAAAGATAACTATTATAACATCCATTTTCAAGAGCCATCTAAACCTCTCCTCTCTGTACATGCAACAAAAATCTTGGATAGAGTCAAAGAGCCTATGAATTACTTGAGTACTCTAGAACTTGATCGGTAGGCAAAATTCCAGCCAATGGCCTTACAGTAGTCTCTGTATAGACATGCTTGACTTTTATTGGGTATAGTAGCTTGAAGAGCGATGCGGTTCGAGGTAGCCAGTCTCTTAGGTCCCTACTTTTTCAGGGCGGCTGAAGTTACTGATAAGCAGGAAAAGTTTAGCACAAAACTAGACTGAGAAAATTAGAACATCACATAAGGCAAAAAACCTATCATCTGATTAGAAAAGTAAGGCCTTGTACATGAGATCCGGTGTCCCCGATCATCGATTCAGTATAGAGACGAGACGAAGGTACCACGGAATCCATAGGGTGCCCTTTGAGGCAGAGTCATTTTTTTCCATTGGTTCACCTTTAAACTTGTGCACTTCAATCACAAGAACCTGTAGATTTCATGATTTCAAAATCACATCAAACGTCGTAACCGGTAGGCAGACGTACATGATGATTGCATTGAAACTCTTAAACTTAACCTGGGACCCATCTGTTTCTTCATTATGTATCCAAGAGACGATCCAACGACCGTCCTCTCCAAGACCATCTTTCTTAGGGACAACACACCTGCTGCAGAAGCTGTCCTTTTCGACATTATGGTACCCGACCTTCATCAACTTCTTGTGATATCTTTCTCTCTAATTCAAGGCTGCAGTGAGGAACATTTCGACATGTACAATGGATAATTAGAATAACTCGAAAAACTTTCAGTAATACCTCAGAGTCAGACAGCCCAGGACAGGGTTCGTCGAAGTATAACTTCACTAGACCTCCATATTAGCCATTCCTGAATCGAACGAGTGATGCATAAACAATAGGAAACTGATCTTATGCGCTACTTTGGGCAAGTGGACATGGACTCGAGAGTAGAGACTGGCATTGCATTACCACTTTCAGAGCTTGCTCTGAATTGATGACTTGAGCATAACCATACCTAGGGGTGTGCAAAATACCCGGGAACCGCCCGGACCGCCCAGAACCGGACCGGAACCGCTCGGAACCGGCGGTTCTTGAGGGAAACGGTCCGGTTCCCTGTTCCAATTTATGGGAACCAGTGGGTACCGGTCTGGTTCCTGGTTCCATGGGCGGATCCGCCCACCCGCCCACCCGGACCGAAACCTTTTTAATATTAAAAAAAAAAAATTACTAAAAGAAACCCTAGATCTTATCTCACTCCCTTCGTCTTCGGCTCCTAATTCTATCGCCATTTCACTGCGTTTACTTCTCTCGCTGTTCGCATCTCCACGTACTTAAATTTGGTTTTTCTTTCTTTGGCTTGTTTTGATGTCACGTAGTCATTTTATGTTGAAATCGCGTCAAGATCGGAACAAACGGGTGGATCCCGGTTCCAATTTTTCGGAACCGGTCCTTAGCGGGCGGTTCCCGGTTCTAGGTCAGGAACCGCCCGCCCGGACCATACACACCCCTAACCATACCTGTTACGCAAGCCAGTGAATTCCGCATTTATGAAAGGAAAGTCTATAGAGAATCCGGTGCCCGTAAGATTCGACTCTTCTGAACTTCCCCTGTTTCCATGTTCAATCTCCAGGTAAACAGATAGCCTCCATGTTTGTTAGCATTTGCATCCACCGGTTCTCTAAAGTTGAATCCTCTCGAGAACCAATCGAACTTGTTCATACCCCAATCGGGACACTGAAACACCACTGTAAGAGATCTGCATCTTCTCACCACAACCTGCATTGTTGGGCAATATCAATAAACTTGAGCTTAGTCTAAAAGGATTTTAACCTTCAAATTAGGCTTCTTGGAAAAATATACCTCATAACCGTCCCGAAAGCGGTTGATATGTGAAATGTGCAGCTTGATTCTACACAACCATTGGACTGAACTCGCGTCTCCATAACGTAGCATCACCCCTATCCTCGGATATCTTCCTTGTCATATTTCAGTAACCTACATTCCAAGAAAACGATTAGCTGGTTCAACAAACTGAAAAACTATCACTAAGAAAGGCATTACCAGCTCCTGCAAATCAACACTACATCATGAGATCAACTTGTTATCTACTGAATCGATTAGTACTGAATCATGCCATAATGTGCCAGTGAGGAATCTCCATCTTTCCAGAGAAGTCTTGACACCAAAACTTTCACAAAGCAATTACAACGTCCAGCTCTGCCTACATTCCTGTGCCAAAGCAAATAGTCCGTTTACACAGGCACTTCACTCCTAATCTCACAACAGAACCACCTACGCATACGGTTCTCTTCGGGTTTCATGTCCCATATCGAAATGACATCGTTTCCTTTATCGTGTATAGCATGATATATTATATCTTACTATTTCGAACCTCCATAATGAGCATCAATGGAACAAATCCACCTCACACAGCGTAAAAATTCTACTGCTTAAATGATTATATCATACAATCAGAAGATGATTTTTCCAGACGGGATGAATTTGATTGATAGTCTGGCCTTAGCCAAATCTGACACGTAAATCCGATCAATGAATACAAAATGGCCAGGGAATCTGGTCAAGAAAATATAGCAGTGTATCAAAACACACTAATTATTTACCATGAAAAGGAATGGTTAAGGGACTGAGATAACTGGAGTTAAGGGATTTCCTGATGAGTGCATATGGCTTATTTGGAGCAATTGATCTTCCAATTGAGCATCCCCATGGAAAATACGAAATCGAAAGTATCTGCACAAGCGAACAAACATAACCAAATAGATTTCAAGGGAGAAGCCAATCATTCTTCCAAAGTAGTACTTCGAGAAAATCATTTTTCACAGTATTTGCAGCAGTTAAAAATATTTTCACATCAGAAAAATGAATCCAATCTTAAATAGAACCCGCATTACTCTAGTTCCAAAAATTCCTAACCTAGAAACTCTTGATCATTCCGCCCCATTAGTTTGTGCAATTTTGCCTATAAAATCATATCCAAGGTAATCGTGAATAGACTCAAAACTTGGTCATCGAAATTGATATCTCGAGAGCAAAGTGCATTTATGAGTGGGAGACTTATCTAGGATAGTATCATGATAGTGCAGGAAGTGTTGCCTCAACTAAGAGCAAAGAAGAGGAGGAAAAAAATTCCTAGCGGTTTTGAAACTTGATACGAAAAAGGCGTATGATAGAGTAGAATGGGACTTGTTGGAGGCATGCTTTAGAAAACTGGGCTTTGATGAAAAGTGGATTACATGGGTTATGAAATGTGTATCTTCAATCTCATTCAGTGTTAAATATAATGGGAATCTTCTTCCTTACTTCCAACCTTCCAGAAGACTTCGGCAAGGTGATCTTTTATCCCTTCATCTCTATATTTTTGTAGCAAACATTTTTTCTCTTATGATGAAGAAAACAGTGGAGGATGGCAATGTTGAGGGTATTAAGCTCAACTCTTCTTCCCCTACCATATCACATATCCTATTTGCGGATGATTCCATCTTCTTTTCAGATGGGAGAATTCAAGAATGCCAATCTATATTGGATGTAACATCAATATGGTTTTGCTACTGGACAGGAGATAAACCTAAACAAATCAGGAATACTCTTTAGCTCAGGGTGTCCACAGACCATAAGAGCCAATATGGCTTATGAACGGCGTGTCCTAGAACTGGATAAAACAAGAAAATACCTTGGAATTCCTTTGGATTCCTTTGGACTGGGGAGAGTCTAAGAAGAATATGTTTTGCCTGGATACTTGGAAGAGTTAACAAAAAAATGGCAGGTTGGAAGGAATCTTTAAATTCTAATGCAGGGAAGGAGATATTACTAAAAAACAGTAGCGCGGGCTCTTCCTCAATATGCAATGTCAATTTTCAAGAATCTCATTTCCATATGTAAAGTGATTGAACACAGAATGGCAGCATTTTAGTGGAAAAGCAGAGAATTTCACCCTGGTATTCTGGAAGAGTTGGGATTTCTTGAAGCAAAGGAAAGACAATGGAGGCATGGGATTCAAAGATTTACTTTCTCTTAACAAAGCTTTCTTAGGAAAGTGAGCCTAGAGATTAATGCAACAGTCTTGCTCTTTATGGGGTCAAATTTTTTAAGGGATTTACTTCCCAAAAAGGAGTTTCTAGCATGCTGGGAAAGGACAGACCCTCTTGGGGCTGGCAAAGCTTACTAGAGTCTAGAGGGAAGTGACTCAATCTTAGAATCTTCAATGTGGACAGTAGCAACAGGAGAAGCAATCGGTATCATAGAGGCCAGATGGTTGAAAAGAGGTGTAATTGGAGGCCCAGCGAATGAAAATGACCCACAATAGGTAGTAGAGCTTATAAACCACAAAGAAATTTTTTAGAATGAACCTTTTCTTCAAAATATTTTCGAAGAGGACACCGTGAAGGAAATTCTGGCTATTCCTCCAACAACCCACTCTATTCAAGACAAACTGGTGTGGACATATTCATCAACAGGAAATTACTCAATAAAGAGTGGCTACAACTACATAAGACTTACCTAGAATATCCGAAAAGCTCCAATGGCCTCCTCATCTTTCTCGGCTCCTCAGGCTTTATGGAATAGGACCTGCAAAATGCAAATAAACCCTAAGATTAAGCTCTTCCAATGGAATGCATGTCAGAATAATCCCTAAAATGGAGAACTTACACAAGCAAAAAATAGTACCGGATCCTTACCGCTCACTGTGCAAACACCGGGCGGAATCCACAGAGCATCTCCTTCTCTCTTGTCCTTGGACGCGAGACATATGGGCTTAACCATCCCTAAACATTCAAGTTTCTTCCCAGGGGTTAAGTAGAATAGAGATATAGCTAACGCAATTCCTCAAAAGCACAGAAAACCCACCTTCTCTGGCTTTTGTAGTAGCCATCTTTTGGCTTATTGTAACAACTTCATCTTTCGAAAGAAACCCCCCGACCCAGCTCAAGCACTACAAGGAACTCTAACTTCTCTCGGCAATTGCAGGAGATGGAAGTCAAAGCAAAAAATCGAACCTTGACGCTTCCACCTCTTCTGAGAACTAGAAATCCCCCAAAGGTCGGATCTTTAGAGGTCAACATTGATGAATCCCTTCGTCAAAAGCTTCGTGAAAGGAGCAATCGCCCGCGTCATTCGAAACTCAGAAGGGGACGCTTGTGGACGGCTTCGCAAGAGGAGGAAATGGTGATGAAATAGGCGATACATCTCGACAATGAATAGCGTGACTTGCTTTTATTCACCTTTGAAAGGACATGCGAATCGTTTCGACATCGTGGCCAGAGCGCTCGATAGGTCGGAGCGTTATTTTCATGAACCGATTGTTTCTCTACTGCAGTAGCACAATGAACGATATTCCAACAAAGTCGCATCGTTGAACGCCTACTAGAATTTAGACGCCTTGATTTCTGGAGCTCTGTGATTTCCAAAAGTTCATCCGAAATTGACCCCTCCATCATATTCCGTATAACCTCCGAAATTCGACGGGTGTGGACAATTTGTTGAGGCCTTGCAGTTGATCCCTCATTTTAGATTCTAAGCACATATTTGACCCTCTCCAGGTCTTGAACATCATGAAACTTCCAACACCCTCCAATATGCCAAATGTAGGAGGTTATCGAAGAGCGAGAGGTGCGGTAATATTTCAATGGACTCGCACCCCTGGATACTCAAAATTCTCAATTTCTTCAACCTCGCAAGGCATTTAATTTCGACTATATTTTTGCATTCAGTGACTAGTAATTCCACCATAAGTGTTAATTGCAAAATGTTGAGTCTTATGGGGGATTGGTAGGAATCAATACGTAGCATATCCAAATTTTTCAATTTGTCAAGGCATTGAATTTGAAATAGATCATCATTCATGAATGAAGCATCTCTCCCTTTAAGTTGGGTGTCTACCCCCACAATCTCTTTTGGCTGTTTTTTGCTTTGATGCCCATCTAGGTTGTTCTTCTATTTTATGTACATGAAATGAATGACATGTTTGAGTGGCCAAAAATAAAAATTAAAAGAAGGGGCATTGGAAAGGCTCGAAATAGAAGTTGAGAATGCTTCACAAATAAAGAGAAAGCGGAGAGGCAGCTTGTCCGTTGAGTGCGTGATCATATGAGCTTGTTTGCTCTATACTTGTTTTTATGTGTCATGTAAGAAAATAAATTGTAATAGTAAGTGAGAGATTTTACTATTCATAAAGAATGTGTGTAATAATCGTGTGAAAATTATTTTGTTTGTGTGTTATATTTGTACCTCATTTTCATACATGTATGTCTCGAGTTGTCTATTATAATTTTCTCGCATCACCACTGCCATACATCCATGCCCGACAGCATTGTATGGAAAATGATATCTACTTTTAGAAAGAATTTCACTCCAAGTTCACCTCAAGAGGATTTTCCAATGAAAATGGTATCTACTTTTGTTCCAAACCCAATTCACCATTAGAACCAACAAATATAATTGGAGAAGTTTATCATTGTTAAGAAATTGATTTTCTTTTTCTATTGACTACTTTTGATATATCCTAGGTTAATCATCTTGACTTCCAACTTTTTGATAATATGTTATGATCTTTTCGAGGCATATTTCTAAAATAAAGAACTAAGATGACTGGACATTCAAAATCCAATTATGCGATCCTTTGATGACACCAATCATTCTCAATAATCTTGGCTTTCTTGCATTAGCCTAATACTTGACTTGGAGGAATCATCACTTTCTCTTGGACTCTTTTCTTTAAATCAATTTTGATGTCCTAGGCATAATCTTATGATTGGCAGTGAGTATTTTTCAGCTGATTCCAAAAGTTAAAATACTCTAATTTCATGCTATGTTAGGAATTTCACATAGTGTACTTTTTGACTATGTCAACGATAGAAATAATAGAATGTCTTCCTTAGAATTGTACGCAATTACTTGGATAGATAACTAAGGATGCGTTTGATAATGTTTCTATTCAAAAATTGTTCTTGGGAACAGAAATAGAAAAAAACTATTTCTATTCCGGTAAACAATTTTTTAACAAAAGAACGTGTTTGGTAAACTTGTATAATTTATGTTCCTGCAATAGAAAAAGAACAAAAACGCGTTTGGTAAACTTGTATAATTTTTTTTAATATATTTTTATTTTATTTTTCATTTTTCCTTTATTATTTTTTTCTTTCTTCCTTTTGGCCAGCGGCCTCACCTTAGCTGGGTGAGCTCGATGACCAGTCACCGGCCATGGCCGAGGCCGGCGACTGGCCAAAGAAAATAGAAGAAGAAAAAAGAAAAAGAAGAAAAAGAAAGATGTTTCTTGGAAGTGTTCCTCAGAACAAGAAACAAATTTTTCTTATTTCTTATTTCTGTTCCAAATTTGTTCTCAAGAACAAAAGTATAAATAAACGCATTTCTGTTCTTTTTTTTTTCCTCGGAACAAAAGAGCAAAAATTGTGTTCCGGGGAACAAAAACAAAACCCAAACAAACAGGCCCTAAGCTATTTCTTTTTCACCGATTTTGAGAAAGGACGCGTTCATTGTTGCAATTACACAGCTTCATTGTCCATGTTTTTAAGCCATTTCTAGAAAATCTCAATTCCACCACCGACGGCGTTCATATTCTAAAGCGTAATTCTCGATGTGGCGTGCTCTGCTAATCTTTGCCTTCCCTGCATTTCTCAATAGAAATACAACTCTTTGTGTATTTGTTCCTTTATGTAACCTAAGAAATCTCTTTTTGTTTCATTGAAAAAAAAGAAAAAGAATAGCCACTCAAATTAAAACAAACTAACAAATAAAAGGATAAGTGACAAAAATTCTCTTCCGTAAAGGACTTGGTTAACTCGCAGTTGTGGAAGTATACAATTGAAACTATCCAATTCACCCAAAACATGATTATTAGTCACAATAATTATAATAATTACCAGGTGCAACATTTTCTCTTACTCGAATGAATAATTTTGCAGAGCAAAGACTATAGCAGAAAATGTGAATTCGAGTTATGCTCAAATATCTAGTGATGCTTGCTCTTCTCTAGAAAAAAAGAAAATCAATTTTTTTGGGGCATGATGCGATGGAGGATTTGTCAATTAAATTGGAGCTTTTTTTTTTTTTTTGGTGGTTGATTAATTAGTATTGAACATAAAAAGAATTATCATTGAAAATGACAGAGTGTCTCCAATTCTGAGATATGGCAAGTATTGTGGGTTCCTGTACAGCGGATGTCCGGAAGAGAGGCCCTACGACAGCCTTGACGCTTGCTGCATGAAGCACGACGCCTGCATACAAGCCAAAAACAGTGAGTTTCGGCATTGATTCCTTTAACTTTTCTTCATTGAATCAATTGATATAACTAGTCAGTGGCCCGCGTGTTTGCATGGATGTATTTTATGAGGACGATTGTGGAAGCCACTTTCCTTGGTGAAAATAGCTTTACTCGTCTATATATGCATGGATTCACATTCCTGAAAAAGCATATTACAGAGTGGAGATAGAGAAAACGGCGTAAGGGACTAATTGGTCAAAAGAAAGAAGAGACGTGAGTAAGATTAATGTGCCTACGAGGGCTCTGCTCTTCCACATTGTCATTAAACTATCTCTTCATTCATGAGCCAACTTTAATCACTATTCTGAGGTCTGGGGGAGGAGATTGTGAGGGAGTAAATGCTCTTGTGAGGGCAATGACATCAACATTAGCTTTTTATTACAAAAAGCGCATGTCTAGATTTTCTCTTTCTCATGGACTGGTCGGGGACAATAACTTCAACTAATACTCCGGCTCGTCAAATGTGCTAAGTGATGGCAATGAAATCATATCGCGTGATTATTCAATTTGACCTTTCATTCATAGAGCAGGTTGTGTCATCCTCATAGAAATATTGGAATTGTGACGCTCAGACCCGGCGGGGTGTTGTGCAGATGACTATTTGAGCCAGAAGTGCAGCCAAAACTTACCGAACTGCATGACCAACTTCAAGAACTCCAGAGGGAGAACGTTTAAAGGAAGCAAATGCGAAGTCGAGGATGTCGACGTCCTCTCCATTGTCATGGAAGCTGCGTTGCTTGCCGGGAGATACCTCCACAAGCCCTGAATCTCTCTGTCCACGTTCCACGGATATATCAACTCTGATCCCTTCACTCACTTCGTGATCATCCCTTTCTTCTTTGATTTTTTTTCCCTTCTGGCGGTTTGTCACCACCAAATGAAGAACGAACAGAAGGATGCAACTTCGATACGTAAAGGCATGATGAAAAATAAGAGAGCGCAACATGATTCCTACCAGTTTTTCCACCGTACAGGATGCAACTTTTGACAGGATCAAAGCCATAAATCCACCATCAGATTGAGAAATCTATGTATTAGCATCTCAATTGACAAAGAGGGCAGAATCCATGGAAATTCAACATCTCAACATCAGTGTCTTGGATCTGAGAAAAGTAAAATTCTTACGATGGTGCCTCCAGTGACTTATCAATCCATGACAAAATAACTGGACATAAGCTGCTAAAAATGCAATCACGGCCACATAGACATGAGTAGTTGCCAGGATCAATCAATTGCTAAAAGTGTTATTTGACATCAGCTGAATAAAAGGTTTCAACAGGGGTTACATACATTGAGTCTACCTCCAACTAATACTTTAAGCCTTTGGTTGGACCTTTTGCGAACATGAATGAAGTTCTGTTTTATTATGCATGAATGAATGAAAGAATCACATAATAAACATCCGGTTCTCTAGGAAACCAACTTTAATAGAGCTTGGAAAAAAGTAATAATCTGTTTGCGTAAGAACAGATTCATGTCAAGGATGAAGAGTCTTACTTTGTGACTGATGACGTATAATGATATGCAATCTACTTCAAAGGCATTCTTATCTATTTTCATTCCCACCAGGATCACAAGCCAGATGATGCTGAAGCATCACATTCAAGTGGTCGACCAATTTCCCCAAGATTCGTTGAAATAAGACAGAAAACAATAAGACATCGACATGAAAAGCCCCATGCCAGACTGAAAATACTAATGTGAGATGGGTATTCTCAACTGAATATGATAATAAAAGAACACGATTTCTCTCATCAGGATTCAAAGACACGCATCAAACTACTGTGCAAGTGATAATAAAAGAACATGACAACTATCTTCCAAGTCAATTTGCTCTCCTAATATTGCCAGTGAGCTATTCCTATGTCAAGATTACAGTTTTAGTAGGAAGTCCTCACTCCTGATGCAGTGCCATTTAAACACTCCACAGAATTAAAAATCATATGCACAGCTCCTCCCACTTCATTTCAGAGCCATAAACAGCTGGGTAGTACCCGAGCTCTGAAGATTTTTTGTCCCCGCCATCAGCCTAGCCAAAAATGGTGCACATTTCTGGCTGAAACCAATTCCATACAGTGGCAGCTGTAACGAAACATTCTGATTTGAGCTGTAGTTCAAGAAAAGATGGCATTTAGAGATCTAGATCAGCTCTCAAACATTAAACGACTAAAGCAAATCACCTTTCTAGCCACCCATTGATTACTAGTCGTGTTTATCCCAAAAACATGAAAGCAATATGGTTCATTTAAGGACTTCCTGCATACTTCTGGTTTGGATCTCACACTGTTATCCACAATACAGTGGAAATCCTCTTTTCTTCTAAAGCCTCTAGGGCATAGACATCGTCATCACCAAACAATGACCAAACTGAAGTAATAGATTGTGAATAATGTTAAGATACAAATTTGCAAGATGATTTATAAAGGCATGAAGCAAAACAAGGAAAGAGCGGCAACATGATTTGTACTGGATTTCCACTGTTGATGATAATACTTTCAGCCTGATCAAGGCCATATATCTGCCTTCAGAGAGAGCAACCTTCACATTGGCATATTAAGCGACAAACAAAGTTTGATACAGATCTATGGAGATTCATCATCTTGACATTAGTGCCCTGGCTTTGAGAAAATGCCAAACACATCTATGGTACCTTCACTACCCACTTCCATGACCTAATAATGAATTAACAAAATGCAATCAAGATCAAATATGCATGAGCAGTTTCCAGAATCCATCGGATAGTGAATTTTTCTACTTCATAGAAGTTGGATAGAAGTATTACTTTATTTACACAAGCGCAGATCGATACCACGTCAAGAATGAAGAATCTCGTGCTATTTGACTGAAGACATCAAATATCCTTTTGGAGGCAATCTGATCTTTTTATTTCATTTCGTGATCACGAGCCATATAACACAGAAGCATTACACTTACTTTGCTCAAACAACTTCCTCCAGTTGCTGGAATTAAGACAGGAAATTAATATCTTGTCAAGAAAAGCCCCGTCCAAACTGAAAATACTAATGGAAGCAGGTAATCTCCACAGAAAAACGGCACCATACCTGCTATATTTTTTGTTTAGTAGGAGATGTTAGCGATCTCCAGAATAAGATCTTTTTCTTTCTCTCTTATCTTCATTTTCTTTCTACATGAGCTTTCAGTTAAAGAGGGAGCTAAGCGTCTCTATTTTCTCCCCTTAAGCCAACGACCACTTCCCTTGTTTAGTTGACTTTTCAACCTTCTCTTTTGTTTTCTTTTTTTCTTTTTTACTTGGTCAAATCCCAAGTATTACAGCAACTTCATCACCATAAGTCAATTACAACATACTCCACCAAACTACTAGGGATAAGAATTAACACCAAATCAGTAACTCCTCTTCCAACCGGCGTGCTTCAACTCTTAACTTGCATATGAACACCCCAAACTACCTTTTATGTATTAATGTAAAAATATAGTACACTTGTTCAACAAAAGCAGATTTGAACAGTGACATATAATTATCTACAACAATCAAATTGGACAAAACAAATGTTGCTTATGTTACGGCGGCAACATCTAAAGCCTCCAAACTAAGCTCCAAAGATTGATCTTCTTCCTTACCATTCCACAATCAAGCTTCCCAAGCAGCATAGATGAAGTTTTGAAGGCGAATCAGGGAAATACTCAACAACGGAACAATGCAGCACCAGCGATCGAGGGCATAGCTCAATAGTGGACCAACCTTCTTGCCCAACATGAGAAAAGAAAAAATGTTGAAAAGCTAAGGAACAGACAATAAGTTGGCCAAAGCAGTCTCCACCCCTACATCAAACATAACCCATCCCCGCTAGAGACACAATCTTCAAATTCATAGTTGAACTGGCCAATGACCAGATATTTCTCAAGAACAACTCAACGTCATTCTTCGACACCTTTTTGTGAACTGAAATCTTCAGGTAACTTAAAAGAAAAGCCACTTACCGTCAGATTCAGTCAACTTTGTACTCTGAATTTCACATCGGTGCGGGCAACAGTTGACTAGCATAGAGTTTGTAACCTTCAAAAAGCAAGACCATCACATTATAGAGGATCCATACAGAGGATGACAAAATGAAAACCAACCATGCAAATAGAAACAAATTTAATGATGTTTCTGTTACAACATTAGAAATAAGAAGGTACTTCCTGACCTTGTCAGCAAGATAAGAATTATTTTGCTACAATTGGCCATAAAATGCAAAGTTTTATGTTTTCTGAAGTTTGAAGCACTGAGTATTGAACAAAAGACATATTGCAAATGCTAAAAACAATAGTATAGATGAAAGTTAAAAGAATATGTTCTTCCAAACACACACCAATTTCAGAGATTGCTAACCCCTGGTGAAAGAAGAAACCAATGGACTTCTATTATCACAGCTCAAGCTTTTGCATTTTCCCCCAGTCAGAAGGAGATGAGGAGCAATTCCATTCAACTAGAAAGCTAGCAAAAAAAAAAAAAAAGTAAGGACAAAATGAACAAGCCATATCACCATCACAACAATTCGGACATTAGCATCCTTTTATGTGTGAAATTAGCTGCCTTCAACACCATTTCACCACGTTATTAGCTAACTGGTATGAGTGAGGACATCTTCGGAGAATCTTATGAGAAGGAATTTCCACATACTCATGGAGAAAATGCTACTTTGGATCATGGGTACAAACAAATGGTTCACAGGAGATTGTTCATCTTTCCACTTCTCATCACCCCTCAAGGTGCTTCAAGATCCGAGAACATGAAAGAAATGGCTATGAAAGTAGAACCTCATCAATCAAGGTAATCTTCCCGTTCAACCTAAAGTTAGTTCACATTAGTTCCGACAACTCTGCAGTCAATTTCCACGCTACCTAGACAGGGTGATAAAATCAACCTAATCCTGTAATAGGCTCATAAGTTCTGATAATCCTGCTATACTTGCTCTACAACTGCTCAAATAACATAAGGAAAATTCACCTTTATTGACAGGAAACCTAATCAAAAGCTGCTATAGTTATCTCATTACACCATAGCAAACTGGTAGAAGAGAACAACCGAGCATATCTCTGCACCTAACATGAATCACAAGCTGATAAATATAACAGGACAACTAAACATGCTTTGCTGAACATGCAGAAAAGCTCTAATTAGTCTTATTTCATTTCATCCGTGTGCAGACATCGAGCATCCAAAATCAAACCAATAATAGCAACTCAAAACCTCAAATCACCAGAATGCACATGCACCAATCGCACCAAGAATCAACCAATGACAAAACCGATCAATCGGCGACAAGAATGGATTAATGTTAAAAGGGGTCCAATCACCTAGACTCTGAAGATATGGCAACCAGAAGCAATGAAGACCCAACATGAAGATCCTTCCATTCAAGCTGGAGCACAAGGGTCAAAGCAATCAGTGAGCATGAATCTCACTTTCGAATTAGTCATCCCATTGTTGTCCACCAGAAGGAAGACAGAAACAGACCACCAGATGATGCTGGACCCCTCAACCCCTTCCCCTTCTCTATGTGCTCGATTTCCACCCTCCTCCTCTTCTTATGCCCATCCCCAGAATCACACAACACAGTGCAATCGGCTCAAAGAGCGTCCCTCTTGCATCCATATCCCAGATATTTGGTTTGGATCTCACACCATTGCTGAAATTACAGCGAAGCTCCTGGTCATTTAAAGAAATCAGGAGCATGAGAAATTGTCATCACCAAATGAAGAACGAATAGAAGGATGCAAATTCAATATGTAAAGATATTGATGGTATGAACAAAGGAGATGGATATAGGCACAATGAAGAAAAGAAAGAGCGCAAAATGATTCCTACTAGATTTCCACCATACAGGCTGTTACTTTTGACAGAATCAAGGCCATAACTCCACCATCAAATTGAACAATCTACATGTTAGCACTTCAATTGACAAACAAAGTGGAATATAGATCCTTGGATATTCATCATCTCAACATCGGTGTCCGAAAAGTAATAATCTTATGATGATGCCTCCAGTGGCTTATTAATCCATGACAGAATAAGTGGACATTAAGCTACTAAAAATGCAATTGAAACCACATAAACATGAGTAATTGCTATGATCAATCAATCCTTAGAAGTGTTATTCCACATTGGTTGAGTAAAGGGCATCGATAGGAGTTATATACATGTAGTCTACCTCTAACTAATACTTTATGCTTTTGGATTGAACTTTTGCTAACAATGAATGAAGCTCTGTTTTATTATGTATGAACGAATGAAAAAATCACATAATAAACATCCTATGCTCTAGGAAACCAACTTTAATAGAACTTGGAAAAACGTAATACTCTATTTGCATAAGAACATATTCTTGTCATGTCAAGGATGAAGAGTCTTACTCTGTGATTGATGACGTATAATGACATGCAATGTCATGTACTCCAAAGGCATTCTTATCTATTTTCTTTCCCACCAGGATCACAAGCCAGATGATGCTGAAGCATCACATTCACGTGGTCGACTAGTTTCCCCAAGAGTCCTTGAAATAGGAGGAAAACAATAAGACATCGACACGAAAAGCCCCATGCCAAACTGAAAATACTAATGTGAAGTAGGTACTCTCAACTGCTATATTTACATTTACCAGAAAACACGGATGCTCTCCAGAATCTGATCTCTGCGTGCTGTTGTCATGCAAATATTTTTCATAATTCTACATGGGGTATATGTGTTCATCATCATTCTGGTATTCTCTGTGTAGGTGAAAATAAACGAACAAGATTTCTCTCATCAGGATTCAGAGACACACATTAACAATTGTGCAAATGATGATAAAAGAACATGACTAGTATCTTCCAAGTCAATTTGCACCCCTAATATTACCAATGAGTTATTCTTATTGTCGAGATTACAGTTGTAGTTGGAAATGCTTGCTTCTGATGCAGTACCATTTAAGCTCTCCACAGAATTAAAACACATGCACAGTTCCTCCTACTTCTTTTCAGAGCCATAAACAGCAGGGTAGTACTCGAGCTCTGCAGATTTTTTGTCCCTGCCATCAGCCAAACTAAAAATAGTGCACATTTCTGGCTGAAACCTCAATTATTGCAGGAGTGACTTTCCAATTCTGTTCAGTGGCAGCTGTAGCAAAACATTCGGATTTGAGCTGTAGATCAAGAAAATATGGCAATTAGAGATCTAGATCAGCTCTCAAACATTAACAAACTTAAGCAAATCACCTTTCAAGCCACCCATTGATTACTTGTCACGTTTATCCCAAAAACATGAAAGCAATAAGGTTGATTTAAGGGCTTCCTCCATACTTCTGTTTTGGATCTCACACTGTTATCCACAATACAGTGGAAATCCTCTGTTCTTTTAAAGCCTCTGGGGTGGAGACATTGTCATCACCAAACAATGACCAAACTGAAGTAATAGATTGCGAATGATGTTAAGATACAAATTTGCAAGATGATTTATAAAGGCATGAAGCAAAACAAGGAAAGAGCGGCAACGTGATTCGTACTGGATTTCCACTGTTGATGATAACACTTTCAGCCTGATCAAGGCCATATATCTGCCTTCAAAGAGAGCAATCTTCAAATTGGCATATTAAGCGACAAACAAAGTTTGATACAGATCCATGGAGATTCATCATCTTGACATTAGTGCCCTGGCTTTGAGAAAATGCAGAACATATTTATGGCACCTTCACTGCCTACATCCATGACCAAATAATGAATTAATAAAATGCAATCAAGATCACATATGTATGAGCAGTTTGCAGAATCCATCAGATAGTGAATTTCTCTACTTCATAGAAGTTGGAGAGAAGTATTACTTTATTTAAACAAACACAGATTGATACCACGTCAAGAATGAAGAATCTCATGTTATTTGACTGAAGACAACATATATCCTTTTGGAGGCATTCTGACCTTCTGTATTCATGTCATGATCACGAGCCAGATAACACTAAAGCATTACAATTACTTTGCTCAAACAACTTCCTCCAGTTGCTGGAATTAAGACAAGAAAATTATAACGTGTCAAAGAAAAGCCCCGTCCAAACTGAAAATACTAATGGAAGCAGGTTATCTCCACAGAAAAACGACACTATACCTGCTATATTTTTTTTTTTCAGTAAATGACTTCAGCGATCTCCAGCAACAGATCTTAGTTATCCTCCATAGAATCTGAATATTCTTCATAATCCTGAAAGCAAAGCAGGGTTACCAAGTCAATCTTTTTGGTGTTGCTCGCATCAAATTGTATCCAGTACTATCAAACGTTAGATCTAACGATAGATAGCAAACCTCAGTCAGCTGCTTTCCTCAATAAAAAGGTCTGGTAATTTCTTGAGTGACTCACATCCACTCCTATCAAAGCACTCCAGGAATTTACTGGGGCAGCGAATTTCAACTAAGCTTTCGCAACGATCAACGTACAACCGCTTTAGATGCTCCGACTTTGAAAGGGCCAGTACTTGAATGTGCTTGCGCCCAGAAATATCCACCTCTTCCAAGGATCCCAATTTTTCAAGGCCTTCTATCGCATGGAGATGATCCACCTCTTTAACATAGAATAGCGATAGGATCAACCATCTTAGGGATTTTAAAGCTTCCAGTCCATCCAATTTCTTCAGCCAATAGCATTCCTCGAGATCTAAATACGACAAAAATTCCAAATCGGAAAGATTTGGCAACCTTTCCAATTTGGGACATTGACCAACGATAAGCGTTCGTATGCAGGAGGGAAGCTCTGGGATCTCTTGAAGAGACACGCAATCCGTAAGCCAGAGCTCCTGTAGATGCTTCAGGTGAGAGAACTCTGGGATGCTTTGAAGAGAGTCGCAAAGATAAAGTTGGAGCGTCTGTAGATGCTTCAGGTGAGAGAGCGATGGGATGCTTTGAAGAGACCTGCAATCCCAAAGCCAGAGCTTCTCTAGATGCTCCAAGTGAGAGAGCGATGGCAGCTCATTGCTCCGACATGTGAGATAGAGGGATGATGGGTGCGTTTGGGAAGACTTTTGGGGAAAGTCTTTAGGAAAATGCAAAGACTTTTGAGTTAAAGGTGTTTTCCAAAATGCAAATGGTGTTTGGTAAATTGTAATTTGAAAGCCCTTTGTGAAGGACCTTGGAGTAAAATGGTGTTTGGGGGAATTACTTTGTAAAGGACTTTTGTGATAAAAAAAAATATTATTAAAAGAAAAATAAAAAAATTGACCGGCAAGGGGCAGGCGGCCGCCGGCGATCTCCGGCGACCCCGCCAACCCATGAAGACCACCGGCAAGGGCCGCCCGAGGTCGCACGACGCCGCCGCGACCTCCGGCGACCCCGGATCTGGGGCGGCGAGGTCGCGCGACCCAGATCGGGGGTGGCCGCGACCCTGTCGCCCATTGCGACCCCGGGAGTCCACCGGGTCGCCGAGGTCACGCGACTGGCCGACGATCGCCGTGACGCACCGGCCCCTTGCCGACCTCTGTCCTACTCGTCGCCGGCCCCTCGCAGCTCCGCGCAACTTCTCGTCAGCCAACCTCAACGAAGAAGAAGGTGAATAGTGACGAGGACAAAACCGGAAAAACAAAATGTTAATGAGGACATTTGTGGAAGAAACCTTTTTTGCTTACTCTCCCTCCGCCTTCCGAGAAGGCCGAATGCCCAAGGCAGCCCTAGGGGTGCCTTGGGCTTTCAGCCTTGGGAAGGCTTGCCTTTGGCAAAGGCAAGTTAAAATTTTTTTACCAAACACTGAATATTTGGCCCAAAGGCCTTTAGGGGGCTAAAGATCCTTGGCAAAGTGGTTGCCAAACGCAGCCGATAAGCTACAAGGAGGTTTTGGGAGTGACTCAAGCTCTTTACCGAAACCTAAAACAAGGCTTTCGAGAGAAGAAAGCTGATGTAAGTTTTCCGGCAAGCCGGAAATTTTTGTCTCGCGTAAGTCGAGGGTCTTTAGAGAAGACAATCCACCTTTATCAACGAGAAATTGTCCTTTTAGTTTAGTGCAAGAGTAGTAGGCATAGAGCTCTTGGAGGCTCTGCAATTTTCCTAGGTATCATTTCTATCTCACAACCCCCAATATTCAAAATTTTCAATTTGTTCAATTTCCCAATGGATTCAGGTAGTTCCTTAATCCTAGTAAATGACAAGTTCAGCTCAACCAACTCTCCCAACTTCCCAATTGAAGAAGGGATCTTTTTTAATGACAAATGTTTTGACCGTAAATCCCACCGGGCACTAAGCCTCTTCAGCTTCTTCAAAGATCCTATACATGAAGGGATTTCTTTTATCCGAGTCTCGTCTATAACAAGTTCCTTCAAATTTTCTAGATTGCCAAGTTGTTCAGGTAACATCTCGAGACTTCTACAATAGCTCAAGTTCAAGATAAGGAGGCGCTTGGCATATTGAATGGAAGGGTCGATTTCCTTCTAGGATTAGCCACTCTAAATTTTCAAAAGCGGAGAGATGAGGGTTGCTCTTCAATTTCGAGAACTGCGAAAGATTGAGAACTTTCAACCTCTCCATCTACAGGAAAAAAACATGTTTCAAGATTAGCAATTAGAAATAGAATGATTCAACATAAAATGTAACAAAAGAGAAAAACCTTTTTCATCTTTACCTTAATTGAACTCCATCCTCTCCTCTTCAAAAAAAAAACTCCATCCTCTCCAATTTTCACTAATACGATTTCGAATATCTTCATGACTTGATAACTCAAGCACCACTAAATTCTCCAAATGAACACTAGTCGCCTCGAAAGAGTCGCAACATCTCTCCCACTTCAACCATCTTAATTCGGAAAGTGATCCTTCGAAATCTCTAGCAAAATCCGCAGCTTTCAAATGAAGGAACTTCAAGTTAGGCATTTTTTTGAAGCTCTTTCGCATCATGAACTCATTGGAGCCGCTTTCGTCTAGACGTAGTGCCTCAATATTTTCATATTCTTCATTTTCCTTCTAAATAAAATAAAATAAATAAAATGAGGATTATAAATACCATCCAACCTCCTCCTGTTAGTATACTTTGCATGTTATTGTGGCCGATGCATTTTGTCTACACTAATAGGGAAAAAAGAAATATATCTAATCTGCTACAATTATGTGATCATGTCATATGTCAATTTTCACTTTTATGCCCCAAGTTTTGATGTTTTATGTGAAATTCCTATATAAAATTATTCTAGGTTTCTAAAAAATTTTGAAATTAAATTTTCTAACATATGCAATATTGACAATTGACTAAATATGGTGTACCCTTTGACATATGTGAGAACTATTACACATTTCAAAAACAAAAGGTACCTAATTAGACTTATGCACTCATAGAGCATGACAATTCATTCCCTTCCCGTTCATAAAATAGTTTTGGTTTTGGCATATGGCTAGATGGAAACAAGAATTTTGGTCTATGGAACTTGAGTTTTCATTTTTGGGTATTCAAGCTCAAAGCTCAACAACTAATCCTTAGACTAGGAAGAAATTGCCTAATCAATCATAAACTTACCAATTTTACTGATTTAATCTTAAACCTTTGCATGAAATTTCAATGTAGTTTTTCCGGCCAATTTTTATAAAAAAATCACTAAGGTGATGATGTGCCATATAGGATGGCCGAAAATAATTGGACCACCATGTTGACGATTTTTGGCGAAAGTTGATCTAGGAGACTACATTGAAATTTTGCGCAAAGGTTCAATACTAAATTGACAGAATTAGTAAATTCATGACTAAATCGATATCTATACAACAAATTTAGAACTGACTAAATAATTTTCCTTTGAGATGAGCATACCATTCAATTAGTCATCATTGAATTTACCCCAATCAGTCATAAAATTTGACTGATCTTAAATTTGGTTAGTGGATTTTTTGCCATTCACCCAATTATATAAAAATATATGAATTAGTAAATAAAAAATAGCGATTATAATCGTTTTCCTTTTTGTGCATCATGACATTTCTTTTTTGCTCCTCCAATTATCTTATTCCATAAGTTAATTAATTGTTTTTCTCCACTAATATCTAACAATAGATTTTTATCTCCTCTGTGAATAAAGGCTCAATTAATCCGTACCAAGAAAAGCTCACTCATTACATAATAAAGGTGGATATTGTATTACACCAAAGGCAAATAAAAGGAGAACACAATTTCTTTCTCCTTTCACTATTTCGTCACTCAATCATTTAATTTCTTAATGTTGATATTTGCTTCAATTTTTTTATCGAAAATTACTTGGTATGAATATGTACAAAATCATATGACAGTTATTATTTAGTTTCTTATGTCGTAATTTACTGTCGTTTGATTTTGCACAACATTCGTTGATGTTGAATTATGTGCTTAAAATACCTATAACTAGATCTGTGCATAGCACCGGTATGAACACAGAGTACATATTATGAAAGCTGGGTAGACATGAAATAGCCTTATGATGTTGCATCACATATCAAAATCCTATGAGTTCTCATCTTTCATATGAATGGATATGATTGATTCATCGCACACATGCAGTGCTCATAATAAAAAAATAAATATTGTTAATTATGCCAATTCCTTTATAGTTAATGTATCTTGAACAATCTTCCAATTTTTTTTTTAATTTAATTTGTTAATTTGACTGTAATTTGGTATAGGCGACAATGAAAGAAAAGCCAAAGTCACAATAGAGAATTTGAATTTAATCATTTTTTAAATGTGCCAGTCCTTTAAGTGAATAGAAAAAATAATAGTTTTCTATTTATCATTGACTAAGAGGCATCCAAGTTTTGTAGTGCTGTTTCAAGTTATCAACTAACCCACCACATTATTAACATAATTATGCATTTCTAAATTGCTCAAAAACATGATATATTTAAAGGAACTTCTTCAATTATGTTATTAACATTCACCGAGTAATACAATTTAAACTAAATCTTCAATTTTCTTTGTATTAAGTACATGTACTTTTGCATTTACATTATCATATTGGATTTACATCGTGAAAATGCATAATAAATCCTAGAAAAAAAATTGTCAAAATTCTTCATACATATAAAACCACCGCATAACATCTTATTACTTGAAATTGAAAAAAAATCTTAAGTTGATAGCCAATAGTTAAGGTGCAAAGGATTTAACTAAAATCTTTCTTTTTGTTGCAAAAAAATAGAACCAGCACCCGAGGAAATAGCACGTATTTATGGTTGGAAATTGAAGACAGAATAATATATTCGAATCTTGGAGAAGGAAAAAAGTAAAAATTCAAGACAGAAAAAGGTGGAAAATATGTGATCCATGTATTTATCTTCCCACCAACATACTTCAAAAACTATGTTGCCAATATATTTTAGGAGATAGAATGAAAGACAACAAAGTAATGATTAACAGTAAATTTTTTGGCGTTTGGTTGAATAAAATAAGTCGATCGGCAAAAATTTATAAAGACCTGTGCGGTTTGAAGTGTGACGAACCGGAATTATATGTGGCATAAAGTAAATCATCAAACCTGTGCGATGCTCGGTTTGCAACAAGTACTACATAGTAAGAAGCAGTATCAAATCTGCTAGAAAACGATGTTAAACCCACAAAATTGCAATATAGACAGAGTCAATACTAAACAATTTTACTGTCATATGCATCAAGAGATGACCTGTTGAATGGTGACGAGTGCAAACTTTTCATGAACTAAAGGCCAAATTCGATGTAGCGTTTACCAAGAAAATGCTAACCACATGTTGAGAATGGTCAATGGTCTAGAGCAAAAGAACGATAACGATAATAATTTGAGGGACTACCATTAGAGAAAATGGGAGAGGCCAAAAGTAGACATCATTGTTACCTTGCGTCGTAGAACTTTCATGGCTTCCTCATCCCATAGTCTGCTCCGTTTCCAAGGCTTCTTCTCTGCTAGACAGGCGATAATCCTACCTAAATCTCTTAGTTGATCATGCATTCTCAACCGATTTTCACCATCAATTTTTATTAACGAACGACTAATCAATATTTGCAATCCGGTTCTTGGGAAGAATTTGAGATCCGCCCAAAAGTAGGTGGCAATTCTTTTGTCAATTCCAATAAAAAAAACATGCAATGTCTAGAAACATCTTTTTCTCTACATGACCTAATGTATCATAACTTATCTTCAACTTTTCTCGTACGTCCTCATGAGGTACCTTCCTCAATTTCTCAAGCCTCTCTTCCCATATCATTTGATCTTTTTCCCCTTTGATAAGTGAACCTACAACCATGAGAGCTAAGGGAAGCCCTCCTGTGGTGGCAACAATATCACTAGAAAGAGTCGCGAGATCTTTGGGAGGTCGTTCCCCTTCAAATGCATATCTACTAAACAGAAGCAAAGATTCTTTGCGGTTCATTTCTTTGAGTTCATACATTTTATATTCATACTTCAAGAGGGCCTTATTTCGACATGTAATAATGATCCTACTTCCTGACCCAAAAGTACAACCTCCAATCAAATTATCAAGGTGTTCTTGATGATCCACATCATCAAGAAGAATAAGTACCTTCTTATTTTCACAACTTAATCGAATCATTGCAATCCCTATATCAGAATTATGCACGCTATGGGGAGGGCTTTTTGTTATATCTGAGATGAGTAGAGATTGGACATGTTTGATACCCTCCATCTTAATTGTTTCTCTAATATCCTTGAGAGAGCTGCGGTACTGAAACTTGTCAAAAAGCTTTTTATAGATGATCGTAGCCAGAGTTGTCTTACCGATGCCGCCCATCCCCCAAATCCCAATAATTCGAGTGTTTGGGCAAGCAAGATCCATCAATTCCATAACCTCAGCCACTCGATCCTCAATTGCAACCAAGTTTAAGGGAAGATGAGGTTGGAGATCATATTGCTGCTGACGCAATATTGTTTCTACGAGTTCATTTACCAATTCCCCTTCATGCCTGTCAAACAACACAACACATGAGAACTTATTAATGGCTCACGGAACAAGGACTATAGATGATAAATAAATAAATAAATAATCTTATTTTGACAAGGATCTTTTAAAACAAGTTAAACGACATACCCACTAGCAAACACCTCTGATTCGTATACTCTAAGAGTAAGTACTTTTCTGAGCGCTTCCGGCCCTTGTTGCTTGACATCCTCCTTGAAACGATGCATACCAGATTTGAAGGCCTCTCCAAATTTCCCCAGCATGTGTTTCACATCCTTGGGTTTCACCTTGTACAGCACAGGCAAGACTATTTGTCCTCTACTTTCCTTGCACTCCATAATATGAATGAGTTCACGAAGACACCATTCGCTAGCAGCATAATTTTCCGAGATGACTGGGATTGAAACCTTAGAGCGCTCGATTGCATTGAGAAGATTTTCAGAAATTGGCTCGCCAAAGAAGAGGTTCTCATCATCTCTAAACACGAAGTTTGGATGGTGCAGGCCCACACGCACGAGTTGACGGTAGAGGTGATCGACGAAACCTTTGCGAGTGTCAAGGCCTCTAAAGCTCAAGAATACATGGTAATTGTTTCCAATCACGGAGATGGACGAAGCGGATAGGTCAGAATTCGCTTCGGACGCCGAGGGCACATCGATCGTCTCTAAAGAGTCTGAAGAGGGAAGAAGAAGAGGCGATTCGCTCTCGCGCTGCTCTGACTGTAATTCAACCAATTTTTCGTGTCTTTGTTTCTTCGAAATGGTCGGACTCGAAGCATCAGTGTCTCTAACGCGCTTGCGTTGTTGCTTTGAGGAATAATTTCCCATTGCAGCTCTCTCTCTCTCTCTCTCTCTGTGAGACGCGACTGTTGTGGATAGTTTTTGAGGTGATGGAAGAAGGGGATGAGTACAGTGGTTTGCTTGTCAACCAGGAGGACGGCTCCGTTCGGCTGCTAGGGCCTGAGCTGGGAAGCGTACTCGAGCCGGTAAAGAGGAAGAAGGCAAAGCAGGAGGCAAGGCAGGAAGACGAAGCAGCATTGCCGTTTCATATACTTCATGTGTTCATATTGGGATCCAGAGACGCGTTCGAATTTTGACTAAAAAATTTAATTGTTAATTGACTAAAAGCAATTCTCGTGGTCCTCACTCCTCGCCCTTGACGTTTGCTCTCTGCTGGCGTTAGCAATATGGCACTACTGCTGAAATTATTGGAAGATTTCGTGAGATTTGCTCTTTGGAGTCATTGTGAAAATGTGGAATGCATTCATACGGATGGGCCGACGCATATTGTCCATGGAAGCTCAGTCTGTGGCTGGCATGGATGGAGTACAAACACTCGTTGGAAAACCAATGTAAGCAAAGAATTAATGGGGATAATGACAAGGGGGCACCCACTTTGCTTTGTCTACAACATGGCTTGACCATCATACGCGTTATGTGGACCATCTCGAGATCTTTCTTTCGATTGGGTTTAAGGAATGTGAACCTTCAAGAAACCTATCTACACCGTGATTGTTTGGGGGGCTTGCGTGCACTACCTTGGTCCAGTGCCTTGACTTGAACTTTACATACATTTTGGGCCTCAATTGCTATATTCTTATGCTTGAATGAACGTAACATAAAATCAAAACATGATTTTTCTAGATAGAATGAATTTGATCGATATTCTGCACTTGGTCAAGTTTGACATATAAATCTGTTTAAGGAATCCAAGATGGCTAAGGAATCTTGTGAAGAAATATAGTAGTTGATCAAAAAAATACTAATGATTTACCATGAAAAGAATTGATAAGGGACTGAGATAGCTGAACTTGAGGAATTTGCTGAAGAGAACATATGGGTTGGTTGAAGCAATTGTTCTTCCAGTTGAGCATCCTCATGGATAATATGAAATGGAAAGAATTTGCATAAGGGAATAATCAGAATCAAATATATTTTAAGCACAGGAAGCGAATCATTCTTCAAAAGAAGTGCTTTGAGAAAATTATAACTCTGATTTGGTCATGATAGCACTTATCTATGACTCTACTAACACTTTGCCAGCACCATCAAAATCCCAAATTTCATCAATCAAGCACTAATGTCCATGTTATATATAATTTAGAATTAAAAAAAAAAAAAAAAAACCACACACCCACACACAATTTCGAGTAGCAAAATTTTCCTTTCAGAATTACGTAAAATTTACTCAATTTCTCTCTTTTAGCAATACATAAAATTTTCCTATATTTCAAATCTTGAATGAATTTTGGGAAAAATTTTACAAACTCCAATGGTGCAAAGTTGGCCTTCTAAAGGCTAAAGCCCAAGGCTGGTCTTGGGGTGCTTTGGGCTTTTGGCTTTCTCGGCATGCAAATTCAAGTAGGCTAGTAAAAAATTTTCTTCCGAAATTATCCTCAACTAACCTTTTATTTTTCGATTTTGCCCTTGTTATATGACTATGTATCCATTGAGGGGTAGGCGGTAGGGTTGCAAGAGGGTCAGCAACTAGCTAGAGAGAGGTCAGTGGCGACCATCGCCGAGGGGTCACATCATGTGACCCCATGAACTATCTGGGCCACACGCCCCCCTGCGAGGGTCACCCTCGAGGTCGCACAACCCTTATTGGGGGTCACTCAACCATAGGCGACCCTCGTCGGGGGTCGTGTAACTCAGGAGAGACCCTCGACGAGGTTGCGTGGCCTTGGCGAGGGCTGCTTGCATCAGGGGTTACGTGAGCTTGCTTGACCATCTTTAAGGGTTGCTCGACCATAGGCAGCCCTCAACGAGACTGCGAGACCTCAAGCAAGGGTCTTGCCTGGGTCTCGGGGGTCACTCGATCCGAAGTAGCCCTTGCCAGTGGTCTCCATGGGCCGCCTGAGGCCTAACAACCTCGAACGACAACTACTGGTGATAGATTTGGATCGCCGACAGCCAACACCCTTCACCAGCCAACCTTTTTTCTTTTTCTTTTTTTAAATAATAAAGATTTTTTGTAAATATAATTTGTTAAAATACTATTTTGCTCAAAAGTATTTCACAATGGACTTTTAGATTACAATTTATCAAATGCAATTTGTGTTTTGAAAGATACCTTTACTTTAAAATCTTTTATATTTTTTTAAAAAAATTCAAAAGTCCAATCAAATGCAACCTAAATTTAGTCAATTATACCAAACTTTCCAATCGAACAGGGGGGAAAGCATTCATCAATTATTTTTCTTCCGTCCCAATTGCTCTTCCTTTCCGGGTCTCCACGGCCATCAGGGACCTCTACGTTTTAGGGTCAACGTGAAAAAGCCCTGGGTGCCGGTCCAAAGGAAAAGGGGGAAGCTTACCCAATCAGTACGTTCTTAGAAACTGCGTGAAGTTTTTGTTCTCTAATTGAACCATGCCGCGGGGCATCATTGGATCTGTGGGCTACCGTGTAGCGAATAGTATGCCTAGTGGTAGCGAACTATTTGGTAAGACATACAGTAAATGCTTTCACAAGAAAATAAACGATGAGGAGCTCTTGATGTCGTACGTGAAGCTGAGGTTCACGAAGTTTAGGATTTTGCCTTTCAAAATTTGTGGGCTTCAATATTCGTGGCTAAACGTGTGAATCTTTCATTCAGGAATTTTGGCTACACATTTCAAAAAAGTTTGTTCCAAAAGCTAACGTTCCTAAAGCAGTAGATCGGTGCCTATAAATAGGGCATTAGAAAGCTTCAGCATGCAAAGCTTCGTTAATAGAAAGAAAAAGAGAGTTGGCTCGTCCATCTGTGAGGGGAAGAAATGTTCTTGCTTCTCTGCCTTAACTTTTGGCCCGACCATTCCAAGTAATATTGGTCTTTGCGATGTTTTGATGAAAAACAGTTTTAAATATGGGACCTCATGTTCCACTCATTCATAAATTATCTTGTGCCAATTTGTAATTTTTGAAAGGAGGCTAGCAACACGAGATACCGTAATTCTTGTCTTCGACGAAAACAATTATCATAAATCAACGTCTACTTGTTGAGGCTGATGTGAAGGAAATAGCAAGGGTAATAATGGGAGGGAGCTATGTGGGAGGTGTATGATAGATAGATGCTTTCACAAAATCATGAGGATGAGGAGCTATTGAAGTCATGCATGAAAGCTCGGGCTCTTTCAAAGTTTGCGAGCTCCAAATTGAGGAGAAAAAGAAAGAGTTGACTCATCAGCGCGGGAAAGAAACAAAAAAGAGTCCACTTCGCTCCAAGTGTTTTTGCATGTCATGTGAGAAAAACAATCATAATAGTATTTGTAAGCTTCTACCAATCATAAAGAATATGTCTAATAGTTGGGTGACATATTTTATTTGTCTATTAATATTTATACCGCACTTTCAAATCAATCTGTCCCAAGTTGCTCATTATAATTTGTCATGTTACCATTGCCATACTTCCATGCCCAGCGACAATGGATGATAAATGATATCTACTTTCGAAACAAATTTCACTCCAAGCTCACCTTAAGACAATTTTCCTATGAAACCATAAGCGGCTTCTTTTTTTTAACTAAAATTTGAAGACATAGATAATTTTTGCAATGCACATAGCTCAAAGTTGCACACTCACATTGGTTACCTGAATCAGAATAGTACCAAACTCATGTGATGCGGGGCATGAAATAACGTTTTCTTTGGCCAAAATAGAGACCGGAAAAAGCATAGTAGAGAATCCTACCAACAGAGCTTTACATCTAGACAATGTCTTCTGGTAACTTAACTATTACTTGTGTCCGTACCTGATTTGCCATTTCATTCCCAGCACCTGATTTCCCTCGGACTTAGTGATTCTCCTTTCCATGTCTTCATCACTTTGAGCTTAATTAACTATAGTATGTTCTGCAAATTCACTAATAGAACTGATAAATATAAGGGTTAATACCCTGAAAAACCCCAAACCGGTACACTTGTGACAAATTTACCCCAAACTATTTTTTTGACCACCAAAAACCCAAAAGTGGTATACCTTTGACAAATTTACCCTAAACTGGTACACTTGTGACAAATTTACCCTTTGTTAGTTTTTGTTAAATTTTATTGTCAAATTATTAAATTAAATGACACGTGACAATTGACTAGTATACCAATTTGGGATATTACGCTCTGTTTGTCACAGTTTACAATTTTTGTGATTTTTTTTGTGGTATTAATTTAATTTAGCGGAGGGTATATTAGTCACAAATTTACCAGTTTGGGGTTTTTTTGTGGTCGAATAAATTAGTTTGGGGTAAATTTGTCATAAATGTACCAGTTTAGGGTTTTTTATAATCAGTATGGGTAAATTTATCACAGGTGTACTAGTTAAAGGTTTTTCATGGTCAACACAAGTGTACCAGTTTGGGGTTTTTCAAGGTATTAACCCTAAATATAAATGGAGAAGTTCATCATTGGTAAGGTTTTGATTTTTTATTCCGACTACTTTTGAGGTATTATATATTGATCATCTTGACTTCTAACTTCTTAATAAATTATTATGATCTTTTCGAGTCATATGTTTGTCAAAAACAAAGAACTTAGATGACTAAGCATTTAAGATTCAACTGTGTGATCCTTTGATGACACCTATCATTCTCGATAACCTTGGCTTTCCCACATGTTTAATCAACATAATACTTGACTTGGAGGAATTCTCTCTCTCTCTCTCTCTCTCTCTCTCTCTCTCTCTATCTCTCTCTCTCTCGGTCGGACTCTTTTCTTGAAATGAATTTTGACATCCTGAGCATAATATTTTGATAGGTAGTGTGTACTTTTTAGCTAATTCCAACAGTATAAATACTCTGCTTCCGTGCTATGTTAGAAATTTCACATATCTTACTATTTGGCTATGCTATCACAATAGAAATAATAGAACATCTTAGTTTTGTACACAATCACTTGGATGGATGGATAATTTATTTATATTTTAATAGGTAGTAAGCTCTTTCTTTTTCACCGATTTTGAAAAAAAGATGCATTGATCGCTGCAATTACAAAGCTTCATTCTCTATGAGTTTAAGTCATTCCTAGAAACCCTCAATTCCTCCAATGACAACGTTCAGATCCTAAAGAGGTTAGCTCAATGTGGCGTGTCCTGCTAATCTCTACCCTCCCCTGCATTTCTCAATAGAAATGCAACCCTGAGTATTCATTCCTTTGTGAAACCCAAGTAGTCTCTTTAATTATAATTGTTTCTAGCAACACAACAAGAAGCTAAATTCTCCTATTGTGTTGGAAAAGTTAAAGATCCTTCTTATGGATACAACCGGTTAATTTTAGGGGAAGGGACCATTCTTGAAGGTGACTCGACACTCCTAGATGTATACAAAGGATTTTACTTTGTCACTTTGGAAGGGATAAGTCTAGGATTTATGCTTAATATTCCTAGAGCTGCATTCAAGCGAACACCTTCAGGAAAGGTGGCGTCATCATTGACTCGGGAGGCGAGAGTGGTATTTTAATCCAACGAGCGTATGAGAAGCTTGCCAATGCAGTAAGAGAGAAGACGAAACTGAAAAGTTGGTTCAAGCCCTACAAAGATCTCAATGCACTGTGCTTTGAAGGTGATGTTAACAAGGACATTAAGGGACTTCCCGTCGTTATTTTTAATTTTAGCGATGGTGCAGAGCTGGGGTTAGAGGCAGAGAGCTTATTCTCTCAAACATCACCGATGTATTTCTGCATGACAATGTCGAAAAAAGCCCAATGACTATTGTGATTGGAATGAATGCTCAGCAGTTCTATAATGTGGGATATGACATTTCAAGGAAAAAATTGAACTTCCGGAGGATGGACTGCAAACTCCTGGATGAATGATGAATTCCAAAAGTATGATCTTTAACCATTAGCCCACTAGTTCAGTTCAAAGTATCTTTTTCTTCTTCGAATTATAGTTTAGTTTATGCTATCACCTTTCCCACCATGCACACTCCTTCGTAGTTGTTACATTGGTTGTAATTATATCCCACGTTCTTTTTTCCATTTCAGTTTACGTCAATCTATTTCTCAAGAAAATATTAGGTGACCAAGTGATGTTTTGTCATTTCTACACAAATCCACCAAACGGACGACATGGTCACATTTGGGCCCACCTATCAAAAACCCCTGCACACTCTCTCCTCTCTCTTCGAGAAAAAAAAAGAAAGCCCAACCTTTTTCTTCAAAATGCTCTCACTCCCAAGATCCCATCGATTGCATCCCAAACTCAAACGTGCTGCAAAGCTTAGATCCAAAATCTGAAGCTCAAGTTCGCTGGCCAAGCTCGACAATGGTGAGGTGGCAGTGGAAGGCGACTCGCTCCCTCCACAGCTTCCAGATCGGCAAGGGCTCAACCCTCGCCAAATCCGGCAGGAGCAACCGTTGCCTTGGCAGCGAGAGCCGACCTCTCGCCGAATTCGGCGAGGGCAACTCTACGACCAGCCACAGGCCAAAGGAAAAGGTAGGAAAAGTAAAAGAACCAGTGAAGAAGAAGAGAAAACAGTGAAAGAAGAAATGGTAACAAAGGAGAGAAAAATCTAACAAGTACACCTTTTATGGATACATGTCACACAGTAAATGGGCTATTGTGAAAATGACATGACCCCGCTGTGTACCCAATATTTTCTCCTATATCTTAATGTGTGTTCAGTTCATTCTGTGAGGTTTCACTTGGCTCGATTCATACAAAAACTAGCTTCTTCAGTGGCATTGGGTGGTTTGGTATTAACTTTGGTTATTCAGCACTTATATTCCGGATCATCTGGGCAAATGCTCTTAACAGCTAGAGAGATTGTTCTAACTGCCTAAAGCCAGAGAGCGGAAAGTCTGCCCTGTAGATCCAACGACATCTCAAAGAAATGAAAAAACAGCCAGCAAGTTTTTGTTCTTCGATCCGGCACGCAGCTCATAAAGTTAAATACATCATATTGCTTTTCATTCAGTTTGTAGCATTTGAATTGAAAGGTCACAACTATTTCTTTTCGCCAGAGTCAGGTTGGCATTAATGGACTTTGATATTCAGACCAAATCATGATGGCAATAGAACACTATCAAGAATGTAAAGGTGTAGTTAGTCATACTATGATTTCTCTTTGCTCAAAACAAGTACGACATACAAAATCTCCAGCATAACATTCCTCACACTTCCTTTTCAAGAAATTGATATGAAGCGCCTCCCCAAGAAAGCTCCGAAGCTAAAAAAAATCCCAATACAAGTACAATATGGAATGCAAGGAATGAGCATACCGGAAAGAACCCACAGCTCCAAGCATCAACCTTCGGGAAGATCCATGTCAAAAAAAAGAATCAACCCACCATTTATACTTGGACAAGCAGGAAAAATTAGAGGGGAAATGTTGAAATAATTAACTCATAAATAACTCAGAGGGCTCCACTAAGCAATTCCCTCGTCCGCTGAGGCATCCCAAATAAAATTAGGCTCAGCACAGCTCCAAAGTAGAATTACAGATTATTTTCCGATGGATGTTTGCCCTGGTGGAAGGGAGTTGTTTGGCATTCCGCAATTAACTGCAGCAACTCATTAAAGTTTAGTTCATAGACAAAGCAGCAACTGCAGCACTATTCTTCGCTTTATTCTGCATATTGACCTTGAGTCCCTGCGATTTAGCGCAAGACACGCATAATTCAGCACCAGCAACTGGTATTTCAATTTCTGAAGGCTATCATGAAGCACCCATTTTATCACTTGCTCTATAACAAAGCATTTTCTGGACATAGAACATCACGTACCCTTGTGCAGCTCTCACAATGTTCTCATTCACTTGGGTAATCCAAGCATCGTCGCACTTGTACCACTGATTGCTCAGACGCAGATAAGTCACATAATGGCCCGCGTCTAATTTACCAGCGTGAGTGACAACAGCGAACAGCTCAAATTCTGAGGAGAACTCATTTGATGAATCAGGTTCATCTCCATCAAAAGGGAAAATCCTGTTCCCAAATCTTCTCCTCAAAATGGAAGAAGAGAGGTAAGGGGCCATGTCCAGTGAAAATGGAAAATGTAGATATCGGTCGATCTTCCTCGACATCTTCCGTATGGAAGAATGTTCAAATCTTTTGATGTGAAAGTAAGAAACCAATCGGAGCTTCCTTATGGACATCTGCTTGAGAGACTCCTGACTCACCTGACACTGCTGGCAGAATAACTTCTGGTCTGAACCGAGCCTCTCAGGTCTTGTGAATCGGTCCAAGCAGCCCATCAAGGTCAGTATCCCAGAGTTCTGGCTTGAATTCATGCACTGTGCCTTGCCATTGCAGGAGTGATGTGACTTAGCTGATGTCACCTTCGCAGAACCACGTTGGTTTTGTTCCAGATCCAAAGAAATATCCAAGCAAGGGTCATATGTTGTAGATGTGAAACCACAAGCCATACACATGACATTGGAGCGTAAGATACCAGAGAATACCCTGTGAGCAATACAGCAATCTCCACTCCCTGTGATAATTCATTAGCGTACTCTAAAAATATCTGAGAATCCACAATTCGTAAAAATAAAAGTTCCTCAACAGCATCACAAGTCACGACAGAACATATTTTATAGTACAAACACACAACCGTCAGACACGACACAAAAGAGCGCACTTGCACAGGAAAGCAGTTGTCTGCAGATATTGTAGATGCATTAAATTACCATGTGATGGAACAAATAATAAGTTTCGCCGTGGAATAACTTGAAAGAAAAGTTGAAACTAGAACGCATGCTGTATATAAAGACCCACAGATATTAGTTGACAGAGTCGAATCTCCTGACTGGTATACCACCAAGATAGAATGACACCAAAACAAAATGAAACTTCCCAAGCGACTCAGAGGTATTAGGGCTGGGAAATGCCAGAAAGGTAATAACCCACAAGTGTGATCCTACATCAGTTCAAAATTCATTTGCATGACTATACAAACAAACAAGCCCACTTGAACCACTGACCCAAGAGAAAACGTTAATAACGCTCGATCTCTGTCCTCAGCACCAGCAGATTCCAGATACTGCCTGTAAAAAATGGAGACCGGATGAAACGGGTTTAATGCGATGCCTGTAAATTTACCTTGGTTCTTCGGCCGGTGTCGATCCTTATCCACTTTCTCATGGATCCCATCAAACATGGAAATGAAAAACTCATGAGCGTCCTGCTGCTCATAACTTGCCAAGTTAGCTGCATGTTGCCACCAACTGTGGGATAACCAAATCAATAAAAAAAAAAAAGTATAAAGCACATTTCCCTCTAAGTCAATTAGATAGAACAGTTAAGAAAGTCTCAGTCCAACATCGATGGTCAACAAGGAACTTGACAAAAGCATGCATCATTAGAATAAGGAAAAGATGCCTATCGATTATGTCCACAGCCATTTTCAGAAAAGCCAGTAGACAAAAGTACTTAATCAAAGAAGATAATTTCCAGAGGCCTTGTTAACAAATGCCCCAAGGGCAACCGTTAACTTTAGCAAAATCAGAAATAATGCTTTCCAAGACACTTAAAATAATGAAAGAAATACACATTTTAACTAAGGCAATACGTCCAATGGTAAATTTGAGATTTTATAGCACATCTGATAGGGGGCAACCACACGGTGCCTTAGCAATCGTTTATCATTGGATTGAAATGCAATTGATCTCAGCTGTTCAACACATCTCAACTAAGATGGTTGTGATTTTTTACTCTTCAAACCATCACAAGTGCAAAGGGGCACTGACATTTTCCAATTTCCATTTGCCAAAAATAAAATATAAAATAAAAAATAAAAAAAGATGGAGCAGCTAAGCTATGATACGAAGGTGGTCAAAGCGCGATTGTAAATTAGGTAATGTCCATCATACTAACAATATAGCAGAACATGCACTGATCAAACAACTTCCATATCTTCACATTCACTAGGTCACAACAGCAAAATTTACAGAGCCTCTTGGACAATTTCCAACCTCCACGTGCTTCTAAAAACCAACAAGAAACCATCAAGCATCCACATTTATCCAAAAAAATTCATAGAAGAGCAATTTCCTCCACATCCACAGACCTTTACAGGAACTTCGGGGGACTATAAGGCATCCGCTCCCCCGGAAACACCGCCGAGAACATGGCGTCCATGTCACAGGCCAAACAGAAGCTGCCATTCTTACTCCCATGGCCTCCATCAAGAGCACCACCTACATGTCTTTTACTCACATTTCCACTAACCACATTCTTCTTCTGACAAAAGTACCTATTGTGCCTGTCACTCGAGAAGTAGTTCCTCAAAGTAGGAGTGTGCAACAATGCCTGCAACACCGAATTCATAAAGCAAGTGTTCCCCAAGTTATTGAGTCCCCGCAAGCCCCGCGGCAAATCCGGGGTCGAAACGAACTCGAGAGGGCTCTAACAGCTCCCCATCAGGGCGTGGTCGCGCGGGTCCGGCGACCACGGCCGGTAATCAACCCTCCGCCGCTTCCGCAGGTTCTCCGGGGCCACCACCGCCCGGGAGCCGCCGGAGGAGCTGGCAGAGGCCGGCAGAGTGGAGGCCGCGGTCTGGGCCAGGACCACGGCGGCGTCGAAGTCGCGATCGTAGACCTGATCGCGGCACACGCAGCAGAACAGCTCGGCGCGGTCGACGTCGACGGCGATCTCGTGGCCGGGGGGCATGGCCTCGGCGTGCGCGGCCGCGTGGGAGGGCCCGGGGGGCGCGTGGCAGGACACGGCGGCGCAGGCCATGCAGGCGAAGAGGCGGGGGCGGGCTTAACACGGCGGCGCAGGCCATCCAGAAAAATCTATGCATGCTTGACTATTCCAGAAATTTGGATCGATATCATAACAAACGGACTCTCATTGCGATGAGTCATGATAGTAGCAGGATGAGGGCACTAATGCTTGGACAGGGGACATAGTAAAGCATGAACGAGGTGTAAAAGTTTCACAAAAAGAGGCATTTGATCCTGCCAAGAAGTTGGACCAAATGAAGGTGTATCTGGCTTGCTTACTTAGAGTGGTACATGAAGGTATGCAAAGCCGATGGCCAGGATTGCTGGACATCGGGGGATCACCTGACGGTTCCGAAACAGAGAAGTTAGTCAAGTTCGAGGAGAATATTATGAACTTGATCAAGGATTCCGCGGTTTCGCCGGACATCTTTCTGGAGAAGAGCAGCTATATGCAATGGTGGAGGGAGTATGAGATGTTGGGACTATCTCACAACTCACGGTCACAACTTGTTGGTTTCATGAGGAATGACCCTTGCAAGAATTATATTGGAGGTTCGCTAAGCGTGAATGAAGAGTGTAATCTAAACGTAAATCAACCTGATACCTCTGAGTCAGGTGCTCCACCAACACGAGAACCCATCGTCCTTTTCGCGTCCTTATCTCGGCCTTTTTTACTTTTTATTCTCTCTATCCCTTTCCTTTTCCTTCTCCTTTTCCATTTTCTAGTTGACCATCTACAAGAGCATCTATTTTGATGCGCACTTGATGGGTCTCGACATGGAGGTTTTGATGACAACATCGAATCTATGAGAATGGGTTTATGTAATCTGTGTTCTTATATATAAAAAAAAAAAAAAAAATCATTTCTTTTTAATCTTAAAATATTAATATGTGATGAATGATTATACGAGCGTACAATCAATAGTGTGACATTTAATGATCAAAAGAGGTAAATAAATTACTGCAAAAGATTAATGAACCTGAATGACTAAGCAAGCAATAGCATAGCACCACTACCATCAAATGTAACAAGCATTCTGCAAACTTCGATTATAAAACAGATAACGATATGACGTATGCATTTCCTAATTGTGACTTCTTAATGCAATTATGCAAAGACAATAGTGTCGACATCTAAATTTTAGCTATTAGTACCTAAATTTTGACGACCCCATTTAGTTATTCACTGCATAGAAAATTATAAATCGGCCTCGACCTTAAACAAAAATATTATTAATTTGCATTTATGAGCATTTTAATAGTGCTAAGCCCGCATAAACTGCATTCTAATTGGACTGCGTTTGAATGGGTTTAGGTAGGGAGGCTTTGAGCTCAGCCAAAATTTTGAGACTAAGCCCATAGGGACATGGAATTTGCCCAAGCCCATTGTAGACCTAATAGTGACCGAAACTTGCATGTGCATTGCACATGGCGAGTGCTGAACTAGGAAAGATTACATTATATGATCAGAGTTAAAGGAAACAAAGACTTTGTCCTTGGAATATTAATTATATAGAGATAAGTAGAAGGTGATATCTTAATTTCCTCAGTTGACTTTGATATACTCTTTTGATTCAAAATTGGAAAGTGACATTTTGAGAAACACCTAATCTTATACCTAAATAAGCACTATTTTCTCTCGAAATCAAAGGACAAACACGTTACAAGATGAACACATTAGGGGTTCACATTAGAGATTTAACAATATAGAGAGGCTCACAATACAAAAGAAACGCCACGCGATAAGGAGAACAAGCTCTCCCTCCTCCGAGGTTGCTATTACCGTCCCATCTCCTACCGCCGTGCGCCACCTTGCCTTCGCGCCATTGCTGCTGAACTTCATGCTGCTCCACCCGATACCAGAAGCAGCACCTCCAGCTTCCCCGACGAACCCCCAGGTTTCCCGACGTCTTCGAGCAGCAAGCCTGACATCGGCCGGTGGTGGCCGGTGGTGGCCAGTGGGATTTGATAAAATCCCTACTCTGGAAAATGGTATGAATAATCTTCTGGTTAATTTGATGTGACCACTAGCGAGAAAATGTTATTAGTAGCCAGTATAATTGAGATAGTTTTAGTACCCTATGGAATAGACTGCAGGGTTTGGAGTGAAGAAGGCAAACACACTTTCTGGGATGGTAATTGGTCATTTCGGCGGTCCTCTCGTATTTAGTAGGTTGAACTTCCAATTCTGTTTTGCTACGGTGGCATCTGTAACAGAGTATTCTGATCTGATTAAGTAATAGTTCAAGATAAAATGGACATTCATCGATTCAGATCAGCTCTCAAAGATTTCAGGAGTGAAGTAAAGCACCTGTTTTCATTACTATGAGGGACAGCTCCCGTTCATAAAGCACAACGCAATGCAATCGGCTTAAAGAATGTCCTTGTTGCATCCATATCCTAGATATTTGGTTCAGATTTCACATCATTGCTAAAATTACAGTGAAGCTCCTGGTCATTTAAAGCTTCAAGGGCATGAGAAATTGTCATCACCAAATGAAGAACGAACATAAGGATGCAAATTCAATCCGTAAAGACACTGACTAATGGTACGAACATGTGAGATGGACAAAGGCATGATGAAAAACAAGAAAGCCACAACATGATTCCTACCGGATTTTCCACCATACAGGATGTTACTTTTGACACGATCAAGGCCATGAATCCATCATCAGATTGAGCAATCTATGTATCAGCATCTCAATTGACAAACAAAGTTGCATATAGATCCATGGAAATTCGTCAACGTTGGTGTCCTGGATCTGAGAAAAGTAAAAATGTTATGAAGGTACCTCCGGTAGCTTATTAATCCATGACAGAACAAGTGGACATAAGCTAGACATGAGTAGTTGCCATGATCAATCAATTATTAGCAGTGTTATTCCACATTGGTTAAAGAAAGTGTTTTAACAGGGGGTTAATATACATTGAGTCTACCTCTAACTAGTGCTTTAAGCTTTTGGGTGGAACTTTTGCTAACAAGTAATGAAGTTCTTTTTTATTAAGCAAATCACCTTTCTAGCCACCCATTGATTATTAGTCATGTTTATCCCAAAAACATGAAAGCAATACGGTTGATTTAAGGACTTCCTCCATACTTCTGGTTTGGATCTCACACGGTTATCCACAATACAGTCGAAATCCTCTGTTCTTCTAAAGCCTTTGGAGTGCAGACATTGTCATCACCAAACAATGACCGAATTGAAGTAATAAATTGCGAATGATGTTAAGGTACGAATTTGCAAGATGATTAATAAAGGCATGAAGTAAAACAAGGAAAGAGTAGCGACATGATTTGTACCGGGTTTCCACCGTCGATGATAATACTTTCAGCCTGATCTAGGCCATGTATCTCCCTTCAGAGAGAGCAATCTTCACATTGGCATATTAAGCAACAAACAAAGTTTGATACAAATCCATGGAGATTCATCATCTTGACATTAGTGCCCTGGCTTTGAGAAAATGGAGAACATGTTTATGGTACCTTCACTGCCTACTTCCATGACCAAATAACGAATTAATAAAATGCAATCAAGATTGCATATGCATGAGCAGTTTCTAGAATCCATCAGATAGTGAATTTCTCTACTACATAGAAGCCAGAGAGAAGTATAACTTTATTTAAACAAGCCAAGATTGATACCACGTCGAGAATGAAGAATCTCGTACTATTTGACTGAAGACATCAAGTATCCTTTTGGAGGCAATATTTTTTATTCATATCATGATCACAAGCCAGATAAAACTCAAGCATTACAATTACTTTGCTCAAACAACTTCCTCCAGTTGCTGGAATTAAGACAAGAAAATCATAACTTGTCAAAGAAAAGCCCCATCCAAACTGGAAATACTAATGAAAGCAGGTAATCCACAGAAAACAGCACCAAACCTGCTATATTTTTTGTTTAGTAGGAGATGTTAGCGATCTCTAGAATCAAATCTTTCCATTGGCCCGCCTTCAAACTTCTGTGCTTTAACACAAAGGTACCATAGAATCCATAGGATAACCTTTGAGGCAGAGTGATTTTTTCCATTGGCCCGCCTTCCAACTTCTGCACTTTAACACGAACCTGCAGATTTCACAATTTCAAAATCATATCGAATGTCGTTACCAGTAGGCAAACCTACATGATGATTGTATTGAAACTCTTAAACTTAACCTGGGACACATCTATTTCTTCATTATGAACCCAAGAGACAATCCAACCACTGTCCTCTCCGACACCATCTTTCTTAGGGACAAGAACACACCTGCTGCAGAGGCTGTCCTTTATTGTACTCGACCTTCATCAACTTCTCTCGATATATTCCTCTCTAATTCAAGGCCGCACTAAGGTACATTTCAACATGTACAATGGATAATTAGAATGACTTGAAAAACTTTCACTAATACATCAGAGTCAAGACAGCCCAGGACAAGGTTCGTCGAAGTATAATTTCATAAGACCTCCATATTTAGCCAATCCTGAATCAAACAAGTGATGCACAAACAATAGGAAACTGATGTTATGCGCTACTTTAGCAAGTGGACATGTACTACAGAGTAGAGACTAGCATTGCATTACCACATTCAGAGCGTGACTTTGATTTGATGACTTGGGCATAACCACACTTGTTACGCAAGCCGGTCAAATTAGCATTCATGAAAGGGAAGTCCATAGAGAATTCAGTGCCCATAAGAGTCGACTCCTGAATTTCCCAATTTCCACGTTCAATCTCCACTCGTAGGCACAGGTAAATAGATAGCCTCCATGTTTGTTAGCATTTGCATCCACCGGTTCTTTGGAGTTGAATCCTCTCGAGAACCAATTGAACTTGTTCATACCCCAATCATGACATGGAAACACCAATGTAAGAGATCTTCATCTTCTCACCACAACCTGCATCGTTGGGCAATATCATTAAAGTTGAGGCTTAGTCTAAGAGAATTCTAACCTTCAAATTAGGCTTCTAGGAAAAAATATACCTCATAACCGTCCTGAAAGCAGTTGAATATGTGAAATATGCAGCTTGATTCTACATAAAACCATTGGACTGAACTGGCAGCTCCATAACGTAGCATCACCCCTATCCTCGCATATCTTTCTTGTCATACTTCAGTAACCTACATTCCACGAAAACAATTAGCTGCTTCAACAAACTGAAAATCTATCACTAAGAAAGGCATTACCAGCTCCTGCAAATCAACGCTACATCATGAGATCAACTAGTTATCTGCTGTATAAATTAGAGCCGAATCATGTCGTAATGTGCCAGTGAGAAATTTCCATCTTTCCAGAGCAGTCTTCACACCAAAACTCTCGCAAAGAAATTACAACATCCAGCTCTGCCTACATTCCTGTGCCAAAACAAATGGTCCATTTACACAGGCAATTCACTCCTAATCTCACAACAGAACCACCTCCACATATGGTTCTCTCTGGGCTTCATGTCCCATATCGAAATGACATCGTTTCCTTTATCGTGTATAGCACGATATATTATATCTTACTATTTCGAACCTTCATAATGAGCATCAATGGAACAAATCCACCTCGCATAGCGTAAAAATTCTACTGCTTAAATGATTATAACATACAATCAGAAGATGATTTTTCGGACTGGATGAATTTGATTGCTAGTCTGCCCTTGGTCAAATCTGACACATAAATCTGATCAATGAATACAAAATGGCCAGGGAATCTTGTGAAGAAAATATAGCAATGCATCAGAACATGCTAATTATTTACCATGAAAAATAATGGTTAAGGGACTAAGATAACTAGAGGTAAGGGATTTCCTGAAGAGTACGTATGGCTCATTTGGAGCAATTGATCTTCCAATTGAGCATCCTCATGGAAAATATGAAATAGAAAGTATCTGCACAAGTGAACAAACATAACTAAATAGATTTCAAGGGAGAATCCAATCATTCTCCAAAAGTAGTATTTCGAGAACTCATTCTTCGAAGTATTTGCAGCAGTTGAGAATATTTTCATATCGGGAAAAAATGAATTCTGATTTAAATAGAACCCACATTACTCTAGCTCAAAAAATTCCTAACCTAGAAAATCTTGATCAATTCCGCCCCATTAGTTTGTGCAATTTTGCCTATAAAATCATATCCAAGGTAATGGTGAATAGACTCAAACCTTGGTTATCGAAATTGATAGCTCGAGAGCAGAACAGGAGGAAAAAATTCCCAGCTGTTTTGAAACTTGATATGAAAGAGGCATATGACAAAGTAGAATGGAACTTGTTGGAGGCATGCCTAAGAAAACCGGGCTTTGATGAAAAGTGGATTACATGGGTTATGCAATGTGCATCTCTAGTCTCATTTAGTGTTAAATATAATGGGAATTCTCTCCCTTACTTCCAACCTTCCAGAGGACTTCAGCAAGGTGATCCTTTATCCCCTCATCTCTATATTTTGGTAGCAAATGTTTTATCTCTTATGATGAAGAAAGTAGTGGAGGATGGCAGTATAAAGGGTATTAAGCTCAAACTTTTTCCCCTACCATATCACATCTCCTATTTGTGGATGATTCCATCTTCTTTTTAGGTGGGAGGATTCAAGAATGCCAATCTGTATCAGATGTAACATCAGTATTGTTTTGCTACTGGACAGGAGATAAACCTAAGCAAATCAGGAATACTCTTTAGCTCAGGGTATCTACAAACCATAAGGGCTAATATGGCTTATGAACGGCGTGTCCCTAAACTGGATAAAATAGGAAAATACCTTGGAATTCCTTTGGATTGGGGAGAGTCTAAGAAGAATATTTTTTGCCTGGAGACTTGGAAGAGTTAACAGAAAATTGGAAGGTTGGAAAGAATATTTAAATTCTAAAGCAGGAAAGGAGATATTACTTAAAAACAGTAGTGCATGCTCTTCCTCAATATGCAATGTCAATTTTCAAGATTCCTGTTTCCATATGTAAAGCGATTGAACATAGGATGGCAGCATTTTAGTGGAAAAGTAGAGAATCTCACTCTGGTATTCATTGGAAGAGTTGGGATTTCTTAAAGCAAAGGAAAGACAATGGAAGCATGAGATTCGAAGATTTACTTTCTCTTAACAAAGCTTTCTTAGGAAAGTGAGCCTAGAGATTAATGCAATAGTCTCACTCTTTATGGGGCCAACTTTTTGAAGGGACTTACTTCCCAAAAAGGAGTTTCTGGCATGCTGGGAAAGGGCAGACCCTCTTGGGGCTGGCAAAGCTTACTAGGGTCTAGAGGGAAGAGACTCAATCTTAGAATCTTCAATGTGGATAGTAGCAACAGGAGAAGCAATCGGTATCATAGAGGCCAGATGGTTGAAAAGAGGTGTAATTGGAGGCCCGGCAAATGAAAATGACCCACAATAGGTAGTAGAGCTTATAAACCACAAAGAAAATTTTTAGAATGAACCATGTCTTCAAAATATTTTTGAAGAGGACATTGTGAAGGAAATTCTGGCTATTCCTCCAACAACCCACTCTATTCAAGACAAACTGGTGTGGACATATTCATCAACAGGAAATTACTCAATAGAGAGTGGCTACAACTACATAAGACTTACTTAGAATATCCGCAAAGCTCCAATGGCCTCCTCATCTTTCTCGGCTCCTCAGGCTTTATGGAATTAGGACCTGGAAAATGCAAATAAACCCTAAGATTAAGCTCTTGCAATGGAATGCCTGTCGGAAAAATCCCTAAAATGGAGAACTTACACAAGTGAAAAATAGTACCGGATCCTTACCGCTCACTGTGCAAAAGATCGGGTGGAATCCACGGAGCATCTCCTTCTCTCTTGTCCTTCGACGCGAGACATATGGGCTTAACCATCCCTAAACATTCAGGTTTCTTCCCAGGGGTTAAGCAGAATAGAGATATAGCTAACGCAATTCCTCAAAAGCACAGAAAACCCACCTTCTCTGGTGCTTGTAGTAGCCATCTTTTGGCTTATTGTAACAACTTCTTCTTTCGAAAGAAACCCCCCGACCCAGCTCAAGCACTACAAGGAGCTCTAACTTCTCTCGGCAATTGCAAGAGATGGAATTCAAAGCAAAATATCGGACCTTGACGCTTCTACCTCTTCTGAGAACTGGAAACCCCCCAAAGGTCGGATCTTTAGAGGTCAACATTGATGAATCCCTTCGTCGAAAGCTCCGTGAAAGGAGCATATCGCCTGCGTCATTCGAAACTTAGAGGGGACGCTTGTGGACGGCTTCACAAAAGGAGGAAATGTTGATGAAATAGGCGATACATCTCGACAATGAATAGCGTGACCTGCTTTTATTCACCTTTGAAAGGACATGCGAATCGTTCCGACATCGTGGCCAGAGCGCTCGATAGGTCGGAGCGTTATTTTCATGAACCGATTGTTTCTCTGCTGCAGTAGCGCAATGAACGATATTCCAACAAAGTCGCATCACTAAACGTCTACTAGAATTCAAACGCCTTGATTTCTGGAGCTCTGTGATTTCCAAAAGTTCATCCGAAATTGACCCCTCCATCATATTCCGTATAACCTCCGAAATTCGACGAGTGTGGACAATTTGTTGAGGCCTTGCAGTTGATCACTCATTTTAGATTCTAAGCACATATTTAACTTTCTCCACGCCCTGAACATCATGAAGCTTCCAACACCCTCTAATGCCCAAATGTAGGAGGTAATCGAAGACCGAGAGGTGCGGTAATATTTCAATGGACTCGCACCCCTGGATACTCAAAATTCTCAATTTTTTCAAACCTCTCAAGGCATTTAATTTTGACTATATTTTTGCATTCAGTGACTAGTAATTCCACCATAAGTGTTAATTGCAAAATGTCGAGTCTTACGAGGGACTGGCAGGAATCAATACATAGCATATCCAAAATTTTCAATCTGCCAAGGCATTGAATTTAAAATAGATCATCATTCATGAATGAAGCGTCTCTCCCTTTTAAGCTGGGTGTCTACCGCCACAATCTCTTTTGGTTGTTTTTTGCTTTGATGCCCATCTAGGTTGTTCTTCTATTTTATGTACATGAAATGAAATGACATGTTTGAGTGGCCAAAAAAAAAAATAGGGGCATTGAAAAGGCCCGAAAGAGAAGTTGAGAACGCTTCACAAATAAAGAGAAAAAGCGGAGAGGCAGCTTGTCCGTTGAGTGCGTGATCATATGAGCTTGTTTGCTCTATACTTGTTTTTATGTGTCATGCAAGAAAAGAAATCGTAATAGTAAGTGAGAGATTTTATTATTCATAAAGAATGTGTGTAATAATCGTGTGACGATTATTTTGTTTGTGTTATATTTGTACCTTATTTTCATACATGTATGTGTCACGGGCCGAGAGTTTCCTTGGCCTCGGAACGACCCGCGGGCACCTAGCGAGCGGAATTCGCCAGGCCAGCCTTCCTTCTTTAGCTGTTCCACGAACGATACGGTAAATGATTCTTCGTGCGAGATCCTACCACACCCAGCTTCGCTTGGGCGTCTGGTCCATCGAGTAAGGCAGCAGTACTCTTTAGGCACAACAACTGGTTTCGGCCTGCCATAGCCTCGTCAGGAGAGTGGCATCAGCTCCCGACCAGTTTGTGCACAGGAGGCCTACCCCGTCTTCAGAGCTCCTAAGTGATATAATCCTTCTATCCTAGAACTCCTAGCACCAACCGTCCTGACGCCACTCCCACGGACCAGTTGTGTTCTACTCTTCTGCCTCACACTCTTCACCAGATAACCCCAAGCGCCACTCACAAGCGTCACGAGTACGGGAGGATTCACGGACCATGACATATGTCTCGAGTTGTCTATTATGACTTTCTTGCATCATTGCCGCCATACATCCATGCCTAACAAAATTGTATAAGAAATGATATCTATTTTTAGAAAGAATTTCACTCCAAGTTCACGTCAAGATGATTTTCCAATGAAAATGGTATCTACTTTTGTTTCAAACCCAATTCACCATTAGAACTGACAAATATAAATGGAGAAGTTTATCATTGTTAAGAAATTGATTTTCTTTTTCTATTGACTACTTTTGATATATCCTAGGTTAATCATCTTGACTTCCAACTTTTTGATAATATGTTGTGATCTTTTTGAGGCATATTTCTGCCAAAAATAAATAACTAAGATGACTAGACATTCAAGATCCAACTATGCGATCCTTTGATGACACCAATCATTCTCAATAATCTTGACTTTCTTGCATCTTTAATCAGCCTATACTTTGACTTGGAGGAATCATCACTTTCTCTTGGACTCTTTTCTTCAAATCAATTTTGATGTCCTAGGCATAATTTTTATGATTGGTAGTGAGTATTTTTTAAGCTGATTCCAAAAGTTAAAATACTCTGATTACATGCTATGTTAGGAATTTCACATATTGTACTGTGTGACTGTGTTAACGATAGAAATGATAGAATGTCTTCCTTAGAATTGTATGCAATCACTTGGATGGGCTATAAAGCTGTTTCTTTTTCACCGATTTTGAGAAAGGATGCGTTCATTGTTGCAGTTACAAAGCTTCATTGTCCATGTTTTTAAGCCATTTCTAGAAAATCTCAATTCCACCACCGACAGCGTTCATATTCTGAAGCGTAATTCTCGCTATGGCGTGTTGTGCTAATCTTTGCCTCCCCTGCATTTCTCAATAGAAATACAACTCTCTATGTACTTGTTCCTTAATGTAACCTAAGAAATCTCTTTTTGTTTCATTAAAAAAAAAAATAGCCACTCAAATTAAAAACGAAAACTAACAAATAAAAGGATAACTAACAAAAACTCTCTTCGTATAGAACATGGTTAACTCACAGTTGTGGAAGTATACAACTGAAACTATCCAATTCACCCAAAACATGATTATTAGTCACAATAATTGTAATAATTACTGGGTGCAACATTTTTTCTTACTCGAATGAATAATTTTGCAAAGCAAAGACTGTAGCAGAAAATGTGAATCCGAGTTATGCTCAAATATCTAGTGATGCTTGCTCTTCTCTAGAAAAAAAGAAAATCAATTTTTTCGGGGCATGATGCGAAGAAGGATTTGTCAATTAAATTGGAGCTTCTTTTTTTTTTTTGTGGTTGATTAATTTGTATTGAACATGAAAAGAAATATCATAGAAAATGACACAGTGCCTCCATTTATGAGATATGGCAAGTATTGTGGGCTTCTGTATAGCGGATGTCCGGAGGAGAGGCCCTACGACGGCCTTGACACTTGCTGCATGAAGCACAACGCCTGCATTCAAGCCTCAAGCCAAAAACAGTGAGTTTCGGCATCAATTCCTTCAACTTTTCTTCATTGAATCAATTGATATAACTAGTCAATGGCCCACGTGTTTGCATGGATGTATTTTATGAGGACGATTGTGGAAGCCATTTTCGTTGGTGAACAATAGCTTTACTCGTCTATATATGCATGGATTCACATTCTTGAAAAAGCATATTACAGAGTGGAGATAGAGAAAATGGCGTAAGGGACTAATTGGTCAAAAGAAAGAAGAGACGTGAGTAAGATTAATGTGCCTACGAGGACTCTGCTCTTCCACAATGTCATTAAACTACCTCTTCATCCATAAGCCAACTTTTTTGGGGGAGGAGATTGCGAGGGAGGAAATGCTCTTGTGAGGGCAATGACATCAACCTTTGCTTTTTATTACAAAAAGTGCATGTCTAGATTTTCTCTTTCTCATGGACTGGTCGGGGACAATAACTTCAACTAATACTCTGGCTCCTCAAATGTGCCAAGTGATGGCAATGAAATCATATTGCGTGATTTTTCAATTTGACCTTTCATTTATAGAGCAGGTCGTGTCATCCTCATAGAAATATTGGAATTGTGACGCTCAGACCTGGCGGGATGTTGTGCAGATGACTATTTGAGCCAGAAGTGCAGCCAAAACTTTGAACTGCATGACCAACTTCAAGAACTCCAGAGGGAGAACGTTTAAAGGAAGCAAATGCAAAGTCGAGGATGTCAACGTCCTCTCCATTGTCATGGAAGCTACGTTGCTTGCCGGGAGATACCTCCACAAGCCCTGAATCTCTCTGTCCACGTTCCACGGATATATCAACTCTGATCCCTTCACTCACTTCGTGATCATCCCTTTCTTCTTTGAATTTTTTTCCCTTCCGGCGGTTTGTCACCACCAAATGAAGAACGAACAAAAGGATACAACTTCAATACGTGAAGGCATGATGAAAAATAAGAGAGCGCAACATGATTCCTACCAGTTTTTCCACTGTACAGGATGCAACTTTTGACAGGATCAAAGCCATAAATCCACCATCAGATTGAGAAATCTATATATTAGCATCTCAATTGACAAAGAGGGCAGAATCCATGGAAATTCAACATCTCAACATCAGTGTCTTGGATCTGAGAAAAGTAAAATTCTTACGATGGTGCCTCCAGTGACTTATCAATCCATGACAAAATAACCGGACATAAGCTGCTAAAAATGCAATCACGGCCACATAGACATGAGTAGTTGCCAGGATCAATCAATTGCTAAAAGTGTTATTTGACATCAGCTGGATAAAAGGTTTCAACAGGGGTTACATACATTGAGTCTACCTCCAACTAATACTTTAAGCCTTTGGTTGAACCTTTTGCGAACAATGAATGAAGTTCTGTTTTATTATGCATGAATGAATGAAAGAATCACATAATAAACATCTGGTTCTGTAGGAAACCAATTTTAATAGAGCTTGGAAAAAAGTAATAATCTGTTTGCGTAAGAACAGATTCATGTCAAGGATGAAGAGTCTTACTTTGTGACTGATGACATATAATGATATGCAATCTACTTCAAAAGCATTCTTATCTATTTTCATTCCCACCGGATCACAAGCCAGATGATGCTGAAGCATCACATTCAAGTGGTCGACCAATTTCCCCAAGATTCGTTGAAATAAGACAAAAAACAATAAGACATCGACATGAAAAGCCCCATGCCAGACTGAAAATACTAATGTGAGATGAATACTCTCAACTGAATATGATAATAAAAGAACGTGATTTCTCTCATCAGGATTCAAAGACACGCATCAAACTACTGTGCAAGTGATAATAAAAGAACATGACAACTATCTTCCAAGTCAATTTGCCCTCCTAATATTGCCAGTTAGCTATTCCTATGTCAAGATTATGGTTTTAGTAGGAAGTACTCGCTCCTGATGCACTACCAATTAAACACTCCACAGAATTAAAAATCATATGCGCGGCTCCTCCCACTTCATTTCAGAGCCATAAACAGCTGGGTAGTACCCGAGCTCTGAAGATTTTTTGTCCCCGCCATCAGCCTAGCCAAAAATGGTGCACATTTCTGGCTGAAATCAATTCCATACAGTGGCGGCTGTAACAAAACATTCTGATTTGAGCTGTAGTTCAAGAAAAGATGGCATTTAGAGATCTAGATCAGCTCGCAAATCACCTTTCTAGCCACCCATTGATTACTAGTCATGTTTATCCCAAAAACATGAAAGCAATATGGTTGATTTAAGGACTTCATGCATACTTCGGGTTTGGATCTCACACTATTATCCACAATACAGTGGAAATCCTCTGTTCTTCTAAAGCCTCTAGGGCATAGACATCGTCATCACCAAACAATGACCAAACTGAAGTAATAGATTGCAAATAATGTTAAGATACAAATTTGCAAGATGATTTATAAAGGCATGAAGCAAAACAAGGAAAGAGCGGCAACATGATTTGTACTGGATTTCCACTGTTGATGATAATACTTTCAGCCTGATCAAGGCCATATATCTGCCTTCAGAGAGAGCAACCTTCACATTGGCATATTAAGCGACAAACGAAGTTTGATACAGATCCATGGAGATTCATCATCTTGACATTAGTGCCCTGGCTTTGAGAAAATGCCAAACACATCTATGGTACCTTCACTACCCACTTCATGACCTAATAATGAATTAACAAAATGCAATCAAGATCACATATGCATGAGCAGTTTCCAGAATCCATCGGATAGTGAATTTTTCTACTTCATAGAAGTTGGATAGAAGTATTACTTTATTTACACAAGCGCAGATCGATACCACGTCAAGAATGAAGAATCTCGTGCTATTTGACTAAAGACATCAAATATCCTTTTGGAGGCAATCTGATCTTTTTATTTCATTTCATGATCACGAGCCATATAACACAGAAGCATTACACTTACTTTGCTAAAACAACTTCCTCCAGTTGCTGGAATTAAGACAGGAAATTAATATATTGTCAAAGAAAAGCCCCGTCCAAACTGAAAATACTAATGGAAGCAGGTAATCTCCACAGAAAAACGGCACCATACCTGCTATATTTTTTGTTCAGTAGGAGATGTTAGCGATCTCCAGAATCATATCTTTTTCTTTCTCTCTTATCTTCATTTTCTTTCTACATGAGCTTTCAGTTAAAGAGGGAGCTAAGTGTCTCTTTTTTCTCCCCTCAAGCCAACGACCACTTCCCTTGTTTAGTTGACTTTTCAACCTTCTCTTTTGTTTTCTTTTTTCTTTTTTACTTGGTCAAATCCCAAGTATTATACAGCAACTTCATCACCATAAGTCAATTACAACATACTGCACCAAACTACTAGGGATAAGAATTAACACCAAATCAGTAACTCCTCTACCAACCGGCGTGCTTCAACTCTTAAACTTGCATATGAACACCCCAAACTACCTTTTATGTATTAATGTAAAAATATAGTACACTTGTTCAACAAAAGCAGATTTGAACAGTGACATATAATTATCTGCAACAATCAAATTGGACAAAACAAATGTTGCTTATGTTACGGCGGCAACATCTAAAGCCTCCAAACTAAGCTCCAAAGATTGATCTTCTTCCTTACCATTCCACAATCAAGCTTCCCAAGCAGCAGAGATGAAGTTTTGAAGGCGAATCAGGGAAAGACTCAACAACAGAACAATGCAGCACCAGTGATCGAGGGCATAGCTCAATCGTGGACCAACCTTCTTGCCCAACATGAGAAAAGAAAAAATGTTGAAAAGCTAAGGAACAGACAATAAGTTGGCAAAAGCAATCTCCACCCCTACATCAAACATAACCCATCCCCGCTAGAGACACAATCTTCAAATTCATAGTTGAACTAGCCAATGACCAGATATTTCTCAAGAACAACTCAACGTCATTCTTCAACACCTTTTTGTGAACTAAAATCTTCAGGTAACTTAAAAGAAAAGCCACTTACCGTCAGATTCAGTCAACTTTGTACTCTGAATATCACATCGGTGCGGGCAACAGTTAACTAGCATAGAGTTTATAACCTTCAAAAAGCAAGACCATCACATTATAGAGGATCCATACAGAGGATGACAGAATGAAAACCAACCATGCAAATAGAAACAAATTTCATGGTGTTTCTGTTACAACATTAGAAATAAAAAGGTACTTCCTGACCTTGTCAGCAAGATAAGAATTATTTTGCTACAATTGGCCATAAAATGCAAAGTTTTATGTTTTCTGAAGTTTGAAGCACTGAGTATTGAACAAAAGACACATTGCAAATGCTAAAAACAATAGTACAGATGAAAGTTAAAAGAAAAAGTTCTTCCAAACACACACCAGTTTCAGAGCTTGCTAACCCCTGGTGAAAGAAGAAACCAATGGACTTCTATTATCACAGCTCAAGCTTTTGCATTTTCCCCCAGTCAAAGCAATTCCATTCAACTAGAAAGCTAGCCAAAAAAAAAAAGTAAGGACAAAATGAACAAGCCATATCACCATCACAACAATTCGGACATTAGCATCCTTTTATGTGTGAAATTAGCTGCCTTCAACACCATTTCACCACGTTATTAGCTAACTAGTATGAGTGAGGACATCTTCGGAGAATCTTATGAGAATGAATTTCCACATACTCATGGAGAAAATGCTACTTTGGATCATGGGTACAAACAAATGGTTCACAGGAGATTGTTCATCTTTCCACTTCTCATCACCCCTCAAGGTGCTTCAAGATCCGAGAACATGAAAGAAATGGCTATGAAAGTAGAACCTCATCAATCAAGGTAATCTTCCCGTTCAACCTAAAGTTAGTTCACATTAGTTCCGACAACTCTGCAGTCAATTTCCACGCTACCTAGACAAGGTGATATTATCAACCTAATCCAGTAATAGGCTCATAAGTCCGGATAATCCTGCTATACTTGCTCTACAACTGCTCAGATAACATAAGGAAAATTCACCTTTATTGACAGGAAACCTAATCAAAAGCTGCTATAGTTATCTCATTACACCATAGCAAACTGGTAGAAGAGAACAACCGAGCAGATCTCTGCACCTAACAGGAATCACAAGCTGATAAATATAACAGGACAACTAAACATGCTTTGCTGAACATGCAGAAAAGCTCTAATTAGTCTTATTTCATTTCCTCTGTGTGCAGACATCGAGCATCCAAAATCAGACCAATAATAGCAACTCAAAACCTCAAATCACCAGAATGCACATGCACCAATCGCACCAAGAATCAACCAATGACAAATCCGATCAATCGGCGACAAGAATGGATTAATGTTAAAAGGGGTCCAATCACCTGGACTCTGAAGATATGGCAACCAGAAACAATGAAGACCCAACATGAAGATCCTTCCATTCAAGCTGGAGCACAAGGGTCAAAGCAATCAGTGAGCATGAATCTCACTTTCGAATTAGTCATCCCATTGTCGTCCACCAGAAAGAAGACAGAAACAGACCGCCAGATGATGCTGGACCCCTCAATCCCTTCCCCTTCTCTCTGTGCTTGATTTCCACCCTCCTCCTCTTCTTATGCCCATCCCCAGAATCACACAACACAGTGCAATCGGCTCAAAGAGCGTCCCTCTTGCATCCATATCCCAGATATTTGGTTTGGATCTCACACCATTGCTGAAATTACAGCGAAGCTCCTGGTCATTTAAAGAAATCAGGAGCATGAGAAATTGTCATCACCAAATGAAGAACGAATAGAAAAATGCAAATTAATATGTAAAGATATTGATGGTATGAACAAAGGAGATGGATATAGGCACGATGAAGAAAAGAAAGAGCGCAAAATGATTCCTACCAGATTTCCACCATACAGGCTGTTACTTTTGACAGAATCAAGGCCATAACTCCACCATCAGATTGAACAATCTACGTGTTAGCACTTCAATTGACAAACAAAGTGGAATATAGATCCTTGGATATTCATCATCTCAACATCGGTGTCCGAAAAGTAATAATCTTATGATGATGCCTCCAGTGGCTTATTAATCCATGACAGAATAAGTGGACATAAGCTACTAAAAATGCAATTGAAACCACATAAACATGAGTAATTGCTATGATCAATCAATCCTTAGAAGTGTTATTCCACATTGGTTGAGTAAAGGGCATCGATAGGAGTTATATACATGTAGTCTACCTCTAACTAATACTTTAAGCTTTTGGATTGAACTTTTGCTAACAATCAATGAAGCTCTGTTTTATTATGCATGAACGAATGAAAAAATCATATGATAAACATCCTATGCTCTAGGAAACCAACTTTAATAGAACTTGGAAAAACGTAATACTCTATTTGCATAAGAACATATTCTTGTCATGTCAAGGATGAAGAGTCTTACTATATGATTGATGACGTATAATGACATGCAATGTCATGTACTCCAAAGGCATTCTTATCTATTTTCTTTCCCACTAGGATCACAAGCCAGATGATGCTGAAGCATCACATTCACGTGGTCGACTAGTTTCCCCAAGAGTCCTTGAAATAGGAGAAAAACAATAAGACATCGACACGAAAAGCCCCATGCCAAACTGAAAATACTAATGTGAAGTAGGTACTCTCAACTGCTATATTTACATTTACCAGAAAACGCGGATGCTCTCCATAATCCGATGTATGTCATGCTGTTGTCATGCAAATCTTTTTCATAATTCTACATGGGGTATATGTGTTCATCATCATTCTAGTATTCTCTGTGTAGGTGAAAATAAACGAACATGATTTCTCTCATCAGGATTCAGAGACACATTAACAATTGTGCAAATGATGATAAAAGAACATGACTAGTATCTTCCAAGTCAATTTGCACCCCTAATATTGCCAATGAGTTATTCTTATTGTCGAGATTACAGTTGTAGTTGGAAATGCTTGCTTCTGATGCAGTACCATTTAAGCTCACCACAGAATTAAAACACATGCACAGTTCCTCCTACTTCTTTTCAGAGCCATAAACAACAGGGTAGTACTCGAGCTCTGCAGATTTTTTGTCCCTGCCATCAGCCAAACTAAAAATAGTGCACATTTCTGGCTGAAACCTCAATTATTGCAGGAGTGACTTTCCAATTCTGTTCAGTGGCAGCTGTAGCAAAACATTCGGATTTGAGCTGTAGATCAAGAAAATATGGCAATTAGAGATCTAGATCAGCTCTCAAACATTAACAAACTTAAACAAATCACCTTTCTAGCCACCCATTGATTACTTGTCACGTTTATCCCAAAAACATGAAAGCAATAAGGTTGATTTAAGGGCTTCCTCCATACTTCTGTTTTGGATCTCACACTGTAATCCACAATACAGTGGAAATCCTCTGTTCTTTTAAAGCCTCTGAGGTGGAGACATTGTCATCACCAAACAATGACCAAACTGAAGTAATAGATTGCGAATGATGTTAAGATACAAATTTGCAAGATGATTTATAAAGGCATGAAGCAAAACAAGGAAAGAGCGGCAACATGATTCGTACTGGATTTCCACTGTTGATGATAACACTTTCAGCCTGATCAAGGCCATATATCTGCCTTCAGAGAGAGCAACCTTCACATTGGCATATTAAGCGACAAACAAAGTTTGATACAGATCCATGGAGATTCATCATCTTGACATTAGTGCCCTGGCTTTGAGAAAATGCAGAATATGTTTATGGCACCTTCACTGCCTACATCCATGACCAAATAACGAATTAATAAAATGCAATCAAGATCACATATGCATGAGCAGTTTGCAGAATCCATCAGATAGTGAATTTCTCTACTTCATAGAAGTTGGAGAGAAGTATTACTTTATTTAAACAAACATAGATTGATACCACGTCAAGAATGAAGAATCTCATGTTATTTGACTGAAGACAACATATATCCTTTTGGAGGCATTCTGACCTTCTGTATTCATGTCATGATCACGAGCCAGATAACACTAAAACATTACAATTACTTTGCTCAAACAACTTCCTCCAGTTGCAGGAATTAAGACAAGAAAATTATAACGTGTCAAAGAAAAGCCTCGTCCAAACTGAAAATACTAATGGAAGCAAGTTATCTCCACAGAAAAACGACACTATACCTGCTATATTTTTTTTTTCAGTAAATGACTTCAGCGATCTCCAGCAACAGATCTTAGTCATCCTCCATAGAATTTGAATATTCTTCATAATCCTGAAAGCAGAGCAGGGTTACCAAGTCAATCTTTTTGGTGTTGCTCGCATCAAATTGTATCCAGTACTATCAAACGTTAGATCTAACGATAGACAGCAAACCTCAGTCAGCTTCTCACTGCTGCTTTCCTCAATAAAAAGGTCTGGTAATTTCTTGAGTGACTCACACCCACTCCTATTAAAGTGCTCCAGGAATTTACTGGGGCAGCGAATTTCAACTAAGCTTTCGCAACGATCAACGTTCAACCACTTTAGATGCTCCGACTTTGATAGGTCCAGTACTTGAATGTGCTTGCGCCCAGAAATATCCACATTTACCAAGGATCCCAATTTTTCAAGGCCTTCTATCGCATGGAGATGATCCACCTCTTTAACAAAGAATAGCGATAGGCGCAACAATCTTAGGGATTTTAAAGCTTCCAGTCCATCCAATTTCTTCAGCCAATAGCATCCCTCGAGAACTAAACGTAACAAAAATTCCAAATCGGAAAGATTTGGCAACCTTTCCAATTTGGGACATCGATCAACGTAAAGCGTTCGTATGCAGGAGGGAAGCTCTGGGATCTCTTGAAGAGACTCGCAATACCAAAGGGTGAGCTCCTGTAGATGCTTCAAGTGAGAGAGCTCTGGGATGCTTTGAAGAGAGTCGCAACGAAAAATTTCGAGCTTCTGTAGATGCTTCAGGTGAGAGAGCGATGGGATGCTTTGAAGAGAGTCGCAATTATGAAGGTCGAGCCTCTGTAGATGCTTCAGGTGAGAGAGCGATGGGATGCTTTGAAGAAACCTGCATTCATGAAGGGTGAGCTTCTTTAAAGCTTCCAGTCCATCCAATTTCTTTAGCCAATAGCATTCCTTGAGATGTAAATGTAACAAAAATTCCAAATCGGAAAGAAATGACAACCTTTTCAATTTGGGAGATCGATCAACGTAAAGCGTTCGTATGCAGGAGGGAAGCTCTGGGATCTCTTGAAGAGACCTGCAATTCATAAGCCGGAGCTCCTGTAGACGCTTCAGGTGAGAGAGCGATGGCAGCTCATTGCTCCGACAGGTGAGAGAGAGGAATAATAAGCTACAAGGAGGTTTTGGGAGTGACTCAAGCTCTTCACATAAACCTAAAACGAGCCTTTTGAGAGAAGAAAGCTGATGTAAGTTTTCCGGCAAGCCAGAAATTTTTGTCTCGCTTAAGTGAAGGGTCTTTAGAGAAGACAATCCACCTTTATCAATGAGAATTTGTCCTTTTAGTTTAGTGCAATAGGCATAGAGCTCTTGGAGGCTCTGCAATTTTCCAATAGAGCTAGGTATCCTTTCTATCTCACATCCCCCAATATTCAAAATTTTCAATTTGTTCAATTTCCCAATGGATTCAGGTAGTTCCTTAATCCTAGTATATGACAAGTTCAGCTCAACCAACTCTCCCAACTTCCCAATTGAAGAAGGGATCTTTTTTAATGACAAATGTTTTGACCGTGAATCCCACCGGGCACTAAGCCTCTTCAGCTTCTTCAAAGATCCTATACATGAAGGGATTTCTTTTATCCGAGTCTCGTCTATGACAAGTTCCTTCAAATTTTCTAGATTGCCAAGTTGTTCAGGTAACATCTCGAGACTTCTACAATAGCTCAAGTTCAAGATAAGGAGGCGCTTGGCATATTGAATGGAAGGGTCGATTTCCTTCAAATTAGCACAACCTTCTAGGATTAGCCACTCTAAATTTTCAAAAGCGGAGAGATTAGGGTTGCTCTTCAATTTCGAGAACTGCGAAAGATTGAGAACTTTCAACCTCTCCATCTACAGGAAAGAAACATGTTTCAAGATTAGCAGTTAGAAATAGAATGATTTAACATAAAATGTAACAAAAGAGAAAAACCTTTTTCATCTTTACCTTTGAACTCCATCCTCTCCAATTTTCACTAATAGGATTTCGAATATCTTCATGACTTGATAACTCAAGCACCACTAATTTCTCCAAATGAACACTAGTCGCCTCGAAAGAGTCGCAACATCTCTCCCACTTTAGCCATCTTAATTCAGTAAGTGATTCTTTGAAATCTCCAGCAAAACCCACAGCATTCAAATGAAGGAACTTCAAGTTAGGCATTTTTGTGAAGCTCCCTCGCTCCATGAACTCTCTGGAGCCCTTTTCATCTAGATGTAGTGCCTCAATATTTTCATTATCGTTCTACAAAAAATAAAAAATAAAATGAGGATTATAAATACCATCCAACCTCCTCTTGTTAGTATATTGTGCATGTTATTGTGGTCGATGCATTTTGTCTACACTAATAGGGAAAAAAGAAATATATCTAATCTTCTACAATTATGTGATCATGTCATATGTCAATTTTCACTTTTATGCCCCAAGTTTTGATGTTTTATGTGAAATTCCTATATAAAATTATTCTAGGTTTCTAAAAAATTTTGAAATTAAATTTTCTAACATACACAGTATTGACAATTGACTAAATATGGTGTACCCTTCGACATATATGAGAACTATTACACATTTCAAAAAACAAAAGGTACCTAATTAGACTTATGCACTCATAGAGCATGACAACTCATTCCCTTCCCATTCATAAAATAGTTTTGGTTTTGGCATATGGCTGAATGGAAACAAGAATTTGGTCTATGGAACTTGAGTTTTCATTTTTGGATATTCAAGCTCAAAGCTCAACAACTAATCCTTAGACTAGGAAGAAATTGCCTAATCAATCATAAACTTACAAATTTTACTGATTTAATCTTAAACCTTTGCATGAAATTTCAATTTAGTTTTTCCGGCCAATTTTTATAAAAAATCACTAAGGTGATGATGTGCCATATAGGACGGCCGAAAATAGTTGGACCACCATGTTGACGATTTTTGGCGAAAGTTGATCTAGGAGACTACATTGAAATTTTGCGAAAAGGTTCAATACTAAATTGACAGAATTAGTAAATTCATGACTAAATCGATATCTATACAACAAATTTAGAACTGACTGAATAATTTTCCTTTGAGATGAGCATACTATTCAATTAGTCATCATTGAATTTACCCCAATCAGTCATAAAATTTGACTTGATCTTAAATTTGGTTAGTGGATTTTTTGCCATTCACTCAATTATATAAAATATATGAATTAGTAAATAAAAAATAGCGATTATAATCGTTTTCCTTTTTGTGCATTCTGACATTTCTTTTTTGCTCCTCCAGTTATCTTATTCCATAAGTTAATTATTTTTTTTTCTCCACTAATATCTAACAGTAGATTTTTGTCTCCTTTGTGAATAAAGGCTCAATTAATCCGTACCAAGAAAAGCTCACTCATTACATAATAAATTTGGAGATTGTATTACACCAAAGGCAAATAAAGGAGAACACAATTTCTTTCTCCTTTCACTATTTCGTCACTCAATCATTTAATTTCTTAATGTCGATATTTGCTTCAATTTTTTATCGAAAATTACTTGGTATGAATATGTACAAAATCATATGACAGTTATTATTTAGTTTCTTATGTCGTAATTTACTGTCGTTTGATTTTGCACAACATTCGTTGATGTTGAATTATGTGCTTAAAATACCTATAACTAGATCCGTGCATAGCACCGGTATGAACACAGAGTACATATTATGAAAGCTGGGTAGACATGAAATAGCCTTATGATGTTGCATCACATATCAAAATCCTATGAGTTCTCATCTTTCATATGAATGAATATGATTGATTCATCGCACACATGCAGTGCTCATAATAAAAAAATAAATATTGTTAATTATGCCAATTCCTTTATAGTTGATGTATCTTGAACAATCTTCTAATTTTTTTTAAATTTAATTTGTTAATTTGACTGTAAGTTGGTATAGGCGACAATGAAAGAAAAGCCAAAGTCGCAATAGAGAATTTGAATTTAATCATTTTTTAAATGTGCCAGTCCTTTAAGTGAATAGAAAAAATAATAGTTTTCTATTTATCATTGACTAAGAGGCATCCAAGTTTTGTAGTGCCGTTTCAAGTTATCAACTAACCCACCACATTATTAACATAATTATGCATTTCTAAATTGCTCAAAAACATGATATATTTAAAGGAACTTCTTCAATTATGTTATTAACATTCACCGAGTAATACAATTTAAACTAAATCTTCAATTTTCTTTGTATTAAGTACATGTACTTTTGCATTTACATTATCATATTGGATTTACATCGTGAAAATGCATAATAAATCCTAGAAAACAAATTGTCAAAATTCTTCATACATATAAAACCACTGCATAACATCTTATTACTTGAAATTGAAAAAAAATCTTAAGTTGATAGCCAATAGTTAAGGTGCAAAGGATTTAACTGAAATCTTTCTTTTTGTTGCAAAAAAGTAGAACCAGCACCCGAGGAAATAGCACGTATTTATGGTTGGAAATTGAAGACAAAATAATGTATTTGAATCTTGGAGAAGGGAAAAAGTAAAAATTCAAGACAAAAAAAGGTGGCAAATATGTGATCCATGTATTTATCTTCCCATCAACATACTTCAAAAACTATATTGCCAATATATTTTGGGAGATAGAATGAAAGACAACAAAGTAATGATCAACAGTAAAGTTTTTGGCATTTGGTTGAATAAAATAAGTTGATCGGCAAAAATTTATAAAGACCTGTGCGGTTTAAAGTGTTACAAATCAGAATTATATGTGGCATAAAGTAAATCATCAAACCAGTGTGATGCTCGGTCTGCAACATGTACTACATAGTAAGAAGCAGTATCAAATCTGCTAGAAAACAATGTTAAACCCACAAAAGAGCAATATAGACAGAGTTAATACTAAACAATTTTACTGTCATATGCATCAAGAGATGACTTGTTGAATGGTGACGAGTGCAAACTTTTCATGAACTAAAGGCCAAACTCGATGTAGTTTTTACCAAGAAAATGCTAACCACATGTTGAGAATGGTCAATGGTCTAGAGCAAAAGAATGATAACAATAATAATTTAAGGGACTACCATTAGAGAAAATGGGAGAGGCCAAAAGTAGACATCATTGTTACCTTGCGTCGTAGAACTTTCATGGCTTCCTCGTCCCATAGTCTGCTCCATTGCCAAGGCTTCTTCTCTGCTGGACGGGCGATAATCCTACCTAAATCTCTTAGTTGATCATGCATACTCAACCGATTTCCACCATCAATTTTTATTAACGAACGACTAATCAATCTTTGCAATCCAATTTTTGGGAAGAATTTGAGATCGTCCCAAAAGTAGGTGGCAATTCTTTTGTCAGTTCCAATGAAAAAACATGCAATGTCTAGAAACATCTGCTGCTCCTCATATTCTAATGTGTCGTAACTTATCCTCAACTTTTCTTCTACAGTCTTGTTAGGTGCACTCCTCAATTTCTTCAAAGTCTCTTCCCACTCTATTTGATCTTTTTCTTTGAGAAGTGAACCTATAACAATGAGAGCCAAGGGAAGCCCTCCTGTGGTGGCAACAATATCACTAGAAAGAGTCACAAGATCTTTGGGAGGTTGTTCCTCTTCAAATGCATATCTACTAAACAGAAGCAAAGATTCTTCACCGTTCATTTCTTTGAGTTCATAAATTTCATATTCAGGCTTCAAGAGGGTCCTGTCTCGACATGTAATTATGATCCTACTTCCTGACCCGAAATTACAATGTCCAATCAATTTATTGAGGTGGTCTTGATGATCCACATCGTCAAGAAGAATAAGTACCTTCTTATTTTCACAACTTGATTGGATCATATTAATTCCCATCTCGGGATCACGCACTGTACTTTTTTGTTTCGTTATATCTGAGATCAGTAGAGTTTGGACATGTTCCATACCCTTTCTTTTAGCTGTTTCTCTAATATCCTTGAGAGAGCTGCGGCAGTGAAAATTGTTGTCAAAAAGCTTATTATAGATGATCGTAGCCAGAGTTGTCTTACCGATGCCGCCCATCCCCCAAATCCCAATAATTCGAGTGTCCGGGCAAGCAAGATCCACCAATTGCATAACCTCGGCCACACGATCCTCGATTGCAACCAAGTTTACGGGAAGATCTGGTGGGAGATCATGTTGCTGCTCACGCAATATTATTTCTACAAGTTCATTGACCAATTCCCCTTCATGCCTGTCAAACAACACAACACATGAGAACTTATTAATGGCCCTACAAAACGTAGATTAAGGATGATAAATAGAAAAGTTGTTCTTCCGACAAGTATCTATTAACAGAAGGTAAACGAAGTACCCATCAGCAAATTTCTCTGATTCGAATACTCTAAGACCAACTGCTTTTTTGAGAGCTAGCAGCCCCTGTTGCTTGACCTCCTCCTCACATTTATTCTTACGGGATTTGTAGGCCTTTCCAAAGCTCCCCTCTAGGTGTCGCACATCCCTGGGTGTCACCTTGTAAAGCACGGGCAAGACCATTTGTCCTCTGCTTTCCTTGCAATTCATTATATGGATGAGCTCGCGGAGGCACCATTCGCTATCCGCATAATTTTCCGAGATGACTGGGATTGAAACCTTAGAGCGCTCGATTGCACTGATGAGATTTTCACCAATTTTCTCGCCAAATGGGAGGTCCTCATCATCTCTGAACACGAAGTTTGGATGGCACCTCAGGCCCACAGCTTTGAGTCTTTGGTAGAGGTGATCGACGAAGCCTTTGCGAGTATCAGGCCCTCTAAAGCTCAAGAATACATAGTAATTGTTTCCATTCACAGAGGTGGACGAAGCGGATAGGTCAGAATTCACTCCGGACGCCGACGGCACATCGATCTTCTTCAAAGAGTCCGAAGAAGGAAGAAGAAGAGGCGATTCGTTCTCGCGCTGCTCCGACTGTAATTCAACCAATTTTTCGTGTCTTTGTTTCTTCGAAATGGTGGGACTCGAAGCATCGGTATCTCTAAGACGCTTGAGCTGTTGCTTTGAGGAATGATTTCCCATTGCAGCTCTCTCTCTCTCTCTCTCTCTCTGAGACGCGACTGTTGTGGATAGTTTTTGAGGTGATGGAAGAAGGGGGCGAGTACAGTGGTTTGCTTGTCAACCAGGAAGATGCCTCCGTTCGGCTGCAGGTGTTTCAGCTGGGAAGCGTTGTACTCGAGCTGGTAAAAGAGTAAAAAGGGAAAGCAAGGGGCGAGGCAGGAAGCCGAAGCAGCATTGCCGTTTCATATATTTCATGTGTTCATATTGGGATCCAGAGACGCGTTCGAATTTTGACTAAAAAATTTAATTGTTAATTGACTAAAAGCAATTCTTGTGGTCCTCACTCCTCACTCCTCGCCCTCGACGTCAGCTCCTAACTGGCCTTAACAACCACCCCCATTATATATTAAAAAGAAAGAAAGAAAGAAAACAACATATTAGCTATATTGCCACTATAATTATATTACCATGATCACGAGAATTAATTATTCAAGAAATATACTTTATTTTCATTAGAATAAGAGATTTCCGCAATATTGAAAGTAATTATACGCCCCTTTAATTAAAGTCAAAAAATATTTAGTTCGATTAAAGTGGAAAAATAAAAGGAAAATCGTTCAAAAATAAGTTAAGATAGACATCCCTCATGGAAAGTGTCGCCTGTTAATTACCCATTGAAAGTAAGTATACTGGAGAATCACTTTTACATTTATCTAATAAGACATATCCAACGTATCAATTTTAGATTTATGTATGAAACATTTTATTTTGTAAGCTTAATTCATATCTCTAAGAAATTATGCTCTCTCTCTCTCCGTCTCTCTCTATCTCTGTCTCTCTCTCCAAGCACATCAACAAAATTTACTTTTAATTAGCTTAGGAAGTTCAGAAAATGACAAAGGATAATAAACATAACTATCAGACACTCATGTTCTTACTAACTTTTCTTTGATTTTTGGCCCAAATGACATTAGCACTATCGGTTTTGAGACAACAACTACCCTCACATTACTAAAAAGTATTCACCAATTATTTTTCTCAACAAGCCCCACCACTCTTCTTTCTGAGTCTCAAAGGTCATCACAATCCTCTTCCTTTTCATTGTCCGTGTGAAACGCACTGGTCACCGGTCCAAAAGAAAAAGCAAAGAACTTTAAAGCACCGACGCAATTAGTACGCTCCCAGGAACGTCTAAACGAAATTTCGTCCGCGGAGCCTTATTTCCTTTCGATTGAACTTTCGTGCAACAAGGGCATCATTGGATCGACGAATCAATGTTTTTCGTAAGTCTAACGGTAGGGAACTATTTGGGAGAATATAGCTCTTGAAGTTGCACATGAAGCTAAAGCTAAGGCTTCCAAAGTTAAGGATTTTGTCTTTCAAAATTGTGGGCTTCAATGAATTTTTTATTTAGGAAATTTTGGCTGCACTTTCCCTAATGGAGGTGTAAGTGGAGTAGTGCACTTTCCCTAATGGAGGTGTAAGTGGAGTAGTGACAGCCTTTGAGTAGTAGATTAACTACCACTGAACATGAGAAAAAAATATTATAAAAAATAATATGACGCTTCAATCGCTGAGATACGGCAAGTAGTTCAAGCTTCTGTTCAGGATCGAGACACTGCAAAGGTTGTGTTTGGGTGCGAAAGAACTTCGGCAAGAAGAAAATTGAGAGAGAGAGAGAGAGAGAATAAAATAGGGAAAAAGGGGAAGGATACAAAGTTGAGGTGTGAATGGGAATGACGTCTTTAACTTTACATCGGGAAGGGGAGGGGGGGGGGGGCGGCCTCTAATTACAATTCAAAAGTGATATCCTATGTCTATTAGATTTGAATGAAGAAGGACCAAAATCCCTTCATTCACGGTTACCAAGCAATGCATCGGGAAATGTAATTACACCCTATATTGCAATGGCCTTTTCTATCATTGTATTTCGCAAATGGAAAAATAGGTCTTTCTTTCTCATGAATCGAGGACCTTTGTCTCTTTTCTCATCCAGCCTCTTCTTTCCGAGTTTGAAAGACCACGAACCTTTTCTTTTTGGCGTCAATGTGAAACACACAAGTTGCCTCCAGCCGTTCAAAAAAAAAAAAGAGGATTAAATAGCCCCCGTCAATTAGTAACTCCCCTAGTTAGTACGTTCCATTTATTCGCTCTTATTCAAGTTCTATGCAACACACGCAGAAATTGACAAGGGATGTTGTGATTCTTGTCTTCGACAAAAACTACTATCAGAAATCAGCGTCTACTTATTGAGGCTACTGTGCAGGAAATAGTAGGGGTTAATAGCGGGGATCTATTTGGGAGACGTCCGATAGATAGATGCTTTCGCAAGAACATGAAGATGAGGAGCTATTGCAATCATCCGTGAAAGCCCAACTTCTTTCAAAGTTTGCAAGCTCCAAACGGAGGATAAAAAGAAAGAGTTGGCTCATCCGAGCGGGAAAGAAATATAAGAGTTTGCTCTAAGTGTTTTTGTGTGTCATGTGAGAAAAACAATTGTAATAGTAAGTGTAAGCTCTCATTAATCATAAATTATGTGTTTGACAATTGTGTGACAAATTATTCTTTTTATTTTTGTGTAGTATTCATATAATGCATTTTCAGTTAAGTATGTCCTGATCCGAGTTGCTCATTATAATTTTCTTATATTGCCACTATCATGCTTCCGTACTCGACAACAAGATGATATCTAGTTTCCAAAACGAATTTCCTTCCAAAGTTACCTCCAAATGATTTTTCAACCATTAATGACCTCTATTTTTTTAATTAAAAATTTGAAGATGCCATAATTTTTTGCAATGCTCATAGCTCAAAGATAGACAAATGTGAACAAGACAAGCATGGGTAGGCAGGATCACATGCATCATACCAAATGCCACGGACGTCCATACTCATGAATGTTTTTCGTATTTTAAACCAATTATTGTATCAGGAAAATCATCCACTTAGTCCTAAATTTATTATATGAATGTCAATTTAGTTTTAAAATTTATAATTTAGCCAATTTAATTCTAAACCTTTATGCGATATTTTAATATAGTTTTTGTGACCAATTTTTTTATGGAAACCACTGGACTATCCAAGATAATTAAGTCGCCACATCAATAATTCTCAATAGAAATTGGCCACAAAGGTTACATTGATATTTCCCATAAACGTTTATATGATTAAGTTGATAAAATTGTTATATCCTACTGAGATTGTTTTCGAAAGTGACCCGTGATGCAATAGTAGCAATATGGCACTATTGCTGAAATTATTGGAAGCTTTCGTGAGATTTGCTCGTTGGAGTCATTGCGAAAATGTGGAATGCATTCATACGGATGGGCCGACGCGCACTGTCCATGGAAGCTTGATCTATGGCTGGCATGGATGGAGTACAAACACGTGTTGGAAAAGCAATGTAAGCAAAGAATTAATGGGGATAATGACAAGGGGGGACCGACTTTGCTTTGTCTACATCATACGCATTTTGTGGACCATCTCAAGATCTTTCTTCCGATTGGGGTCAAGGAATGTGAACCTTCAAGAAACTATCTACACGGTGATTGTTTGGAGGGCTTGTGTGCACTACCTTGGTCCAATGCCTCGACTTGAACTTCACATACATTTTGGGCCTCAATTGCTATATTATGACGCTTGAATGAACATAACATAAAATCAGAACATGATTTTTTCCAAACATATTGAATTTGATCGATATTCTGCACTTGGTCAAGTTTGACATGTAAATCTATTTAAGGAATCCAAGATGGCCAAGGAATCTTGTGAAGAAAATATAGCAATTGATCAAAAAAATACTAATTATTTACCACGAAAAGAATTGATAAGGGACTAAGATAGTTGAACTTTAAGGAATTTGCTGAAGAGAACATATGGGTTGGTTGAAGCAATTGTTCTTCCAGTTGAGCATCCTCATGGATAATATGAAATGGAAAGAATTTGCATAAGGGAATAATCAGAATCAAATATATGTTAAGCAGAGCAAGCGAATCATTCTTCAAAAGAAGTGCTTCGAGAAAATCATAACTCAGATTTGGTCATGATAGCACTTATCTATGACTCTACTAACACTTTGCCAACACCATCAAAATCCCAAATTTCATCAATCAAGCACTAATGTCTATGTTATATGCAATTTAGATTAACAAAAAAAAAAAAAAAAGAAACCACACACTCACACACAATTTCGAGTAGCAAAATTTTCCTTTCAGAAATGCATAAAATTTACTTAATTTCTCTCTTTTAGCAATACCTAAAATTTTCCTATATTTCAAATCTTGAATGAACTCAAGTGTTTCTTAAATGCTTGTACACAACAGGTTAAGGCTACGTTTGGGATTTGCACTGGGAATGGACTTTGGACACCTAAAACCCCTTTGGCCAATATTTGGGTATTTGGGAAAAATTTTACAAACTCCATTAGTGCAAAGTTGGCCTTCTGAAGGCTAAAAGCCCAAGACTAGTCATACGGTGCTTTGGGCTTTTAGCTTTCTCGGCATGCAAATTCAAATAGGCTAGTGAAAAATTTTCTTCTAAAATTATCCTCAACTAACCTTTTATTTTCTGATTTTGCCCTTATTATATGACTATGCATCCATTGAGGGGCAAGCGGCAGGGTTGCACAGGGCTGCAGGAGGGTCAGCGACTGGCTAGAGAGAGGTCAGTGGCAACCATCGCCGATGGGTCACATGGGCCACGCGACCCCCCGCGAGGGTCACCCTCAAGGCTACACAACCCTCGCTAGGGGTCCCCCAACCATAGGCGACCCTCGCCGGGGGTTGTGTGACTCACGAGAGACCCTCGCCGAGGTTGCGTGGCCTTGGCGAGGGCCGCTTTTATCAGGGGTTGTGCGAGCTCGCGTGACCCTCATCAACGGTTGCCCGACCACAAGCAGCCCTCAACAAGACGGCGCGACCTCAAGCAAGGGTCTTACCTAGGTCTCAGGGGTCACCTGACCCCAAGTAGCCCTTGCCAGTGGTCTCCGTGGGCCACCTGAGGCCTAGCAACCTTAGACGACAACTATAGGTGATAGATTTGGATCGCCGGTAGCCACTACCCTTCACCAACCAGCCTTTTTTCTTTTTTCTTTTTTAAATAATAAAGATTTTTTATAAATATAATTTGTCCAAATACTACTTTACTCAAAAGTATTTCGTAATGGACTTTTAAATTACAATTTATCAAATGCAATTTGTGCTTTGAAAGATTCCTTTAATTTAAAGTCTTTTATATTTTTTCAAAAAAAAAAATTCAAAAGTCCAATCAAATGCAACCTAAATTTAGTCAATTATACCAGGCTTTCCAATCGAATAGGGAATAAAAGATAGAGACAACAATCACCATCATACCATCATACTATAGAAAAAGCATTCCTTTCCGGGTCTCCACGGCCATCAGGGACCTCTCTACGTTTTAGGGTCAACGTGAAAAAGCCCTGGGTTCCAGTCCAAAGGAAAAAGGGGAAGCTTACCCAATCAGTACGTTCTTAGAAACGTCTGTGTGAAGTTTTTGTCCTCTAATTGAACCATGTGGCGGGGCATCATTGGATCTGTGGGCTACCGTGTAGCAAATGGTATGCCTAATGGTAGGGAACTATTTGGTAAGACATACAATAAATGCTTTCACAAGAAAATAAAAGATGAGGAGATCTTGATGTCGTACGTGAAGCTGAGGTTCATGAAGTTTAGGATTTTGCCTTTCAAAATTTGTGGGCTAAACGTGTGAATCTTTCGTTCAGGAATTTTGGCTACACATTTAAAAAAAAATTGTTCCAAAAGCTAACGTTCCTAAAGCAGTAGATTGGTGCCTATAAATAGGGCATTAGAAAGCTTCAGCATGCAAAGCTTCGTTAATAGAAAGAAAAAGAGAGTTGGCTCGTCCATCTGTGAGGGAAAGAAATGTTCTTGCTTCTCTGTCTTAACTTTTGGCCCGACCGTTCCAAGTAATATTGGTCTTTGCGATGTTTTGAGGAAAAACAGTTTTAAATATGGGACCTCATGTTCCACTCATTCATAAATTTTCTTTTGAAAGGAGGTTAGCAACACGAGATACCGTAATTCTTGCCTTCGACGAAAACAATTATCATAAATCAACGTCTACTTGTTGAGGCTGATGTGTAGGAAATAGCAAGGGTAATAATGGGAGGGAGCTATGTGGGAGGTGTATAATAGATAGATGCTTTCGCAAGAACATGAAGATGAGGAGCTATTGGAGTCGTGCATGAAACCTCAGGCTCTTTCAAAGTTTGCGAGCTCCAAATTGAGGAGAAAAAGAAAGGGTTGACTCATCAATGCGGGAAAGAAACAAAAAAGAGTCCACTTCGCTCCAAGTGTTTTTGCATGTCATGTGAGAAAACAATCATAATAGTATTTGTAAGCTTCTACCAATCATAAAGAATATGTCTAATAGTTGGGTGACATATATTTAATTTGTCTATTAATATTTATACCGCACTTTCAAATCAACATGTCCCAAATTGCTCATTATAATTTTTCATGTTACCATTGCCATACTTCCGTGCCTAGCGATAATGGATGATAAATGATATTTACTTTCGAAACGAATTTCACTCCAAGCCCACCTTAAGACAATTTTCCTATGAAACCATAAACGGCTTCTTTTTTTTAACTAAAAATTTAAAGACAGATAATTTTTGCAATGCACATAGCTCAAAGTTGCACACTCACATTGGTTACCTGAATCGGAATAGTACCAAACCCACGTGGTGCGGGGCATGAAATGACGTTTTCTTTGGCCAAAATAGAGACCGGAAAAAGAATAGTAGAGAATCCTACTTACAGAGCTTTACATCTAGACAATGTCTTCTGGTAACTTAACTATTACTTGTGTCCGTACCTGATTTGCCCTTTCATTCCCAGCACCTGATTTCCCTCGGACTTAGTGATTCTCCTTTCCATGTCTTCGTCACTTTGAGCTTAATTAACTATAGTCTATTCTGCAAATTCACTATTAGAACTGATAAATATAAATGGAGAAGTTCATCATTGGTACGGTTTTGATTTTTTATTCCGACTACTTTTGAGGTATTATATATATTGATCATCTTGACTTCTAACTTCTTAATAAATTATTATGATCTTTTCGAGTCATATGTTTGTCAAAAACAAAGAACTTAGATGACTAAGCATTTAAGATTCAACCGTGTGATCCTTTGATGACACCTATCATTCTCGATAACCTTGGCTTTCCCACATGTTTAATCAGCATAATACTTGACTTGGAGGAATTGTCTCTCTCTCTCTCTATCTCTCTTGGACTCTTTTCTTGAAATGAATGTTGACATCCTAAGCATAATATTTTGATAGGTAGTGTGTATTTTTTAGCTGATTCCAAAAGTATAAATACTCTGCTTCCGTGCTATGTTAGAAATTTCACATATCTTAGTATTTGGATATGCTATCACAATAGAAATAATAGAACATCTTAGATTTGTACACAATCACTAGGATGGATAGATAATTTATTTATATTTTAATAGGTAGTAAGCTCTTTCTTTTTCACCGATTTTGAAAAAAAGATGCATTGAGCAATTACAAAGCTTCATTCTCTATGAGTTTAATTCATTCCTAGAAACCCTCAATTCCTCCAATGACAACGTTCAGATCCTAAAGAGGTTAGCTCAATGTGGCGTGCTTTGCTAATCTCTGCCCTCCCCTGCATTTCTCAATAGAAATGCAACCCTGAGTATTCATTCCTTTGTGAAACCCAAGTAGTCTCTTTAATTATAATTGTTTCTAGCTACACAACAAGAAGCTAAATTCTCCTATTGTGTTGGAAAAGTTAAAGATCCTTCTTATGGATACAACCGGTTAATTTTAGGGGAAGGGGCCATTCTTGAAGGTGACTCAACACTCCTAGATGTATACAAAGGATTTTACTTTGTCACTTTGGAAGGGATAAGTCTAGGATTTATGCTTAATATTCCTAGAGCTGCATTCAAGCGAACAGCTTCAGGAAAGGTGGCATCATGATTGACTCGGGAGGCGAGGGTGGTGTTTTAATCCAACGAGCGTATGAGGAGCTTGCCAATGCAGTAAGAGAGAAGATGGAACTAAAAAGTTGGGTCAAGCCCTACAAAAAGATCTCAATGCACTGTGCTTTGAAGGTGATGTTAACAAGGACATTGAGGGACTTCCCGTCGTTATTTTTCATTTTAACAGTGGTGCAGAGCTGGGATTAGAGGCAGAGAGCTTGTTCTCTCAAACATCACCAATATATTTTCTGCATGACGATGTCGAAAAAGCCCAATGACTACTGTGATTGGAATGAATGCTCAGCAGTTCTATAATGTGGGATATGACATTTCAAGGAAAAAATTGAACTTCCGGAGGATGGACCGCGAACTCCTGGATGAATGACGAATTCCATAAGTATGATCTTTAACCGTTAGCCCACTAGTTCAGTTCAAAGTATCTTTTTCTTCTTCGACTTATAGTTTAGTTTAAGCTATCACCTTTCCCACCATGCACACTCCTTCGTAGTTGTTACATTGGTTGTAATTATATCTCACATTCTTTTTTCCATTTCTGTTTACGTCAATCTATTTCTCGAGAAAATATTAGGTGACCAAGTGATGTTGTGTCATTTCTACACAAATCCACCAAACGGACGACATGGTCACATTTGGGCCCACCTATCAAAAACCCCTGCACACTCTCTCCTCTCTCTTCGAGAATAAAAAAAGAAAGCCCAACCTTTTTCTTCAAAATGCTCTCACTCCCAAGATCCCATCGATTGCATCCCAAACTCAAACGTGCTGCAAAGCTTAGATCCAAAATCTGAAGCTCAAGTCCACTGGCCGAGCTCGACAATGGTGAGGTGGCAGTGGAAGGCGACTCGCTCACTCCACAGCTTCCAGATCGACAAGGGCTCAACCCTCGCCAAATCCAGCAGGAGCAACCCTTGCCTTGGCAGCGAGAGCCGACCTCTTGCCGAATTCGGCGAGGGCAACCCTACGACCAGCCACAGGCCAAAGGAAAGGTAGGAAAATAAAAGAACCGGTGAAGAAGAAGAGAAAACAGTGAAAGAAGAAATGGTAACAAAGGAGAGAAAAATCTAACAAGTACACCTTTTATGGATACATGTCACACAGTAAATGGGCTATTGTGAAAATGACATGACCCCGCTGTGTACCCAATATTTTCTCCTATATCTTAATGTGTGTTCAGTTCATCTGTGAGGTTTCACTTGGCTCGATTCATACAAAAACTAGCTTCTTCAGTGACATTGGGTGGTTTGATCTTAACTTTGGTTATTCAGCACTTATATTCCGGATAATCTGGGCAAATGCTCTAACGGCTAGAGAGATTGTTCTAACTGCCTAAAGCCAGAGAGCGGAAAGTCTGCCCTGTAGATCCAACGACATCTCAAAGAAATGAAAAAACAGCCAGCAAGTTTTTGTTCTTCGATCCGGCATGCAGCTCATAAAGTTAAATACATCATATTGCTTTTCATTCAGTTTGTAGCATTTGAATTGAAAGGTCACAACTATTTCTTTTCGCCAGAGTCAGGTTGGCGTTTATGGACTTTGATATTCAGACCAAATCATGATGGCAAGTGAACACTATCAAGAATGTAAAGGTGTAGTTAGTCATACTATGATTTCTCTTTGCTCAAAACAAGTACGACATACAAAATCTCCGGCATAACATTCCTCACATTTCCTTTCAAGAAATTGATATGAAGCGCCTCCCCAAGAAAGCTCCGAAGCTTAAAAAAATCCCAATAAAAGTACAATATGGAATGCAAGGAATGAGCATACCAGAATGAACCCACAGCTCCAAGCATCAACCTTCGCGAGGATCCATGTCACAAAAAAAAAGAATCAACCCACCATCAATACTTGGACAAGCAGGAAAAATTAGGGGGGGAAAGTTGAAATAATTAACTCATAAATAACTCTGAGGGCTCCACTAAGCGATTCCCTCGTCCGCTGAGACACCCCAAATAAAATTAGGCTCAGCACAGCTCCAAAGTAGAATTACAGATTATTTTCCGACGGATGTTTGCCCCGATGGAAGAGAGTTGTTTGGCATTCCGCAATTAGCTGCAGCAACTCATTAAAATTCAGTTCAGAGACAAAGCAGCAACTGCAGCACTGTTCTTCACTTTATTCTGCATATTGACCTCGAGTCCCGGCGATTTAGCGCAAGACACGCATAATACAGCACCAGCAACTGGTATTTCAATTTCCGAAGGCTATCATGAAGCACCCATTTTATCACTTGCTCTATAATAAAGCATTTTCTGGACATAGAACATCATGTACCCTTGTGCAGCTCTCACAATGTTCTCATTCACTTGGGTAATCCAAGCATCGTCGCACTTGTACCACTGATTGCTCAGACGCAGATAAGTCACATAATGGCCTGCGTCTAATTTACCAGCGTGAGTGACAACAGCGAACAGCTCAAATTCTGAGGAGAACTCGTTCGATGCATCAGGTTCGTCCCCATCAAAAGGGAAAATCCTGTTCCCAAATCTTCTCCTCAAAATGGAAGAAGAGAGGTAAGGGGCCATGTCCAGTGAAAATGGAAAATGCAGATATCGGTCGATCTTCCTCGACATCTTCCGTATGGAAGAATGTTCAAATCTTTTGATGTGAAAGCAAGAAACCAATGGGAGCTTCCTTATGGACATCTGCTTGAGAGACTCCTGACTCACCTGACACTGTTGGCAGAATAACTTCTGGTCTGAACCGAGCCTCTCCGGTCTTGTGAATCGGTCCAAGCAGCCCATCAAGGTCGGTATCCCAGAGTTCTGGCTTGAATTCATGCACTCTGCCTCGCCATTGCAGGAGTGATGTGACTTAGCTGATGTCGCCTTCACAGAACCACGTTGGCTTTGTTCCAGATCCAAAGAAATGTCCAAGCAAGGGTCATATGTTGTAGATGTGAAACCACAAGCCATACACATGACATCGGAGCGTAAGATACCAGAGAATACTCTGTGAGCAATACAGCAATCTCCACTCCCTGTAATAATTCATTAGTGCACTTCTAAAGATATCTGAGAATCCACAATTCGTAAAAAAAAAGTTCCTCAGCAGCATCACAAGTCACCACAGAACATATTCTATAGTACAAACACAAAACCGTCAGACATGACAAAAAAGAGCGCACTTGCCCAGGAAAGCAGTTTGCAGCAGATATTATAGATGCATTAAATTACCATGTGATGGAACAATAATAAGTTTCGCCATGGAATAACTTGAAAGAAAAGTTGAAACTAGAGGCTAACGCATGCCAAATATAAAGACCCATGGATATTAGTTGACAGAGTTGAATCTCCTGACTGATATGCCTCCAAGAAAGAATGACACCAGAATAAAATGAAACTTCCCAAGGGACTCAGAGGTATTAGGCCTGGGAAATGCCAGAAAGGTAATAACCCACAAGCATGATCCTACATCAGTTCAAAAGTTCATTTACATGATTATACAAAAAAACAAGCCCACTTGATCCACTGACCCAAGAGAAAATGTTAATAACACTTGATATCTGTCCTCAGCACCATCAGATTCCAGATAATGCCTGTAAAAAATGGAGACTGGATGAAACAGGTTTAATGCAATGCCTGTAAAATTTACCTTGGCTCTGCGGCCGGCGTCGATCCTTATCCACTTTCTCATGGATCCCATCAAGCATCGAAATGAAAAACTCATGAGCGTCCTGCTGCTCATAACTTGCCAAGTTAGCTGCATGTTGCCACCAACTGTGGGATAACCAAATCAATATAAAAAAGTATAAAGCACATTTCCCTCTAAGTCAATTAGATAGAACAGTTAAGAAAGTCTCAGTCCAACATTGATGGTCAACAAGGAACTTGACAAAAGCATGCATCATTAGAATAAGGAAAAGATGCCTATCCATTATGTCCACAGCCATTTTCAGAAAAGCCAGTAGACAAAAGTACTTCATGAAAGAAGATAATTTCCAAAGGCCTTGTTAACAAATGTCCCAAGGGCACTCTTTAATTTTAGCAAAATCAGAAATAATGCTTTCCAAGGCACTTAAAATAATGAGAAAAATACACATTTTAACTAAGGCAATACATTCAATGGTAAATTTGAAATTTTGAGAGCACATCTGATAAGGGGCAAAGCCATAGTCCCAACAGGGCACGGTGCCTCAGCAATCTTTTATCGTTGGATTGAAAGGCAATTGATCTCAGCTGTTCAACACATCTCAACCAAGATGGTTGTGATTTTTTACTCTTCAAACCATAACAAGTGCAAAGGGCACTCTCTGAAATTTTCCAATTTCCATTTGCCAAAAATAAAAAAAGATGGAGCAGCTAAGCTGTGATACAAAGGAGGTCAAAGCGCAGTTGCAAATTAGGTAATGTCCATCATACTAACAATATAGCAGAACATGCACTGATCAAACAACTTCCATATCTTCACAGCCACTAGGTCACAACAGCAAAATTTACAGAGCCTCTTGGACAATTTCCAACCTCCATGTGCTTCTAAAAACCAACAAGAAACCATCAAGCATCCACATTTATCCAAAAAATTTCATAGAAGAGCAATTTCCTCCACATCCACAGACCTGTACAAGAACTTCGCCGGACTATAAGGCATCCGCTCCCCCGAAAACACCGCCGAGAACATGGCGTCCATGTCACAGGCCAAACAGAAGCTGCCATTCTTGCTCCCATGGCCTCCATCAAGAGCATCATCTACATTCCTTTTACTCACATTTCCACTAACCCCATTCTTCTTCTGACAAAAGTACCTATTGTGCCTGTCACTCAAGAAGTAGTTCCTCAAAGGAGGAGTGTGCAACAATGCCTGCAACACCGAATTCATAAAGCAGGTGTTCCCCAAGTTATTAAGCCCCCGCAAGCCCCGCGGCAAATCCGAGGTCGAGACGGACTCGAGAGGGCTCGAACAGCTCCCCATAAGGGCGCGCTCGCGCGGGTCCGGCGACCACGGCCGGTAATCAACCCTCCGCCGCTTCCGCAGGTTCTCCGGGGCCACCACCGCCCGGGAGCCGCCGGAGGAGCTGGCGGAGGCCGGCAGAGTGGAGGCGGCGGTCTGGGCCAGGACCACGGCGGCGTCGAAGTCGCGATCGTAGACCTGATCGCGGCACACGCAGCAGAACAGCTCGGCGCGGTCGACGTCGACGGCGATCTCGTGGCCGGGGGGCATGGCCTCGGCGTGCTCGGCCGCATGGGAGGGCCCGGGGGGCGCGTGGCAGGACACGGCGGCGCAGGCCATGCAGGCGAAGAGGCGGGGGCGGGCGGCGTCGCCGCAGGCGCTGCAGCGGGGGACCTCGGAGGGCTCGCGGCGGATGGCGGCGCGGCCGCCGGGGGGCTTGACGCGGAGGCAGGCCTGGAGGGCGCGGAAGGGCTTGGATCCGTTACGGGCGCGGAAGTCGGCGAGGTGGGGGCACGGCGGGGAGGGGATCTGGCCGTTGATCGGGCGATGGGCGGCGGCGGCGGCGGCGGCGGGGGGGCGGCGGTGGTTGATCGGAGAGGACATGGTAAGGGGGTGAGGTGGCGGAGAGGGAGGGAGGGGGGGTGGCGGAAACCCTAGATTTGAAGGGGATCATAAGGATCATCGATCAGGGCCGGGGGTCGGGGGGGATCAACGGCTGGGATCGCGAGAGACCATCGAGAATTTGATGTGCTCTCGCCAGTGGAACCGAGAGAGTGTCTGTCCGAAGGGCAGAGTCGTTTTTTAATTAGTACTTCTCTACTGTGGTTTGGGGCTGCTGCTGTCTTTTTGCCAATTTTTCATTTTTTTTTTCTTTTTTGGGTTCTCTTTTTTTTTTTTTCCAAAGGGAAAAAAGTTTTGTTGGCTCAGATGAAAAAGGAAGAGAGTTTTGTAATTTGTTTATTTATGTCATCCTGTGGAAAAGGAGATTTGTAAAGAGTGCCATTAATGATTGTGGCAGGCTCCGGAAGGGAAAGAGTTAATTATTGGGCTAGTTTACAATAATATATAGATTTCGATACGAAAATTCAGGTATAATATTTGAAAGTTTTACTTTTTGAATAATCCAATAAAAAAGCCCCCATATTCCTCTATTTATATGACACATTACTATTGATATCAAGAGTTTTGGACGTGTTTCCTTTTAACACTAATTTGTTGTTTTTGAGTTCCATTTGTATCTTTCACTCCAAAATTAAATGAAGTTTCGAAAGAAATTATATATGTTTATATGATATCATGATACTTTTGATATATTTCAAATCTTTTGAACTAAAAAGTCTAAACATAAGTTTCGAAAAACTTATAAAAGCTAAAATATTAGGAAGAGAAGTCATTCCAAATAAATATTATTATGAACTTAAAAGTTATTATTACAAATAGAGATTTTTCTATACAACATGTTTTTATCGTAAAAGTTTTCATTTTGAAAATAGAAATTTTATATCATTATGAAATACATATTTTTTATTGAAAAGTTCAATAAAAAAAATAGAAGGACCGGCAAGGAAATATTTATCATTCGTACCTTAAGTTGGGTTTGTGCCATCCGATGTAGTGCGGAAGCGTGGCCCCACCAACTGAGCTCTCATTGGTTGTAACCACGTGTGATTGGGTCATTTCTCTTTCAAAGACCTTGATTCTTTGACCACCCAGATTGCATGGAACGCAGCGCACCTCGGGAAAACCGATGATGCTCCAGATTCTTTTCCCCAGCCACAAGAAAATGTACCGCTTCGATTGCATTTCCTGCGTACGAAATTATGTCTCTCAAGGATTTATGCACACTTATATTAGAATATAAGAACATTAAAAGTGTCAACAATTTCGCACAACCCCATTTTAATGTTAATTTTTTTTCTCAAATCACTTAAATATCATTTTTTAGAAAAATAAACACTTAAATGTCGATTCTAATATAGGCCAATAGAAATTCGACATGATAATTTTTTACCAATTTATCTTACTTATGTGACTAATTGACATGTCCAATCAGCATTAGTAGTCTCAAATAACATCATTTACATATTTGTCCCAACTATTAACCCCAATTTGGTGATCATAGCTTGAGCTTGTTTGCCCTTTTTTCCTCCTGAATTGACAAATTGGGGCTAAATTAGGGCATGGAAGCAAATCCTAATCCTACCCATTGAATGATTATCTGCAAAAGAGTTCGCAAGAGCCTTAAAAAGGTAGATTTGAGGTCATTAAAGAATAAAATGAGCGACCGACAAGAATGTGGATTCGACTGATTTGTCTCACCAGTCATGTCTTCATTGTCATTGCAAAGCCTTGTCTCCAATTCTCAACTCATGGTCTCATATTAACTACGAGGCCTCCTCTTCCTCCTCCAAGCTCGAAGATTTCTATCGTCAAAATTTTACTTTTGGATGGTCCAGACAAACAAGCCTTCGTTAATTCAAATTCATCTTTTTACAGGACAAATTAGTTTTGCCGTAAAGAGTTTAGAGCATTTTTTTTTATATTTATTAGTTGATTATAACTTCTACTTATATGTTTCTCTCCAAAATTAAACGAAGTTTGAAAGAAATTATGTACATTTCTACGAATTTATGCTCTAATTTGTTTAATGATTTCAAATCTTTCTGGCTAAAAAATCTCATAAAATTTTTTGAAGAATTTTCAAAGGGTGAAAAGATAAAACAAAAGTCATTCCAAATAGAGATTTTTAAGAAATTAAAATATACCAGAAAATATATATTTTTATTCAATATGTATGAAAAGCTATTTCTACTATAAAATACACACTTTTTCTGTCACGTAATAACTAAAGTTCCTCTCGGCAATGAGAAAGGCACTTATTGTCCATCCTCCTGTAATTAAAAATTTAAAATATATCTTACATAGGAGCCAGTGACCATACGTATACATATACATAAAAACAAACATCAAAGATGGCTCCAATTTTTTTTATATCTTCGTACTCTTGGACAATACAGTTCGATTTACGAAAACCAAATATCGAGATTTTGATGAGAAAATTTTATGCAACTTTGATGATCTATTGCGCTCATTATAAATTTATATGTATATATAAACATATATTCGAAGGTCATATCTAAGAAAGGGCACAAGAGAAAATATGTACGATTAATTCTACTGTTACCTCACACTGGTGAGGGAGTAAAAAGGTGAAAAAAAAAATCTCGCCATTAAGCTGTTGCCTTTGGGCCGTCCGATGTAGCGAAGAAGCGGGGCCCCACCGACGTGGTTTCCTCTTCTTTGGATGGAACGTATGTCGGGACAGAGATATGATGCACGCAAGCCTCACCGATGACGCGCATTATTCCACCACCCAACGACAAGAAAACCTAAATTGCACTTTCCATGTGCGAATTCACGTCCCTTGTTAGAGTGATTTAGTCGTTTTAATGTGGGACTTTGGTCGAGTATGATATGTGATATGCAAACGATATAGAGGCGAAAATACGCATATATAGTTTTGGCATTTTCCTTTTATATCATAATGTTTGGTAACTACCTCATAGTTATGATTGCAAACTCGTGCAATTATGTGGCATCCACACAGAGACAGGCTGACTTTGCGCTGTTAGCCAGCTCAACTTGCCCAATCAGCTCCTCTTTAGTCTGTAAAGCTGGCTCTCCAGGGGCCCCCCCGAAAAGAATAATAACACGGGCCCCCCATTTTAACGCGAGGGCGAAATTTAGGGGCCAGAAAACAATTTCCTCTGGTGCCCTAATGTTCCTAGTATTTATGCACGTGACCCACAGAATAATTTTTGGTCTCCTGCCAAGGCCCTCTGCCAATCTCTCTCTCTCTCTCTCTCTCTCTCTCTCTCTCTCTCTCTCTGTGCCGGCCGAATTAATATTTCCGTCCATATCAAGGTCATTTTCTCTTTTGTGGAAAATAACCCACGAGAGTTCTTTATCCAAAGGTGGAATATTCGCGAGCATCTTTCTCAATAATTCAAAATCATATATAAAGATCTGTCGATTTTATTATCTCAACACGATCAAACCAATCACACTTTAATAAGCATGATTTAATTTTTAGACAAGAAAGCTTGTGACGACATTAATCCATGAAAGGCACAATACATGTTTACCCACTTGTTCTTAAGTTATAAAAGTTTGTGTGTTTTTTCACGGTTAGATGAATTTGAAATTGCTATGACCAAATTGAAGTAAAATGGTTATATTCTTTTGTTATGTTTTTTTTTTTTAAGCTTTTGTTGTCCTTACTGGCTTTGCTTGAATCCATTTATCAAAGTGATGCGGGTACTCCACGTAGTAGCATATAACAGTTTCGGAAATGAATTAAAAAAAAAAAAACAAGATGACAATGGGTCAACAGCTATTTATCTGCTGCCTTGACGGGCTGGAACTTGGGGAATGGATAATCTTTTTACTGCGTGTTAAATAAGCAAGAGATGCAATAGTAGCGTGACGAGTTAATAGACTTTCCAAGGCATCATTTGAGGAATCACCTTTCCATTTGAGGTTCATGCTTTCACGCAACGTTTCGCACTTTCATAGACACGATTCCAAATTCCTTTTTACCTCCTTTTTCGCGCAATTATTGTGCAAGATGGGGTACCCATCGAATTAAATTAAAGGGTAGTAAAAAAAAAAAAATACTGTTGCATTAAGTGGAAATTGATGATTGTACCACAGTACATTTGCAATCAAAAAGGTGGGATGAGGCGCCTACCCCACCGAGCAATTAGGAGAAATTGGGTATTTGTTGTTTTGTTGCAGATTGATGTAGACACTATATATAAAAACAAATTTGATGTAGACATTACATAAAAATTCATTAGATTCATGTGTACAAGGAAAACAAAGTAATAAGGACAACAGGTAATCGAAAAAAAAAAAAAAGGACAACAGGTATGCAAGAAATAATTGCGTGAGAGAGCAGAAGAACAAAATGAAAAAGGGTTGCAAAGAGTCACGGGCAAAATTAATTTTCCTTTTCTTATTGGAAATTAATTATATGGGAGTTTAATAATGCATTATGTAAAAATGTTTAGGGCAAGTAAAAAACATGGTTATAAAATTTTCTTCCATTAAAAGTCACTAGTTACCTAAAATTATATGAGGGTTCTAGCTCCTTAATCAATATAAGCGAAGAAGTAATATATCACCTTTACCTTGAGGGGATTAGGTCTACTCTTCTTAACCTCATAAATTTCAACGTTAATAGTATTCTACTTCTTTTCCCTAGAGAAAATAAAGGCTAAAAAAAAGAAGATGAAAAGACTAAGTAAGAAAGAGAACAAGACGGAACTTTTAAATAATCATGGAGGCCGATTGAATCTTTAGGACTAATCGTTGATTTTACATGAAAAGAAAGAACAAAATGGACTTGCCAGATAAAATGAAATACAAGAAAATGAAATTTTTCAACGACATGAATAGATCGGATATTCTATTTGATTAAACTTCACTTATACATGCCTCAATCTAGGTACATCAGATAATGCTTTATTGTATGAAGAAAAAGAATTATGCTATGTTGATGGATTTAATAGTTGTCTCGGATGAAAGATATTATAATTATCGACTAGACTTTTTGGCACGTTTGAACTGGTCTTGACCAATTGAAATGACCTGAAAGAAAGACAAAAACCAAATAGAGGAAAAGAAAGAGGAGGATGTCACACTCACAAGTCACAAGGCGCACACCCAACACCAACACGAGGAAGGACAAAAGAGGGTGACGGCACCAGCAAAAATCGGCCACACTCCAACGAACAACCGTATTAACAGTTACGACAGCACGAGAGGCAAATATCCAAGAGTCGAAGGACTCAACAGCAAAAAAAAACAGTAACCCACTCAACCACTCAAGGACAACCTTTCTTCCCAGTTTGCATAAAAAACCCAACTCTCAAAAATCACTATTTTACCGATCGGAAAGATCCGAATCTTCCCGTCCGGACATTCCGAAACTAATGCCCATCCGACGCCTAAAAACTCCACTCCACCGTAAAAAAAAAGAAAAATTAAAAACGTAAACTTTCGGGCAGTCCGAAGGCCAAGACCGAATCTTTATTACGTCCCACCCCGTTTCCCAACCTCAATTCTCCGTCAACCCTCCTCGGAAGCCTGTGCCGGTTGGTGGGTACCTTCGAATCGCTCCAGTTTGCTCGGGGATCGGCTAAAGTTTCGAGCTTTGGGGCCGGTGGTTCGGTTGCCATGGTGATGTCCGTGGCGTCGTCTCCGAGGAAGGGGACGGCCAAGGAGAAGGTGTTCCAGCGGAAGGCGCGGGAGTTCTTCAAGAGCGGCGACAAGGGCGTCGGCAACTCCCGGCGCAAGAGGTCGTCGCCCGAGTTCGAGGGCGACGAGTTCGAGGAGGACGAGGATTGCATGGAGCTCGTGCAGATTGGCGCCGAGAGGACGAAGAACGTGTTGATCCTGATGAGCGACACCGGCGGCGGCCACCGGGCGTCGGCGGAGGCGATTCGCGACGCCTTCAAGTTGGAGTTCGGGGATGAGTACAGGGTATGTTTTGTGAGTTTGATTTGACTCTGTTTTCTTTTATTTTACATCTTCCTGGGTTGATCGTTTTGGTTTTGTTGGCGTTGGATCTTGAAATATGCATTTGGAGTGTTGAAATAGGTTCAATCTTGAAATTTTGATGCCTTGCTGGGTTAATTGATCTTGAAATATGCTTAGATTTTTGGTTGATCATTTTGGTTTTGTCGCCTAAGTGAATTTTGATCCGTTTTCATATTTGTGTTCTCACAAAAGTTGTTAAAGTCTTTCAAAAGACGTTAGCTTTCTCGGATCAATTTTCGTGACGGGTTCTTTCTTTTTTCAATGATTTCAGATATTTGTGAAGGATGTATGGAAAGAATATACAGGCTGGCCTTTGAACAACATGGAGAAATCATACAAGTTCTTGGTGAAGCATGTACAGCTGTGGAATGTTGCGTTTCACAGCACGTCTCCGCGATGGATTCACTCCATGTACCTCGCTGCAATTGCAGCTTACTACGCCAAGTATGTTAAATTTTTGGGTTTTTTTTTTCGGATCTTCCTTGTTTTTACCTTCCGTTCTGCTACTATGTTGCAAAAACAGAGGGTAGATAGATCTACCAGTATTAGGGAGGTTCATAAAAATCTGCAAGTAAATTTTTATATGCTGTGATACTCTAGTTAGGTCAGCAATGCATAGTTTCTTTTACCGACCTTCATCAATCACAAAGCTTTCCTGATTCTTTCTCAAATTTCACGATGAGCAATTATTTCTATATTAACCACTCACTAAATGCTTGTGAACATTTTCAGAGAAAAATTGAAAAAAACAAGGCTGTTTATATCACCTGAAATGACTCGTTTTCTATGCTGGAAAGTCGGCCGTAATAGATATGTAATAGGTCTAGAACATTTCCACATTAATAATGTTGCTTTCCTGTTTTGTGATGCATTCAAATTTTTGATTGAAGGGAGGTGGAGGCTGGTCTAATGGAGTACAAGCCAGACATCATTATTAGCGTTCATCCTCTGATGCAGCATATTCCTCTCTGGGTTCTCAAGTGGCAAAACCTTCAGAAGAAAGTCGTTTTTGTGACTGTAATCACGGATCTAAACACATGCCATCCTACATGGTTTGTCCATATAATTACCTTGAAAGATGCATTGCTCATCTATTGGCTTCTGCTTAATCATCTGTTATGTAATTTTTTATTTTTAAAAACATATTTCAGGTTTCATCCTGGAGTAAATAGATGCTACTGTCCTTCACAAGAGGTAGCCAAAAGGGCTTTGCTAGATGGCCTTACGGAGTCCCAAATACGTGTTTATGGCCTCCCAATTCGGCCATCCTTTGCACGTGCAGTTCTTTCAAAGGTTGACTCTTATTGATGATGAAGCGCGTGCTTTCCTTTCTAACCCAATGGATTTTTTCTTTTTCCTCACTCAGTTCTGTTTTTCGACCTGTAGGATGATCTTAGAATGGAATTTGGAATGGATCCAAATTTGCCTGCAGTCCTATTAATGGGAGGGGGTGAAGGTATGGGCCCGGTTAAGAAAACTGCAAAGGCATTAGGAGAGTCATTGTTCGATCAAGAACTTGGGAAGCCAATAGGGCAATTGATCATAGTATGTGGCCGTAACAAAGCACTCGCATCGACATTAGAATCTGAAGAGTGGACGATCCCTGTTAAGGTAATTGCTTGTGCTTCTTGATCCAATGCTTTTGAGTTAATAAGAGAATTGCTGTTGTATGAACATTGTGGAGCGAAAAACTGATCTAACATTAATATTTAGGTAAGAGGATTTGAGACCCAGATGGAGAAATGGATGGGAGCTTGCGACTGCATAATAACAAAAGTAGGTCGATGTGTCCTCCTGCTCTGTCCGTGTTCCATTTATAACATGAACTTTTTTAAGTAAATTGCTGGCTCTATAACTATAATTCCTTTTTCAGGCAGGACCTGGTACAATCTCAGAAGCATTGATCAGAGGCCTTCCAATTATCCTCAATGACTACATTCCCGGACAGGTTCGAGACTGATTGTGTATTCACTTTAGTAGATAGAAATTGCAAAAATTGATGCTTATTTGTCATTTCAACTGCAGGAAAAGGGCAATGTTCCCTATGTAGTGGATAACGGAGCCGGTGTCTTCACCCGGAGTCCCAAAGAAACGGCCAGAATCGTGGCTGAATGGTTCACCACCAAAACGGAAGATCTCAAGAGAATGTCAGTAAATGCGCTGAAACTGGCACAGCCTGAGGCCGTCTTCGACATTGTCAAGGACTTACATGAGCTCGCAAGCCAACGTGGGCCGCTAGCCAGCATTCCTTACGAACTAGTATCGTCATTTTCCAGCCTAATATAAGTACAGCATCCATGTTTTTCCAAGAAATTTAAGTTTACGCTTCTAGAATCCCCCCTGTACAGATGTAATAGATGTGTAGTTTCCATTCTTTTTGCCTGGGAGGCCATTCATGACATAAAGTGAGTAGAACAGAGAATCTGCTCTAAAAGCTCTAGATCAGCTTGCAAGTTATTGGTGGTTTACTGAGGTCTTTCAGAAAGAGTCATTGATTAGGATAGGATTGTGGAAAGATGATGTCGAAACTCTTGTTGTGATCCTTTTTGCTTTGCTTATAATGAAATCTCTCTACTATCTGGACTGCCGAAGTTCCATTCACCTCTTGTTCTACAATTTCAATACTACATTTTTGCAGAGTGAACATGCCTTAAAGTTTCTTCCTGTAATGAAGTCTGTTATGAGATACCTTTGAAGATAAAGGGGAGTTTCATTGGCTTCTAAGGTAACAATTTCATCAGGTTTTGCTCACATTGCTTCAAAGAAACATGGCAACAGATACGCAACTCGACCGGTGTTTTGAAGTTGGCATTCTAGGCTCTATGCTCAGTTCTGTTTTCGTGTTCGATGTGTTTTTAATTTGAAGAAAAATCTCGCTCCTCTTTATTAAGCATGCTAGATGCAGGACAGGTCTATCTGCTTATTCAAATCTAAGCCAGGATGGAGAAGAACAATTCAACAGGAGTCCATTCCGCCGGCCTATGATGCAGTCTTTCTTTCCACAACGGAAACTGAGGAGGAAATATCCGGGGAGTCAGTTGACAGTTAGTTGTATTGAGCCCGTCATGGGAATGGTAGTTTGTAGACCAATTACATCCTAAACCTGGAAGACAACGCGACACGTTAGGAAGAAGAAATTCATGATCATAAGGAATCAAAAAAGGTGTTAAATCACGTGTAGCAATGACAATTGCCTTCCCTACCACATTAATTTTTCTTGTCTGCATTATTAATTCGTAAGTTTGTAGGCAAAAGTAGGTCAATGCATTAGGCAAAAGTAGGCCATGCGATAATCATGTCATATGCTTAGTCAAATTTAATATTGATCTAGCAGATATGCAAAACTTATGCGAATACTGAAAAGCTGTAAATTGTAAAAGGTGTCTATCATTCCAGTTCCAACTTTGTGTATGACAGCTTGGTTTCACCTGATTAATTAAAAGATTGCACCTTTTGTTTTGTTTAATCTCTAGTTGATTGTGCATGATTACAAACTTCAGGGTCAAGCAAACCATAGTGGACTCAAATGAGTGCTGGGGACTTGGGAATTGGGCCCCTCAAATTTCTTGGAAATTTCATTAAGTCCCTAGTCTTTTAAAGAAGTTTCAATCAAGTTCACATCTTTAGAAAATACATAAGCGGTCCCACTTATCTTGGAGTTATATGGTGCCCCAGGAGATCATTTCGGATGACCATTATACATGATGCTTCTGTACTGCAAGTACTATTTCTCTGTCCATCATGGTGCTTATTGGATAAGTTTATCCGAATGTTTGATAATTTGACCTCTTGATCACGAAATTACAACCTATCATGCTGCTGCCGACCAAGGAAATAGACCACGTACAGATCCTGACGAGGGGAAATCACCCATTGAAGAGGCATCGAACTAATTCCAACTCATCTGTGTCAGGTGAAAGAGCCGATATGACCCTCCCATCCAATGGTCAGATCAAATCCAATCAAAATACATTAGGATTCACAATTTATCGGCTTCTAATTGTGTTTCATCAGGGAAGAATGGATGGTTTAGCGCACCGATCGAGAACAATTCCAATTGACCTATCTCTTCTAAATTCAACTCAAATCTGTGCTTGAAAAATTGCAGATATGTTTGTCAAAAAATGAAAAGAAAAAAAAAAGGAACAAGAACTTTTATTCGTTATGCTTTAGTTTCAGAGAATGATTAAAACAAATTAAGGACTGAAAGTCATTATCTCTGGATGAGGTAACCGCAGGAAAAAAAATAAAAAACAAACTATGGTTTATGCTTACAATGGGTGGGATAAGAACCTGAAGCTAGATTTTGACAGCATCAATAGGTCGCTTTCCTAACTGGTAATACTCGAAGTAAGTCTCGGGATAATTCCTTATTTTCTTGTAAAATCTTGGCATTTCCTCATTGATCAGCTCATCAGCAGGTCCAATCTCGTTCTCTTCCTCCGGAGTGCAGAACACCGCCAGAGAAATTCTGTCTCTCTCTGCATTTGTCACTGCTCTGTGCATCGGGCTCTTGAAAATTCCATTGCTCATTATCTGCATTACAACACAAACCAAATTCAACCCTGCAATCTCAAACTGTTGGGGCCTTTCTTCACAAGAAGTTGAATTTGTGTAAAATGTACAGATATCCCTTGGAAGCAATGTTTTGAATTTCAAAAGATGCAAGTATTGGACTGACCTCGACTTGATCTCCTACGTTAACGAGTAGTGCGTTTGGAATGGTGGGGACTCTGAACCACTGGCCATCACGCTGGAACTGGAGGCCTTCAACTTCTCTGTCCGGCAAAACCACAGTGATTGCTGATCCATCGGCATGTGGCTTGAGGCCAAGGACAAGATCAGGCCTCGGACATCTAGGATAATAATTGAACCTTGCAAACATCACCCCTCGTTCTCCAAACTGGTTCAGGAAGCAATTCTCCTCCAGATTCAGCGATAATGCCATGGCCTTGAATACATTGTTTATGACTGGCCGTAACTTTACTGAGTACTCGTGTATTACTTCCCTACAATGTTTTAACAAGGTCAATGTAGCATGTATTGCGGCAGATCAACTAAAGATAACAACATAAACATAACTAATTTGTCTTCTTGTCTCTATCTCCTTTTATTTCTACATATCATTGCTCAAACTAGCCCATTCCTAGCATATCAGATGAGAACTCTGTTCCTGCACACATAGAATCCTTCTCACCAAGCAAAACTAACTCTCCCATCTGTACCATCTGATCTGCATAATTCAATTTGAAGCAGCTATATTGTCTAATTACCTGAAAGTTTCAGGTTTTTCAGGCCAAACTTCAAGCTTGCGCTTATCTTCGGGGGATATGATGATGTAGACACGGTCATTCCAGTCGATTACTTGATGCTCCGAAAAAACCATGTCATTTCCATAGCCTTCAATGCCATCAGGCACTCTGGCGCATTTCTCCTTCTCCTCTTTTGGAAGTGCGAAAAATTGTTTAGTTAGTTCATGCAATTGATCTAGAAGTGAGCAGCTGATCCCATGATTTATCGCCTGAGACAGAAAAATCGAAGGAAGTCAAAATATGGACTGCTTCATTAAAAACACTAATATCAACAGAGATTTTGGTAACTCCAGATTCTGCTGTGAAAAACTAATGAGTTTGCAAATGAAATGCAAATTTTAGCCGCTTTTACACGATAGATGTGATCTTAAGCAAATCAAAGAATCTCCACATAAAGCAGGCGTTTTCCTATTCTAGATAGCTTTGCTTCTAACATTTGTTTACCTAGATACGGAATAACATCTATTGAACTGGAATTAAGCAGGCATAAAGTGGCAATTTTGTAAGCTAGGAGATAAAAAGAAACTGTCGTTTGATGCTAGGATCAGACATGAAAGCATCCCCAGCAAGCGAGAGCTGAACGGAGTTTAATCAATTCCTCTCCAGCTGATGATGATGATGAAGCTGTAAGAAGGCCAAGATCGATAGCTGGAACATCCGTCAGAGGAAGAGATTCATCAAAGCTTGCAGTTTTGTCATCTTTATAGGCATAGCTCTCTGGAACTGTTCCGACATCCAAGATAAGTTCCTGAACGGATTGTGAAGAAGGAAGAAGGGGAGGAGGAGGCTGAGCCATGTCAACGACAGAGGATGCAAGACTAAAGTTTTGCTTGTGATAGCTTGTTGGGATTCAGATACAGTTGTGGACTGGATTCAAGGGCAGAACAAGGAAACAGATGAGGTTTCTTTCCTTTCTTTGTGCGTATCCAAGTAAATTTCTCTCAATTATTAAAAAAATAAAAGAACAGTCCAAGTTTTCTTTGTCTTAGACAAGTGTTGAGTAGTCGTGGAATGACATTTTTAATTGGACCAACAAAATCGTAGTGCGATGTGTCATACTGATGAAATTTTCCCCTACTAGGATCAATTTTGGACCAGCTATATTCGAACGGTTGTCTGAAATTTGTATTGTCAACAAGGATTTTGTTAAAACCTCGGAGAAGCAGCTGATGTTTAAATTCATCTTTCTTTATCTATGCAATGAACTTGATTGCTCATTCCAAAAGATGCCGATCTTGAAATAGAAGCTAAACGTCCAAAGAAAGAGGGACACATGCATGGATACGAGTGCCAGAGCAATGGGTTAAATTACTGTGACCAAACAAAGCGGATAGAAACAAAAAGCTGGAAGTGTCCTTCTCCTCCTTATTAAATGGGATCTGGGAGTTTCCTAAAATATCCAATTTTCACTGCTCATATAGTCTTGGTATGGCAAAACGCTAATTAAGGCTCAATCCAGTTCATAAGATGAAATGGTCTCTACATTTTGATGCAGAGGTTTGAAAACTTTTCTTTGTTATTGATTTTGCTGTGCTCATCGACCCAGAGCGCCACCTGTGTGTGCTTAAATAGTTACAAAGGGGGCATTAGCCGTACATGATGTACCTGATCCGTAGTTTCAGTGCATGACCAGCGCAAACGGAGAAACCGAAATCATTCCCTCTCGACTGGGGATAAAATGGTTACAAAGGTGGCAGTGGTACAACAACCTGAAGCTAGATTTTCAATGCCTCGATAGGTCTCTTCCCTAACTGGTAATACTCAGAGTAGAAAATTTTCTTGTACAATCTCGGTGTATCCTCGTTGATCATCCCCTCAGCAGGTCCGATCTCATTCTCTTCCTCTGGACAGCAAAATACAGCAACCGAGATTCCATCACTCGTGGCGTTTGTCACCACCCTGTGCATAGGGCTCTTGAGAATCCCATTGCTCATTATCTGCGCCACACATAGGTGTCCGGGTGTCCGGGCCAGCTTGATCTTGCAATTTTGATCTTCCTTTAAGCCAAGTTTAACAATTTAATCTCGTAACTATTATGTAAATTAAATTTACTTCTATACACCCCTTTACAAGTTCGAAGAATGTACTACTTTTAAACTGACCTCCATTATATCTCCAATGTTAATGAGAACTGCCTCAGGAATGGTGGAGACACTGATCCACTGATCACCTTTGAGGAACTGCAGGCCTAGCACTTCTTCATCGGGCAGGACAATGGTCATCGTCGATCCATCAGCATGTGGTTTGAGACCATAGACCAGATCAGGTCTGGGACATCTAGGATAATAAGTGAATCTTGCGTACATCTTTCCCTGCTCTCCAACCTGGTCTTGGAAGCACGACACCTACAATCGCTCGTAACTTTACTGAGTACTCCTGTACTCTTTCCCTGTGCAGTGCTTCAACAAGGTCAGCGGACTATTATTTACTATTTTGGTTTGACAAATGCAATCAGTTATAGGTGGCGGTAACATCAACTTAGCTTTCTCGTGATTACTTATTTGATCAGTGTCCTACTAACGATCACATGGTGCTCATAAAATAGGCACACCAACATTCTAAATTGCAAAATATGAAACTGAAGTTTTCTTATGCTTATATTCTTAATCAATGAGCAAAAGGCAACAGAATTGTGAACTCCTTAATCTCTAGATCTGGCTGATCATTGCTGCCAGCTAGTAAGTTGGTAACACAATAATTTCAGTGACAAAATCAAGAAATTCCTTCCGGCACACAGTAGAACTCAGTTAGATAACCTAAAGAAACTCACTTCCCTGCTGTGTCAGTATCCTCTGGTTATCGGGTAAATAGAACCAATCGTCTAGTCTAATTACCTGAAGCTTTCGGGTTTTCGAGGCCAGACATCCAGTTTTCTCTGATCTTTGGGTGATATGATGAGGAGCAACCGCTCATTCCAATCTAATACCTGTTGCTCTGATAGGACCATGTCATTTCCATACCCTTCCATGTCATCTGCAGGGCTAGCATATTTCTGCCTCTCCTCCATTGGAAGGGCAAAGAATTGCCACATGAGCTCACGCACTTTACTTAGAAAAGAGCCGCTCATTCCATGATTTATTGCCTGTAACCCAAAATGAGATCTGGAAATTGCAAAAAGTGAACCTACTCTGGCTTCACTTTGCACAAGTAGGACCAAACTAGCATGAGCATTAGTTCCCAGTACAACTGCAAAAATGCTCCTCCGCTATCATTGATTAGCTTAGAAGCTTTTACTAGGTTTGATGTCACAGATATTTTAGTCTATTATTAAGGGAAGAACCCTATAGATTACAGGTGATCATGAACAGTAACATCTTTCGAATTATAGGCACTTTTTCCCCCATCTCATTCAATTCTATGTGGAAGCATAACTTTAGGAGAAATTGCAAGATCAAATAGTGGTAGATTCAATTTTGAAAGATAGGTCACAGTTTATCAATAGGCAAGACCTGGAAACATCCCCACGAAGCGAGAGCCGAACGGAGTTTAAACAATTCCCCTACAGCTGATGGTGAAGACGCAAGAAGGCCAAGGTCAATGACAGGAACCTCCATAACATGAATAGCTTCACCAGAAGTTGCAACCTTGCCATCTGTATAAGCATATCCTTCTTGTACTGCTTCTCCATCTGACACCAATTCCTGAGCAGCCTTTGCTGGAGGAGGAGGCTGAGCCATGTCAGCAACAGAAGATGTAGAACTGAAAGACCAATTTATGAGCCTGTCAAGGTTCCGTTACTGTCTGGACCGGATTCGAGGACGCGTGATGGAAGCGAGAGTTTGGTTTTCTGTGTGCGTTGAAGTTCAAGGTCTCTGGGGTGATCTCTACATCACATAGTTCTTAGTTCTCAGTTTTTTTTAACACAATTCTATCTTATCAGATCTGTATCCGATACCTTGCGAGTCAAAAGAAGCATCTCAACGTAAGTAACGATGGCATTGTCTATGTTGACGTACCTTTCAATCCCATTAAATTTAGCGCCTCGTCTCAAATGATGCTGACTCGTGAACGCATGATGCCTAAATAATCCAAGGAGAAACAGGCATGCAGATCGGTGCCCAAGAAAGGGATGCAGACAAACTGTAAGCTTCAAATCTCTAATTTTGATTTTCTTTATTATTTTTTTTTCTGGTTGTATTAAACTTACTTCACTAGATCAGCAACATGTTTATATGTGGTGTTTCGACTTAGGCTAAATCCAAGAATTTCTTGGAATAACCGATCAACGACTGGTGATCAAGCTAGCTTTGCACAGCAAACCATCAACCAAGTATGGCCTTACTCTAATTCTGGAGATGAGTTCTGAGATGGACCCTAATTTTTGGAGGGAGTTTTGAAATTTCTTGTATTGTTTCCGTCATGCTAGTGCGTTGGGACTGCCAAATTGCATCCTAAATCAGCTTTCGTAGGGAATGCAATTGAGTTGTAAACGTTTTAATTAGTTTAATTAAATCCTAAACCTTTACCAATAAATGAATCCGAGAGTTAAACCTTTCAATTGGTTCAATTAAGTCTTCGACCTTTATCGTAAAAGGCAATTAAGTCTTAAAATTATGTTGCAAAACGCAATTTAAAGAGACAATATAAGCACTTTTTAAGTGATACTTAGTCAATTTCAGATGCAATTCATCTATAGAAGTTGATCGAACGTTTTGAAGAAGGCCTAGGACTTGATTGAACCAGTTAAAAAGTTTAGGAATCAAATGACATTATGCACATACTATTTTGACTTCTTTATTTCATTTCTTCATGGACCAATTTACAAGGTTAGCAAGGAACTGAATCAGTGACACAAGACTTCTTTTGCCCTGTCAATCGTCTGATCCTTTGGATCAAGGGCCCATTTTGCTCGCTCCTAGTGGTGGAACCTGAAGAACATGAACTATAGAAATATTTGACTGGACTGTGAATTTGGCATTTCTTTTTTTTTTTTTCGGCCAATGTGAATTTGGCATTTCGAAAAAGTACATCCTAGTGATAAGCAACAAGAAACGAATGCTCAAAAAAGGAAACAAGACCTACTATAAACTGATAAGAATCATCGTATTCAAAGGGCTGCATGGTGGTTTTTACAGAGAATTAACCACAGCGAATTGCTTACACAATGCACATGATCCATCTTTTTAATTATATCTCTAATCTAAAGGTAAAATATCAAGAAGGCCTTTGCATTTGGAAACTAAATTAAATAACTTTGGATGGCTAGGGCATGTCATGTTTCCTTAGTTTAGTCTTTGGCCCATAGAAAGCTGCCAGTTCATTCAAATTAGAATCTCAAAAGTAATTAGACAGTATCATCTGTATACTAGAGAAGTACATTCTACATGTCGCAAATCGAAGATTAATCAGCGTCATATATTTGTTTACTTGGAAAAAACTATTCATCCTATTATAAACAAATTGTGAAAATTACCCAAAAAAGTTTTAAATATATTGCAATTGTACTAATTCAATTCTAAACTAATTACGAAATCCGATCAATGAACACATAAACATGCCTCTCTAGCATTCGAATAGCCTATGCTCATGCATATCTTCTACCTTCTACTGTGGATTAACATATATCCACTCCTTCCTCCAATGAGGTAGTGGATTCTAGGTTTTTTATCTATCTAAAAATAGAAATAACAAGACTAGAAACGATCTGTCATGTTAATGACACCAAAAAAGAGCAGATGGACTCTAGAGGTACTATCAATTGAGGAGAGAAATCAAACTTCATCAATTGTTTTATAAATCGTTAAAAAAGGAAAGGCGGTCCAACCATTCCTTTGAGGAAGCAAGTAATTGGGAATCCATTTTTTGGATCTGCCCAAAGGGCCCGGCACACTTGTCGACGTAAGTTGCAGGCATGGCATTCTTCTTGCACCTTTTACAAGAGTATGAATTTGGTCTTTGATATGCTTATGTAGGCATCGGATTGAGATAAGATAACATAGAAAGAGCTAGAGCCCACCTATTCTAAAGCACAAGTAAGGGCTTTTGTTCCACTATATTCTCACAATGAAGCAATCCTTCAACCGAAGGGGGGTTGGCGGGGATGGAGTTGACCAACAATATTGCTAAAGCTTAGGGGATTATTCCTATAGGAGAAAGTGAACGTCAACGTACTTGTGAATGAAATGATCTTTACATGGACATAAAACTAAAAGAATATGGAGAAACTGATGAACAAAATACGACAAAAGCTAAACTGGCTCTAGTCTAATTTAGTTATAAAAACCCCCTGAAGCTCTGGCATGAAGTCCATGTATTTTTATCAAGTAAACAATTTGTAAACACCAAAGTAGAAAGTAGACAGATCCCACTTCCCCATGAGTTTATCTCGCATCTTATCAAATTTGTATCCGATCTTCCTTGTCAATCAAAAGATGCATAGAAACAAAAGCGACGATGACGATGTCTATGTCCATGTACCTCCCCATCCTACTAAACTTAGGGCCCGTTTGGTTCGGCTTTGGGGAAATGCCATTGGGAGAATGCAAATACTTTTGAGATAAAGGGGTTTTCCGAAATGCTAGACTGTTTGGTAAACTATAACTGAAAAGTGCTTTAGGGAAATGCAAGACTGTTTGGTAAACATATATTTGAAAAGCCCTTTAGTGTAACCAAATTAAGTTTTTTAGTTTTAGTATTTTTAAAATTGTAAAAAAAAAACAATAACTATATAACCTTTTACATTTTCATGTTGAGAGTAATATAAAAGATATATTAGTAAATTTATTTAAAAATTATATTAAAAGAATTTGATTATAGATTAGATGCAAAGCTTAACTTTTGGCCTAGGGTTATTTTAGGTTTGTTTTCAACTTTGAATAATTTTTTTTAATTATTGTAGTATTAATCATCTTCGTTAATTAATGATCATTCTAGTGTATTTATAAAAAGTTAGCTATTGATTGTCAAAAGATAAAAATGACAAAAAAAAAAAAAGGTGAACCCAACATTTGCAAAGGATTTTTATTATTTTTTAAGAAAATAGAAATAAAATACGATAAAACTCCGTTGCCGATCAACGACGGTTGGGGTGTGAGGAAGATGATCGGTTTAAAAAAAAAAAATCAATGGATGAATAGTAAATGTGGACTTGCATTTCCGAAATGCTGAAAGCCCAAAGCAGGTCCGGACATGCTTTGGGCTTTCAGCATTCCAGAGCATTCCAAATGCTAGCATTTGGCCAAGGATGCCTCAGAATGCTGAACCAAACAAGTAAAATTTTCCCCAAGGGGCTTTCGGGGCTAAAAGCCCCTTGGGAATGCTGAACCAAACGGGGCCTTAGTGCCATGTGATGTGTCAAAGGATGCTGATTCGTGAATGCCATATCCCCAGAAAGGTCCAAGGAGAAGCAAGCATGTAGGTCTGTGTCCGAGAAAGGGATGAAGACAAAACCGTAAGTCACCAATCTCTAATTTTCATTACCTTTTTTGTCCTTTTGGAGATTTCCCTTTCATCACTAGATTAGCTACATGTTACACGCGGTGTCCCGATTAGGCTGGATCCAGGAATTTCTTGGAATACCCTTCATGTACTCATCGGGTCTGCTTTTTTAGTTTATTGAAAGGCATGCTACCCATGTCAAGGAAAAAGGGGTCACAACGACTTATATTATGACTTTAGTGATTAGACCATAGAAAGCTGCCAATTCATTCAAATAAGCAACTCAGAATTATCCAGACAGCATCATATGCATATTAGGAAAGTATATTCTACCCGTGGCAAGTCGAAAGGAAAAAAAAAGAAAACTATTCATCCTATAATAAACAAATCTTAAATGTTCAGGGTACCTTAATGAGAGAACAATCTTATCATAACCCAATTGAGTTTGTATTTCATTCACTTAACTTGATCAAAATTCACATTGTGACGTCACAAGGCGGACACGTGTTTCGCCAAAATTTAAAATATCAACTACCTTCCATGAATATATATCAAAGCTTGTAGAAGCTGTTCAGAGTAAAACATCAAGTTGAATTATTAAAACAATTAAGGGCAGCATAAAAATTCGAAGCAGTTAACTGGCTATGCATGCTGACATGGGGTTTGAAAGCTTTACTTTCCTAAGGTAGCGCATGGTAAAATTTCTGTTTCTCAATTTCTTAATTTATATGTTCCCCGGAACAGGTTTGGAACAGAAACCCGTTTGGTAACGCAAATTGATTTCTCTATTTTTGAAACAGATTTCTGTTTCAGAAATTGTTTTGGAAGAGAAATTAGAAGCTAAAGTTTTTAGCTTCTCTATTTCTAAAGTAGAAATAGAAATTATTTCTTATCCATCCACTTCTCCCTTCTGCAGACATCGACCCCTCTCCTCTCCTCACTATCGTTGCTTTCCCATTCCTTCTCCTCACCACAACAAAAAACCCTAGCGACTCCGAATCTTCTCATCCTCGCCGTCGCCGCTCATCTCGCCATCGCCGTCGTCGTCGCCGCTCATCTCAACCGGCCAATTTGCTCCGGTCATCCCGTCGGTCCCGCCTTGTCCGTTTGTGTCCCCAGTCGCGCTCCGGTCGCCATCGCCCAGTAGCCGTCGTCGTTGCCCAACTCCAGTAGCCGTCGTCGTCGCCCCATCTCCAGTCGCCGTCGCCCAGCTCCTCTCCAGTCGCCGTCGCCGTCACCTAGCTCCTCTCTAGTCGCCCTCGCCGTCGCCCAGGTCCTCTCCAGTCATCGTCGCTGTCGCCCAGCTCCTCTCCAGTCGCCGTCGCCGTCGCCCACCTCCTCTCTAGTCGCCGTCGTCGTCGCCCACCTCCTCTCCAGTCGCTGTCGCCGTCGCCCACCTCCTCTCCAGTCGCCGTCGCCGTCGCCCATCTCCGTCCACGTCCCCTTCCACTCTTGATTTCGCGGATCCAGTCGCCGAACTCCAGTCGCTGTCGCCATCGCCCATCTCGGTTGCCCATCTTCGTCCGCATCCCCTTCCGCTCTCGATTCCGCGGATCCAGTTGCCGTCGCCCTTTTATGTTTTCGATTCCTCACGAGGTTCGATCGATCCTTCCCTTTTCACCTCTTTCTTGGTTGTTCTATGTTTGGTCTGTGCTTGTGCTCTGCAATTTGTGCTCGAGTCTCTGCTTGCGCTCTGCAATATGTTTCTGTGCATAATCACTCTTTTGTCTTCAAGACTCCTACTGCTAGTGCTTTTTCTCTAGTACGTGGGTTCAAATTTTCAATTAACAGGGAAGAGTACCTTGGCACCGGTTGGTCTAACTTTCACTTGTATGGCAAAGCAGTACTTTCTTGCTTAGCTTTGTGTTGTTAATTGGCTTTGCGAATAAAGACTGGTAGGTTAGATGGATTAGGAAATTCGCCACTGTCTATACGTCATGCGAGATGAGCGTCGCACGAGTTTCTTGTTCAATTAGAACGATTAGAACGATCATGAAGAAAGAGACCTTCTGTCAGAGTTTGTTTTAGTGTGCATCTGTTCCTTCCTTGTATGTGAAGCCTTTGGTGGATAGTCCAGTGTCCAGAAAGAGGAAAGAGTCCCATGTTTAGACTGGGTTCGGATTTAGAGTGATCGCGAGAAAAATTCTGGAATACATAAGACTAGACTTTCCAATATAAGCCGTTCAATAGATAATCAAATTGTGCCGACTCCTCTCTTTTGTCGGTTTATAATGGGTCTTCAAAATGATTTTTTAACTTGTGGATTACAGGAGCTGACAAAGATGCATGCTCTTTTCTCACTCTCTCTGTTTTTTTTTTTTGTTCATCTTTCACTCAAATCTGCTGAAGTTACTTGTCGCCATTCACCAAAGTGGAACACGAATGATTTAGCTTGATCTTTCATAAAAAAAACTGACTAGAAAATGTTATAAAATAGAAAGGTGAAAGCTATAGTTTGGTGTCTTGGAACGAAAGACTCCGACAACTTCCCAATGTGCACGCAAGTTCTGCAAGACCATGGAAAGTGTGCATAACTACCAGTGCATCAATAAAATTGATTTTTGTACTCCTGGATCAACATGAATTGATAAAGATTGATGCCCTTTTCTTCTTTCTTCTAAAACTTTGCCAAGATCAATCTACGACAGCAATGCAACAAGATTAGAAATCACATGGCAGTGATCTTTCACCTATGACCCATCAAGAAAATCGGCCATGAGAAATGTCGGGTGTTACATAAAGTCATTGAGATTTCTTTCGCTGACTGTGCTTGCTGGCTTTGGAAGGAACTGAGAAATTTCTCATTGAAATGTTGCTGGCTCCTAGTTGGTTCTCACTGTTGTATCATAAATTTCACCATTTAGCTTCTAATAATCTTATGTAACTGTTTTTCTTGTTATTTGTTATTCTTTAACTTCATATTTCAGCTTATCCTTCATGATGTGCTTGTTAATCACAAGCTTTTGTTTTTGAATGGGTGCATCATCTGATATATTTCATTGAATACTGATTCAGTTAAGGTTAAATGGCACCCCACAAAGAAGCATTTATAGCAAATTGGACTGAGCCTTTGACCAATGTGTTTATAAGTTTGTTGGTGGAAGAGGTGAAAAAGGGAAATCGCCCCACCTGTACCTACAACAAAGTAGGGTGGAATAACATACATGTCGAGTTCAATAAACAAACAGAACTCCACTATAATGTAATTCAATTGAAAAATAGGGTAAACAAACTAAAGAAGCAATATAGTAGTTTTAAGAAGCTTCTTTCACAATCTGGATTTGGATGGGATAATGTCAACAAAACAGTTACTGTGGAGGATTCAAGTGTATGGGATTCTCATATCAAGGTATCACTTTACTTGGTCCATTTTTTCTTATGGTGGGTGTAAGCTTCAATTATATTGTTCATGTATGTCATTTCTATGAAATTTGCAGGATAATATTGAATGGGTTAAATTCAAGAATGATGGGTTTCCTCAGTATCCAGACCTCTGTATTGTGTTTGGTGATACATATGCTACTGGGGAGTATGCTGTAGGAAATGCATAAGAGTATGTGGTGTCGGATGGAGAAGACAATGCTGTTAGTGGCGACAATGGTGGTGGTGCTACAATAGGTGATGCGGAGGAATCTAATGAAAACTATGTTGATACGGGAGTCCTTTCATCTGACGCGACTCCCACCCTAGTTCGTGAGAAACACAAGTTGAATAGGACTCCAAATTCCAAGAGGAGAAGAAAGAGTAACAGCCATGATCTTGGTGTCACCATGAAAGCCATTCAAGAAATGATCAAATCAAGGACCGCCCAATCAACAAGTGGTCCCATAACCTCAGAGGCCCCATCTTTTGTAGCCCCACCTCCTGTAGACCCCTACTCCACAGCAGTTGTGGTCACCGTTCTAAATGGCATGCCTGAGTTGGAGCAGGATCTTTACAATAAGGCTGTGAACCAGGCATGCCTTAATGCCAATTGGAGAGAGGCTTTCATGATTGCTCTACCTGAAAAGAGACGTGGACTTATTGAGTCTCTTTGAGTAGTTATTAAGAAACATGCTATAGATTTCTATTTTGCTTAATTTCATTTCATGACTTATGTATTTGAGACTTTGTTTGTTTATGTTTTTACGTTGCAATTATGATGACATTATTGCTATTGTGGATTACTATTGAAGTCCTTATCTAATGAGTTTATATTCTTATTTTGTGTGATGATATAGGTAATATGGATGAAGGTGAAAGTAGCATGTCTAATGGTCAAGTAGCATCAGTTGAATCAATTGGACAGGATTTTGATGATTATGATATTGATATACTGATAGCATGGTTAGCCACTATTGTAGTGGATATGTCCATGCATACGAGAGAACCTATTAGGGACAGCTCATTATCAGGACCGCAATGGATAAGGGAGGTTCTTCATGGGCATTCCGATAGAATATATGAAGCTTTTAGAATGGAGAGACATGTCTTTCTCAATCTTTGTGATCTAATGAAGGAAAAAAGGTTGGTTGTAAGATAGCCGATATATTGGGATAGATGAACAAATTGGGATTTTCTTATCTATGATTTGTCACAAGAACTCAAATAGAGATCTATGTGAGAGATTCCAACGTTCGGGACAAACTATAAGCATATACTTCACTAAAGTATTGCAAGCAGTTCTCAAATTGGCAAAAGAGGTTATCATACCACCATCCTTTGATGTTGTACCACAAGAGATTCTTATGAATCCTAACCATAAACGTTATTTCAAGGTAATTCTCAAATATTCCTTTACACCATCAATTTTATTTTGTTGATAATTTTGTATAATATTATTTTTTGATAATTTTGTATAATATTATTTTTTGATAAAATGACAGGGTTGTATAGCTGCCATTGATGGCACCCATATTCATGCTTTTGTACCTGTGGCGAAGCAAATCCCATTTAGAGGTAGGAAATGCATCACCACTCAGAATGTGTTGTGCGTTTGTTCATTTGATATGAAATTTACTTTTGTATATGCTGGTTGGGAAGGCTCTGCCAACGATTGTCGAGTGCTTGCAGCAGCACTCAAGACTCCTCGCTTGGAATTTCCTTTGCCGCCACCAGGTATTTGCTTGTCCTTTAAGGAGTAATTTTCTTTATGATTATATTTATAATTACAAATTATGACCAATGTATGAATACATTGTTGTAGGCAAATACTATGTCGTAGATTCTGGTTATGCAGCAACTTCGGGATTTTTAACTCCTTTTAAAGGTGAACGATATCATTTAAATGATTATAGGGGTACAACGAGATGGCCAACAACTACAAGAGAATTGTTCAACTATAGGCATTCTTCTCTAAGGAATGTCATCGAAAGATCATTTGGGGCATTGAAGAATCGGTTTTGCATTTTGAGGCACATGCCCCCATTTGCAATTCGAAAGCAAGCACATGTTGTAATTGCATGTTGTGCCATCCATAATTACATTCGTGATCAGGACAAGATGGATAGGAACTTTTCCCTATATGGAGATCCGCAATACTTGTCTGAACCTACGCAAGATGAGCTTGCAAACGATACATTGACTGAGGAGGGAAACCAAATGAACACGCTTAAGAAATCCATTGCCAACAAAATGGCAAGGGATAATAATATGCCGTAAATTCCATGAGATTGTATCTTCAGCTTTTGTAATGTATTAGTATTATTTCGACTATTATTTTGTATTTGAGGATTTTCTATGTTGTTGTTTAATCAATTTCTATTTCTAGCACAACTTCCATTTTATTAATTTCGAATCTCTCGCAAAATTGCACCTCCCTCCATATCAACTAGTACCTACCATAAAATCACTTCATTTGGCAATTAGCCTGATGTTGTGGTTGAAGATTTCCTTCTATGGTTTTGTGTATATTAATGGGTCGTCTGTGACCTTTTGAACACCCAATCCTCCTGTAACTCACACATAGGAAAGTAACCGAAGATCACACATGTCTGTCCTCCTGAAGTGGTCTCAAAAGAATGCAAAAGTGTAGTGACTTGAACCTGAATCTTGAATGAGGAGAATAAATACATTCACTATTTGCATATTAGCATTTGAAAATACCAAATCTTTTATAGTTTGCATATTAGCATTTTTTATACTAATTACTAGCTTTTATTTACATAAATTGCTAATGTTTTGAAGTTCCTAACTACTCTATCGAATTACCAATATAAATTAAAATGATTTACCAATTTTTATCAAATTAAATTACCATCACAAGTACCAAGAAGAGTGAGGTAAAAGAATGGGGACAACATGATTCCTAGAAATAGAAATTTTTTTCTATTATCAAACGGATTTTTGTTTAAGAAATAGAATTTTTTTTTCTATTATCAAACGGATTTCTGTTTCAGAAATAGAAATTTTGAGTCGTTATCAAACAGGTTTCTTTACTCTAAAACTTGGCTGGGGAATAGAAATTGAGAAATTGATTTCTGGCCAGAAATCAATTTCTGTTTCAGAAATTTTGTCATGCGCTACCTAAGTAACCGAATCTAAAGCACAATGATCAAGCTCAACTTCAGCTAACAAACGCAAATTTTAGTCATAAGTTCACAGTTACAGAAGGTCTCGGGAGAATCATGCTAGTATGATCCTCCAAGGACCCTCCTTTTCAAGTACTCATTCATAGTATAATATCCCATTTTATGATTTTCTTATGATACTCTTTATTTTATTCTAATGCCTTCCTAACACGACAATCGGTTAAATCGATGGAAGTCTCCTCTGGAAATTTTTTTTTTGAATAAAATACTCAATCGACATTGTGGCCACCTTTCAAAAGCACAAATCAACTATGAATCTTGATTGGGTCAATGATAATCTCGAGACGAGTCTCGAAACATCTCCACGTTTTGGCATGACTAAGAAGGTAAGCGGAAAAAGAAATAGAAGGTGGCAGACATTGTTCTTCCTGACAACCGGAAAACGCACAGGGTGGAAAGATTTCGGTCAAAGGACAACTTCATCGGAGCAATTAATTTAATCATCCCCATGTCAAGAGAGAGAGAGAGAGAGAGAGAGAGAGGGGATGACGGGGTGATGATGAAGCTAATGTGGTTGATTGATGGTTTTAAGTAGATGGGCTTAAGGCCCGTCCGTCCTCGATGGGCCTAAAGGCCCAGCCCACGGGAATTAGGCCCGTGGAAGGAGGAACATATAAAAGGGATGAGAGAGAGGGAGAAGATACCACTTCAGATATCAGAACGTACATTCTCATTCTCTTCAAGAATTCCCTCTCCAAGAAAAGCCAAGAAGCGACGCCATCTTCACTTCACGGCAATTTTTTGACATCGGATCGAACGGGACTGAATTTTCTTCCTCTTTACGGCATCTGTGTCTAATCTGTGGCTAACAAGGTACGCTCGAATCCGTGGTGTGCTTTACGATCGGTGATACGTGACTTTTCCCGGGCTTATCTTCCGCATTGATTTAGGGGTTCGGTTTTAAGTGCCGAATCCATTTTCGAGGATCCGTCAATCCCAACATTGGTATCAGAGCCTTAGTTCACGTTTTTCCCGACCAATTTGATGTTTTATGATTGATTTTTCACAAAACCATTTCGGCTGTACGGATCGGGGCGAGAAATCCCGACACCCGAGCGTTGTTCGCCATTTTTTTCGACTTTTCGTAAGTCGAAATCAAAATCTGATAGCATAAGGAGGAAGGCGACGTCGAGACGAGTCCGGCGACATGTCGCACGCCGCCGGGGGACGCCGCCCGTGTCCACACGCGCGGCTAGAAGGTGCTGCGCGTGGGCGCGACGCGCCCAGACGCGCTGGTTCGTCCAGCGCGTGTGGCACACGTGCCAGTCGGCAAATCGGCGCATGCGCGCCGTCGGCGGGCGAATCGGCACGCGCCGGTCCACGGACCGACGCGTGCTGACGTCACCCAACGGTAAATAACCACTGGGTGACGTCATCGATGACGTCAGCACTGACGTTGTTTGGCCGGACGGCCATCGGCCGGTGACCCGTCCGGCGACCCTACCCGACCCGACCCGCGGAGGCCAAGGCACGCGTGCGACACGTGTCGGCTGACGTCAGCGTGACGTCAGCCAACACACGCGCGTGGCACGTGCCGGCTGACGTCTGCGTGACGTCAGCCCACGCATGCGCGCGGCACGTGCGGTCGGTCCGTCCGACCCGGGCGACCGGTCCGATGACCTTGACCGTTGACTGTTGACTTCCGTTGACCGTTGACCGCGACCGTTGATCGTTGACCCAAAAAAAAAAAAAGAATTTGTTTCTTTTTTCAATTATGTCTATGTGGATTATATGTAATCCATTTTTTGTTCTGCATTTGTTGCAGGAACAATGCCTCCCCGTAAGCCGCGCGCATCTGTGCGCACAATGTCAGATGAACAGAAGGAAAGGCTTACAAGGTTGATAGCCGATTTGAATGGTTATCGATGGGAGAGTGACGACATAATTGATCATGTCATTGAGGTCAACAACAAAATTCAGGAAGTCATTTGGAACGGTTATCCCATGCAAGATATTCAGATGGTGCGATTATTTATGAACACTCTTCCACTAGACTGGCAAGGAGTGTTGAATCGCCTACGGGAGGTCAAAGGATTTACTAGCTATAAGGAGCTAGTAATGAAATTCGTAGATGAATATCATCGGGTTGGAGCTACAAAGACTGCGACCCAAGGAATGACTTCGATTGGGCCAGGACTGAATGTGCGTAGGAGAAATCCTAAGGGATCTCCGTCTGTTTTTTCCGTGGCTGTCAAGAATGCCTGAAAATTTTACAGAGAAAAAGAAAAAGAAATTGGACCATGTAGCAGTTTTCCCTATTAGTTGTATGATGCCTCGTTTTTAAATGTTATGGCTGTTTCTTTATTAAGTGTTCTTAGTGAACATCTTATGTAATGTTAACTACCTGATTGTTGTTGATATAACAACTTATATGTTAGCAATATTGTATGAAATCATTATTATTATATTGTATGTCAATTATCTGTTGCTTTCTGTGATTGCTGGTTGCTGTGGGTAGTTAGCTGTGGGTAGTAATAGAAGTTTTTGTAACTTCATAGAATTGATTTTGCATATGACAATCATATTAATGATAGTTTTAAGTTAGGATTTTTTGGAGGATGATTGGAAACATAGTGACCTTTTGATTCTGAAACCTTACTTAAAATTATTAATTAATATGATGAGTTTGTGCAAAATAGATGCATAAGTGATAGGCATTAATAACTCGTGCATATATGTCTGATGTGTTCAGATCAATGGCTTCAGCCACAAAGAGCATAGTTGCCGAGCTGAGCAAAGGTGAAAAGCTCAAAGGTGACAACTATGAAATTTGGCAAATGAAAATTCAATATGTGCTGGAAAAGCAAAAAGCACTAAAAGCTCTTGACCATGTTATGAAAGATCTAGAGGATGCTGTGCGCCACCTTGAGCTAGCTGATCATTGCCTCAAGGCATTAGAGCAGAAAACAGATATTTTCTGTGTTGCTTTAAGCTCAGAATGGGCTTTATGCTCTAAGCGCAAGCACATTGATTCGTTCAATATGTGGAAATGCAAGGGATCAAGTCCTCATTGCAAGATACCAAAATAAAAATAAAAAATTAACCAACAAAAGAGAGGAAAACGTCCTCATGTGAAGAATATTTCAAGGGTGAAATGTTACAACTGTGACCAGAAGGGTCACTATGCCCGCGATTGTCGCGAGCCAAAGAAGGTACACACCCTTTGTACAATTGGGAACTTTGCATATGTGTCAAGTTCTGTATTCTTGACTGAATCTAATCCTCTGTGGACTGTGGATTCAGGAGCGACAGACCATGTAGCGAAGGATAGAGGATCCTTCGTGGAATTCCGACGAGTACCTACTGGAACTAAGTGGATCTATGTGGGAAACAACTCCAAAGCTGAAGTGAAAGGAATTGGCACATGCCAACTGAATATGCGTGATGGACGCACTTTGTTCCTTCATGATGTGTTGTATGCTCCGGAGATTCGTCGGAATTTAGTGTTTGTTTTAGTGTTGGTTAAATTAGGTTTTAATGTGAACTTCCATAATAGAGGTGTAGATTTGTATTTGGATACAAACTACTATGGTCATGGTTATTTTCTAGATGGTTTCATTGTATTAGATATTGAATATGTTAATGCAAATGTTTGTTATTCCCTTCTCACATCTCCTAATTCATATGATAATGATGTGAATGTGTGGCATGCTAGACTTGGTCATATTGGCCAACAGCGTATGAATAGACTAGCCAAAGAGGGCTTGTTGGGCAATATTGAAAAAGTCGATTTGCCCATCTATAAGCATTGCCTAGAATGGAAAACGACAAGGAAACCATTTGGAAAAGGTAAAAGAGCTTAATTTCCTCTGCATTTAATCCATTCTGATGTCTGTGGTCCAATGAATGTGAGAGGAAGGCATGGGGCTGTTTATTTCATCACTTTTATAGATGATTATACTCGATTCGGATATGTCTATTTGATTTCTCACAAATCTGAAGCAATAAATTGTTTCAAAAGGTTTATGAACCTGGTAGAGAATCAATTAGACAAGAAAATAAAAGCATTGAGATCCGATCGAGGTTGAGAATATTTATCTGATGAGTTCAGAAAATTATGTGATGAAAAAGGAATAGAAAGACAGTTGTCTATTCCATATACTCCTCAACAAAATGGTGTTGCAGAGAAAAGAAACAGAACCCTACTGGAAATGGTTAGGTCCATGATGGCGCAAGCTAACTTACCTATCACTTTTTGGAGTGATACGTTGTTAACTGCTGCCTATATATTTAACCGTATGCCTTCCAAATCAGTTATTTCCACTCCATATGAGTTATGGATAGGTAGAAAACCGGACTTAAGTTTTCTTAAGCCATGGGGTTGTGCTGCCTATACACATGAGTCCTCTCACAAGTTTGAGAAATTGGGTCCCAGAGGAAAGAAGAGTATTTTCATCAGATACTCGGAACACTCAAAAGGGTATGTGTTCATAGGTGAGCAGGAAAGTGAGTATAACTGAATTTGAATCACGGGATGTTACATTCTTAGAGGATGAATTTCCTAAGAAGGGCGAAATAGGGAAAGACAACTCCCTATTTGAAACCTCGGATCAAGATAATGATCTAAGTGGAGTTCGTCCAAGTGGGAGTAATATGAGAAGTGATGAATTAAATTCAACTCATTCTCAATTGCAAGCACATAATGAGACGACATCATCATTATCTAATCCAAGTGGGAGCATAATGGGGAATGATGTGCAAAGTGTACAAACTCCCATACGGCGAACAAGTCGCCAAAGTAATCCCCGTCGACGTTTTGACATTGAAGGGGAAACTTTTATGGTTGCTCCACAAGATGAGGATGAGCCTAGAAATATAAATGAGGCTCTGAATTGCCCTAGTAAGAAAAAAATGGATTCATGCAATGGAAGAGGAAATTGAGTCAATGAAATCAAACCAAGTCTGGGAACTGGTTGATCTTCCAAAAGGACGCAGAGCTATTGGGAACAAGTGGGTTCTCAAAATAAAGCAAAAGGCTGATGGCTCGATACAAAGGCATAAGGCTCGCCTTGTTGCGAAGGGGTATAATCAACATGAATGAATTGATTATGAAGATACGTTTTCTCCTGTAGTGAGATTTACCTCGATTCGCATTATTCTGGCAATAGTATCTAGTATGGATCTTGAGTTACATCAGATGGATGTAAAGACTGCTTTCCTCAATGGAGAATTAGAGGAAGAAATATACATAGAACAACCTACTGGTTTCATAGTGAAAGGCCAAGAAGAAAAGGTATGTCGACTTTTGAGATCGATATACGGCCTTAAGCAGTCATCGAGACAATGGTATATACGTTTTCATAATGCCATAATAGCATATGGTTTTACAATGATTGAATTGCGTATATATCAAAAGATCCAAGGATCAATTTGTGATCATATCATTATATGTTGATGATATACTGATTGCCGGAAGCAATATGGAGTTTGTTCATACTGTTAAGAGTTGGTTGTCTTCCAACTTTGAGATGAAGGATATGGGTGAGACTGCATACATTCTTGGAGTCAAGATTTCAAGAGATCGTTGTCTCTTTCGCAAGAAACATATATAAATAAAGTTATTGAACGATTTTGTATGCAAGATTGTAAACCTATAGACACTCCTATTGCAAAAGGTGTAGGATTGAGCCATAGATTGTGTCCGAGGACTCCACAAGAGAAGGAACAAATGAAACATGTTCCTTATGCTAGTGCAATTGGGAGCTTGATGTACGCTATGATGTGTACAAGACCCGACATATGTTTTGCAGTTGGAATGGTGAGTAGATACCAATCCAATCCAGGTCCAACACATTGGAAAGACGTTAAGAGAATACTGAGGTATCTAAAGGGAACTGCTGATTATACGATGAGTTATCAAGGAAAGGATCTGTGACTCAAAGGCTATTCTGAAATTGATTAGGGAGGAGGTTTAGACGAAAGGAAATCTACCTCTAGGTTTGTTTCCTTATTGAATAATGGCACCATATGTTGGAGCAGTAAGAAACAAATGTGTATAGCCTTGTCCACGATGGAAGATGAGTTCATGGCATTATCAGCAGTAATATAAGAAGTAGTTTGGCTTAAGAGATTTTTTGGATCATTTAGGTGTTATTGAGAAAGCTGCAAATCCATTATTAGTTAATTGTGATAGCCAAGCAGCTATAGTGTACACCAAAGATCCAAAATATCATGGCAAGACCAAACATATAGATACCAAGTATAATTTTGTCAAAGATATGGTTGCACGAAAGGATGTGAACTTGCAGTACATATCTACGCATAGAATGGTAGCAGATCCTATGACAAAGCCAATACCTAGAGATGTGTTTTGTGGTCCTGTAAAATCTCTAGGATTGCGTAGAGTCTGATGTACTGAATATTGTAATTTCCCTGAGCTGTTCACATTTAATGAATTTGTGTTTTCATCATTAATGCCTATGAATTTTTTGTTTGATCTTTATGCATCTTAATGCTCAGTGCATTACTTTATGTTGAGAAAATATGTCGGACAGATAAGAGATTAGCTCACTCACACGGGTAATCGCTTCTATTTACTATGTGATGAATAGAGATGAGACGATTTTTAAGCTTATTATCTAGGTGATAATCGAGAGCTCAAGCTTAAAATACGTATGTCGCCTTAACTGAGTGTTAAGATGATGACATAATACTTACGATGTCTGAAAGTAAAATAACCCACACATTTTACTTTATCTGTCTAAAATGCCAGATGTGAGTTCTGATGATTTTTTTTGTGAATGAGTAAATACGTGAACTCAAGTTCGACATTGGGTATGTCTGAACTATTATCTGTACGGTATTGATGTTGTAGACATATGCTCCATGGGAAATGAGTTAATATCGTAATACGTATTTCATACTACGTATACATGAGATGACCTATAAGAGTGGCAAAAGTTTGATCTCAACTTTTACGCTATAGCTAATTATAGATTAAAGAAATGGCCCTAGGTTTGCGCTAAGGATATTCAATTACTAGGCATGGTGTCCAAATTTGGAGGATCAGAGAAACCCTCTCAGTTAAGTAATCGCATAAGAAATAATGAGCAGAGTTAGATATAAACCAAACTAGGAAAGTCGGTCGGCCGACCTAGCCAAGCAAGTTTATTCTTTGATCAGCTATAAGAATTACAAATAAATGAAAGTCATGACGTCTATCAACATAATTTTCCTTTTTGGTCAAATTCTATCAACATAAGTTAACACGTAAACAAACAAAGAGAAAATTACTGCCGGCATGAAAGTTCACCGAGTTATAGTGGTACTATAGATACTAATCATGTGATATTTTATCAAGAACGTGAGATATTTGCCACATTTGTACGCCAATAGCATAACTTGTCATAAGCAACGAAACCATATTCTTACTACCCATGCGAAAAAGTTATCAACGAGTAGTTGAAAGATGTATAGTTATTAAGATGCTAGAGATGTAATCATGAGCATTCGTAGCTTTTCGATGAGGTTGGTATATTTAACTTAAAGTTAGCAAACTTAGGTTCATATTATTGGAAAGAATATCTCCCAATAACAAAACAATTCCAAAATTGATTATAATTAGATCAAGACCAGACAAGCAATTTTTGTACTTTTCGCAAGTGCCGTAAAAGTTTCTGAAGTTGACACACTATCTTTTTTAGGCAGTAACTCGGAGAAGTGATTTTCTCGCATATATTCTAACTATTTTCTTTCTAAATTATTAGCTAACTTGTACTTTAAATACATATAAGAAACAATAGTAAAGTATATCTAGGCCAAATTGGTATACTTATAATAATTTATCATAAATTAATTTTTTGACCATCAAAAATCTTAAATAGGTACACTTATGATAAATTTATTATCCGTTAGTTTCCATTAAATTTTACCGTTAAACTTCTAAATTAGATAATGCGTAATAGTGGATGGTGTATTGATTTCGAGTTATCTCGTTGTTGTTTTTCAACATGAACACTTTCGTAAATGAGCCTTGCTAATGGCAGAACGCGACGTGGCGTGGCGGCAAGCGATTGGGTAGTCTACGTCGGGCTGTGTCTAGGCCTTTTCGTTCACCGCCACCGACCACCCCAACCGCCACCGCCGCAGTCGTCGCAGATGCCGCGTTTGCAGAGAGAGATAAAGAGCTCCTCCTTCGTCATCCATCCATCCATCCATCCATCCATCGAGAGAGAGAGAGAAGAGCACTCGCCTTCAGCTCGAGATTCTGGTTCCGCTGCAAAAAGCTGCTTCCTTCCATCTTGGCCTCCCGCAAAGATGAGGCTGTTGGTGTTGGTGTTGTTGATCCTTCTCCAATCCTCTTCTCTCTCTCTCGGCGTTGGCGACGACTTCGAGGAGGACGAGGATTGCATGGAGCTCGTGCAGATTTGCGCCGAGAGGACGAAGAACGTGTTGATCCTGATGAGCGACACCGGCGGCGGCCACCGGGCGTCAGCGGAGGCGATCCGCGACGCCTTCAAGTTGGAGTTCGGGGATGAGTACAGGGTATGGTTTTGGTTTTGTCGGCATTGAATCTTGAAATGTGCATTTCTTTGTTTTTTTTAGTCGGTCATACTTTAATTCTAGACTAACTGTTGTTCTCAAAGTTTCATATCTGAAGCGAGTTTTCAAGAAATTGCTCGAGTTTTAGCCAAAGCTGCTCTTCGGAGCCGTATCGATTGGTTGAAAGGCCTAAAAGAGAACGTTGTTATAGGAGGGATGATACCCGTTTGTACCGGATTCAAAGGATTAGTGCATCGTTCAAGAAACAAAATCATTCACATCCCAACCCTCCTGAGAAAAAGGTGGGGATTCAAACCCCCACCTCCCCCTTCCAAATTGGGAAGATGGCCACTGGGGCAAACCCAGTAATTTTTAAAATGTGCATTTGGAGTGTTGAAATAGGTTCAATCTTGATATTTTGATGCCTTGCTAGGTTAATTAATCTTGAAATTTGCTTAGGTTTTTGGTTGATCATTTTGGTTTTGTCGCCTAAGTGAATTTTGATCCGTTTTCATATTTGTGTTCTCATCAAAAAGTTGTTGAAGTCTTTCAAAAGATGTTAGCTTTCTCGGATCAATTTTCGTGACGGATTTTTTTTTTTTTTAATGCTTTCAGATATTTGTGAAGGATGTATTGAAAGAATATACAGGCTGGCCTTTGAACAACATGGAGAAATCATACAAGTTCTTGGTGAAGCACGTATCCGCGGTGGATTCACTCCACGCACCTCGCTGCAATTGCAGCTTACTACGCCAAGTATGTTAAATTTTTGGGTTTTTTTATTTTTATTTTTTAGATCTTCCTTGTTTTTAACTTCTGTTCTGCTACTATCTTGCAAAAACAGAGGGTAGATAAATCTACTTGCAGATTTTTATATGCTGAGATACTCTAGTTAGGTCAGCAATACATAGTTTCTTTTACTGACCTTCATCAATCACAAAGCTGTCCTGATTCTTTCTCAACTTTCACGATGAGCAATTATTTCTATATTAACCAATCACTAAATGCTTGTGAACTTTTTCAGAGAAAAATTTAAAAAAACAAGGCTGTTTATGTCACCTGAAATGACTCGTTTTTTATGCTGGAAAGTCAGCCGTAATAGATATGTAATAGGTCTAGAACATTTCTACATTAATAATGTTGCTTTCCTGTTTTGTGATGCATTCAAATTTGTGATTGAAGGGAGGTGGAGGCTTGTCTAATGGAGAACAAGCCAGACATCATTATTAGCGTTCATCCTCTGATGCAGCATATTCCTCTCTGCGTTCTCAAGTGGCAAAACCTTCAGAAGAAAGTCATTTTTGTGACTGTCATCACGGATCTAAACACGTGCCATCCTACATGGTTTGTCCATATAATTGCCTTGAAAGATGCATTGCTCATCTATTGGCTTCTGCTTAATCATCTGTTATGTAATTTTTTATTTTTAAAAACATATTTCAGGTTTCATCCTGGAGTAAATAGATGCTACTGTCCTTCACAAGAGGTAGCCAAAAGGGCTTTGCTAGATGGCCTTACGGAGTCCCAAATACGCGTTTTTGGCCTCCCAATTCGGCCATCCTTTGCACGTGCAGTTCTTTCAAAGGTTGACTCTTATTGATGATGAAGCGCATGCTTTCCTTTCTAACCCAATTGATTTTTTTTTTCCTCACTCAGTTCTTTTTTTCGACCTGTAGGATGATCTTAGAAAGGAATTTGGAATGGATCCAAATTTGCCTGCTGTCCTATTAATGGGAGGGGGTGAAGGTATGGGCCCGATTAAGAAAACTGCAAAGGCCTTAGGAGAGTCATTGTTCGATCAAGAACTTGGGAAGCCAATAGGGCAATTGATCATAGTATGTGGCCGTAACAAAGCACTCGCATCGACATTAGAATCTGAAGAGTGGACGATCCCTGTTAAGGTAATTGCTTGTGCTTCTTGATCCAATGCTTTTGAGTTAATAAGAGAATTGCTGTTGTACGAACATTGTGGAGCAATAAACTGATCTAACATTAATATTTAGGTAAGAGGATTTGAGACCCAGATGGAGAAATGGATGGGAGCTTGCGACTGCATAATAACCAAAGTAGGTCGATGTGTCCTCCTGCTCTGTCGATGTTCAATTGATAACATGAACTTTTTAAGTAAATTGCTGGCTCTATAACTATAATTCCTTTTTCAGGCAGGACCTGGTACAATCTCAGAAGCATTGATCAGAGGCCTTCCAATTATCCTCAATGACTACATTCCCGGACAGGTTCGAGACTGATTGTGTATTCACTTTAGTAGATAGAAATTGCAAAAATTGATGCTTATTTGTCATTTCAACTGCAGGAAAAGGGCAATGTTCCCTATGTAGTGGATAACGGAGCCGGTGTCTTCACCCGGAGTCCCAAAGAAACGGCCAGAATCGTGGCCGAATGGTTCACCACCAAAACAGAAGACCTCAAGAAAATGTCAGAAAATGCGCTGAAAGTGGCACAGCCGGAGGCCGTCTTCGACATTGTCAAGGACATACATGAGCTCGCAAGCCAACATGGGCCGCTAGCCAGCATTCCTTATGAACTAACATCGTCATTTTCCAGCCTAATATAAGTACAGCATCGATGTTTTTCCAAGAAATTTAAGTTTACGCTTCTAGAATCCCCCCTGTACAGATGTAATAGATGTGTAGCTTCCATTCTTTTTGCCTGGGAGGCCATTCATGACATATAGTGAGTAGAACAGAGAATCTGCTCTAAAAGCTCTAGATCAGCTTGCAAGTTATTGGTGGTTTACTGAGGTCTTTCAGAAAGAGTCATTGATTAGGATAGGATTGTGGAAAGATGATGTCGAAACTCTTGTTGTGATCCTTTTTGCTTTGCTTATAATGAAATCTCTCTACTATCTGGATTGCCGAAGTTCCATTCACCTCTTGTGCTACAATTTCAATACTACATTTTTGCAGAGTGAACATGGCTTAAAGTTTCTTCCTGTAATGAAGTCTGTTATGAGATACCTTTTGTTAAATATAAAAGAATAAAAGAAGAACAGCATCTTTTGGCAACTGAAAGCATGATCAACGATGAAGATCAGCTTAACTCAACATCAATGAAGGAGAATGGAGGAGACACCTGAAGCATGGAAATGACTTGGATCATGACATGGATCGCCGAGACTAACACGTGCACTATGAGCTGTATTCTGTTAATAGTAGTTTGTAGTTACTAAACAAACTACTTTCTGTTTTCTGTTAGGAAGTTCTCGCTTATATAACTTCGGATGAGAGGTTAGAAAGAAGCTAAGAAAACAGAATGGTGATAGTAGCGTTTAAGAGATAGAGAGGAAGAAAGAAGAAAGGAGGATCATCCATTGATATTCAGCATAACAAAGAAGCTAAAGAGACGATGATCATAGACTACTGAAGATACAAGTAAGATTGAAAACAGAGCAAGTAGATCTGGAATCTGTATTTCGTTTGCTGTTGATAATACATTGTACTTTGAAGATCTGTTAATACAATGAAAGCTTGAAGCTCTTTTAGAAGTGATTACTCTACAAATCTTCTCTGCCTATTGCTCATCTTCTTATCTTCATCTGGTTCAACACTTTTACATGGTATCAGAGCAGGTTTGATATATGTTCTCAAAGCTGAAACTTTGTGATAATGGCAATAAGAACACCAAAGTATCCTTTCCCAATACATGTAAACATCTCGAATTTTGTCACAATCAGACTTACTGAAGGAAATTTTCTGCTGTGGCAAGCACAGATCCAAAGATTCCTGAAAAGTCAGGATTTGTTTGGTTTCATTAATGGTGATATTTCTTCACCTTCTCGAATGCTGCAAAATGATGATGAAGGTTGTGAATCTGAACTTGTTAATCCTGACTATGCTGACTGGACAAGAACAGATCAGTTGGTATCATCTTGGATTAGTGGAGCTGTCACTGAGAATATTTTAAGTCTAATCATTGGCTTAGATACTTCCTTCGAAGTATGGCAGACTCTAGCGATTTACACAGAAGTCTATTGCTAGAGAGTTTGAACTCAGAGGAAAATTACAATCTTGCCAGAAACTTGATCAATCTCTCTCTGCCTATCTTAGAGAATACAAATCTATATGTGATCAGTTGAATGCAATAGGCAAACCAGTGGATGAAGTAACCAAGATCTTTGGTGTGATGGAAGGTTTAGGTTCTGAATATGAAAACCTTAGAACCACCATATATTGCTTAAAACCTCAACCTGATTATGATGAGGTTATTGCTCAGCTAGAAAGATTTGAATCAAGAATGAAGACTTATTCCAGAAGTCAGTTCAATCCAAATTTGGCTTATTTTGGACAGAGACAATCTCAGATACAGCCGAAGGAGAACACTGATGGAGATTATGTTTCTCAAACTTCTGGTTTTATAGCTCAAAGAGGTAGCTACAGAGGTGGCCGCAACTATAGTCGTGGCAGAATTGCTAACAATAGAGGTCGAGGTTTTGGTTATACTGAAAGAAGTTCAAACTATAGAGGAGAAACACCAATTCAAATGCAAGGAGATCAACACTTTAGACAGAGAAATAACTTCTCTAATTCTAATAAGGGGTTTCGACCCTATGCCAACTATTCTCAAAGGTACCAGAATACCAAATCTTATCCTCTGTTCTCAGGAAATTCAAGTAAAAATCTTCAAGATGAGAAAGATATAGGTTCTGCTAGATTGGAATGTCAAATATGTAAACGTCCTGGGCATGATGCTCTTCGTTGCTGGTATCGCTTTGACAACTCCTATCAAGTGGAAGATGTTCCAGCAGCATTGACAGCAATGCATATCGAAGATCCAAAAGGGAGTGAATGGTACCTTGACACTGGTGCTACAGCCCACATCAGCACTAATCCTGGTATTCTTCACACCCTCTCTAAATACCAAGGATCTGATACTGTGATGGTAGGAAATGGATCATGTTTACCTGTTACACATATTGGTAACACTTGTTTAAATACAAAAGGTAATACATTGCCTCTTAATGATGTTCTCATAGTGCCAGAAATAAAGAAGAATCTTATCTCTGTTTCAAAGCTCACAGATGACTATCCTTGCTCTTTTATCTTTGACAAATTTGGTGTTTATGTAAAGGACAACAATACCAAAGTAACTGTCAAGCTCGGAAGGAAGACTAGAGGTCTTTATCAAGTTGATACAGAAACAACAACAACTTTCTTTACTCAAAGACAGAAGGTTGTTGGTAAAGACATATGGCACCAGAGGCTAGCTCATACGAATTCTCAAACAGTGCAACATCTTCACCAACAGAAGCTGATCCAATGTAATCCAACTTCTTCCAGTGTTTGCAGTAGCTGTCAAATAGCTAAAAGTACAGCTCTATCTTTTCCTCTATCAGATTCTACATCAAACTCACCATTAGAAAAGATTCACTGTGATATTTGGGGACCCTCACCAGTTAATTCATTTCAGCAGTTTAGATATTATGTGATTTTTGTTGACAGTTTCTCACAATATAGCTGGCTATATCCTATGAAGTTGAAGTCTGAGTTCTATAATATCTTTGTTCGATTCCAGAAATTAGTCGAGAAACAGTATAATCATCAAATCAAAATTTTCCAAAGTGATGGAGGAGGAGAATTTGTTAGTAAGAGTTTTCAATGTCATCTGCAAAGCTATGGCATAAAACAACATATCTCTTGTCCTCACACTCCAGAACAAAATGGGATTCCAGAGAGAAAACATCGTCACATTGTAGAACTGGGATTAGCCATGTTATATCACTCCAAGGTTCCTCTGAAATATTGGGTAGATGCTTTTGTCACAGCTAATCACCTTGTCAATATACTTCCAACACCAAAGTTACAGATGGATACACCCTATAACAAGATTCATAATAGTCAGCCACAGTATAATCATTTGAGGATATTTGGTTGTGCATGTTATCCATGCTTAAGACCATATACAAAACATAAATTTGATCCTCGATCCCTTCTCTGTGTTTTTCTGGGATATAGTGATCTACATAAAGGCTATAGATGTCTTGTACCTACTGATAATCGTGTTTATATCAGCAGACATGTAATCTTTGGTGAAACACTCTTCCCTTTCACAAAAAGGGTGATCAATGACTATGGACATAACACACCATTATACAGACAGTGGATTGGAGAAGTTCAGTGGCTCGATCCTCACAGTATTGACACAACAATTACTAGTTCATCTCCTCAGTCAGCATACAAAAGTCAATATCACCCTGTAATGGAGAGTGATTACAATGATCAGTTGTCACCAGTTACTTCATCAACACCACTGCAGACTGAACCTATCATAGAACCACAACCAGCTTCTGGTTCACCATCCTCACAATCTCAACTATCTACTAATAGTAGTCTTCAACCAGAAGACATCAATTCTGGCTCAACTTTTCAAAGTAATCCTGTGGTTCATCATATGCAGACTCGACTCAAAACAGGTATTATCAAGCCAAACCCAAAATATGCTTGCTTAGTTGAGTATCAAGTTCCTATGGAACCAAGATCTATTAAGTCAGCATTGGCTGATAAAGCCTGGTATAGTGCAATGCAAGATGAAATGATTGCTCTATATGACAATCACACCTGGACATTAGTTCCTCGAACAAAACAAATGAATGTGGTAGGCTGTAAGTGGGTTTTCAAGACCAAACTAACATCTGATGGAACTCTAGACAGACTAAAGGCTCGACTAGTAGCAAAAGGTTTTCATCAGGAAGCAGGACTTGACTTCACTGAGACCTTTAGTCCTGTTGTGAAACATGCCACAATTCGCATAGTCCTGTCCATAGCTCTAACAAAACAATGGCCAATACATCAACTTGATGTGAAGAATGCTTTTCTTCATGGAGACTTGAATGAAACTGTCTACATGGAACAACCCCCTGGCTTTATACATCCTCACAAATCAAGCCATGTCTGTCTACTTCACAAATCACTATATGGTCTTCAACAAGCTCCAAGAGCCTGGTTTGACAAATTCAGCAATTTCCTTCTTGAAATTGGTTTTTTCTGTAGTACAGCTGATCCTTCTTTATTTGTTTTTCATACTGAGTCACATACAGTATTTCTGCTGCTCTATGTCGATGATATCATCTTGACAGGTAGCTCTTCTCAAATTCTAACCTCTTTAACTCAGACTCTAAGCCTTCAGTTCCATATGAAGGATCTTGGCTACCTTCACTATTTCTTAGGTATTGAAACTAAACGTACAGAACAACATCTTTTCCTCTGTCAAACGAAATATGCTATTGATCTCCTCAAACGAGCTCACATGACAGATTGCAAACCAATTGCAACACCCTTGCCACCTAGACCAGCTCTCTTGGACAAAGCTGCAACTCAACTTACTGATCCTGTTGAATACAGAAGTCTGGTAGGTGGTCTTCAATACTTAACCATCACTCGACCAGATCTAGCTTTTGCTACAAATCTTCTTTGTCAAAAGATGCAACATCCAACAGTAGCAGATTTCCTACAATTAAAATGAGTACTTCGATATGTCAAAGGCACTGTCCAGTTTGGCTTCTATCTTCACTCTAGGAGTTCAACTCATCTCTATGGATTCTCAGATGCTGACTGGGCAGGATGTCCTCTTACTTGTCGCTCCACTACAGGTTTTTGTACTTTTCTTGGCTCTAATTTGATTTCTTGGTCAGCCAAGAAACAATCCATTGTTTCCCGATCCTCCACAGAAGCAGAGTATCGAGCACTCGCCTCTACCACAGCTGAACTTACTTGGATAAGCTTTGTATTACGTGATCTTGGCATCCCTCTTCCAGCAGCAACTTCTCTATTTTGTGACAACAGATCAGCTATCTCTCTCACAACTAATCCAATCTTACATGCTCGGACAAAGCACATCGAAATTGATTTTCACTTCGTACGTGAAAAGGTGTCTTCTGGTTCCATTCAGGTCCACTATATTCCTAATCATCTTCAGGTAGCTGATATTTTCACTAAACCACTCTCACAATCAGCTCATATGTCTCTTCGTCTCAAATTGGGAATGGGATTCTTTACCCTTCCCAATTTGCGGGGGAATGTTAAATATAAAAGAATAAAAGAAGAACAACATCTTTTGGCAACTGAAAGCATGATCAACGATGAAGATCAGCTTAACTCAACATCAATGAAGGAGAATGGAGGAGACACCTGAAGCATGGAAATGACTTGGATCATGACATGGATCGCCGAGACTAACACGTGCACTATGAGCTGTATTCTGTTAATAGTAGTTTGTAGTTACTAAACAAACTACTTTCTATTTTCTGTTAGGAAGTTCTCGCTTATATAACTTCAGATGAGAGGTTAGAAAGAAGCTAAGAAAACAGAATGGTGATAGTAGCATTTAAGAGATAGAGAGGAAGAAAGAAGAAAGGAGGATCATCCATTGATATTCAGCATAACAAAGAAGCTGAAGAGACGATGATCATAGACTACTGAAGATACAAGTAAGATTGAAAATAGAGCAAGTAGATCTGGAATCTGTATTTTGTTTGATGTTCATAATACATTGTACTTTGAAGATCTGTTAATACAATGAAAGCTTGAAGCTCTTTTAGAAGTTATTACTCTACAAATCTTCTTTGCCTGTTGCTCATCTTCTTATCTTCATCTGGTTCAACACTTTTACACCTTTGAAGATAAAGGGGAGTTTAATTGGCTTCTAAGGTAACAATTTCATCAGGTTTTGCTCACATTGCTTCAAAGAAACATGGCAACAGATACGTAACTCGACCGGTGTTTTGAAGTTGGCATTCAAGGCTCTATGCTCAGTTCTGTTTTTGTGTCGTGATTTTTATCTGAAGAAAAATCTCGCTCCTCTTTGTTAAGCATGCTAGATGCAGGACAGGTCTATTGGCTTATTCAAATCTAAGCCAGGATGGAGAAGAACAATCGAACAGGAGTCCATTCCGCCGTCCTATGATGCAGTCTTCCTTTCCCCAACGGAAATTGAGGAGGAAATATCCGGGGAGTCAGTTGACAGTTAGTTGTCCTGAGCCCGTCATGGGAATGGTAGTTTGTAGACCAATTACATCCTAAACCTGGAGGACAACGCGACACGTTAGGAAGAAAAAATTCATGATCATAAGGAATCAAAAAAGGTGTTAAATCACGTGTAGGAATGACAATTGCCTTTCCTACCACATTAAAATTTTCTTTTCTGCATTATTAATTCGTAAGTTTGTAGGCAAAAGTAGGTCAATGCATTAGGCTAAAGTAGGCCATGCAATAATCATGTCCTATGCTTAGTCAAATTTAATATTGATCTAGCGGATATGCAAAACTTATGCGAATACAGAAAAGCTGTAAATTGTAAAAGGTGTCTATCATTCCAGTTCCAACTTTGTGCATGACAGCTTGGTTTCACCTGATTAATTAAAAGATTGCACCTTTTGTTTTGTTTAATCTATAATTGATTGTGCATGATTACAAACTTCATGGTCAAGCAAACCATAGTGGACTCAAATGAGTGCTGGGGACTTGGGAATTGGGCCCCTCAAATTTCTTGGAAATTTCATTAAGTCCCTAGTCTTTGAAAGAAGTTTCAATCAAGTTCACATCTTTAAAAAATACATAAGTGGTCCCACTTATCTTGGAGTTATATGGTGCCCCAGGAGATCATTTCGGATGACCTTTATACATGATGCTTCTGTACTGCAAGTACTATTTCTCTGTCCATCATGGTGCTTATTGGATAAGTTTATCCGAATGTTTGATAATTTGACCTCTTGATCACGAAATTACAACCTATCATGCTGCTGCCGACCAAGGAAATAGACCACGTACAGATCCTGACGAGGGGAAATCACCCATTGAAGAGGCATCGAACTAATTCCAACTCATCTGTGTCAGGTGAAAGAGCCGATATGACCCTCCCATCCAATGGTCAGATCAAATCCAATCAAAATACATTAGGATTCACAATTTATCGGCTTCTAATTGTGTTTCATCAGGGAAGAATGGATGGTTTAGCGCACCGATCGAGAACAATTCCAATTGACACATCTCTTCTAAAATTCAACTCAAATCTGTGCTTGAAAAATTGCAGATATGTTTGTCAAAAAATGAAAAGAAAAGAAAAAAGGAACAAGAACTTTTATTCGTTATGCTTTAGTTTCAGAGAATGATTAAGACAAATTAAGGACTGAAAGTCATTATCTCTGGATGAGGTAAGCGCAGGAAAAAAAATAAAAAACAAACTATGGTTTATGCTTACAATGGGTGGGATAAGAACCTGAAGCTAGATTTTGACAGCATCAATAGGTCGCTTTCCTAACTGGTAATACTCGAAGTAAGTCTCGGGATAATTCCTTATTTTCTTGTACAATCTTGGCATTTCCTCATTGATCAGCTCATCAGCAGGTCCAATCTCGTTCTCTTCCTCCGGAGTGCAGAACACCGCCAGAGAAATTCTGTCTCTCTCTGCATTTGTCACTGCTCTGTGCATCGGGCTCTTGAAAATTCCATTGCTCATTATCTGCATTACAACACAAACCAAATTCAACCCTGCAATCTCAAACTGTTGGGGCCTTTCTTCACAAGAAGTTGAATTTGTGTAAAATGTACAGATATCCCTTGGAAGCAATGTTTTGAATTTCAAAAGATGCAAGTATTGGACTGACCTCGACTTGATCTCCTACGTTAACGAGTAGTGCGTTTGGAATGGTGGGGACTCTGAACCACTGGCCATCACGCTGGAACTGGAGGCCTTCAACTTCTCTGTCCGGCAAAACCACAGTGATTGCTGATCCATCGGCATGTGGCTTGAGGCCAAGGACAAGATCAGGCCTCGGACATCTAGGATAATAATTGAACCTTGCAAACATCACCCCTCGTTCTCCAAACTGGTTCAGGAAGCAATTCTCCTCCAGATTCAGCGATAATGCCATGGCCTTGAATACATTGTTTATGACTGGCCGTAACTTTACTGAGTACTCGTGTATTACTTCCCTACAATGTTTTAACAAGGTCAATGTAGCATGTATTGCGGCAGATCAACTACAGATAACAACATAAACATAACTAATTTGTCTTCTTGTCTCTATCTCCTTTTATTTCTACTTATCATTGCTCAAACTAGCCCATTCCTAGCATATCAGATGAGAACTCTGTTCCTGCACACATAGAATCCTTCTCACCAAGCAAAACTAACTCTCCCATCTGTACCATCTGATCTGCATAATTCAATTTGAAGCAGCTATATTGTCTAATTACCTGAAAGTTTCAGGTTTTTCAGGCCAAACTTCAAGCTTGCGCTTATCTTCGGGGGATATGATGATGTAGACACGGTCATTCCAGTCGATTACTTGATGCTCCGAAAAAACCATGTCATTTCCATAGCCTTCAATGCCATCAGGCACTCTGGCGCATTTCTCCTTCTCCTCTTTTGGAAGTGCGAAAAATTGTTTAGTTAGTTCATGCAATTGATCTAGAAGTGAGCAGCTGATCCCATGATTTATCGCCTGAGACAGAAAAATCGAAGGAAGTCAAAATATGGATTGCTTCATTAAAAACAGTAATATCAACAGAGATTTTGGTAACTCCAGATTCTGCTGTGAAAAACTAATGAGTTTGCAAATGAAATGCAAATTTTAGCCGCTTTTACACGATAGATGTGATCTTAAGCAAATCAAAGAATCTCCACATAAAGCAGGCGTTTTCCTATTCTAGATAGCTTTGCTTCTAACATTTGTTTACCTAGATACGGAATAACATCTATTGAACTGGAATTAAGCAGGCATAAAGTGGCAATTTTGTGAGCTAGGAGATAAAAAGAAACTGTCGTTTGATGCTAAGATCAGACATGAAAGCATCCCCAGCAAGCGAGAGCTGAACGGAGTTTAATCAATTCCTCTCCAGCTGATGATGATGATGAAGCTGTGAGAAGGCCAAGATCGATAGCTGGAACATCCGTCAGAGGAAGAGATTCATCAAAGCTTGCAGTTTTGTCATCTTTATAGGCATATCTCTCTGGAACTGTTCCGCCATCCAAGATAAGTTCCTGAACAGATTGTGAAGAAGGAAGAGGGGGAGGAGGAGGCTGAGCCATGTCAACGACAGAGGATGGAAGACTGAAGATTTGCTTGTGATAGCTTGTTGGGATTCAGATGCAGTTGTGGATTGGATTCAAGGGCAGAACAGGGAAACAGATGAGGTTTCTTTCCTTTCTTTGTGCATATCCAAGTAAACTTCTCTCAATTATTAAAAAAATAAAAGAACAGTCTAAGTTTTTTATGTCTTAGACAAGAGTTGGGTAGTCGTGGAATGACGCATTTTTAATTGGACCAATAAAATCATAGTGCGATGTGTCATACTGATGATTTTTTTCCTTACTAGGATCAATTTTGGACCAGCTATTCGAACGGTTGTCTAAAATTTGTATTGTCAACAAGGATTTTGTTAAAACCTCGGAGAAGCAGCTGGTGTTTTAATTCATCTTTCTTTATCTGTGCAATGAACTTGATTGCTCATTCCAAAAGATGCCGATCTTGAAATAGGAGCTAAAGGTCCAAAGAAAGAGGGACCCATGCATGGATACGAGTGCCAGAGCAATGGGTTAAATTACTCTGACCAAACAAAGCGGACAGAGACAAAAAGCTGGAAGTGTCCTTCTCCTCTTTATAAAATGGGATCTGAAGGTTTCTTGGAATATCCAATTTTCAGTGCTCATATAGCGTTGGTATGGCAAAACGCTAATTAAGGCTCAGTCCAGTTCATAGGATGAAATGGTCTCTACATTTTGATGCAGAGGTTTGAAAACTTTTCTTTGTTATTGATTTTGCTGTGCTCATCGACCCAGAGCGCCCACCTGCGTGTGCTTAAATAGTTACAAAGGTGGCATTAGCTGTACATGATGTACCTGATCCGTAGTTTCAGTGCATGACCAGCGCAAACTGAGAAGCCGAAATCATTCTCTCTCGACTGGGGATAAAATGGTTACAAAGGTGGGAGTGGTGCAACAACCTGACGCTAGATTTTCAATGCCTCTATAGGTCTCTTCCCTAACTGGTAATACTCAGAGTAGAAGATTTTTTTGTACAATCTTGGTGTATCCTCGTCGATCAGCCCCTCAGCAGGTCCAATCTCCTTCTCTTCCTCTGGACCTCAAAATACTGCAACCGAGATTCTATCCCTCGTGGCGTTTGTCACCACCCTGTGCATTGGGCTCTTGAGAATCCCTTTGCTCATTATCTGCACCACACATATCGCATTATATCGCAATTTCGATCTTCCTTTAGCCAACTTTAACAATTTAATCTTGTAACTACTATATAAATTAAATTTACTTCTACACACCCCGTTACAAGTTTGGGAAATGTACTACTTTTAAACTGATCTCCATTATATCTCCAATGTTAATGAGAACTGCCTCAGGAATGGTGGAGACACTGATCCATTGATCACCTTTGAGGAGCTGCAGGCCTTGCACTTCTTCATCGGGCAGGACAATGGTCATTGTTGATCCATCAGCATGCGGTTTGAGACCGTAAACTAGATCAGGTCTGGGACATCTAGGATAATAATTGAATCTTGCGTACATCTTTCCCTGCTCTCCAACCAGGTCAAGGAAGCAGTTTTCCTCTAAAATCAACGACAAAGCAATGGCCTTGAGTATGACACCTACGATTGCTTGTAACTTTACTGAGTACTCCTGTACTGTTTCCCTGTGCAGTGCTTCAACGAAGTCAGCGAACTATCATTTACTATTTTGGTTTGACAATGCAATCAGTTATAGCCTTATAGGTGGTAGTAACATCAACTTAGCTTTCTCTTAGTTACTTTTTTCATCAGTGTCCTATCTGTGACCATAAAATAGGCACACGAAGATTGTAAAGTGTAAAATATGACATTGAAGTTTCTTCTGCTTCAATTCTTATTCAATAAGCAAAGGGAACGTAATTGTGAACTCCTTAATTTCTAGATCTAAATGATCATTGCTGTCAGCTGGTAAGTCACCAAAACCATAGTCAGAACACAATAATTTCAGTGACAAAGAAATTCCTTCCAGCACAGAGTAGAACTCAGTCTGATAACCCAAAGAAACTGACTCCCCTGCTGTGCTAGTATCCTCTGGTTACTTGGTAAGTTGAACCAATCGTCTAGTCTAATTACCTGAAACTTTCGAGTTTTTGAGGCCAGACATCCAATTTTCTCTGATCTTTGGGGGATATGATGAGGAGCAACCGCTCATTCCAATCTAACACTTGTTGCTCTGATAGGACCATGTCATTTCCATACCCTTCCATGTCATCTGCAGGGCTAGCATATTTCTGCTTCTCCTCCATTGGAAGGGCAAATAATTGTCCCATGAGCTCATGCACTTTACTTAGAAAAGAGCCGCTCATTCCATGATTTATTGCCTGTAACCCAAAATGAGATCTGGAAATTGCAAAAAGTGAACTTACTCTGGCTTCACTTTGCACAAGTAGGACCAAACTTGCATAAGCATTAGTTCCCAGTACAACTGCAAAAATGCTCCTCCGCTATAATTGATTAGCTTAGAAGCTTTTACTAGGTTTGATGTCACAGATATTTTAGTCTATTATTAAGGGAAGAACCCTATAGATTACAAGTGATCATGATCAGTAACATCTTTTGAATTATAGGCACTTTTTCCCCTATCTCATTCAATTCTATGTGGTAGCATAACTTTAGGAGAAATTGCAAGATCAAACAGTGGTAGATTCAATTTTGAAAGATAGGTTACAGTTTATCAATAGGCAAGACCTGGAAACATTCCCACGAAGTGAGAGCCGAACCGAGTTTAAACAATTCCCCTGCAGCTGATGGTGAAGATGCAAGAAGGCCAAGGTCAATGACAGGAACCTCCATAACATGAATACTTCACCAGAATTTGCAACCTTGCCATCTGTATAAGCATATCCTTTTGTACTGCTTCTCCATCCGACACCGATTCCTGAGCAGCCTTTGCTGGAGGAGGAGGCTGAGCCATGTCAGCAACAGAAGATGTAGAACTGAAAGACCAATTTATGAGCCTGTCAAGGTTCCGTTACTGTCTGGACCGGATTTGAGGACGCGTGATGGAAGCGAGAGTTTGGTTTTCTGTGTGCGTTGAAGTTCAAGGTCTCTGGGGTGATCTCTACATCACATGGTTCTTAGTTCTTAGTTTTTTTTAACACAATTCTATCTTATCAGATCTGTATCCGATACCTTGCGAGTCAAAAGAAGCATCTCAACGTAAGCAACGATGGCATTGTCTATGTTTACGTACCTTTCAATCCCATTAAATTTAGCGCCTCGTCTCAAATGATGCTGACTCGTGAACGCATGATGCCTAAATAATCCAAGGAGAAACAGGCATGCAGGTCAGTGCCCAAGAAAGGGATGCAGACAAACTGTAAGCTACAAATCTCTAATTTTGATTTTCTTTATTATTATTTTTTTCTGGTTGTTTTAAAATTACTTCACTAGGTCAGCAGCATGTTTATATGTGGTGTTTCGACTAGGCTAAATCCAAGAATTTCTTGAAATACCCGATCGACGACTGGTGATCAAGCTAGCTTTGCACAGCAAACCACCAACCAAGTATGGCCTTACTCTAATTCTGGAGATGAGTTCTGAGATGGACCCTAATTTTTGGGGGGAGTTTTGAAATTTCTTGTATTGTTTCTGTCATGCTAGTGCGTTGGGACTGCCAAATTGCATCCTAAATCAGCTTTCGTATACGGGAAAATTCCACCACAAGTTCTAAACCCTGTGTAGAGAAAGCAATTGAGTTGTAAACGTTTTAATTAGTTTAATTAAATCCTAAACCTTTACCAATAGATGAATCTGAGAGTTAAACCTTTCAATCGGTTCAATTAAGTCTTCGACCTTTATCGTAAAAGGCAATTAAGTCTTAAAATTATGTTGCAAAACGCAATTTAAGGAGACAACGTAAGCACTTTTTAAGTGATACCTAGTCAATTTCAGATGTAGTTCATCTATAGAAGTTGATTGAACATTTTGAAGAAGGCCTAGGACTTGATTGAACCAGTTAAAAGTTTAGGAATCAAATGGCATTATGCACATACTATTTTGACTTATTTATTTCATTTCTTCATGTACCAACTTACAAGGTTAGCAAGGAACTGAATCAGTGACACAAGGCTTCTTTTGCCCTGTCAATCGTCTGATCCTTTGGATCAAGGGCCCATTTTGCTCGCTCCTAGTGGTGGAACCTTAAGACCATGAACTACAGAAATATTTGACTGGACTGTGAATTTGGCCTTTCTTTCTTTTTTTTCGGCCAATGTGAATTTGGCATTTCGAAAAAGTACATCTCAGTGATAAGCAACAAGAAACGAATGCTCAAAAAAGGAAACAAGACCTACTATAAACTGATAAGAATCATCGTATTCAAAGGGCTGCATGGTGGTTTTTACAGAGAATTAACCACAGCGAATTGCTTACACAATGCACATGATCTATCTTTTTTACTTATATCTCTAATCTAAAGGTAAAATATCAAGAAGGCCTTTGCGTTTGGAAACTAAATTAAATAACTTTGGATGGCTGGGGCATGTCATGTTTCCTTAGTTTAGTCTTTAGCCCATAGAAAGCTGCCAGTTCATTCAAATTAGAATCTCAAAAGTAATTAGACAGTATCATCTGTATACTAGGGAAGTAAATTCTACATGTCGAAGATTAATCAGCTTGTCATATATTTGTTTACTTGGAAAAAACTATTCATCCTATTATAAACAAATTGCAAAAATTACCAAAAAAAAAAGTTTTAAATCTATTGCAATTGTGCTAACTCAATCCTAAACTAATTACGAAATCCGATCAATGAACACATAAATATGCCTCTCTAGCATTCGAATAGCCTATGCTCATGCATATCTTCTACCTTCTACTGTGGATTAACATATATCCACTCCTTCCTCCAATGGGGCAGTCGATTCTAGGTTTTTTATCTATCTAAAAATAGAAATTACAAGACTAGAAACGATCTGTCATGTTAATGACACCAAAGGAAAGGAGGTGGACTCTAGAGGTACTATCAATTGAGGGGAGGAATCAAAGTTCATCAATTGTTTTATAAATCGTTACACCAAGAAAGGTGGTCCAACCATTCCATCGAGGAAGCAAGTAATTGGGAATCCATTTTTTGGATCTGCCCAAAGGGCCGGCACACTTGTCGACGTAAGTTGCAGGCACGACATTCTTCTTGCCTCTTTTACAAGCGCATGAATTTGGTCTTTGGTATGCTTATGTAGGCATCGGATTGGGATAAGAAAACATAGAAAGAGCTAGAGCTCACCTATTCTAAAGCACAAGTAAGGGCTTTCGTTCCATTATATTCTCACAATGAAGCAATCCTTCAACGGAAGGGGGGTTGGCGGGGATGGAGTTGACCAACAATATTGCTAAAGCTTAGGGGATTATTCCTATAGGAGAAAGTGAACGTGAACGTACTCGTGAAGGAAATGATCTTTACATGGACATAAAATAATATGGAGTAACTTATGAACAAAATACGACAAAAGCTAAACTGGCTCTAGTCTAATTTAGTTATAAAAACCCCCTGAAGCTTTGGCATGAAGTCCATGTATTTTTATCAAGTAAACAATTTGTAAACACCAAAGTAGAAAGTAGACAGATCCCACTTCCCCGTGAGTTTATCTCGCATCTTATCAAATTTGTATCCGATCTTCCTTGTCAGTCAAAAGATGCATAGAAACAAAAGCGACGATGACGATGTCTGTCCATGTACCTCCCCATCCTACTAAACTTAGTGCCATGTGATGTGTCAAAGGATGCTGATTCGTGAATGCCATATCCCCAGAAAGGTCCAAGGAGAAGCAGTCATGTAGGTCTGTGTCCAAGAAAGGGATGAAGACAAAACCGTAAGCCACCAATCTCTAATTTTCATCACCTTTTTTGTCCTTTTGGAGATTTCCCTTTCATCACTAGATTAGCTACATGTTACATGCGGTGTCCCGATTAGGCTGGATCCAGGAATTTCTTGGATTACCCTTGATGTACTCATCGGGTCTGCTTTTTTAGTTTATTGAAAGGCATGCTACCCATGTCGAGGAAAAAGGGGTCACAACGACTTATATTGTGACTTTAGGGATTAGACCATAGAAAGCTGCCAATTCATTCAAATTAGCAACTCAGAATTATTCAGACAGCATCATATGCATATTAGGAAATTATATTCTACCCGTGGCAAGTTGAAAGCTTAAATACGTGTCATATACTTGTTACTTTTAAAAAGAAAAAAAGAAAAGAAAACTATTCATTCTATTATAAACAAATCTTAAATGTTCAGGGTACCTTAATGAGAGAACAATCTTACCATAACCCAATTGAGTTTGTATTTCATTCACTTAACTTGATCAAAATTCACATTGTGACATCACAAGGCGGACGCGTGTTTCACCAAAATTTAAAATATCAACTACCTTCCATGAATATATATCAAAGCTAGTAGAAGTTGTTCAGAGTAAAACACCAAGTTGAATTATTAAAACAATTAAGGGCAGCATAAAAATTCGAATCAGTTAACTGGCTATGCATGCTGACATGGGATTTGAAAGTGTTAAAAAATTTTGGATGTGTGTGCGGAAGCATGGTTTTGGTATTAGTTATAGTTTTTGGTTCGTGATATTGTGTGCAAGTGTACGGTATGTTTTGTAGTGGATGGACAAGGGACAAAATAGAATAATTGAAGGATAAAGAACATGGATATGAGGGAAATAGTTTTATTAGTTGAACAAAATAGTTTGATGGAGGTGTTGGTAATCACACTCCACATGGTCATGGTGGAGATCTAAGACCTCTCACGGTGGAGGGTTTTCCCGCACAAGGTAGACCTCACACACTCTCAAATGATCAAGTACAAGCCTATTTATAGATAACTACAACCGACTTAGTCATCGCCATAGTTTAGCTGTAAGACAATTAATTTTCTTCTTCTCCAAGTACTCTTGCTGCCCACGTACTCTTTTGATCCTTCTTTCTTCATAATTAAGAGTCAACAATTGTGGGCTGCAACTTTTCCTTCACGTTCAAGTTAGCAAGTTGAAGCTTGCTTTTCTGCTTCTTGAAGCTCTTATAATATTTTATAATGTGTGCCCCCTTTCTCTTGATCAGCTTGTGGCTTCTTCACGTGTTTCCCGTGCACGTACACTTCTCTAGCTTATTCTAGGTTTTTCTTTGATGCTTCTTCACAGAGTCTTCAAGTTCAACTTGGACTCTTCATTTTTTCTTGCATGGACGTGCAATGTTGCCGACTCATTCCTTCTCCATTAAGTTAGTAGCTTCTAGATTTTGTTGAAAATGGATCACCAATTTCCAACGGAAAGCTTTACTTTCCTAAGTAACCGAATCTAAAGCACAATGATCAAGCTCAACTTCAGCTAACAAACGCAAATTTTAGTCAAAAGTTCACAGTTACAGAAGGTCTCGGGAGAATCATGTTAGTATGATCCTCCAAGGACCCTCCTTTTGGTGCTGCATGGAAAGTCTTTCTACTTGGGAGAAAAGAAACAGATCAGCAAGCTGAGGGAAGATATTAGATTTTCCTTGCAATAATTATAGAAAACCCAAATGTGATTACAGACGTAAAATGGAACATCGCAAGTAGCGCATATCTAGTGAGAGTGAGAGAGAATATAAGGTTCTTAATGAAGGAGTCTTGGAAACAAAACTTTTCAAGCATAGAAGACAGGACATCCTTACATCCTTTGTTTTACAAGACAAAGAACATGGGCTCTGGACATCATAGTCTGACTGTGTCAAGAGCTATTTTCCCACTCTGGAAGCATTCAAAGTTGATGGCTGCATAATTCTTGAGCTTCCTGTACATTTGTGGCCTTTCTTCACTTATTAACCCTTCATCTGGCTCGATGTCAATTTCGGTATCTGGCAAATAAAACACCGCCATCGATATCCTTCCATGCTGTGCATTCGCTGTTACCCTATGCAGTGGACTCTTGAAGATCCCATTACTCATTATCTGAGATGCATCGTTAAAGCCTAGATTATAATCAATTCACCATCTGTATATAAGTTACTGATAACAGACGCAGACATTACAGTGTACTAGCTTTGCTATTGAAAGATGAATTTTCAATTGGCGAGGGATAGAGTGAAAATTTTTATTACCACATTATTGTAGAGATTGCACTGATTAATGATGGGTGGCTGACTACCCTAATGGCAGAGTAGAGAACTCAAATCTAATGACTAAGTGGTCCTCCGGGATAAAAGTAACAAATATTTGTCCTCTTGCCCTTCAAAAGCTTCAATTCTAAAAACTATTTTTATGACCGAAGGTGGCTACCTCTCAGTACATGATTAGCCAAGTAGACGTTCTTTATTCTCATTACTGATATTCACTGATTGCTCAGATCGGTTTTATTAGTGATGCTTCACTGTAGCAAAAGATAAACTGCAGTTAATGATTGGTGAAGTTGATCACTAGAATGACAAGACGTTGCCTTCTTGGATTACCTCGTACCTGTGCTTTCAGATCTATATCAGCTCAGATTTTATTTCTTAAATTTACCTGCATCTGATCACCCACGTTGACAACAAATGCACCCGGAACCATCGGGACTCTGAACCATTGGTCCTCTTTGAGAACTTGAAGGCCTTCCACTTCTTCGTCTTGCAAAAGTACCGTGATCCCTGAACCATCTGAGTGAGCCTTTGCACCAAGTACTAAATCAGGTCTCGAGCAGGGAGGGTAATGGTTGAATCTCGCTGCCATGATTGCTCGGTCTCCATACTTTTTGGAGAAGCAATTCTCGTCCAAATCTAGGGACCTGGCCATGGCCTTCTGGAGAAGATATATTACTGATTTCACTTCTGTGAAATATACAGCAAGAACTTCTCTGATAAGAAAGGCAAGGTAGTCAGTCAAAAAATGCATCAAGAACTCCATAGTTTGCTGCATATAATATGCGGTACTTCATACTCGTACTTTCTACCAAATAATTCCGCTCTCTGCGCGCAGGTACATGTTTTGGCATGAGATGAGAAATCTGAATAACAAATAACGATATAACAACAGATACCAAGGAAAGCACCTGAATTCTTCTGGAGTTACAGGCCAAAGTTCGAGCTTCCTCGAATCTAGTGGAAGTAGGTTGAGGAATAAACGTTTAGACCAGTCAAGAACTTGCTCTTGGGAAAGTATAGGATCACTTCCATATCCTTGGAGATCGGCAGGATCTCGAGCATACTTTTGCTTCTCTTCCACTGGAAGTGCAAAGAACTCCTTTGCGATTTGACGGACCTTTTCCAAGAGCGAGGTCGGAATGCCATGTCCTATTACCTAAGAGAACAGAATTTCGACTTTAAAAAAAAAAAAATATTCTTACCTTCTCTCAGAATAAGAAAATGACTTTATTAGCATAATAGTTTTGGGCTACTATAGGAGCAATAGCATGTTGTGACCCCCAAATTCTTAAAAGAATGGATTCCACAAAATTTATAATTATTTATTATTCATTTTTTAATGGTCCAAAACAAACTGTTGTTTTCACAGTAGATTAAAGACCGTAAACAAATAATTTTTCATAAGAAAATTGTGTTCCTACAAGAACAGCTAAAGTATTCTAGAAAAATGCATAGAAAATCTTAAATCTTATATATGGAATGCAGTCAAGTCGTAATCATTTTATCGTTCATGAAGTTCTAAATTTTTGTTAATTTTTTTTTTCGATGGAGCATATCTAAAATTGCCTACATATCACTTAAAAAGTGCTTATATGGATTCCTTAAACAGCACTTTTCAACGTATTTTAGGACTTGATTGCATCTCAGGATAAAAGGGTAATTACTTAATTGAAGTGACTAAATGGTTTAGGATTGGGTCGCACTTTTTTATGAAGGTATGAGACTTGATTGAACCAATTGAAGGATTCAGAACTCAACGCATTCAGTAAATAAAGATCAGGACTCGTGGTGCATTTTTCTCAAAAAATTTTGGACATGAAAGTATTTTTCTTCTTGTGTTAAGGTGGTGAAAGGCCCTCAAACCTGGAAGCAACCCCATTCACTAAGAGCAGACATCAGTTTTTCTAGTTCATCCTCTTGTTCTTTCCCAGAACACGTCGAGAAGACAAAGGGAAGTAGGCTTAGATCAACGATTGGTATTTGAGCTATCGGAAAAGATTCGACCGGACCAACGCTGTCTCCTTTGACGAAATATGCAGGAGGTAGTTTCTCGGCAGCAGTGGACAACTTCTGGAAATTTTGGGACAAGGATGGCAAACTTGAGAGCTTTTCGACCCTATCCATGGTGCAAATGGAAAGAGCATGCAGGCTAGGAGGCGAGGTGATACAAAACACATGGTTGGTACTTATAATTGGGAATGGATTCGAGATGGATTGATTCTCTTCGATACCTTGGAGAGTTATAATTGGACACTTCTGCTTTCTTTCTTTATTTCAAACAAATATGTCAATCAATACATGATGCAGAAGCATTGTTATACTCTCTCTCTCTCTCTCTCTCTCTCTCTCTCTCTCTCTCTCTCTCTCTCTCGTTGTCATATACCATAAACGTTAAATAAAAAAATGTTTCGTCTCTCTCTCTCTCGTTGTTATATACCATAAACGTTAAATAAAAAAATGATTGGTTTTGATCCATTTGTCTTGTCATATTAGCTAGTGAGACTGGCTAGACAACTTAGGCTCTGTTATTTTCACAAAAAACTGAATAATTTGAAAATTACTTTTCTAAAAATGATCTTTTATAAAAATGAATGAACGAAATAGATTTTCGTTGCTCACAAAAATATTTAGACATAAATTGTTATCAATAATGAAATATTTTTTATTGACTAATTATTTCGAGTGATTCAAATGAGCACTTTTTAAAAAAAATATTTTCCAAATAATTTATTTTTCATGAAACAACGAGAACCTTAAATTTAAAGTTTGCCTTGGCTTCTCCTTAATTTAATTTACAAGTGATTATTTTAAAATGTTTTATGTCCTTTCTCAAAATTTTCTACATATATTGAAAATTATTTTAGTGAAAAATGAAATCACTAATCATAGGGAAGTTACTATTAAAAGAAGGGATTACTACCACAAACAAAGTGTATTTTATGCTCTTACTAAATAAAAACTAAAAATAGAAATATACTTTTGAGCCAATTTCACCAGTTTAGTTTGATCGATCTGGCTCCTCTCCAGAAATTAAGAACTAGGACCGATTGCCGTGGTAACGACCCAAAATTGGTCAGTTCAATTTGGTTCTCGAATTAGATCAGGATTGATGGACACCCTATCCACAACCACATCAACATGGTATTAAATTATGGCAGCAAAAAGAGAAAAGTTTAGGCATACCAAAAAATATTAGTTACACCGATAAATGAGTTTTTCGGTGGAAAATGAGTTTCACAGTCAAGGTCAAGCAAATTTCCATACCTTATTTTTTTTTATCTTTTGTAAAATTTTGGAAATGATTGAAAATTCTCATTTAAGAATTTTTCAAATTCCTAGCTATATCAAAAGTTATTTTAAAATGGTTAAATATTGTCACTTAAGAATTTATCATATGCCTGGCTATTAAATTGTAATTTTAAACATTTATTTTGAGATATGCACAATCAGGAGATATATTAACTTTCATTTATTCTTTTACTAACTTTTTGTGATGATTAAGACATTGTCACTGGAGAACTTCTCTTAACCTTGAATTCAACGGCTTTATATATGGTCCGCCCAACGTGGGATTAGGTACATATGCAGAATAATGACATCTATTCGTCTCTCTTCCAATTATCGATCTCATTAGGAATAGGGTTCCAATTAAAAAAAAAAATTACATGGATCAGCTTTCCTTTAATTAATAATAAGTTCCTTCCAGCATAGTACTCCAGCAAAATGGGAATGGCTGTATGCATATATGGTCCACCATACATGCCAGATAACGATTTTTCTAGTCCTATGTCCTCCATTATGGATCTCATTAGGAATAGGGTTCTTATTAAAAAATATAACCATGTGTCGGATTCTTTTCAACAATTAAGTGTTTTCAGGCAGAATATTCGACCTTGCTTGGAGGACCAATTGGCATTGATATCTGTCCATCTTACCAGGGATAATGTCTAATTAACAATTACATAGCCAGCCAATAAATTGTCGCTTCTCTTATCTGCTCTTTCTAATAAAAGACATTGGACAATACAAGGTAGTGACAACTGACAACCTAGGTTTTCCTTGTTTCATAAAAGAAACGGTAGGTAAATGCATTAATGTATTGCTTAGGTTGAGACAAAACGACATGAATGTGGAGTACCCATTGAGCCTTGATGTTTCGCGCGTGCTTGTTGTGGATTTCATGTACTCAGTTTCCAATAAAGTTAAATCATCAGATTAAACCTGAAAAAGAACTTGTGAAAAGACCAGGTACAGTATCGTGTGACATAAAAAGATTTCAGCTCAGTTGTGCATTCAATCCTAATCATCGATAAAAATGATGAGAGTCTTAGCTACTTGTTAAAGGTACGTATTGAAAGAATACAGACGCCCATAACTATAATCTGCCTCATTCTCGAAATCTGTAAGGATTGTGTTGACCCTTTCCCGGTCCTCTTTGAACCCTTGTCTTTCCAGATGGTTGTCATCTTACCACGAGAGATCAGCAATGTTCTGGCCAGAAATCCCGCGTTCACGTACTGTCAAGCTAATTTTTAGCCTTGCCAGAACTTTGAGGATGATCCAAGCAGCCTTTATACTGTTTATGTTCTGCTTGTCGGGAGGAATTTTGGTTGGGGTAAGAATTCTTTCTGCCACAGGAAATCAGTAATTTTTTTGAAAAGGCTATGTCTATATATCGATGAAATAAGTACTAAAAATAACTAATGCGCACCCCATTATTTTAACGTTGGTTGTGAAACTACTTATCTCTTGTTGATCACCGAATACTGCAAAATCATGAATGGTGAAAATGTTCTACTAAAGAGTGGACCCTAAATATTTCAGGCCAATGCTCATGCATTATGCCTATTACGTCGCTGTTGCACCATGAAATCCTGGTTTAGTGGTAACTTGAACCTGATTCCACCTGTAGTCTCTGTTATGAGTATTCAAGTGGCAACCTGTGGGAATAGATATCTCAATCCCATGTGCGGTTGGGTTGTATGCAGCAAATTTTAACGAGCAGTACTTTTCCTTTTGTGGGAATGGATATCTCAATTAAAGATTTGCTTGTTCTAGTATATCAGCAATACAGTTTCAGTGTGGCTTTTGCACGATGTTTGGGGTTAGACACTGCCTTCTCGTCCTTGCATGTGATCTTGGTTGTCTGAGAAATCATCAGACAATTAAAAAGGCCTTGGCCTTTGGGAAGTTGTACCAATTGTCTGGTAGCTGGAAATATACAATATTCTATCTGCTTAGGCCATTAGGAAGCCACCAAGGTGATTTGAGTCAGCATATATGTGAACAGTCAGGAGCGAATCATTTTGTCCATATCATCGCTTCATTATCCACCACTAGATGGCATGCAATTTGAAAGATCCTTAGGAGATGAAAAGATAACTTTCAGATTACGCTCAAAAGCAAAGTCTTCTGCTTCTCTTTCGGCAAGGAATGCGTAAGTCTTCTGCATCTCACGGCAGTCACCTGGCTATGCATGCCAATTATGGAAGCTCTTATAATATCGACCAAAAAAAAGAAAAAAGAAAAAAAACTGGCTATGCATGCTGATATCTGATAATTTGCAGCATCAGATCGTAAAATTTCACTAAGGAGAATCATGATAGTATGATACTTCAAGTGGCCACCTTTGCTGCTGTATGGAAAAAGACTTTCTACTTCAGAGAAAAGAAGCAGATCTACAAACTTGGGGAAGATTTAAAATTTTTTCTTGCTTTAATAACAGTAATTCCAAATCTGATTACATAGAATGGAAATAGTGTCTACTGAGAGAGAGAGAGAGAGAGAGAGAGAGAGGGAGGGAGGATAACGTTCTTATTGTAGGAGTCTTGGAAACACACATGATAAACTTTTTCAAGTATAGAAGACAGGACATCCTTTGATGGACAAGACACAGAAAATGACTGGACATCATAGTCTCATTTTGTCAAACGTTGTTTTCCCACTTTGGAAGCACTCAAAGTTGATGGCTGCATTATTCTTGAGCTTCCTGTACATTTGTGACCTTTCTTCGCTTATCAACCCTTCATCTGGCTCGATCTCAGTTTCAATATCTGGCAAATAAAACACTGCCAATGATATCCTTTCATTCCGTCCATTCGCCATTACCCAATGCAGTATGCATCATTAGGCCTAGATTATAGTCAACGCACCATTCATATAAGATACAGACAACAAATGCAAACATGTCAAGTGTACTGGCTCTGCCGTTGAAAGATGAAGTTTCCATTAGTGATTAAATTCTTATCATCAGGTTATTGTAAAGATTGTAGTGATTAATGATGGATGGCTCAAAGTCTAATGCCAATGGGAATTTCGCCAATGGCAGAGTGGAGAACTTAAATCTAATGACAAAGTGGTCTTCCAATATAAAAGTGACAAACAGGCCTAACATTTGTCCTTTCACTCTTTGAAATCATCACATATAAAATTTTAAATAAGTGCGCAGGGCCTGCTAATTAATACAGAATTAGCCAAGTTGACATTCTTTATTCTCATCATAGCAGTTCACTGATTTGCCCTTTTCAGTTTCACAGGTGATGCTTTATTGTAGCAAAGAGTCAAACTTTTTTAATCAAATTGCCTTGTCCTAAACTATTGTTGCTAATTGTTCAAGACGATTACAAGAATTGCAAGTCGTCGCCTTGTTAAATCACCTCCTACCTCAGATATAAATTAGCTCAAACTTTATTTTTCGTAATTTACCTGCATCTGATCGCCTACATTGACAACAAATGCATCAGGAACTATGGGAACTCTGAACCATCAATCGTCTTTGAGAACTTGCAGGCCTTCCACTTCTTCGTCTTGCAAAAGAACTGTGATTCCTTAGCCATCTGAGTGAGCCTTTGCACCAAGTACAAAATCAGGTCTCAAGCATGGAGGGTAATAAAAAAATCTCTCTGCCATGAATGCTCGGTCTCCTACTTTTTTGAGAAGCAATTCTCTGCCAAATCTAAGGACCTTGCCATGGCCTTCTAGAGAAGATCTATTACCGATTTCACTTCTTTAAAATATTCAGCAAGAACCTCTCTGCAAGACAAAAACTGGCAAGCTAATCAGTCAAACTAGGCATCAAGAACTCCGTAGGCTGCAAATAATATGTAAAACCTCACGCTCATGTACTTTCTTCCAAATAGTTACTCTCTGTCCAAAGAACAGACGAAAATAAAACAACAGATACTGAAGAAAGCACCTGAATTCTGCTGGCGCTTCTGGCCAAAGCTTGAGCTTCCTCGCATCTAGTGGAAGTAGGTTAAGGACAAAACGTTTAGACCAGTCAAGAACTTGCTCATTGGAAAGTATAGGGTCGGTCCCATATCCCTCGAGATCAGCAGGATCTTGAGGATACATTTGCTTCTCTTCCACTGGAAGTGCGAAGAACTCCTTTGTGATCACGCGGACCTTGTCCATGAAGCAGGTTGGAATGCCATGTCCTATTGCCTAAGAGAACAAAATTTCAACTTTTTCTAATATTCTTACCTTCCTTGAGAAACAGGAAAATCGTATAACACCAAGAACAACTAAAATATTTTGGGAAAATGGCACAGGTAATCCTAAGTCTTGAGTATAGAATGCAATCAACTCATAAACATTCAATTAAGTCCTAACCTTTTTCAGAAAGTGTAATAAAGACATTTTGATGAATGGTCCCTATAATTGCCTATGTTGATGACTTAGCTAAATCAATTGAAAGATGTATGGCTCAATTGCACTTCTTCGTAAATGTATATAACCTTAATGAACCGATTGAAAAATTGAAGACTCAATGACATTCCACACATCAGACTTGTGGTGCATTTTTCTCAAAATGTTTTGATCATGAAAGTATTTTCTTCTTGTGTTAAGGTGGTGAAAGGCCCTCCTACCTGGAAGCAACCCCATTCACTAAGAGCAGACTTCAGTTTTTCTAGTTCATCCTCTTGTTCTTTCCCAGAACACGTTGAGGACACCAAGCAAAGTAGACTCGGATCAATGATTGGTTTTTGTGCTATCGGAAAAGATTTGGCCGGACCAACACTGCCTCCTTTGACGAAATATGCAGTAAGCGGTTCGTCGGCAGCAGTGGACCACTTTTGGACATTTTGGGACAACGATGACAAACTTGAGAGTTTTTCGACTCTAACCATGTTGCAAATGGAATGAGCATGCAGGTTGGGAGGCGAGGTGATACAGAACACATGGTTGGTACTTATAATTCGGAAATGGATTGATTCTCTTCGAGACCTGGTTAATCCTTTGGAAGAAAGACAACTGTGGAGATCTAGGAGAGTAAATTGGACACTTCTGCTATTCTTGTTCTATTACAAACAAATATGTCAATCAATATATGATGCGGAAGTACTGTCATATGCTCTCTCTCTCTCTCTCTCTCTCTCTCTCTCTCTCTCCCCCTCCCTTTCCCTTGTTGTTATACAGCGTACACGTTTAAATTTCTTTCCTTCATTGAATTTTATCAGTTATTTCGATGTATCTGTCTTGTCACATTAGCTGGTGAGACTGGCTAGACAACTTAAATCTAGAGTTTGCCTTCACTTCTCCTTGATTAAATTTAGAATCTTGAACTTATCAAACTAGTACCGACATGTCAATCAAAAGAAACTAACTCATTCACAAAATGCATGGTTTGCTGGTGAGAAGTCATCAACCATAACGTGCTATAATTGATTCTTGAAACTTTTGTATATTCGATGACAAAGAATCTATGGCGTCATCAAGGTGAGAGTCACTTTATCGGACGGGTTTTCAAGCTAATTACTCTTTCATGGAGACGGTGACATTAGTTCTTGACTCCTGTGGACTTCACAGAACACTTGAAATAATCAGCCTAGAAGCAATATAGGCTGAATACAATGCATGTGGGAGCTAGAACCACGTTAATGGTGCGTTTGTTTTATGGAAAAAGAATAAATAAGAATTTTTTTTTAAATGATCGTTTGTATCATTTGAGATAATTAGTCAATGAAAAATATTTTCATTATTGAAAAAGAATTTATGTTAAAGGTGGACTTACAAACAAGTCACTCACCTTATAGTGAAGATGTGAGTGTTTTTACTTTCAAGGTGGACTTGCAATAATCCTATGAATTTACAACCATGTGGCTTTTTAACATTGAATTTGAAAACTTTTAACATGGAGCTTATTTTAATAAATTTGGATTTTAAAGGAAGTCAATCACCACAAAAATTCGCTACATATATTACAAGAGATTTGCTAGGATTAGAAATATTCTGAATACCGTTCTAGTGTGGCTCTTGCATGATGTTAATGGTTAGCCACTGCCTCCTTATCCTTGCAGGTGATCTCGGTTGCCTGCTAGATCATCAGACATTAGAAAAGGCCTTCGCCCTTGGGAAGTTGTAGAAGCAATCGCTTGATAGCTGGTGACATGCAATGTTCTATCTGCTTAGGCCACTGGAAAGCTGCCAGTTTATTTGAATCAGCATCTGTTTGAAGAGGTCGGAGCGAATCGTCTTGTCTGTATCAATCGCTTCACCGTTCGCCAGTAGAGGGCATGTAGCATGTAAGATCTTTAAGAGATCAAGAAGCCGGTTTCGAAAGAGTAGCCTCATTAGCAAAGTGTTCTGGATCTCTTTTGGCAAGGAATGCATCAAGTATTTCAATGAAGATACTACCATGATGGGAAACGATCCTACAAGATCTATAAATCAACCGCCAAGGCAGGTTACACGATGATAATGTTTACTGCTAAGATTTCACTGTGAAGATTTTAACTCTAGCCTAACGCAGGCTGGATCAAGCTGCTATTCTGTTGAGACAGCACTCGAGGTCAACGGTTATGTGATTCTTCAGTTTCCCTCATCAACTGTTTATCTGGCTCGATCTCCATTTCCCGATGTGGCCGCAACCAAAATGCCGCGAGTGATAACCTCTCCTCTCCCGGTTGCGCCGCTGGCCCCAGCCAGGGGGAATGGTGCTCTTGAATGTCCCATTACTCGGTATCTGAAGGCACTCTATCAAGCCAAATGGTGTCTATTCCATTACTACCCCCATAAGGAAAAGTATTGGTAGGCTCGAAACTTGCAAAACGATAAACGCATCAAGCAAAGAGATTAATCTCCGCGAGCTACTCGAAAGATTGTCGAATGCATGGCGGCGATGTCCTCGAAGATTTTGCCGGAAAACTCTGATTTGCGAAGAAGATATACCTTCTACAGAAGGAAAGAACATCTGTCCCGTTGCTCTTCAAGCAAAATGACTCCTTACGGAAACGAAGGAGGACAAAAATGGGCAAAGAGAAAAAGAAAAAGATAAGAGAGAGAGAGAGAGAGAGAGAGAGAGAGAGAGAGAGGGGCCACGCGAGATATAGAGACTTTTTGACTTTTCACATGTTCGTAGTTATTTTTTGATATAGAATATTAACTTATCATTACAATAACTTATCCACTTTATTAGTAAGTTTTTCGTGTAAAGAAATAATAATGGATTATTTTGGAGCTCTTGTAAATAATAGGGAAAATGATATAATGGTTATCCGATCTCTAAATTTTTAATTTGTTCGATATAACCATTGAACTTTTAGAATATGTTCAACTTGAAAAATATTTAATATTAATAATAGAATAACAACATAGTTTAGAGAAGAAGTCGAATCGTAGTGGATTAATGATCATGAATTATATTGAACTGGATTAATGATCATGAATTATATTGAACGAATTAAAATTTAACGGATTACATTAGATATTGGATCAAAATCCAGATATTATTTGCGTATATAATGTCTAAGAAAATTTAGAAAAGAAAAAAAATAATAATCGAATATTTTGAACCTCCCAAGTTTAATTTAGAGCCACAATCTTGATCTTCCGTGGCCACCTCAAACTCCCCGCAAAGTCCCAGGCAAAATGCCACGCCCCCTCCTCTCTCCTCCTCCTCCATCATCTTCCCTGACCATTTCCAAGCACAGACGTAAACGGAAGAAGAAAAGCCCGATCCTTTCCGTTGTTTTCTCCTTCCGGACTTCAGTTCGGACTTGCCCATTTTCTCGAAGTGAAGTAAAAACCATCCATCCATGGCGAGGTGCTCGCTCAGAGCCGATAACCTCTGCTTCGGCCCGCGCTGCCCGAGCGCCACTACCCGAAGCTCGGTCTTGCCCGGTTCGTTCGGAGCCCCGCGGCCGACCCGCTTGGCTTCGAAGGGCGGTGCCAAATTCAGGGTCTTTTCCAGCATCAAGGAGAGGCAGGGCGTGAAAGAGAGCGAGAGGTCCGGTGGGGTCGTCCCCGGCGGAGGAGGACTCCGGGTCAATGAGTTGGAAAAGGCTGAGGTGGTTTCCGGCTTCGAGGGCGCGTTGGGAGAGGAGAGGGAGGGAGGAGGGGAAGTGGGTTTTGATTGGAGGTGGCCTCCGTGGAAGAATTTGCCGCTGAGATATAAGCTCATTGGCACTACTTCTCTGGCTTTCGTCATTTGTAACATGGATAAGGTCAGTGTTTGATCATCGGTTCTTACTTGGTGGTGATATTGAAGTTTCCTTTTTGAGAAACAAGATTGACTCTTTTTTGGTTGTATGCTGTGTGGCAGGTGAATTTGAGTATTGCTATAATTCCAATGTCGCACCAGTTCGGGTGGAATTCTTCGGTTGCCGGGTTGGTGCAGTCGTCGTTCTTCTGGGGGTACGCATTGAGCCAGTTGCCAGGAGGTTGGCTTGCGAAGATATTCGGTGGACGGTTAGTTCTTGAGGCCTTGCTTGAATCGCATTGATTTTGATCAAGTTGTGTTAATTTCATCGGCGAATCATTGGGCGTGTTTTCATCTGAAAGAATGCTAACTTCCTAAAGACTTATGCTATTTGAAATTAATCCAGTCTGGGGGTAGCATTGCAATTCAATTGTCATTAAAGTTGGCTGAGGCACTTGATTGCGCTTTCCCTGCTCCCATCAAGAAATAGACCTGACTAAATCTTCTTTTGGAGGAGAAGGATGGATCGCAATGGTGCCATACGTGTCAACTAAAGTTAGTTCTGCTAGCTCTGCATGCTAATGCCTAGATCAATTTTACCTTCTACCTAGTGCATTTTGAGTGGACAACTGTTCAATTTTATTTCACAAGCTCTACCATAGATTGACAACTAATGAAACTAAGTGCAGACTTGAGCTTATGTCTAACTGAGACAAACTTTCAACTTCTTTTCCTTATAACTGCGGCCTTCCCACTTTTTGTTTTTGAGGCTCTCTTCAGCTGACTTGCCTACTGGTTTCAACTTTGTTCTCATATTTTGAAACATGTTTCCTCAAACCGTATCAGCAATAATAACTAACTTCATTGTTTTTTCTATGCACGTGACAGTGAAGCTTTGATAGAGGCTATATTGTAGATCCACAATGAGTGGGATGAGGGAATTCTATTCTTGTTTCTACCAACCTATGCAATGATGCACCATCCTTACTTGCTGATTGTGTTTAACTATTTTCTTTAATTGTGCAGTGAAGTTCTTAAGTATGGGGTATTGGTTTGGTCGTTGTCAACAGCACTTGTTCCTGTTCTTGCAGGGTTCATGCCTGGATTAGTCTTATCTAGAATTTTGGTATGTAAGTCATAATGATCTTACTTTCTGTTTTAGCTTCTGAGGTATTGGCTTTAGCAAGTTTAGTTTCTGTAAGACAACTTGCATTTTAATTGTTGTACTTAATATAATTCTTTGAAAAGTAGTTCTGCTCTTGTAGGTGGCATCTTCATTTGATTTCGTATGCAATGACTTTGTTATGTTTTCAATTTATATTGTTTGTTGGTTGTTCTGTTTTCAGTTTCAACGATGACCATCTTCCACTTTTCATCTGTAGGTCGGAATTGGTGAAGGTGTTTCCCCATCTGCGGCAACTGATCTTATTGCTAGGCATGTATTACCCTGTTTTTTTAGTTACATGAAGTCCATTGATCCTTAAGACGTGAAAATGGACAGAAATAAATGAAAATAAATAGCTTCTCACCTCTCACTCAACACTACTCAATAGAGACACCTGCATGTAAACCAGGACCCGCTTGTCCCTTAATCAGATGGAACAGACTAATCTGATGGGATTATAGTGAAAAAGAAAAAAAGGAGGCTAAAATTGAAGAGACGCACTTTTAAGAGATCAGATCCATGGACCTTATTTGGTCAGACCTATCTAGAAATATTGGCAAATTCACTTAGTGGGAAGTGATCATGCATTTTTTGCATTTCAGATCTTTTTACTGAAGCTTTTCCAGCTGGCTGATCCGTTCAGATTCATTGCTCTGTTTGTAAAATTGATTCATGGCTCTTAATTATTGGCTTTATGTGGCCCAAAAAAAAATAAAAAATAGTGGCCGTATGTCCAGTCTTTCTTTGAGTGATTCAAATATATTCATCAGGTAGAAGGCAGGGTTTGCTGATTAGGTGTTTTGATGCAGCAGTAGTTGAGTGTCCTTGTATTTTGATCTAGTTAAAATATCATTTGATAAGGGAGTTACATTTCCCTTGATGAATGCTCTTCTTCTTCTTTAACATCTATATATTCTAAATACCTGTGCAGGTCAATGCCATTGGAAGAGCGCTCTCGAGCAGTAGCATTTGTTTTCGGTGGTCTAAGTGTAGGCAGTGTTACAGGGTATGTAATTGGAGGATGATGCTTGGCTGTGTTTCTTATCTTTGTGATGATGTGATTGCTAAGCTAAGTCAGTTCCTACATCAAACTCATAACCTTAAGGAAGTAGGACCGCCAAAATAATTTTTTTTTTCCAGCTCTTTTAAGTCATTAAGACCGAGGATTAATGGTTCATCAGTCGATGCGACGTCCCGGTTGTGTTTCATTATCCAACAAACCGAAGGAATAATTGATCCAACTAACTAATCACCTGTAACCTCATGGCAGCCTGTCATTGTTTTCCCAAATTTGCTTTGACTTCTGTCAACGCCCAAAATTTTTGACCTTCATATATCTATGGCTGTCTAATCATCTCTCGGACCTAAGAGATTGAGAAAAGCAAGAGACATTCTTGCTATGCTTATACAGACGATTGACCTGAAAGCCCTAATTTATTGAAAGATTAGGGCTTGGCATCCTACTTTGTTTTTTTCCTTCAATTATTTCGAGTTCAAGCTGGTTTGTTTACTCTCTTAAGTTATATTTAATGATTTTTGTTGTTCTTTTAGATTACCACTTTGAGCAATAGGATTGCTTGAACCAATAAATTGTCATTTGTGGAGCTAAAGTCTGTCAATAGCACTATTATCTTCAAGTAGTACAATAAATTGAGTTGTAAAAGAAGTTCTAAAATAAAGCTGCCAATTCATATTCATACCATATTTGTGTTCAAGATCAATGTTGCAGTCTGCATGTAAGTGTGACAAGCAGTCTAGATTATATCATTTCGCATGGATTATGACAATCTGATCATTGTGGTAAGTTTTGTTTATGCTATATGAGAAACTTTAATTGTTGAAACTTACGCTTGAACAATTTTGCAGGCTTCTTTTGGCTCCTCCATTGATCCAAAACTTTGGTTGGGAATCCGTTTTCTACATTTTTGGTCTTTTGGGTATAGGCTGGTAAGTAACTCTTGGAGCTTACTTGAACTCCTTTGCTTTCTGCTTTGAGAAATTTGCTTTGCCCTTTCTTCCCCAATATTAGCAGGTTTGAATGCTGACAGAACACTTTTATGTTATGTCCTTTCTTCTTGAAGATCTGACAGAGTTGTGCCTTTTTACTTTTGGTTATATGGATTTTGAAGGTTTGCAGGTTTTCAGCTAATTAAAGAAGAGAGCAAAGATTCAACTGCTTCCAGATCAATATCACGTGAGTTCAGTTCGTTTCATGTTGCTAGACTACTAAAAACACAATGATGGAACGAAAGGCTTGGCACAATGTATCCTAATCCCTTTGCCTCACCTCTTTTCTCCCCTTTATCTTATGATCACACCTTGCCTATGCTTATTCCTTTTCTTCCTTCTGTTTATAAACGATCAGCAACTCAAAAAATTATGTAGATAGCAGCTGACAAAATAAGACTGCAAATTGTGTAAGATGAACACGAGTCACATCAATGTGATTTGCAATGCCTCTTCACTTAGGCAAATCGGGCAAGGCACTTTCCAAGACCTTATGCTTTTAGCCTTTCCGTCATCCAGCAGCTGGATTTACAATGCCATAATCTCATAGGCACCTTATGATACAACCTGTTCTTCTTCCTAGTGCAACGATAGGTTTTTGTTAGTCATAAACTTTTCGAAGAATTTCCTCATTTTGCTTGACTTCACAGTTATGAATATTTTGCTATTATTAGCTCGTTGAGGATGATGAGTTAAGATTCTTCTTTTTGTGGACTGTCTTGCTGAGAGAAATTTGCATTCTTCAATTTAAAACAGGGAATACAAAATCCATGTGTCATGGTTGCTATTCTTCTGAGCATTACAATTAAATGATTCGTCGTTTTGACTCAGTGTATTGGCTGCTGAATTTGGAGCTTTATATCTGATTTAGCATGTGAGCATGTTTCTTCTATTTGATAGGGTCAGAGGATATCTCTACAAATAATTCAAATACATCTTCTCTAAGTGATTTGGCTGGGACTTTGAAGGTAATCTTTTCTAGAAACTCAGCTGCATGACACTTGTTTCACTTTACTGTGAAAGATCCATCTGCTTTTGTGCGGTCTATAGATATTAAACAGATGAGCAACTTGAAGAGCCGCTCAGAAGGCCACATCAAATAGAAAAAGTTGCATCTAGCAAATGCAGAGGAAAATCAAACCAATAAAACCATCCTAAATGCATACGGCATCATCTACTCACGATAACATTGATAATGTGAAAAATGTCCTCATTTTTATTTTGATCTTCTAATAATGAGCACCAAAGTCAATTTTATACTGTCATGTCATATTACTTTCATTAGATTTTACTCTCTCATGTCATTCTACTTCCATTATCTATTGATAAACCGCATTGTCTTTTCTATCATTTTATCTGACGGAGCTCTCTTCTTATGATTGTTCTTTTAATAGGATGTGCCCTGGAAGGCACTTTTTGAGAATCAAGCGGTTCAGGCAATGATATACGTTCATTTTTGTGGAAGTTGGGGACACTATACCTGCCTCTCTTGGCTTCCTACGTATTTTAGGTATAGCATTGTCAATCTTGTATTACTGATGTTTATGCAGGCTTCAAGTTAGGGTAGCATGTACCGACATTGCTCCACTCAACCTGAATCTGCGAATGACCTATAAATGATTTGAAGTGTCTGTAGAAGTATGCAATGTGTTTACTGCGTATTATTATGTAGAATTGGAGACTATCTTCTTAATAGCTGTCATGTAACTTAGTGATTAGCCTTGGAAGTCAAAATTGTTGGATGCAAATCAAAAGGGAAGATTGCCTTTCCAATTGCAAAGCTTCAAGGTTAACGTGATCTTCTTAATAGCAACCTTGTAACTTAGTGATTGGCCTTAGAAGCCAAAATTGTTGGATGCAAATCAAAAGGCGAGATTGCCTTTCCAATTGCGAAGCTTCAAGGTTAACATGATCTAACTTGGAATAAATTTAGTTGCTTCCTGAAAATTTCTCAGGGTCTGAGAAAGACATCCATGTAGACATCCTCTCTTGCATTGAGTTTTGTTATTTGTTTATCACCTCCAAAATGATGAGTATATGCATTCTTACTATATTGTATTCTGGCTACATTGGTCAAACTAAATATATATTTACTTTGCAGCGAGGAGCTGGATCTAAATTTGACAGAAGCTGCATGGGTAAGTCAGAATAGTCATGTCTCAATACCATTGACTAAGTCTTTCAAGGGAAATTATCAACTGACTATTTTGTTTTGATGACTTCATATACATCCTTAAGAATTTTTCTTCGGTTGATGTTGCTTCCTACTGTGAAATTGCATTATCACCCACTCATATAGTCCAAAAAATTTAGGTCTCAATTCTTCCTCCACTGGCTTCCGTTTTCGTGACTGGTGTTGCATCACAATTTGCGGACAATTTAATTGCCAATGGAATGGAAATAACTAAGGTATTTGTTATTCTACCGTGCCAAGCCTTATATCATGTTTTCATGAACTGAAATAATTGGAAATGGTACTACTTAGCAAAATGCACAGCAGTTTTCTTGGACAGACATGCTACAGATATAATCTTTGATGTTGATTACTTTGGGTGGTCAGGTGCGAAAGATTTGCCAAACAATTGCCTTTTTATCTCCAGCAGTTTGTATGACCCTTTCATCAATAGATCTAGGATTGGCACCCTGGGAAGTTGTAGGAATTCTCACCGGAGGATTAGCACTCTCAAGCTTTGCCTTGTCAGGTACCAAATTCTGCACAGTACATTAGCTATAGTGAATCATTATTTGCCATCAATATGAAAGGGAATCATTATTTCATTCTCTCTGTTGTTTTCAGAATTATGATAAGTTGATTGTTTGTCAGGTCTTTATTGTACACATCAAGATATGTCGCCGGAATACGCAAGTATACTCTTGGTAAGCTCTTATGGAATGCTTTTCATAAGAACTTTGTGTCCAGAGCTCCTATTAAGCGTGGGCATCAAATATTATTAGAGAACAAGCTGTATTTCAGTTAGTGCAGGTTCCATGTGAAATACTTTTTGGGAGCTAACAAAACTCAGTTTACTTCTTATTGGATGCATGACTTTTCTTTTTTCGCTTCTAAGTGCCTGAACCTGCTATCTCATTTAAATCCGTCGCTCTTAAATCAAATGACTTGGTATTCGACAGATATACTCCTACTATATCGAAATGGGTTTAAAAAGGTCCACTTATACTGTACCGTATTGCCTGACGAATGGTCTGCAAACATTTTTCAGGGTATAACAAATACTGTTGGGGCTGTACCGGGCATCGTAGGGGTCACCCTCACTGGTTACCTCCTTGATTCAACTCACTCATGGAGCGTAAGTTCACTATCATTCACCGCAAATATTGCAGTTTGACATCTCTTTTTTCTTAGTGTATCCTTTCTAATTAGGGATTGCATTACGCAGTTGTCATTATTTGCTCCATCAATCTTCTTTTACTTGACCGGCACTGTTGTCTGGTTGGCCTTTGCAAGCAGTAAGCCACAGAACTTTTCCAAGAGAGATTGACATTGTATTCAGTAAGTTATCCTGCCGACGCTTCTAGATTGAAAGAAGGCCTGTCTGTAGATTTTCCTCTTCTACAGAATCATTCATGACTCGTGCATTGTGTTTTCCTACAGAGAAAAGGTGTTCATTACTTCATTGCGATTAGCCTCAGTTGGTTAACAAGGTAATGAGCAAGATCACAGTTTTCCTATCCCCCATTCGTTTTGTTGTTGGAGATGGTAGGAAATATGAAATTAGTGTGGCGATACATGATACGGCGTTGCCTTCCTCGGCAGCGTCCTGACAAAGTTAATTCCAGCAGCCGTGCGATCCTTCAATGGGAGTGTCGACATACGTAGTGGTGCTGCGTATTTCGACTTTAGACCTTGTGTATATTCGAAATGATGTGGCCTGTATGCGTTAGGAGTATGCTACTGAAAATTAAGGCATTCTCCTCCACATCAATGTCTTTGGAAAGTTGCAGACATTCGGGAGACAGGAATCTAGTATTTGTATTTACTTCAATTCTTTGTGTGTCAATATCTGTGTAACACTAAATTTTTTTATTGTAAATCATGTGGGACAATACTTAAACATGTACCTTGATCGCATACGACTTACACTGTCGGATCCTCACATAAACCCGAGTGCTAGAGGGGTCGACCGCGTACTTGGTCGTACCGGGTGGTGGGTTCGACCCCGGACTAGGTGGTGCCGGAGGGGTCCGACCACATTTTTACTCGTGCTAGTGGACATAAAAAAATGAACAGTTTCACGATGAACTATAGTTTCAAAATATTGGAACCAAAAACCTTGCCAGTAGAGAATTGTCGGTTCCTAAATCAACTGGTTTTGGTCTGATTCGATTCGGCCCGTTCCAAATTCTTATAAAATATAGTAATTGTACCATTTAACTATAAAAACATTTGTTGATCAAATGGTTACTATAATGTATGGCAATTGCGACAAAATCTAATTTTCTACTAACGTAGTCCTTTTGCTTTCTTGTTTGTTAAGGTACTCTTTAACAGAATTCGATTTTAATAAAATTAATAATAACAGCCTATTATCTCTTTTTCTAGCACTGATGATTTCTCGATTTTTGTTAATGATTGGAACTGTTCTCAATTTCTTTAATAGAGTACATTGGAGATGTGTATAATCTGCTTTAGGACATGCCTAATATTAATTTATCTTTCCCTATAAAGAGCTCGCTTGTCGAGTTTGCTCGGCTTCAATCGATTAATCTTACCTGAGGTAGGATTATTATCCGTTCATCTAATATTTCTCAAAATGCACAAAAGCAACCGAGTGCACGAGGACTAATTTTGGCAAAATTATCAAAAAAAATCTTAAATTTATTTTAATTATAGCAATTAATCCGTCAGGGGCAATGTTGACATGGTATGAATATGAACAGTTAGTACTAAGATAGACAATTTTAATAATACTTTAATTTTTGTTCTCTTTTTTTTTTCTTTCCTCTCCTTGCCAACTATTGGAGGTTGGATCTCAATGTTGCTAGGTAGAAAAATCTTTTCCAATAATTAAGAAAATATTTTTTAAAATTTAATTTTTTAATGGTGCAAATAATAATCATTCTAGTCATAAATTAATTTCTGGAAAAGAAATAGATTTATCTATTTCTATTAATGAATGAGTTTTTAAACAAAAATACGCATTTGATAAAAATATAAAATTTCTATTCTTGGAATATAAATTCCACAAAATTTCTCCCTCTTGAGTGACGGCAGACGACGGCGGTGACTGGCGACCTGGGACGCATGGGTCTCTGGCTAGTAATAAGGACAAACGATAAGAAAATTTTTTATTTCTCATTTTTTTTTTCAGAAAAAAAAAATTACTTTTGATTCAAAACCAATTTCTAGAGTAAAAATCTATTTCGATAATTTTAAAAATAAAATAATTTTATTAAATGGATTTCTGTTTTAGAAATAAGTTTGTAACAAAAATATAATTTTGAAATAGAAATAAGATTATTATCTTATGTATCATAAATCATTCAAATGTTGAAAAATGAGGGAAATGGTTTTTGAGGAATAAAAAGAGGTTCTGAATATTTCATGGACTTTTAATATTTTTCTTTTTAAAGATAGACCGGGTCCCCTCACGTCATGGTGGGGCCGGCCGAAACATTGGCCACGTGTCGGCCGGGTCCCACGTTTGTCCTCTCTCTCTTCATTCAAACTTCTGCCTCGTCTCTCCTCTCACTTTTCATCGATCGCTGCGTCGTCTTCTCCATCCATCAAGCAGCACGAAGTCCTCTCTCTCCTACTCTCTCTCTCTCTAAAATCTCTCCCTCTCTCTAGCTTCCAAGAGCCCTCGCCTGTCGCCGTCGCCTCCAGGGGCCCCGTCGGCGGCTACGCTCCTCCAAGAGCCCCCGCCGGTCGCGGCTGCTGGGTCCCGAGCTAAGATCCGCCTCCGCCTGAGTATGTTCTTTTTTTGCTATTAGTTCGAGCCTCTGCCGGAGAATTATTACTGGCTGGGTTCAAAAGGAACGAGTTCGGGTTTCCTGTCTAACCGTGGCCAAGTTTTGATTTTTCTTTTCTTTTTTTTTTTCACGCTTGCTGACTTTCGTGAACACGAGATTTCTTCTCTATTATTTTTTTATTTTTTTATGGGTTTTTAGATTTTGAGTTGTCTGTAGTTGTTAATGTCGTTTGGTTTGCAATGCAGAGTAAGATGGACTCGTAATCAGTTGCTGGAATATCGTGGAGGTTGAGCAATTCCATTAGGTGCTTACGCTTTCCTGTGTTGTGTTTTCTTGTGCCATGATGATTTCTGAACTGGGTTTGCTTCATTTGATGTTCTTTTTTTTTCTTGAATGATATCGTTGGGAATCCCTTGTTGTATCGTTTGGTGCATCTTGTGGAATGTTGGGTGTTCAGGATGTGGAACCTCTCTAGCACCAACTGATTGTATTGTTTACACGGACATCCACGGACATTAGAGTGCGTTGCGAAGCTTTAGTTTAATCTTGTGGAATTGGAAAATGTCTATAGTGGAGTAAAGAGCATTCTATCGTCTGTGATTATGGTTACGGCAGAGAATTAGTTTCTCTCAGATTAAACGGGTGGACTGCAAGATGATGTTATTTCTGGATATGAAATTTTCTGTTGAGTTTAGTCGGGGTGATAAGGCAGGGGAAGATTTGACGATTGTAGGGGGAGGTTTTCTGATCTGTCCAAATCATAGGCTACTCGAATGTCCATGGTGGTCGCATGTATTTATGGTTCCAGAGTTATTCAATGCGTCCCATGATGTTTGCTTGGTGAAAAACTAAGACTCCTGGAAAGGAAGAAAGTCCTTGTGATAACAAGTTGACATCTACTTTGATCGAGGTGGGGTTGTAGGATCTGATTTGTTGGTTCACAAGCCAACAGACAAATGCAGTCTGTGTCCGATCTGTTGTCTTTAACTCCCGATTTGGTGATAAATAGTCAAAATGGAGATTGCATCTTTTGTTGTACTAATCTTCCTGATGATAGTAGTGAAGAAAATGACAAAGTGAAGCTATGTGCAGTGCTCAAGTAGGGAGCTAAACTCTCCCAAAACTATTTTTTTGCTCTTTTTGGCCTTTTGTTTGCTGCACCGTTGCTTGGTTGACAGCCTGATTCCTTGTACTTCGGCTTCCCCACCTATTATATTCATGCATTACATAATGTGTAGGGTTAGAAAAGGATCCTCATTGTATTTTACATATGCTAACATATATAAAATGACCTCTTTAACCTGATACAACTGACAGTAAGGGAGCTGCCTTTTGTTTGTCCTTTTTGGCTGGGCTTGAATATTTGGTGGGCAATCCTATTTAATTGAAAATCTGCTTACTTGTACTTCATTTTCATTTTGACAATTTGATTCCAAGAAAAAAAAAGTGTTATTCTGCAGGGGTGATCTGTTCTAACGAGAGTACCTGGAGTGGATTGACCTTTCAATTATAAAATGTGTTTGCCGCCAAGCGACGTGCCTGGCTTTCTCACGAAGGTTCCGCCCAGAATACTTGAAGATGACACGAGAAACATTAGGAATATGTACGAGCAATTGAGAGATGAACTGGCGAACATTGAGGAGATGATGGAGGGATTGAGGCGCGATGTGCGCCGCCTAAAAGTCTTACTTCTAATTCTTTGTGTATTGATGGTTATTTTATTAGTGACTCGTTAGGGAAAAGATGGATGTTTGAAACTTGTAATTTTGCCGGCCGGAATCAAACATTATGCTGTGTAGGAACAGACCAAGTCAAATGTTGAATGGAGCTTCTTACCTAAGTACACATCCTTTGGGAATTTGGAGTAGTACTGAATTGTTCTCTTCAATTATGGTATAAGAGTACCAAAATAATAGAGGATTGACGTTCTACAGCACCAAGATGTGCAAATTGGACCAGTAATCCCACGCTATAACAACGCAAGGACTCTGTTCAAATGAAATCTATCGCCTAGACCGCATTTCTATTCCAACAACTTACCCGAACATTCGAGGTCCAATATCATTCGACTACATCAGCAATCAAAAGGATAACGAATGCCTTATTGCCTCTGAACTATCTTCAATCAGTCCGAACTCGAGATCCTCAACCAAGCAAACACGTGGCCTATAGCAAAGCAATGACTGTGCTGCTATCCTCTGCCTCCTGACGATGTATGGTGCGACCCTACATTGTTAATGCCTTCTGAACCCTTCAATTCATTAATCTCGGGATGCTGAAAATAGTTTGATGGCCCTGTACAAAGGAATAAATAATATATTCAGAAAAAAGATGTCATTCATTTCTTGAGAAAGCAAGTATCTTTCATTGATTTAGCCACCCGATAACCTTGATATGACTATGGCAACTTCATCCTAATGCCTCCCCCTTCTCATGCAGCATACCAATATACCACCAAAAGCAGCAGACAGAACACACCAAGACACGATATGGCTATGGCAATTTCACCACCGGTGGACAAGCCGCCATGCAGGCAAAGAAGGTACACACCACACAAGCCCATGCTACCAGAGAGAGAGGTTGTACTATGATCCTTGCAAAACAAAGTAAGATGTCATTAATAGCTTATTACTATGACAATGGAGTCGAGCTTCACAGCAGATTCAATTTGCTCATCCAACCCAAGAACAGATGTGAGAGGAGCAGGGTTCACCGAGCTGGTCGTTTCCAGCCAAGAAGCGTTGTCATGCGCAGCCTATATGATCGAGCCTATCCTACGAGAACAGCAACAAAGGTAATTGTCTGTCGGCTTCTGCCAGAACCATTGTAATTGCACAAAACAATACCAGCGGTCCAGCAGTCCTGAACAAATCTCAATCGCAAAGAAATTTAAGCAGAACTTAATCCTGAAAATGATGAATAAATCGAGATAAATACGGAGAAGAGTGTCATCAGAGGCTGGGTTCATGCGCATCAGATAATTCCTAATTGGGGCTAGCGGTCCTCGTTAGACCTTTCTTTTCTCTGAACAAGTTGCTGAAGGGCTTGAACCAGACCGTGCTTCATGGTGCAACAGTCTTGGGAGCGAGAGAGAGGGAATGTGACTCCTGGAAGCAACGGCGGAAGTGACGGTTCTGAGTCTGGGATGCGACAGCCGGGGCAACAGTCTTGGGAGCACAAGAGATGGAGTGGCTCCTGGAGGCGATGTCTATGCATTTGTGTGATTTTGCTTGCAAACTAAAGTTAGATGTAATTCGATTCGATGATTCCTTCGTCGATTTCATCGAAAGAAAAATTCGCTACAGAGACTCCTTGCTTTGGCCAAACACTCAAAAAGCCATCTGTGAGCAGAACCCTGGACGGGGTCCAGATATAGGCTCTAAAGATACAGAAGTTTCTGGCCTGGTGCCCGCAAATTGCAAATGCCTAACAGAATCTTATCATGTGCAAAAAAGTCTGTGCAAACTGCATCAGTTTAGAGCTGATACAACCCGCGTCGACTTGTAACGGTTGTCGAGGCATTTCCATGGTGTGATTTTAGGGATTGTACCCGCCGCTTGATGCCTAGATGGCCGCATCCCATTCTGAGGAGTCCTGATTCTGTAATTGTGAACTCTGTCCAGACAAGGGTGGTTACCTATGCTGCAGTTAACGGTGTCATTCAGGCATTTTGAAATACTTCCTGGTTCTGCTTGCCAAAGTTGTGGTTCCGGCATTGCATGCGAATCTGCGGCCTTAGGGACTCGCGACTTTGATGGCTAGAATGTCAAACCTGACAGGATTGAGCAGGGGCGGGGAGATCCGCGTTTCGAGCTTTTCCGGACTTAGTCTGAATGGGAGCTTGAAGCAAGCAGCACAAGGCACCGACCTTGGCCTGAACAAGTCATTCGGCCCGAACAAGTCATTCGGCCCGTATATGCAGTTACTTGTCCAGCCTCAACTTTGTGAGCCTGTTTGGCGCGTCGACAGTTTAAGTTCCTCTCGTGTTTACATCGTTGAAGGCCTAAACAATTTGTGGTCTTGGTTTAGAAAAAGGACGAAGAATTTGAGCTTTCCTTCGATTCCCATTACGTCGCAACGTACCAATTTGATTCAGAGTGTGAAATTGCAAGACTGGTGCACTTAGATGGCAAGAATGAGTACTGAATTTATATTTTAGAGTACCAAAGTCTACTTTTGTATCACTTGGTGATCCACATCTTCACTCGCCGCAGCCACGAATTTGGCAGCAGGAGAGGTCGATGGAATTATTGGGGAAAGGAGGAGAATAGAAGAATGAATTGCTTAGGCATATTGAACGACACGATGAGAGCATCTGCAAACTGATCACAGTAAGGAATGGAACTTTTAATTTGATTCTCAGTCCACATGAACAATCTGCCATTAGTTTTCGCAGAAACAGCACAAAGACTTCCATCACAAATGCTTACAACCCAAGGCAAAAGGAATCGGATCAAGTGCCGTAGCCTTTGCAGGTAGCGGTAATCACATGGAACGCCACATGCTTCTTTAAAAACCTGAACGCCACGCATCTCTCGCCGATCCTGTTTATGGAGCGGCAGCAAGCGGCCGAGGCCGACTTAGCTTTATAAAGGATGTCCAGGACTACACTAAGGACTGATTCCGGGGCCAGGGTGGCGCTAGGGAACAGCTCCTCGGGTTCGAGCACGCCCCCTTGGAGATGTGCCATGGGCAGGAGAGGGAAGAGGGTGCGCGAGAGCTCGGCGCCACACACTTTCAAGGTCTTCATTGCCCGGTAGCAATCTTCGACTCCCAATATCTTCTGGTTGGCCAGGGCGCCTGGCGGCAGCAAGTCAAGCCGGTGGCCGAACCCCGTCCAGACCAACGACACGAGGCACAACCCGACGGCAAGCGCGCTCGCAGAGGTCCATCCTGATGCTGCTGCCGCCATGGCTTAAAGGCTAAAGACCAGAGAGAAAGGTGGACAGAGAGATTGTTACCGAGGTGGTGGGGTTTTGATGCTGGTCCATTGAAGGCAATGCCTGAGCAGCTGCTGTAGTAATCAATTATCATTTGGAAACGCTTTATGCCTCTTAAATCCTACCTTCGGTTGGAAGAACAGAATGAGGAGTTTAGCTGCTAATTAACTGCCGTTGAATATGCTGCTTCAGATCAGAAACATGTTACCTGACAATTACATGTCCAGAGCGAAGTCATAATCAGATAATTATCTCGATTTGTTCTATCAAAAGATCGATTATATATTTTTTTGAAATAAAAATATTACTTTTTCAAGTAAGATAAAAATGGAATTATCTAGAAGAGAAAAGGACACAAATGGTTATTAAATTTTGGCCCAATTTGCAATATGATTTATGAACTTTTAATTTATTCAATGTGGTCCTTGAACTTTAACTTAATATGTAATGTGGTCTTTAAATTTTTCAATATGATCTCTGAATTTTAGTATAATGTGTAATGTGATCACCTAACTTTTAAATTGTTTAATGTGGTGCCCGAACTTTTGATAATGTTCAATTTAAGTCCGTGAATGACAACAGTTAATGTTTTCATATAGGTATTAGACTAAATTGAAAATTGAAAATTCATGGATCACATTATATATTGAGCTAAATTTCGGAAACCATATTACATATTAAACAAAAGTTTAGAGACAAATATTTATTTGGAATGAAACTAGATGCTATTGGGGAAAGTTCCAAAACACCCATCAGAGTGCTGCTCATGTCTTAAAGTTCCCTTCGATTTTAATTTTATTACAAATTACCCATGAACTTGATCAAATTGATTTAATAACACTCGAAAGAGCGCCCATTTCTCATAGTCCTCCAAAACCTAACTTCGTTGCAAAATATCCCATAAACTTAATCGCTCTGACCCAATAACCCCTGAACTCATCGTTATTGAAGCAATAGCATACAATGAATGCATTGTGCCTTTTCTAAAACATGTTTCTCCTATCCTCGTGACGTGCACATAAAATTACTAAAAAGTCTGAGTTTTGCCTCAACCACATCGATAAAAAAAAAGAAAGGGTTAAGGTTTCTCGAGCATATTATCGAAAAATCAGAGATCTTCAAGAAATATTCCTTCGTTTGACTTTTCTTCAAACTCATCCGGACGGCCATTTACATTTTTCAAGATAAAACATTTACAACCAAAGACATGAAAATAAAAAATATTTGGCTTTCTACCATTGTAAACTTCAAAAGGAGTTTTCTTTGGAATGAGCCTTAGAAATACTCTATTGATTATGTAACAAGCAGTAGAATAAGGGAATGCTTTTACTTTATTTGCCAAGAAGCAAGAAGAGACTCTACTTTCAATTAACAAAATTCTGGCTATTTCTTATAAAGACCGATTTTTCCTCTCTACAAATCCATTATGTTCTAGAGTGTGGGGAGAAGAAAAAACATGTTTAAAAACCATTTATTACAAAAACTTGCAAATTCTTGATTTTCAAATTCTCTCCCATAATTTGTTTTAATGCTGGAAATAGCATAACCTTTTTCATTCTAAACCTTTTTAGCAAACTTTGAAAAAAAAAAAAAAGCTTCTACTTTCTTTGCCAAGAAGAAGATCCATGTAAATCTTGAGTAATCATCTACAACCACCAAGCAGTATTTCTTACCTCCAATACTTTGGGTTCTGGTTGGTTCGAAAAGATCCATGTGAAGAAGCTGTAAGACTTCGTTAGTGAAAACATGATTTATAGATTTGAATGAACTTTTATGGAGTACATAGCTCAGACTTCCGATAAACCATTTTAGAAAAAACCATGGACCAACTTCTTGGAAGATAATTTGGCAATTTGCTTCATGCTAACGTGTCTTAGCTTGCAATGCCAAAGATTTGAAGGGACAAATTTTGTGGGATGCCCATTTTAGGATGTTCATATGATTTACTTGAACTATATGTGTTCTTTTAATCTTGTAAATCGACTATATATTAGCCGAGTATAAGGGAAAGGTCCATGCAAACAATCTTGGAACATTTTCATTGACTTTTCAATTTGACCCAGTACGTGCATGCATTTAGCACACGAGTATGGGCCACAATGACTAAAAAAGAAGTTCACGTAATGCCACTGTGGCATCAATTAATACCTTCTTTTCATGTTACTCTTTTTTTTTTTTAATTTCCCTTTTTCGGAATCGAAATTATTTTGTTTTGTTCTGTCCGTCAATTATTACAATTCAGCTATATATATATACACGTTAAGATTTTGGAAGGTAGTAATTTGACATGAGCTATCATCAATTTGAGTGTCTAGCCATAGTCACAAGATCCATAAGACTTTTTGGACAGATTTGAATAATAGTATTGGGTGAAAAAGTCTAACAGGGCCAATTAGGCCCTAGTAAAAGCCAAGGCCCAGCCGATCCTGAAGATTTGCAAAATTGTCATCCACCTTAATACCCATCTCAACATAAGCCCCTTCAATGATCACCTCTAACTTGAATATGAAATTATTACGTATTTGAATGGTTTATCGATACATATATTAGACAATCATTAGGAAATTAATTGTGTAAAGTTCGATTTATTTGACTTTTCTTTGCTTTCGCTTTTAATTGGCTCTTCCTATGCTTGATGTGGAAATTTTTTAAGAGAAATTATGAGACTTATATACCTATTCAAGTAACTTTGCCAGCCAAAATTTCATAAAACGTCTACTAAATTAAGCAAGTCCTATTTCCACCCAAAAAAAAAAAAAAGTTAAAACAACTCCCACTCTTCTAATTGTGGCATCCCAGAAATTAAGGGCAAGCCCTAAGGTGCCCTAAAGCTCTTAAATAGGTAATGAATTTACCTATGGGTTGTGTTTTAGCCTTTAGTCTTCTCTTAAGGCTTTGTGTTTTGTGCTTGTGTTTTTAATTTAAGTTTTTGAAATTTGATTATAAGGCAAATTTATGTTAGATATGTTCCTCATAGATTCGTTTTCCTATAGATTAAAAGTTACAAGTTATTGACTTAGTGAAATTGGGATTTGAATTATCTAAGATAGGAAATTTAGGGGTTTTTACTAAAAAGTAAAAAGGTAAAAGGATGAATTTTGGTTTGGACCTTAGGCTCATGGATAGAGGGCCTAAAGTGGGCCATTTTGGCCAAGCCCCATGATGCCCATTGGGCCTTTCGACCGCACGAAGAGAGAAGGGGGAGGGAAATTCGAATGCATGCCCCTCCCCAAGTGTCCTAGTGTGAGAGCCATTTGGCACTCATGCATTAGGGTCCTCTAAGCAATGATTAGGGGGAAAGAAAAAGCAAAAAGGAGAGAGAGGGTGGCCGGATGTGCCATTCGCACAAGTGAGAAAGAGAGAGGGAGGCTGAGAGAGAGGGGAGGAGGAGCTGCCGTTCGCCGATTGCCGCCGTTCCTCTTTGTGTTTGAGGCAAGTTTAGGGTCCATCTCCTCTCTTTGCATGTGTGTCTTGCATGTGGGTTGGATTTTTGGTTGTTTAAAGGTACGAAAATAGAGTTAGGATGGTTTGTTCTTGAGGATGCTTGCTGTTTTCGCACGAATCACTGGAGTCAGAATCTTGTGGGAGCTTGCATGCATGTTTGGAGTTTGATTTTGACTTGGATCTCTTCATGAAAGTTGTAGCTAACACCTTGAACTATGACATACTAAAATTTCGTGCAAAATGATGAATATTTAAGGGGTCAAAACCTCATTTTTCGGAGACTCTAGATCTGGAACTATTTTACTGACCTTGTGGTAGATTTGTGGCTGCATGTTGATTTTTACCATGAATCTCTCTTCCACTTCTTCATGAAACTTGTAGAGAACATATTAAGGATCAACATACTCAAATTTGAAGCAAAATGAACAAGTATAGCTTAGGAAACCAACCTGATCTTGAAGATGATGAAGCTGGAGTCGCGGTACGGGACACCCGAGACTTCGTGGACCCATATGAAGGTTATCCTTGGGTATTTTTGCTTAAGTTCTTTCATGAAAGTTGTAGGGGATCCTTAGAAGTAAAACATATCCAAATTTCAGAGAAAAAAAAGAAGGATAGATAGGTTAAATCTCAATATTTCGGACATAGGACCCTGGACGTTTCGATAATCTGACCAGTAGCTTCGTAGGACTATAGAAGTTTATCAAAAACGAATTTGGCCTAGCTTTCTTCATGAAAAATCTAATTTAATGTCTTAACTATAACCTGGTAAAATTTCATAATTTTCTGAGGTCGTTTGGGTATTTTAATTGAATTACTTAGAAAACTGCACATTCTGCCGTTGTCCGAGATTCCATGCGGTAATGTTAGAAATATTACTTTTTGTGTAGAAATTGTTGTGGCTATGTGTTTTCTGTAGAGAATCACTATTTTGCTGTATTAAATTATTATATGCTTTGATCTCATGAATTTGTGATTTGTGTGATTATTTAATTGCAAAATAGGATGAGTTAGAATTTAAATAAATTCTAAATGCAATTGGCAAGTACATTGTTTTGAGTGACATATGAACTTAGTTACTATGGGTGATTGCATTTACTGTATGTGTGTAAATGCTTAATGATGTATGTATAAGAACGAAAATAACCTTGTTTTGCCATTACATCATGTGCATGGTATATTGAAACCTAAATTGGCAAACATGAACAATGATAAATGAGGAAATTGTTTGTGGCGGATGATAATACCCTAAAAGTATCAGGATGCCCGGGATGAGGGGTGTCGGATGCCCGGAAATGTATAGAGATACATGACCGGATGGCCCTGGGAGTATCAGGATGCCCGGAATGGTTGGGTGCCGGAAGCCTCGGAGGTCTTTGCCCGAGGGGATGCCTTGTGATGCCAGTTGGGGTGCGAGATGCCCGGAACGGTGGGGGTACCGGATGCCCGGTGGCCATGAATGGCATAATTCCGGAGGTTCTTCTCGTAACGCCTGGATAGGGTGCGAGTGTAAAGTATGGGATGGATGATCCCGAGGAATGATGATCAATTGAGAATTTAAAGTGGAAATTAAATCATGCATGTGTGATATGACATGATGATGACCACCTATGGCATGATGACATGCATGTGTGATATGACATGATGATGACCACCTATGGCATGATGACATGTATACGTGATATGACATGGTATGATGATATTCACCTATGATATAACAATATGATGACATGATTGCATGATGACATGATGGTATGTATATAAGGGATGATGAGGTCATGCATGGATAACATAGTATGATGATGATGATTAATTGTGGCCTATGATATGTACGTATTTTGATTGTGATGATGATGGCGTGCACATGGCTTCGAGGTAAGTACGTTGGAATGCATGAATGACATGTATAATGTAATTGTTTGTATTGCTTAAATGCATTGAGTGTTGATTGGATTCTTTTATCTGCTGAGTGGTTGTACTCACCCCTTCGGGGACTAACATTTCATATTAGCACGATGCCACTCCCTGCCGTCACGCGGGGAGTATTTTACGGCCTTCCGTCTGATGTGGAGGTCGAGCTGACGAAGATCGATTGTCCCACCCTACCGGGTCTGACGTTCATCCAGGTTCGCGCGATTGTGTCCTATGACGTGGGTCTATCTGGAGGCCCAGTCATTCAAGAGTACGTGTCCGTCCACATTCGCCGTGACGGAGTGATGATGGGATGCTGCCACCCTCACCGCCTGACGCATCGGGATGGGTGTGACGGCCCGCGTATGTGGAGTAGGAGTTGGCAACTTTTTGGGTTATGGCCGACACTAGCAGTCTGAGGGGAGGTCTATACACGCTGTTTTAGTGGGTCGTGTGTTCCTTTTTGGGGTAGAAGGCCGAGCGTATGGATGAGTCTTGGCCTATTTTTTTGATGTACCGACCCGTGAAACCCTTCGTAAATATATATATATATATATATGTAAATAAAAGTGGTTCGGCCTTGTGCTTTCTTTTAATTGAAATAGCTGGTGTGCATTGTGCTGTCGTTGGGGAAGCGGAGAGATGGTGAGACTCGCCTCTTATTTTCGCCGTGAACTGCGCAAATCCCTAAAGCCTTTTCAAAAAAAAAAATTACGCCTAAGCCTCGGCCTAAATTACAATTCTTTCTTCTATCGTCGCATAAGTTGTTTTTGCCTTAGTTTCTTTACGCATAGTATCTGTGGCGACCCTATCGGGTTTTGGGGGTGCCACAAACCGCTATGGCACCCCCAAAACCGGATAGGGTCGCCACAGATACTATGCGTAAAGAAACTAAGGCAAAAACAACGTATGCGACGATAGAAGAAAGAATTGTAATTCAGGCCGAGGCTTAGGCGTAAATTTTTTTTTTTGAAAAGGCTTTAGGGATTTGCGCAGCTCACGGCGAAAATAAGAGGCGAGTCTCACCATCTCTCCGCTACCGCTATGGCCGCACAATGCACACCAGCTATTTCAATTAAAAGAAAGCACAAGGCCGAACCACTTTTATTTACATATATATATTTATGAAGGGTTTCACGGGTCGGTACATCAAAAAGGTAGGCCAAGACTCATCCATACGCTCGGCCTTCTACCCCAAAAAGGAACACACAACCCACTAAAACAGCGTGTATAGACCTCCCCTCGGACTGCTAGTGTTGGCCATAACCCAAAAAGTTGCCAACTCCTACTCCACATACGCGGGCCGTCACACCCATCCCGGTGCGTCAGGCGGTGGGGGTGGCAGCATCCCCATCATCACTCCATCACGGCGAATGTGGACGGGCACGTACTCCTGAATGACTGGGCCCCTAGATAGACCCACGTCATAGGACACAATTGTGCGAACCCGGATGAACGTCAGACCCGGTAGGGTGGGACAATCGATCTCCGTCCGCTCGACTTCCACATCAGACGGAAGGCCGTAAAATACTCCCCGCGTGACGGCAGGGAGTGGCATCGTGCTAATCTGAAATGTTAGTCCCCGAAGGGGTGAGTACAACCACTCAGCAGATAAAGGAATCCAATCACCACTCAATGCATTTAAGCAATACAAACAATTACATTATACATGTCATTCATGCATTTCAACGTACTTACCTCGAAGCCATGTACACGCCATCATACATCATCATCACAATCAAATACGTACATATCATAGGCCACAATTAATCATTATCATCATACTATGTTATCCATGCATGACCTCATCATCCCTTATATACATACCATCATGCCATCATGTCATCATGCCATCATGTCATCATATTGTTATTTCATAGGTGAGTATCATCATACCATGTCATATCACGTATACATGTCATCATGCCATAGGTGGTCATCATCATGTCATATCACACATGCATGTCATCATGCCATAGGTGGTCATCATCATGTCATATCACACATGCATATCATCATGCCATAGGTGGTCATCATCATGTCAAATCACACATGCATGATTTAATTTTCACTTTAAATTCTCAATTGATCATCACATCATCCTTCCTCGGGATCATCCATCCCATACTTTACACTCGCATCCTATCCAGGCGTTGCGAGAAGAACCTCCGGAATTATGCCATTCATGGCCACCGGGCATCCGGCACCCCCACCGTTTCGGGCATCTCGCACCCCAACTGGCATCACGAGGCATCCCCTCGGGCAAAGACCTCCGAGGCTTCCGACACCTAACCATTCCGGGCATCCTGATACTCCCAGGGCCATCTGGTCATGTATCTCTATACATTTCCGGGCATCCGGCACCCCCCATCCCGGGCATCCTATTATCATCCGCCACAAACAGTTTCCTCATTTATCATTGTTCATGTTTGCCAATTTAGGTTTCAATATACCATGCACATGATGTAATGGCAAAACAATGTCATTTTCGTTCTTATACAAACATCATTAAGCATTTACACACATACAGTAAATACAATCACCTATAGTAACTAAGTTCATATGCCACTCAAAACAATGTACTTGCCAATTGCATTTAGAATTTATTTAAATTCTAACTCATCCTATTTTGCAATTAAATAATCACACAAATCACAAATTCATGAGATCAAAACATATAATAATTTAATACAGCAAAATAGTGATTTTCTACAGAAAACACATAGCCACAACAATTTCTACACAAAAAGTAATATTTCTAACATTACCGCATGGAATCTCGGACAACAGCAGAATGTGCAGTTTTCTAAGTAATTCAATTAAAATGCCCAAACGACCTCAGAAAATTATGAAATTTTACCAGATTATATTTAAGACATTAAATTATATTTTTTATGAAGGAATCTAGGCCAAATTCGTTTTTGATAAACTTCTATAGTCCCACGAAGCTACTGGTCAGATTACCGGAACGTCCAGGGTCCTATGTCCGAAATATTGAGATTTAACCTATCTATCCTTCTTCGTTTTCTCTGAAAGTTGGATATGTTTTACTTCTAATGATCCCCTACAACTTTCATGAAGGAACTTAAGCCAAACTACCAAAGGATAACCTTCATATGGGTCCACGAAGTCTCGGGTGTCCCGTACCGCGACTCCAGCTTCATCATCTTCAAGATCAGGTTGGTTTCCTAAGCTATACTTGTTCATTTTGCTTCAAATTTGAGTATGTTGATCCTTAAGATGTTTTCTACAAGTTTCATGAAGAAGTAGAAGAGAGATTCATGGTAAAAATCAACATGCAGCCACAAATCTACCACAAGGTCAGTAAAATAGTTCCAGATCTAGAGTCTCCGAAAAATGAGGTTTTGACCCCTTAAATCTTCATCATTTTGCACGAAATTTTATTATGTCATAGTTCAAGGTGTTATCTACAACTTTCATGAAGAGATCCAAGTCAAAATCAAACTCCAAACATGCATGCAAGCTCCCACAAGATTCTGACTCCAGTGATTCGTGCGAAAACAGCAAGCATCCTCAAGAACAAACCATCCTAACTCCATTTTCGTACCTTTAGACAACCAAAAATCCAACCCACATGCATGACACACATGCAAAGAGAGGAGATGGACCCTAAACTTGCCTCAAACACAAAGAGGAACGGCGGCAATCGGCGGCGAACGGCGGCGAACGGCAGCTCCTCCTCCCCTCTCTCTCAGCCTCCTCCTCTCTCTCGGCCTCCCTCTCTCTTTCTCTCGCACGGATCTCCCTCTCTCTTTCTCACTTGTGCGAATGGCACATCCGGCCACCCTCTCTCTCCTTTTTGCTTTTCTTTCCCCCTAATCATTGCTTAGAGGACCCTAATGCATGAGTGCCAAATGGCTCACACTAGGACACTTGGGGAGGGGCATGCATCCGAATTTCCCTCCCCCTTCTCTCTTCGTGCGGTCGAAAGGCCCAATGGGCCTCATGGGCTTGGCCAAAATGGCCCACTTTAGGCCCTCTATTCATGGGCCTAAAGTCCAAACCAAAATTCATCCTTTTACCTTTTTACTTTTTAGTAAAAACCCCTAAATTTCCTATCTTAGATAATTCAAATCCCAATTTCACTAAGTCAATAACTTGTAACTTTTAATCTATAGGAAAACGAATCTATGAGGAACATATCTAAGCATAAATTTGCCTTATAATCAAATTTCAAAAACTTAAATTAAGAACACAAGCACAAAACACAAAGCCTTAAGAGAAGACTAAAGGCTAAAACACAACCCATAGGTAAATTCATTACCTATTTAAGAGCTTTAGGGCACCTTGGGGCTTGCCCTTAATTTCTGGGATGCCATAGTGGCTTAGCCATAGCATACCCCACAATGGCCCAGCTAAACCAAATATATATACAAATCACAAAAAAAAACCTAGTAATCTACCACATATGGCATAGAATGCCTACCGACCCTCCAGCATAGTCAAAGTGACTAAATTTTGCGTATGTGAGTCTCTTGTTGATGAAGCCCCATCAGAGTATTTTGAGTTTCTTTCTGTGAAGAAACCGGGCTCTTTAGGTTCAGGCAAGACCAAACCAGAATTGAGTATCATATAAATTGTAGATGAGATAGCTGGCCTATCTTCAGGGAATTTTTGTACACACAACAGTCCCACTTGGACGCACCTTTCCACTTGGGTTCTGTCAAATGAGCTGTGCAGGCATTCCTCCATCATCTCCAAGGCCCTACCCTCACTCCAAAGCAACCACGCCTAAAGAAAAATTGGGAACTCGTCCTTGGTCATTGAGAAATCACCCTAATGACTGTAAAAGATCAAAGAGAGATAAAACGTCGGTGCTAGTAGTGCCTACTTACTTACATGACCAAGAAGGTTATGGTGATGGCTTGGATGGAAAAATCCTCTATTCCTTTTGCCGCTAACTATCTCCAACAAGAGCACACCAAAGCTATATATGTCCGACTTCAAAGAGAATTTCCCATCCATAGCATACTCAGGAGACATGTAGCCACTGCATTTCACAAAAACAAGGTTTTTAGGCTATGGTTCTCTATAATAATGAGCTTCATGTCAAGAACCAAAGGACAAGACGTACTAAGTTCCAACAACTCTTTCTGTTCTCGCTTCTTTTTCGTTAGCTCCAAAGATTCTTGCCAAGCCAAAGTCGGATATTTTAGGGTTTAGGTCACCATCTAGTAATATGTTGCTTGCTTTAAGATCTCGGTGGATTACTTGAAGTTTGGAATCCTGATGGAGATAGAGAAGTCCTCTTGCAATACCGATAATAATGTCAAACCGTCTTTGCCAAATCAACAACAAGCTTTTTTCCTGATCTATGGATAGTACAAAATTCGCACGGTCAATCTCAACAATAACTGACCAAAAGTGCTAGCTTAGATTATATTACTATGAAAGAATATCATTTGTCAAGTAGGAAATTAAAAAACGAAATCGTCTTACCAAAAATTAAGTAATTCAAGCTCTTGTTTTCCATGTACTCATAAAGCAAGATTCTCTCCTCTCCCTCGATGCAACAGCCTAGAAGTCCAACAAGATTTCTGTGTTGAAGTCGTGCGATCAAGAGTACTTCATTCTTGAACTCTTCAAGACCTTGCATTGAACTTTTTGATAGCCTCTTGACTGCTACTAACTGTCCTGTCAGAAGATTTCCCTACAAAATGGCAACATAGTTGTTATATGCATCATTAGTTCGGTGCACAATGATATATACAAAACTCTATACCTTATAAACAGGACCGAAGCCACCAAGCCCAATCATATTGTCATTAGAGAAATTGCTCGTAGCACTTTCAATGGTGGCCAAATCATACAATGGTAAATCGATGTCTTCTTTTGTGATTTCAAGACCTAGCAAAGTAGTATGCATTGATTTGCATTAGCATAGGACAACGACAACAAACTAGTGTGCCTATAACCAATTAGAGCAAGGCTACTTTGAATTTTTAACAAAATTTGACTTGATTGAAGACCGGGCTTACCTCCAATCCTGATTCTCCTTTTCTTATGCTTTACACCCCACAGTGAAGCTCCGACAAAAAGCAATCCACCAATGATAGAACTCAATATGGCAGCTACTAATATTATATTCCTCCTGGTGCGGTCCCGAATGGCATCTAGAGTAAAGAAAAAGAATCTCGAAGGTTAACTATTCCAAACTTCTCTTGCCCAAAGAACAAGCATTTTAATAATTTATAGAAAAACAAAATCAATTAGCATTAGCATGAATACCTAGTTCGGATGCTGATAGGCGTACGTATAGACTTTGCACGCGGTTCCATCCTTCGAGCGCTTTCATGTCAATCAAGTCCCCGAACCACATGAGGCAGCCACTACCTCCTCCTCTGACATCTGAATTAGCATAAGCCACGCACGAACAATTCTTCAAGCACTCGTCCTTGCATTCCTTGAGGCTCATTCTCTTATTTAGCGTTACCTCCAACAGGTCGGGCAGCTTAACTTCTTCAATTTTCCAGAACCCTTCTCCTTTGGAACAATTCGTGGGTATTGTCCTATTGCATCCACTGGAAAAATCACCGACCGCCCATTTGTCAGGTGACTTAGGCATGAACCCTTTCACACATTCACACAAGCTACCGCTACAGATGGCATTAGCACCACACCTGCCATAGAAATCGCACGGATCACTAGGAAACTCGAGCTTGACATTCAATGTGGCTGTTCTCGATCTATTCACAAGAAGTTGCAGCACTCCCAGAGAGTTTAATTTAATTCTCGAGAAAAGTTGTTTGTCATGAACCTCAAACGTGAAGGAGATCTCAGTTTCAGTGTGCACAAACAAGGGCACTCCAGCTGGACTTGACAAATCGGGAATGCCGACAAATTGGACTCCGTTCCATTGCCCTGTTCGAAATGTTTTTCTATGCACATTCAGTTGGACTATTTCCAACTGAGGTAGACCCTGATTGTAGTTTATCCTATGGACATAATCTCCCGGAGAAGGGTCGTCCATGCTTTTCCATGCAGTGAGACATCGTTCAAGACCCGTTTTTGGGTTCAACAACAGCTTCATGCCTGCTAAAAGCGTGTCAGACGGGTAATCAAAGCTTTGCCACGGATAGGTTTCATCAGAACTCAAAACGAAGTCATCCCAAAGAACAAGATTTCCCGAATCCAAGAGCTGCGCAATTGGATTTTGGAGGATCCTGGATGACTTTGAAGACCAAACCACACCATTCGACTGGTTGAGAATAACTAGATTGCCAGCATTGTTGAATGTGAGGGCACCCTTATGATCCGCCAGCGGGTTGTTTCTATTAGCAACCCACACAACCGTGTTAGGACTTAACTTGTACCATATACCCAAGTAACTCATATTAGAGTTGCCAAGAGTAAAGAACCCTAGCTCAAAAGTTTGGTTTGAAGAAACCAATGTTTCTCCATAACTGATGGAACCGTTCATGTCCAAAAAATCAGCTGCGAATGACGAACCAATCATGGGGACGACGATGAAAATGGAGAATGTGATCTTTACCATCATTTGGAAATGTCCTCTTTTAAGTTCTAACCCCATCTTCATGAGCAAATCATTCTAAACTTACCCACATTGTGAACACTATTCATACGGTCCTCAAGATCCAAACATTCTTTATTGCTTTCCGCTTGAAGATTTTCCAGTTCTTTGTAATGCTTTGCTCGCGTATTCCCCTGGTTAGGTTCTTAACTCTGACTTCTTATAAGCCTTCGGATTCCTCATTATCCACTTTGTCTATAGCAGCTTTTTTGGTTCCGGTTGGATTATTCTAAACGGCACCACTTTTAATCTTGACTCACGCACCACTTTGTCGCCGCTTTGTCTATGGGTTCTCCGTTCTTAACTCTGTGACTCGCACCCCAATTTTCACTTCAGCCGTGTTCATTCCTCGTCCTATTCCAGTCGAATCATTCAATGTCAAATGAAACTCAGATACTGACATAACATAACACGTCCGTCTCTATCAAACCCATCATCCCTGATCAAGAAAAATTTGGGGTCAACCATGCCCATTTGGACTTAATGAAACACATGCGAAATTGACAATCGAGTGGCATTTGGGCGCACTTTCTTAGTGTTTAGTTTGAAACTCTCACATGGGTTGGACGGTATCACAAACAGAATTAATGGGCAACAGCCTGCCGTGGAGAAAGGAAAAACATGAAGAATTAGATAAGTGATTATATTACAGGCTTCTCACACATATCACTCATCCAATAATAGTTTAAACATTGATATTTGATAATTATACTACAAAAACTTGACTAACCATCGAAATCAATAATCATGGATGTGGATCGTGGATTCTACAACAAATGAACTATATAAATTGTGTATTTAAAATTTCAAAAAAATGCAATCATAGAAGGATTTGATTGGACCAATTCGATAAATTTTAAGACTTAATGGCACTTTTTGAACTCTTTGAAAGTTTTAAGATTCAATTATATTGTAAATTAAGTTGGATTGCAATCGATCGTAGCGGAATTCTAACTATCTGAATTGCACAAAGATAACAGAGCAGATGAGAGAAAAGAAGAACAATACCAAAAAAATTTTACGTGAAAAATTCAAGATGGGAAGAATCACGATACGCTAATCCAAGAACTCCCCACTATAATCAAAGAATTACAATTAACACTCTAATGGTGTTTCGCTCACAATAAATTCTCACAACTATCACAAAACACATCCTCTCTTGAAAAACTCTCAAGAACTCTCGTATTTACTCATATTGTTGAAGACTCTTGTGATCTCTTTGGAATATTTTCCGGTTTTCTTTAAATCTCCATCCAATCCTTATATTTATAGTGGTAGACCTCCACCCAAATTAAGAATACTACCTAATTAGTAATCACCCCTAATTAGAAACTTTCTTGATTTATTAAATTCCACTAATTTAGGCAATCACTAGTATTATATCCCGGTATTCTTCCTAAAAAACACTAATTCTTATTTAAATTTCTTCATTTTCAGCATCCTACCATAATAAGACTCCCTTCCAATTATGTAATATTGATGAGCAATCTTCGGGATATTTCAAATCGACTCCCGAACATGTTGGGCTGCTCTCGACAACTTGTATTTTCGTGACAAGTTTTAAAATGTAATTACATTTTTTGAAAGTTTAAGCACTAATAGCACTTACATGATAAGTTATAGAACTTCCAATACACATGTTGCATATGTCACGACCTCACCTTAAAGTGCACCACATAGGGTTGTCAAATAGATTACTAAATCTAAACTTAACTCAGGCTCTCTCAAGCCCATATCAATTCACAACTTGATTCAAGTTATTAACATACATATCGATTTCATTATAGAGTCATCGTTAATCTATTTCTTGGTGGATTGATTCCGCAGCAGCTTGGACTTGACCCAACCTTTCTTCAAGTTGATCCAGAACACCCCGGAGCCATTGCCTTCCAAGCGTGGACATCATCATCGAGGTCGGCAAGCATGGCCATCGCTAAGACCATTTTCATTGGGGACCTCACCAACGAGTTGGCCCTCATCGACGCTAAGCCTAACAAGCTCTGCGGTGAGATGTTCGACCACTAGCACACTACCTTTCTCTGCCACACTAAGATCTCAACCTCCGTCGACTACTCCGTCGCCGGCCAATTGACAGAGGCCAAGATCTTGGTGAAGGAAGGTCGACTTCCATAAGCACCAAGATCTGCGCCTCTGTTTCTGTAGAAAAGAGACGGAGAGAGAGACGAAGGAGAGAGGAGGGTGTTCATAGAAGGAAGAAACTAATTGGGAAAACTTTTTTTGAAAAAAAGAAATGTGAGCCCTATAGGACACGCTTGCTGACTGGGCATAATTAGGATACCTAATATTTTCTTATCCAACATGCATTCTAACTTAATTTAATCCTATTTGAAATCTCCCCAAATCTATTGACAAAGATAACCTAGGATCTACTTAAAACATGCAAGATTATGTAAGCATCTAACCTAATCTAAAGATGAGGGTTTTAAATTTAGTTGTATGGATGCAATCAAACAACATATAAGCACTCATCACAAAATATATTCACCCAATCTGCAAAAGATAATCATAAAATATTCCATCCATTCAAATTTGGAAAATAAATAAATGGACATCATATCAAAAGGGTTATAGACAAGATGACCGATTTTTCCAGGCGAATGGGAATCGTATCTTGGGGTTTAAATTAGGAAATTTTCCTAATTTTACTGCATATCCCCAAAACCTCGGTATGCAATATTTAAATCCGTGGATTCAATAACAATCTCAATCGAATTAGATGACAGAATATTTAAATTGATATAGAATAAGATAATTACCTGATTCAAGATATCACACGGATAAGTTTCCAAATTCAGACGCGATGGATGATGATTCAGCGAGGCTCTTCAGCAAATTCTGCAAAATCATAACAAGTCAAGGTGACAGAAGGGCTGCTGACAATGGAGACAACATCTTGGGGGTTCCGATGATCAGCCATGAACCACATGAGAAGTTAACCCTAGAAGGACGTTGGGGCGAACTTTCTTTGGGGGTTCGTTTTAACCCTTCAAATGGGTTTGACGGTATGGCAAAAAGAATTAAAAAGCAGCAGCTGCCATTCCTGGAGGCTGTGAGGCTGTGACTATATAAAGTGATAAGATGGGACAAAAAAACATGGAAAATGATTTACAAGATTACATTTTGTAATATATTATGGTTTAGAAAATTGACTACACATCTGTGAAAGACCCTAGACCCACTTTTATGAGAAAATATCAAGTGGTTTGTTCTCCTCAGCTAACGTGGCGAGCATTTTTCTGCTCCCACCCTACTACAGCTTAGCATGTATACGCTGACATGCGATTAAACACAAAAATTAAAAACTTCAATTTTCTCTCTTCATCCACCGTGACAGCCACCGCCCCACCGCTCCAGTACAACGGTTGCCACCGCTCAAGCTTCCGCAACCTCCATCCTCAAGTCCCCCGCGTCATGGCTGTCGCACCCAGTGGCGGGTTTGTACCCTCCGCCTTTGTTGCCGCAGATCTGCTATGCCCGACTAGATCTGGAGCCATGGCGAGACGAAGGCAACCCGATCTCAATAGTGACCGGCGAGGCGGGAAGATGAAGCAGATGCACAAAGGAAGGAAAACCCTAAGACAAACAAAGTAAGATGAAGCGAACAGATTTGGCCGGGGCCAAAGACGAAGACGAGCAGACTCATGGAGGAAGACGAAGCCGAAGACGAACAGAGAGACGAAAACGAAGGGGTAGCTCGGTCATGGACAACCAATGACTGCGAGCCGCGCGCAACTGAGACGGAGGCTCAGCCATGGACCGTGGCTCCAGATCTCGCTTCGTCGGTCATGGACAAGCGACGTCACCGGCCAAATCTGCTTGGCTCCGTCTTCCGGTGTTCGCCGTGACTCCGGCCAGAAATATAACAATGAAGGGTGAAGAGAAGGGAGAGGAGAGAGGAGAGGAAGAGGGAGAAAAAAATTATATTTGTATGTTTTTTATTCCAAATCAAATCAGCATCCATGTGTCGAGTTCTAATTGGATATGAAAAAGTAACCCATTGCTGGGCCGGGGCAGAGAAAATATTAGGTGGTCCGGAACCGCCACGTCAGCGTGGTCCCGGACCACTCACGCGGCACCACGCGTGAGGGGAGAGGGACAAAAAACCCGACCCACCTCTCTGACGCTCTCTCTCCTCTTTCTGTTTTTTGTTCCCTTTCACTCACGCGTGGCGCCGCATGAGTGGTCCGAGACCACGCTGACGTGGCGGTCCCGGACCACCCAATACTTTCTCGCCGGGGTGGCACTTTGAAATCAGAATATTTTCTCCAGGTCTGCAGAGAAAATTTTGAAGTCTTTGACTCCATTTACACGTGGCTCCACGTGTGTTACTCTTTGTCCACGTAAAGTGTAAAACCCATCAAATATTTTCTCCCACATTAACAACGGATCCCACGCAAGAATGGGCTTAGATCCAAAATTCAAAGCTCAAGTTCATTGGTCGAGCTTGAGCATGACGATAGAGGACTGAAATGGCAGTGAGGTGGTGGATTGAGACGACGATATGTGGTGGTGGAAGGCGATTTGCAAGAGTCTGAGCTCAAGTAGTCGTCCTTAGCGGAGCGAGAGAAGGAAGAAGAAGAAAATAAATAAATAAAAGAATAGAAAGAAAAAATGAGTAAAAAATTAATTGAAGAGAGAGGAGAGAAAGTGTCGATTAATTGTTACAGAGGTGGTGGGGTTTTGACGCTGGTCCATTGAGGGCATTGCCTGAGCTGCCACTGCAGTGATCAATAATCATTTGGAAACGCTTTATGCCTCTTAAATCCTACCTTCGATTGGATGAACATATTAACACATAAATGAGGAGTTTAGCTGCTAATTAACTGCCGTTGAATATGCTGCTTCAGACCAGAAACATGTTACCTGACAATTACATGTCTAGAGCGAAGTCATGATCAGATGAGCATCTCAATTTGTTCCATCAAAAGATTCATTTTGTATTTTTTTCGAAATCAAAATAATACTTTTTCAGGTAAAGATAAAAATGAAACTATCCAGAAGGAAAAATGAGACAAAAGGTTATTAAATTTTTGCCAAATTTGCAATGTGGTTTACGAACTTTTAATTTATTAAATATAGATCTTGAACTTTAACTTAATATGTAATGTGGTTCCTAAAATTTTAAACTGTTCAATGTGATCCCTGAACTTTAGTGTAATGTGGTCATTTAACTTTTAAATTGTTTAATGCGGTGCCCATACTTTTGATAATGTTCAATTTAATTCCCTGAATGATACCAGTATTGGACTCAATTGAAAATTAAAAGTTCATGAATTACATTATACATTCAGTTAAATTTCAAGGATTATATTACATATTAAACAAAAGTTCAGAAACGATATGTGTTATTATCTTTATTTGGAATGAAACTAAATGCTTTTGGGGAAAGTACCAAAACACCCATTAGGGTGCTGCTCATTTCTTAAAGTTCCCTTTGATTTTAACTTTATTGCAATTATCCTTGAACTTGATCAAATTGATTTAGTAACTCTCGAAAGAGCGCCCATTTCTCATAGTCCTCCAGAATTTCACTTCGTTGCAAAATATTCCGTAAACTTAATCTCTCTGACCAAATAACCCCTGAACTCATCGTTATTGAAGCAGTAGCATACAATGAATGTCAATTGAGGAATTTTCTTGAGCATATTATCGAAAAATCAAAGATCGAAGATCATGGCAGATGCGTGGAGAAAGCTGCAACGAGAACGTCTGATGATTATGCGCTTTCTTGCACGCGAGAAGTATAGGATAACGTCAATTGAGGAATTTTCTTTTTTAATTTCTGACATTAACGGTTTGAGGGCTACGTAGTTTTCGGACCAAATTGCCCTCGCCAAAGGTGCGAAACTCGCACGTGACGAGCACATGTTCGTCGGCCGGCCATTATTTTTGTCACAAACAAGTTCACGAGATTTTCAGATCAAAATGATTAAGTTAAAAAAAAATTACTGAAAATTTAAATAATTAAAATTTTAAAATAATAATATTATTTTGGAATAAAAATCAAATCTAGGAGAAAACTCCCTCTTATACGAAGGGAGCGACGGCAGCGGCGTCGCAACGCAAAATGCTGAGGAGAAAACCGAGCAAGATCGAAGTCAAGATCGAAGACAAGGACGAGCTCGAGGAGGCCCGGAAACGCTCCGCCGCCGCCGCCGCCGCCTCCGCCGCCCCCGCCGCCCCCGGCGCCTCCTCCATCCTCCAGCACCTCGACCGCTCCTCCTCCAACCTCCCCTCCAAGTCCCACCGCATCGGCCTCTCCTCCTCCTGATCCCTTTCCCTTCCCCCCGGGAAAACCCTAGAGAGCGATGGAAGTCGAGGTCAAGCTCCGCCTCCCCGGCGCCGACGCCCACCGCCGCGTCACCTCCCTGCTCTCCCCCCACCGCCTCCGCACCGACCGCCAGGAGAACCTCTTCTTCGACGGCGCCGCCGGCGAGCTCTCCTCCCGGCGCGCCGTCCTCCGCCTCCGGTTCTACAACGGCGACGCCCGCTGCGTCGCCTCGCTCAAGGCCAGGGCCGTCCTCGTCGACGGCGTCAGCCGCGTCGAGGAGGACGAGGAGGAGCTGGACCCGGCGAGGGGCCGGGAGTGCGTTGCGGACCCGGGGAAGATGGGGTCGATGGGCTCTAGGGTTTTGAGGAGGTGCAGGGAGGAGTTCGGGGTGGGGGAGTTCGTGGGGCTGGGAGGGTTTGGGAATGTGAGGGATGTGTACGAGTGGAAAGGGTTGACGTTGGAGGTCGACGAGACTAAGTACGAGTTCGGGACGTGTTATGAGATCGAGTGTGAGAGCAGCGATCCCGAGGCCGTGAAGAAGGTGATTGAGGAGTTCCTGAAGGAGAATGGGGTCGAGTATAAGTATTCGGAGGCGTCCAAGTTCGCAATTTTTCGGTCGGGGAAGTTGCCAGAGTGAGTTTTTGAGTCTTCGGCATTCGATTTTCAGTTCTCATTAGGGGGCATCCGAGTTTACATTTTAGTTTAGATTGCCTGAGGAATTGTTGTGGATCGTGCTAAAGCGACGAATTGGATGTGATTTGAGTGGAAAGGAAGCAAAACCGTCGCATTGATGAATTTGTGAAGTGAATCATTGGATTTCTTCGTTTCCCAGTTAGCTAAACAGGGACCTTTGGTCGATAGTTTGTCATGGGGAATTGAAACGGTTAATTTGGTTTTCGTATCAATTTTTTATCATCAATTGAAGGAAATGAGAGACACCTTTACATCTCTGAGTTCCATTTGTCTGCTATGTTATTTGATATCTATCTTGATTGCCATCTGCTGCTGATTTACTCTCTTTTTTCTGTGGTTCAAGAAAGGGGTGCACAATAGGTTTTATTTAGTTGGACGAGTTTTCTTGAATACATAATGCTAGTTTTGATTCATTTTCGTATCTTCGGAATGGCAAAAGACAGCAGTATGTCAAAAGTAGTGCGATTGCTCGCCAATGTTTTCTTCTTGTCATTCCATTGGATTTGTATCTCTCTCCACTTGTCAAGTATGCCGTATCCGCCACATGTGGAAAGACAGTCTGTTTGTGTGGGATCACAGGAGGCAGTAGATTCAGTGTCTTTTTTTGCTTGATTACATATTCTTCTTTGATGGTTGGATTGCCTGCATTTTCTGCTGAGTGTGCTGTGTGCTATACGAGGCAAAAATTGATTCAAGAATGTTGAATCAGTACCTTCAATATTGGTTACTTGAAGTGATAGGATTCATGTATCTCATAGCAAGAATCATCTGCTTTTGCAGGTAGTCGTCATGGACAGGCAGCGAACGACCTTTATCACTACGAATATCCCTCTTTCTTGTGGCCATCGGCTCAAGTATCCATATCAATGAGTAGAGAAGTTGGAAATTCCAAGGAATGTTGTGAACTCGCGATCGGATGAGGTTGCATGCTACTCTAATTACTTGCATATGTTAAGTGCTTGGAGCACTGTTTCTCATTAATGTCTTTTCCCGTGGACCAAGTAGTTGTTGAAACTCATGTACTACGGTAATACATATTGGGGATGTCAACTATCTGCAAGTTCCATATTGGACAGTCAGATTGTGATCAGGGGACTATGGCAATTTGCTCATTTTCATCTATGTTTTTTTCCAAATTGTGCTCAACAGCCTCATCCCTCGAGTGCATCTACTCGTTTCTGTCTGGTATTCCATGCTACTCCATGCAAATTCGCGTTGAAGAGATGAGTCTTTTTTTAAGTAATCCTAGTTTCTCTTTTACAAGAAAAAGGAACTTAAAAACGCCAAACAACCTTGATTAATAAAGGTTGCAAACGAATTCTTGAATACCAATCATATTTTAGTAAGATAAGCTATAGCACCATTACCATTGGTGTCCACATATGACAAATCGATATATTGTTCTCTTTCCTAACTCATTCAATGTGTCATCTTTCCATCTCCACACTACATGCTTTCATTCCTCCCCAAATGATAACCGGTTTTCGGGACGGCAGAAGTTCCGTTTTTGTCTTTTTTCCCCTTTACAAAGAGGAAGAAATACTTGTCGAGTGTAAAATGACATCACTCTAATATATGGATATGCAATGACCCTTTTTAAGTTCTCTGAACACAAATAATCCGAAACCACAAGATTATCAATCCTCGTTCCCAGATCTGACAAGATCCACAGTTTGCAGCGTTCGGACATTGTAAGGCGAACATGGGCTAAAGTACGTGCGAATCTCCTTTGGAGACGTGTCGGGTCAGCCAAAAAGTCAAAAACTTTCACCTGAACATTCCAAATATCCTGCGAACAAGAAACCGCCTTTTTGTTCGATTCCTTCCTTCCGTACACGAACGGGAAACTGCTCTCTACCCTCGCCCACCCGAGCAAAATATTCTCAACGACCGTCGGGGGAAATTGCGATGTCGACGGAGATCCAGGTCGTCGAGGAGGTCCGGCCGGCCGCTGCCGCCGAGTCCTACGGCGGCGGCGGCGGCGGCGGCGGAGGAGCAGACAAGGAGAGGTCGAGGAACGATATGTATGCGGCGGCCGCGTACGGCGACATGGAGAAGCTCAGGAGGCTCGTGGAGGTAGAGGGACGTTCGGTGTGCGAGCCGGATGGGCTTGGTTTTTATGCTTTGCAATGGGCTGCTCTGAACAACAGATGTGTTGCTGCTGAATACATCATCCGGGTTCTTCTCTCCCTTTTTTCTAGTCTTTCCCTTTGGCAAGAAACAAAAAGGATTGCTTTTTTGATGGGGTTGTCTAGATGATTTAGTTGTTTGAATTGGGTTCCTCTGGTTTCTGGGTTTTAAGCACTTTTCCTGTATGTATACCAAGTTTATTCTTATTCCGGGGGCTATGAGTTGGCTTTGTTGTGCTTGGCTTCTCTGAAATTCGTGCCTTTATGTGTGTTTATGCGGGTGAATACTGTTTAGAGTAAGGGATTTTTTTTTTTTTTTCAACAGTGAATATAGGATTCTCCAATCACTCTTCTTGATTCTGAGAATATGTGTGAAAAAGGAAATCTGAGTTTCTCTCTTTTGGTGATAATAGAATTGGTCTAATCATTGAGAGCGGGGCATCAACTCACAGGCATTAACATTTAACATCATGAGTTTTCAAAAATTAACTTGTAAGATATTGTTCTGTGGATGCGAACGATGTTAAGGTCAGAAGTCTTTGCAGGAGAGTGATCGAGTAGAATTTGATTGTGTAGCAAGGATAATTGGTGTCTAATTCTTCTCTGTCCTTTTCCAGCATGGTGGAGATGTAAACACAGGCGATCACACTGGGCAGACAGCATTGCACTGGAGTGCAGCACGAGGTGCTAGCAAGGTGGCAGATCTTTTACTTCGAGAGGGTGCTCGGATTAACACTGCTGACAAGTGCGGGTATCAGGTTTGTTCAAGTCTGTTTACTGTTTGATATCGATTCTCTTTACCTATTGTGGCATGTGGCCTTTTAGTTGTTGGCTCCTTGATCTGAGAGCCATAATAACTCTTGGTCCATATAATTATACATCTGCTCGAGAAACCTTACTGAAGGAAGAAGTGGTTTATTTACTGTGAGGAGAAACATCATAGAAAGTTGGTAGCTAGAGATGTCATTCGTCTTAGTGGTTCAGAAACAGCTTTGTATTTACTGCTGAACGTCCACATTGACATGATCGCAGACAACACACGTTGCAGCTCAGCATGGTCATACTGCTTTCCTTTATCATATCATCTCAAAATGGAATGCGGACGCTGATGTTCCTGATAATGATGGAAGAAGCCCTTTGCACTGGTACCTATGAACCTGCAGTATAATGTCTTTTTGACATCGTATATATTTCGACTCTTACAGTTCCCTATATTTGGCTTGTGATCAGCTACTTCATTTCTCATTCTTGAAGATACTATCATTTTACAAGTGACATTTGCATGATTGTCTTGAGGATGCAAATGTGCTGCCCGCCTAGTATTGATGATTTATTGTTAAGGTGTATCCCCCAGGAGAGCTTTTTAGTTGTGTTACTTGGCTTAAATGCTGGCTGTTTCCATGTGACACCATTAATGTGCTCATTTTGATGCTCTAATGGTCTCTGGAAGGGAGGCATGGGCTCATTTTCATGAAAATGATAGATTGAAATTTGCAATTGTAAGCTCAGAGACATTTGAAAAAGATAACGAATGTACAGAGGCCAAAAGTTGATGAAGTTGATTTTTGTCATTCATTCTTTTGAGGTTGTTAAATGCATGAACTTCAATAGCCAGATTCTTATAGAATTTGGAGGGTTGTTTCTCTCCAAGTATTTTCTTTTGAACATGCGCATTTGAGTCATTCTATTTGCCTTCTGCATTAATGTGAATTGATGCTTTCAAAAAATTTCCTTCTACTGTAATGCTTAAATTCTCCCTGATAGGACATTATTATTTGTCATTGAATTCCAGGGCTGCTTATAAAGGTTTTGCCGATTGTGTACGTCTTCTCTTATTTCTAGATGCTTGTGTTGGACGCAAGGACAAAGAGGGTGAGTTTACATGCTTCATTCTTGCAGAGCTGTCCAGATGAATGTAGTGATAAGAAAATCATAGTTGCCTCTAGCTGATCACTTATTCATTGTGTTGGTTTAGGGTGCACTCCTTTGCATTGGGCCGCTATGCAAGGGAACTTGGAGGCATGTGAGGAATTAGTAAGGGTTGGCAAGGAGGAATTGATGGTGACTGATAATACTGGCCTTACACCAGTTCAGCTTTCATCCGACAGGAATTACCAACAAGTTGTGCATTTCCTTGTAGGTGCACTTCAGATGTTATCACTACACATTTTCCTGTCCTGTCGTGCATGTGATGACATACATACTCATTGCATTCCTGGCTTCCTGTGAAAGTGAAGCTGCCTGTAACATCTTTCCATGATAAGATGGGAAACTTTGTAGGTAAAAGATGTAGAAGCAACCTTGGGTTAGAGTTTTTCTGGTTATGTTACCCTGTCTATATTCTGGTTACATCTTTTGCATAAAAGATTAAGTATGCCTAGTCTAAAGCTATCTTTACCTTTAAGAAATTATAAAGCTGAGATTAGCACCAAAAAAGATATTCAAACCCCTGAGTTGTCTTTCTAACGTGGTGGGACTATTGCACTACCATAAACATGCAAATTTTTTATGTGATTAATCTTTTGGAGGCTGGTTTGGGAAGCTGTTTCCTTTTTTTATGAAATGGCTATCTTCACCTGGTGGCATACTGTAATTTCTGTGATGTGCTAATTTTGATGTGAAAATCAGGCCATGCATCCATTGTCAATCTCTGTCAAAGGCACTTGGTTAATCTACTGCTTAGTTCCCCAACATTATACAATATTGAAATAATGAGATATCTGATCTGCAGGAAAATGCCCAAAAGCAGCATGATCAGAAGTTTTATTGGAATAGTGGCTTTGGGAAGTTTTTCAATCTCGGGTTTGCACCCATTCTGTGGGTCATAATTCTCTTGCTACTAGTGACCTACACAAGTTCCATCATAATGGGTATCTTCAGTCCACCCCCTCCCCCTCTTATCTCTATCACACCCTTGTGCGCACATCCTTAATTTTCTTTAGATTGGTGATTCAACCCAACAACCTTTATGGGACTTAATATAATATTACATGGTGCAGGATCAGATTTACCAAAGTTAAGATCAGGTTTTGGCTTTCTTGCATGGATGGGCGCTCTCCTAGCAAGTGCTGGACTTGTCGTGCTTTACAGGTGCAGCAGGTAAACAATTGTGAGTTGTAAAGACTTTTACATGGCACCAACCCCTCAAGAAGAAAAGAAGAATATTTTGTTGCTTCTACACGTCATTGTATTTATGTCCTGTTATTTGACTCTATCTATAGAGTCCTTAAGGTTTTGCATGTGCAGTAGTAACCATGATATTTGACTTTATCTACACATGATTATATAATTATCCTGATATTCTTTCTCAATAACTTTGTTCTCGACAATTTTGTTTGTTTTCCCTCTTCAGTTGGTAGAACATTTTGAATCATGTGTAGAATAATTTCGTATGACTCAGTTGTTGTGCTGCAATTTTTTATCTTTTTTGTTGCTCACAGTTACGTATGCTACATCTGCATTTATGATTATATAAGAATATGTGGTACTTTCTATGAGTAGTTTATGTTCTTATCAGGTGCCAAAATCACAATTTTTTCACCTATTTATTTTGTGCCGTTTCTTCAATTGCAGCAAGGATCCAGGATACATCAGAGTGAACGCACATGATCAAAAGATTACGACAGACAATGTGCGCTTTGACCCAGATTATTACTTTCATTGTAATCTTTTGCATTGTACTCTGTGTCTCAACAGTCAATCAAATTTCTAGCCCAGTGGATTTTACTCTTTCATTAACATTAACATACGCTAAAATGCTTAAGTGAAGTTTTGGTTTGATATTGAGCTCTAAGCTGTTTGATAATTTTCTTTATTCTTTTCTTTTCTGGTTATATGGGATCATTAGGAACCACTATTGAAGATTGAGATAAATAATCCCGCTTTGCTTTCTGGCAACTGGTCTCGGCTCTGCACTACATGCAAGGTGGCATCAGCTAACCTTTATATCTAGCCCATACCTCATTCCTGTTTTATGGTTTTCCTGATCTTTCTTTTATAGTGTTAGATTGTGAGGCCTCTCCGTGCAAAACATTGCTCCATTTGTGACCGCTGTGTTGAGCAATTCGACCATCATTGCCCTTTGATATCCAACTGCATTGGCAAGGTACTCTTATATGATGCTGAAAGCCAACACTTGCCTTGCTGTTTTTCTCAACACATATTAGTTTCTTCATGGAATTTTGAGAAATTAAAAGTTTTCAAAAAGATATTTCATCAGCTCGTGGTGTTAGCATAGTTTCTCATGTTACATACCTATCAGTTAATTGTTTCCAAAATGTGATTGACAATCGATTTTCAAGGTTGATGCTATCATGAAGTTCAGATTAGCTGACTTCAATAAATTACATTTCCTTATGTCTCCCTTCTTGTTCATATATTTTAATTCACAGTTTTCCAATTGTGATGCAGAAGAACAAGTGGGATTTCTTTGTATTCCTAGTTTTAGAAGTATTGGCTATGTCAATTGCCGGCGCAGTTGCTCTTACAAGTAGGTTTAATCAATTTCACTGAAAGTTATTTTATTCTGCTTATGGCATTTTTTCCCCTCATAACAATAGAATCTTTGCATACAGGAGTTCGGGGTGATCCAGCTTCACCAGCCTCTTTTGGTGCTTGGTTGAAACATGCTTGGAGCCATCACACTGGTGCTATGTCATTTCTCATAGCTGAGTTTTTCCTCTTTTTTGGTGTTGCAGCATTGACGGCTTTGCAAGCATATCAGGTAACATCTATCATAATTTATTGCACATCTTTATGTCGCAATGAAAAACGACAACACTTTTTTTCTACTTGTTTATTGTAGTGGCACAATTGCATGCGACACTCCTATTACTTGTCTAGTTGGACTCTTCGCCCTTTCTCTCCCAGCGACCTTTGATGAAAGTGGCAAAATTCCTTATGTTCTCGCTTTTAATCGTGGCAGATCTCTCGTAATATTACCACGAACGAGAGGGAGAACTCTTTGCGCTATAGCTACCTCAGGGACCCGGGTGGCAGATTTCGAAACCCCTATGACCGTGGGTTTAGGAAGAATTGTGCAGATTTTTTCCTCAATGGATACGATGAAGATGTGGAACATATTGGAGACTGGACTGATTCCGAGGGCATTGGCATGACGGTTATGGGAAGGAGATCAGATCAAGAATATGATGAGTAGATGGGAATCTGAAAAAAAAAATAGAAAAAAGAAAAACAATGGTCACTGCGAGACTTCTGATGGACCTAGTGACATCCCAGGTTCGATGGACTGGCCCGCTCTATTGAAGCATTGTATCATCGAGTTCAAAGCTGGAAGAAGCTGAAGTTGCTGTCATGGCTGCGTTGTAAATACCTCTGATAAGCTCATAGAATGATTGAGTATCAAAGTGGGTAGTGCATACACTCGGTCCCCATATGATTGTTTTGTTATGCGGTGGGAGAATTACCAAAAAAGTCTTAAATCTATTGCAATTGTGTCAATTCAGTCATAAACTTTTTTTTAGTCAATTTAATTCTAAACCTTTTATAATTGTATCAATTTAGTCCATCCGGCCAAAATTTACCGGCCGGCACTAACGTGGACACCGGCGAAAGCTAACATGACAAAATTTAAATATGTTTTTTAATATTTTTTTTTTCACTTTCTCTTTCCTCTGGCTGGTCGACGGCGAGGGTTGACAACGCTGACCTTGCCGGCCAATGGCGAGGCCTCGCCAGATCCCCCTAGCCTCAGCGAGCCTCGCCAGCCCCAAATCTAGCGAGGAGCCTCGTCGGCCACCAGCGAGGTCGACCCTCACCTTGGCTGGGCAAGGCCCCACCAGATCTGGCGAGGCTCGGCCTCGCCCAGCCATGGCGAGAGCCAAGCTCGCCAGTGCCGGTGAGGCTCCTCGCCGTCCTTCGCTCGACCTCACCATGGTTGGGCGAGGTCGAGCCTCGTCAGATCTGGCGATAACAGCCTTGCTGGCCACCGGCGAGGTCGACCGTCGCCTTGCTAGATCTAGCGATGGTGGCTTCGTCGAGGCTAGACGGGGCCGAGTCTCACCCAGCGCTTGCGAGGTCGACGCTGGTTGGCTAGAGGAAGAGAAAGTGAAAAAAAAAAAAAAGAATTCAAAAATTCAAAAAAATATTTAAAAATAAAATAAAAATTGTCATGTTAATTTTCGTCGGATGGTCGGTGTCCACGTCAGCGCCGGCTTGGATGGACTAAACTGGCACAGTTATAAAAAGTTTAGGACTAAATTGACACAATTGTAATAGGTTTAGCACTTTATTGGTAATTTTCCCGTATTTCCAAAGTACGTCTTTGTCCAGAGACATGTTGGGCCAACAAAGCATGGTTCGATTGCCAGTGGAGATTGCCATCATTGGGCCGAAATCCGTACAAAGGGTCGGGTGGGGAATGAAAGGGTTGATCTTGTGAAGCGTAACTAGGCTTAGAGGCCCAACTCAGCCTTCTAACTTAAGTGAGTTTGGGAAAGAGCTTAATTATAAGCATGAGAAATTGATTGAAAGGGTAGAGTTAAAGGGAATAAACCTCTTAATTTTGATGGAGTTGTTCCCTTTTTATTATCTTAAAGAATTATGGAATGTTCCGAAAATTACCTAGGCCTATATATACTGTTAAGAGCATAGTCACGATCAAACTACAGAATTCTAGGATATTCAATCTAATTTTCACATATTGATGAAGGAAATCAAGATATGTACAAGGATCAGTACATCACGTTTGTTAAGATCTGAGATGCCAACATGGCAAGGGGGCACTCGTTGAGTGCACTTTCTTAGGAATAACTCTATTTTCAAGATATCGATTATGCATAATATGAGGGCAGCCATTGCATTGGATACCGTAAACTTTTCTCAATTGGTTGCTTGGGGCTCTTTTTAATAAAGTCCTAAAACTAGGAACCAAAAAGAAAAAAAAAATTAACTTCAAAAAGGCAAGGCCCTAAAACTAAAATACAAGGCATTTTGGATGCTTCCCAATGCAACAAATTAGCGAGCTCGATTTGTCAAAATTTGAGACCTAGCTCGATGACCTAGCCTACTCTCTTCATCTTTCACTTTCAATCTAGCCTATTACGTATTGAAATGCAAATGCTGCGAAGAGTGTTAGGTTGAAGTCTAGTCGACCGAAAATCAAATCAGGTGCAGCCAGCTGGAAGCTCAACTCACGTCGGTCGTTGAGGTGGACGCCCACCGCTCGCCACCGTCCAAAATCCAAGTTGTTCATGGAATCTCCACATCTTCATCCTCTTCCTCTACAAAAACCTTCTGCGCCAAAACAAGAAACAGCCTTCCACCCTGCAAATGGAGACTTCCCCACTCCTCATTCTCTCGACCGCTCTTCTAATAACTCTCTACTTCTTCTTCCGCCACCTCCGCTCCCGGAAAGCCCACAAGCTGCCGCCGGGGCCGCCAGCGCTGCCAATCATCGGGAACCTCCACCAGCTGGGCAACCTTCCCCACCGCAGCCTCCACAGCCTCGCCAAGTCCTATGGCCCCATCATGTTCCTCCGCCTTGGCAACAAGCCGACGGTAGTGGTCTCATCGCCGGAGGCGGCTGAGCTGGTCCTCAAGACCCATGATGGCATCTTCTCGAGCCGCCCGAGCGTGGACGCCCTGCGCCACTTGTCTTACGGCAACAAGGGGATGGCGTTCGCGGAGAGCGGTGCATATTGGAGAGGCATGAAGAAGCTGTGCACGCTGCAGCTGCTGAGCCCGGCGAAGGTCGAGTCGTTCGCACCAATGAGGAGGGAAGAGCTGGGGAAGGTGGTCAGGAGGGTGAGGGCGGCGGCGGCGGAGCACGAGGCGGTGGACGTGAGCGCGGAGGTGGGGCAGCTGATCGCGGACTTGGCGTGCAGGATGATACTGGGGTGCAGCACAAGGGATAAGTTCAACTTGGAGCCTGGGATTCACGACGCTCTGAACTTAGCCGGGGCTTTCAATTTGGCAGACTATGTGCCTCTTCTTGGAGCTCTCGATCTTCAGGTGTCAGTTTTTAAAACGATCAGCATGAATCTAGCTAGCTTGATCTTTTACAGATGCAAAGAATTTGCAGCTCCTAGAACATCTTTTCTGGTTTGTCGTGAAGATAATATTTTGAAAACCGAAACCCTCTACAGGGAATGACTCGGCGTGCGAAAGCTGTCAATCGAGCCGTGGATAAGGTACTGGAGGACATCATTAGAGAACACGAGGAAGACACGACCGGAAAATACGAGGGCGACTTCATAGATACGTTGCTCGCCGGCGTGGGCCACCCCATAAGCGGCTCGCCGCAAGACGACGAGCCGGTTCACGTGCTGGGTCGGACCAACATCAAGGCCTTGGCCCTCGACATGATCGCCGCGTCGTTCGAGACCTCGTCCGCCGCGATCGAGTGGGCCATGTCCGAGCTGATCCGCCACCCGCGCGAGATGAAACGCGTCCAGCGAGAGCTGGAAGCTGCCGTCGGGTTGGGCCGGACCGTCGAGGAGGCGGACCTGCCGAAGCTGAGTTATATGGACATGGTGGTGAAGGAGAGCTTCAGGCTGTATCCGCCGGGCCCGCTCCTGATCCCGCACGAGTCCACGGAGGGCGTCGAGATGGGCGGATATTACATCCCGAAGGGGACTCGGGTCATCGTGAACGCGTGGGCCCTCGGGAGAGACGCCGGCACTTGGGGCGAGGACCCGGAGGAGTTCCGGCCGGAGAGGTTTGCGGACAGCGGCGTGGACGTCAAGGGGCGGGACTTCCAGCTCATACCGTTCGGGTCGGGCCGGAGGGGCTGCCCGGGGATGCACTTGGGTCTCGTCAACGTGCGCCTTGTCTTGGCCCAATTGGTGCACTGTTTCGACTGGGAGCTGCCCGCGGGGATGTCGCCGAACGAGCTGGACATGAGCGAGGACTTTGGGTTGGCGATGCCGAGGGCGAAGCACTTGATCCTAAGGCCCACCTATCGCCTGCTCGTTTGAAGTTTTGCAAAGTTTTTTTTTTTTTTTTTTTCTGTGGGTTCTAGTTCCTCTGTACGGTTGTACGCCTAGTTCAACGAAAAAAAACGAATAACAGAAATGAGAATGATGATGGGCAATGTCGGAATTCGAGCACTGGATAAACTCGATTTTCTAAAAATTTGAATTGTTGAAATGGTAATGGCATATTACTTAACATGTATTATAAAAATGTCAAGAACGTGACCTCACACTGAAATATTTTAGTCTCCATCTTCTCTACTCTTTCTAAATAAGAGAAAGCACCATTCATCTTCCTTTTTCCTCTTTCAAATGTGAAAATCTTACAAACACGGTATGAGGAATGAAAGCTCCACGACTTTCAAGATTTTTTCTTTTTTTTGATGAACAACTTATGGTAAATATACCACCGCCTGCGGTGGCCCAGTTGGATAAGGCTCTCCAATGAAACTAACGAGAGTGGAGGGGGTCGAATCCCGCTGGCCGCACGGGATCTTAAGCGCAACGTCGGGGTGGTGGGTCCTCCGCTAGCGTCGCTCCAGGGTTTACCCGCCGGCTACCGGCTGTACGGGGTTCCCTGGGTACCAAAAAAAAAAAAAAAACTTATGGTAAATATCACTTTTTCCCATATTTCTTATTAATTATTTTTATGATAATGATTATACATTTCACAACATATAGATATTTTCTTAAAAAAAGTCAATGGGATTTGTCCCGAAACCACCCCACTTATAGGAACACATGCAGACTTCTGATGGACCTATTGACTTTTTTAATATATCAGATCAAGAATATGATGAGTAGATGGGAATCTGAAAAAAATAGAAAAAAGAAAAACAATGGTCACTGCTGGACTTCTGATGGACCTAGTGACATCTCAGGTTCGACAGATTGGTCCGCTCTATCGAAGCATCGTATCATCGAGTTCAAAGCTGGAAGAAGCTGAAGTTGCGTCATGGCTGTGCTGTAAATACCTCCGATAACTTATAGAATGATTGAGTATCAAAGTGAGTGGTGCATACAGTCTGTCCCCATATGATTGTTTTGTTCTGCGGTTGAAGGTGGTTATACTGTTCATGAAGCTTTATGTGTGAAGCAAATGGAACTGATGGAACTGATGGTTGTAGCGAACCTCACGAGGTGAACCGCAAGGGTTCGCGGAGTGAAAATTTCGACAATGTGAAATGTATATACTTGCTTAAGAAAATATTCTTCTGGTTTCACACTTGGGTCCTGTATTCATTCTGCACAATTGACAGGAGCTAACTGATGAAAAACTTTTCTGGGCATTCTCTTTCAAATTAATCCGAAGCCATTCTCTTTCAAATTAATCTGAGAACCAACTTCGCATGTATCTGTTAATGTGGAGAGGGCCTACCAGTGCTGAAACAAGCAGACTGATATTCACAAGATCATATGAAATATGCAGTTACGACAGATAAAAGACCACACAAGAAATCTCACATGATTATGGCCATCATCTTGGCCAATTTGATGTGGCGGAGAATCTTACTCTCAAAAGCATCAAAATTCGTTCAACACAAATATACACTTCAATTTAACTAGAACTCATGTAACTCCAATAAGTTGAACAAACGATGAAGTTGACACTAGATTAGAAATACAAGCCAAGATGACCCACTGTGACTAACGCGACATGAATGAACAAAAGAACCACCTACAATTCAAACGACACCCACAAATGGACCTCTCCGAGAACGACTAAAATGAATCAGAATACAGTACTACAATATAAAACCCAATACTTTCTTTGTTATTTTCTTTTAAACCAGTGTACATACTCTATCCTAAAGAGGAAAAATATGAGGCAATGATGGTGATGAAGCTGACATCCTAAATGGAGATCCCTGCTTCTTCTCCCCAATAAATATGTGGGAAGTCATTGCGTTGACGGTTGAAAACCCGAACTCCAACTCCGGCACAACCATTCCACGGATGAAAGGCAATGAATGGACCACAAGCAAAAACACCCTGCAGACCAGAACTCCAAAGTCAAAAGATAGAAACGATATTCCCGCCAAGGGAAATAAGCAGCTAAGAGGTTAACTGCCAGGGACTAAGGAGTCACTTTCAGATATACAAGACAAGCCATTAGCTAAGAATTTCTCATCATCAACCTTGTTGATTAATCATCTGTAGAGTAATATTCACATGCATAATATACAAAGCTGCAGAACAACCTATGCTATAGAGGTCAATGCAATATACTCAAATGATATAGTCAATCCCATCCATCCTCAAGATCCTCAAATGATGACTTTTGCAGGTTCCTAATTCCAGATACAACAATGCTACCCATGCTATAGGTTCTTTGAAGAAGCTGGAGACACTTAATGCCGATTGATGCAACTCATTGGTTGGACTTCCTGACTCAATTAGCAATTTGGTAAATTTGTCGACCCTTGACTTGAGACCGTGGTTTCATTTAGGAGGATTTCCAGAGAGTGACGGATCCCTTGTGGAATTGCAGCGCCTGGTAGAAGGTCATATGCGTGTGTCACGGCCCGAAAGAAGGCCAATCCAAGAGGTTCCTGAGGAACGGCCGTGACTCATCCGTGGAGGACCTCCTAAGCTCGCTCAGATTTCCAACGAGCCTTCTTCCTGAAGTTTCCAAGGCCGGGCAATACTGTCATTAGTCTCTAGCTATTTATGTTGGTAGTTGGTAGTCTCCGTCATAAGTGTCGGTGGTTAATAGCCGCCATTAGTGTCGGTAGTTGAGGCGGTGCAATCTCGTCCACCGGTTAAAATCTAGATCAACGGATGTAATCAGAGGGCCTCGAGTATAAGAAGGGGTGCATTTCCCCTCATTTGTATCCATCCAACTTTTCAGTAATACAAAGCTCATTTCTTTCTAGAGCTCATCTCTCTAGAAGCTTTCTCTCTTTACGATCCGGGTGTGCGAGTGAGTGTGTAATTGATCGAGCTAGGCTTGGCTTAGGTGATCCAAAAGAGCCTACGTCGCCGCACGGTCCTAATCTCAATCGATCGGTCCGTGACACGTGCTTCATGGCTATATCAAAGCTCGAATGTTATTGATTATCATATTTTTCATGTCCCTTCAATTGGGAATTTGGAATCGTTGATTGAACTGATTTTGCCACGTGCAGAAATTTCAGAATTACCTCAATCCATTGGGGATTTGAAAAACTTGAAAATTTTGAATATTGCATACCTTAAGAAATTGAGTAGTTTACCCAATACTGTTAGCAAGTTGGACAAACTTGAAGTATTGGATGCCTCATTCTACCGAAGTTTTGGAGGGGAGTTTTCTATAGATGGGTTGTCTTCATTGAAGATCCTTCGATTAAGTCATACGTGCATTTCTGGCTTCCCTGACGCATTTGGGAAGCTTTCTTGTCTCGAAGAACTTGATTTAGAGGACTGCAGCATGATTCAGTCACTACCAAAGCTTCATGTCAGTTTAACAGATAGTAATCACCTGTCATCTCTACCCATTGCCTCATCTTTCTCATCTAATCCATCTAAAACAGCTCAGAGTTCAGGATTGCAGATTGTTGGAATCTATGCCTGAGCTTCCTTCAAGAATATTGAAGCTCTATATCTCCAGGTGTTATAAGTTGAAAGGGTTGCCAAGTTTGTTGAGTTTGGAACTCTTGTCACAATTATGTATCAAAGTGTGCCAGAAGCTGACAGAAATCAAGGGTCTGGAAGGATTAAAAACCTTAAGAAAGCTATCTGTATTTGGATGCAACAAGTTGTCCAACCTAGATGGTCTTGAACATATGGAGTCTTTGAGATACTTGGGATTGATGGGGACAGACATGTCCAAGCGTTGGGAGCTGTTCAAACTTCTAGAGTTAGATGGTCCAATAGTGAATGATGATCTATTTCAAGGCCTTAATAGATTGAAAAATTTGGAAGAGCTGAGCATCTGTCGCTGCCAATTCCTCATAAGACCGGACCTTTCTCAACTAACAGGTCTGAAGGCATTGATAGTTGCCGAATGCTACAATCTGATCGAAATTAAAGGTCTTGAGAGATTGAAAAACTTGAAAGGCTTGTATATTTATGGGGGCATATATGTTGAAACATCACCATACCTCTCGTGCTTTGATAACCTGGTAATTTTGGACATAGGAAGGTGTCGGAAGCTTCGTGATGTTCGGGGGCTGGAGAAAGTTTGTTGTGTGGAGAGAGGGTAAAATCAGGGATTCGATTTCAAGGCTTCCACATCTGTTGAATTTCTAAGATTGAATGGAATGAGGGGGGGTCTATTTCTTATGAACCTGTAGAAATCACAGAGCTCCAGGAATTAAGATGTTCGAGGATGCAACTTATCGGAATTTTATGTATTCATGGCACTCCTACAGCAGGGAAAAACTGGTTCATGAAAAAGAGTGCTCTGATCACTCGATCACTTTGGCCACAAAGTCGGAACGATTCACGATTCGCATCAAAGGTAAATGAAGCGTTCGGACATCGTAAGGCAAACATGGGCTAAAGTACGTGCCAATCTCCTTGGAGCTGTGTCGGGTCAGCCGAAAAGTCAAAACTTTCACCTGAACCTTCCAAATATCCTACGAACAAGAAACCGCCTTTTCGTTTGATTCCTTCCTTCCGTACACGAACGGGAAACTGCTCCCTACCCTCGCCCGCCCGAGCAAAATATTCTCAACGACCGTCGGGGGAAATTGCGATGTCGACGGAGATCCAGGTCGTCGAGGAGGTCCGGCCGGCCGCTGCCGTCGAGTCCTACGGCGGCGGCGGCGGAGCTGGCAAGGGGAGGTTGAGGAACGATGTGTATGCGGCAGCCGCGTACGGCGACATGGAGAAGCTCAGGAGGCTCGTGGAGGTGGAGGGACGTTCGGTGTGCGAGCCGGATGGGCTTGGTTATTATGCTTTGCAATGGGCTGCTCTGAACAACCGATGTGTTGCTGCTGAATACATCATCAGGGTTCTTCTCTCCCTTTCTTCTAGTCTTTCCCTTTGGCAAGAAACAAAAAGGATTGCCTTTTTGATGGGGTTGTCTAGATGATTTAATTGTTTGAATTGGGTTCCTCTGGTTTCTGGGTTTTAAGCACTTTTCCTGTATGTATACCAAGTTTATTCTTATTCCGGGGGCTATGAGTTGGCTCCGATGTGCTTGGCTTCTCTGAAATTCGTGCCTTTATGTGTGTTTATGCGGGTGAATACTGTTTAGAGTAAGGGGTTTTTTTCAACAGTGAATATAGGATTCTCCGATCACTCTTCTTTATTCTGAGAATATGTGTGAAAAAGGAAATCTGAGTTTTTCTTTTTTGGTGATAATAGAATTGGTCTAATCATTGAGAGCGGGGCGTCAACTCACAGGCATTAACATTTAACATCATGAGTTTTCAAAAATTAACTTGCAAGATCTTGTTCTGTGGATGTGAACGATGTTAAGGTCAGAAGTTTTTGCAGGAGAGTGATTGAGTAGAATTTGATTGTGTAGCAAGGATAATTGGTGTCTAATTCTTCTCTGTTCTTTTCCAGCATGATGGAGATGTAAACGCAGTCGATCACACTGGGCAGACAGCATTGCACTGGAGTGCAGCACGAGGTGCTATCAAGGTGGCAGATCTTTTACTTCGAGAGGGTGCTCGGATCAACACTCCTGACGAGTGCGGGTATCAGGTTTGTTCAAGTCTGTGTACTGTTTTATATCAATTCTCTTTACCTATTGTGGCATGTGGCCTTTTAGTTGTTGGCTCCTGGATCTGAGAACCATAATAACTCTTGGTCCATATAACTATACAGCTGCTCGAGAAACCATACTGAAGGAAGAAGTGATTTATTTACTGTGAGGAGAAACATCATAGAAAGTTGGATGCTAGAGATGTTATTCGTCTTAGTGGTTCAGAAACAGCTTTGTTTTTACTGCTGAACGTCCACATTGACATGATCACAGACAACACACGTTGCAGCTCAGCATGGTCATACTGCTTTCCTTTATCATATCATCTCAAAATGGAATGCGGACGCTGATGTTCCTGATAATGATGGAAGAAGCCCTTTGCACTGGTACCTGTGAACCTGCAGTATAATGCCTTTTTGACATCGTATATATTTCGACTCTTACAGTTACCTATATTTTGCTTGTGAGCAGCTGCTTCATTTCTCATTCTTGAAGATACTATCATTTTACAAATGACATTTGCATGATTGTCTTGAGGATGCAAATGTGCTGCCCGCCTAGTATTGAGGATTCATTGTTAAGGTGTATACCCCAGGAGAGCTTTTTAGTTGTGTTACTTGGCTTAAATGCTGGCTGTTTCCATGTGACACCATTAATGTGTTCATTTTGATGCTCTAATGGTCTCTGGAAGGGAGGCATGGGCTCATTTTCATGAAAATGATAGATTGAAATTTGCAATTGTAAGCTCAGAGACATTTGAAAAAGATAACGAATGTACAGAGGCCAAAAGTTGATTAAGTTGATTTTTGTCATTCATTCTTTTGAGGTTGCTGAACTTATGAACTTCAATAGCCAGATTCTTATAGAATTTGGAGGGTTGCTCCTCTCCAAGTATTTTCTTTTGAACACGCGTATTTGAGTCATTCTATTTGCCTTCTGCATTAATGTGAATTGATGCTTTCAAAAAATTTCCTTCTACTGTAATGCTTAATTTCTCCCTGATAGGACATTATTATTTGTCATTGAATTCCAGGGCTGCTTATAATGGTTTTGCCGATTGTGTACGTCTTCTCTTATTTCTAGATGCTTGTGGTGGACGCAAGACAAAGAGGGTGAGTTTACATGCTCCATTCTTGCAGAGCTGTCCAAATGAATGTAGTGATAAGAAAATCATAGTTGCCTCTAGCTGATCACTTATTCATTTTGTTGGTTTAGGGTGCACTCCTTTGCATTGGGCTGCTATACAAGGGAACTTGGAGGCATGTGAGGAATTAGTAAGGGTTGGCAAGGAGGAATTGATGGTGACTGATAATACTGGCCTTACACCAGTTCAGCTTGCATCCGACAGGAATTACCAACAAGTTGTGCATTACCTTGTAGGTGCACTTCAGATGTTATACTACACATTTTCCTGTCCTATCGTGCATGTGATGACATACATACTCATTGCATTCCTGGCTTCCTGTGAAAGTGAAGCTGCCTGTAACATCTTTCCATGATACGATGGGAAACTTTGTAGGTAAAAGATATAGAAGCAACCTTTCGTTAGAGTTTTTCTGGGTATGTGACCCTGTCTATATTCTTGTTACATCTTTTGCATAAAAGATTAAGTATGCCTAGTCTAAAGCTATCTTTACCTTTTAAGAAATTATAAAGCTGAGATTAGCACCAAAAAAACATTCAAACCCATGAGCTGTCTTTCTAACGTGATGTGACTACCGCACCACCGTAAACATGCAAATTTTTTATGTGGTTGATCTTTTGGAGGCTGATTTGGGAAGCTGTTTCTTTTTTTTTTTATGATATGGCTATCTTCACCTGGTGGCATACTGTAATTTCTGTAATGTGCTAATTTTGACATTAAAAATCAGGCCATGCGTCCATTGTCAATCTCTGTCAAAGGCACTCGGTTAATCTACTGCTTAGATCCCCAACATTATACAATATTGAAATAATGAGATATCCGATCTGCAGGAAAATGCCCAAAAGCAGCATGATCAGAAGTTTTATTGGAATAGTGGCTTTGGGGAGTTTTTCAATCTCGGGTTTGCACCCATTCTGTGGTTCATAATTCTCTTGCTACTAGTGACCCACACAAGTTCCATCATAATGGGTATCTTCAGTCCACCCCCTCCCCCTCTTCTCTCTCTCACACCCTTGTGCGCACATCCTTAATTTTCTTTAGATTGGTGGTTCAACCCAACAACCTTTATGGGACTTGATATAATATTACATGGTGCAGGATCAGATTTACCAAAGTTAAGATCAGGTTTTGGCTTTCTTGCATGGATGTGCGCTTTCCTAGCAAGTGCTGGACTTGTCATGCTTTACAGGTGCAGCAGGTAAACAATTGTGAGGTGTAAAGACTTTTACATGGCACCAACCCCTCAAGAAGAAAAGAAGAATGTTTTGTTGCTTCTACACGTCATTTTATTTATGTCCTGTTATTTTACTTTATCTATAGAGTCCTTAAGGTTTTGCACATGCAGTAGTGATCATGATATTTGACTTTATCTACACATGATTATATAATTATCCTGATATTCTTTCTCAATAACTTTGTTCTCGACAATTTTGTTTGTTTTCCCTCTTTACTTGGTAGAACATTTTGAATCATGTGTAGAATAATTTTGTATGACTCAGTCATTGTGCTGGAAGCAATTTTTTTTTTTTTGTTGCTCACAGTTACGTATGCTACATCTGCATTTATGATTATATAAGAATATGTGGTACTTTCTATGAGTACTTTATGTTCTTATCAGGTGCCAAAATCACAATTATTTCACCTATTTATTTTGTGCCTTTTCTTCGATTGCAGCAAGGATCCAGGATACATCAGAGTGAACGCGCATGATCAAAAGATTACGACAGACAATGTGCGCTTTGACCCAGATTATTACTTCCATTGTAATCTTTTGTATTGTACTCTGTATCTCAATAGTCAATCAAATTTCTAGCCCAGTGGATTTTACTCTTTCATTAACATTAACATACGCTAAAATGCTTAAGTGAAGTTTTGGTTTGATATTGAGCTCTAAGCTGTTTGATAATTTTCTTTATTCTTTTCGTTTCTGGCTATATGGGATCATTAGGAACCACTATTAAAGATTGAGATAAATAATCCCGCCTTGCTTGCTGGCAACTGGTCTTGGCTATGCACTACATGCAAGGTGGCATCAGCTAACCTTTATATCTAGCCCATACCTCATTCCTGTTTTATTGTTTTCCTGATCTTTCTTTTATAGTGTTAGATCGTGAGGCCTCTCCGCGCAAAACATTGCTCCATTTGTGACCGCTGTGTTGAGCAATTTGACCATCATTGCCCTTTGGTACCCAACTGCATTGGCAAGGTACTCTTATATGATGCTGAAAGCCAACACTTGCCTTGCTGTTTTTCTCAACACAGATTAGTTTCTTCATGGAATTTTGAGAAATTAAAAGTTTTCAAAAAGATATTTCATCAGCTCGTGGTGTTAGCATAGTTTCTCATGTTACATACCTATCAGTTAATTGTTTCCAAAATGTGATTGACAATCGATTTTCAAGGTTGATGCTATCATGAAGTTCAGATTAGCTGACTTCAATAAATTACATTTCCTTCTGTCTCCCTTCTTGTTCATATATTTTAATTCACAGTTTTCCAATTGTGATGCAGAAGCACAAGTGGGATTTCTTTGTATTCCTAGTTTTAGAAGTATTGGCTATGTCAATTACCGGCGCAGTTGCTCTTACAAGTAGGTTTAATCAGTTTCACTGAAAGTTATCTTATTCTGCTTGTGGCATTTTTTTTCCCCTCATAACAATAGAATCTTTGCGTACAGGAGTTCTGGGTGATCCAGCTGCACCAGCCTCTTTTGGTGCTTGGTTGAAACATGCTTGGAGCCATCACCCTGGTGCTATGTCATTTCTCATAGCTGAGTTTTTCCTCTTTTCAGGCGTTGCAGCATTGACGGCTTTGCAAGCATATCAGGTAACATCCATCATAATTTATTGCACATCTTTATGTCGCAATGAAAAACGACAACACCTTTTTTCTACTTGTTTATTGTAGTGGCACAATTGCATGCGACACTCCTATTACTTGTCTAGTTGGACTCTTCGCCCTTTCTCTCCCAGCGACCTTTGATGAAAGTGGCAAAATTCCTTATGTTCTCGCTTTTAATCGTGGCAGATTTCTCGTAATATTACCACGAACGAGAGGGAGAACTCTTTGCGCTATAGCTACCTCAGGGACCCGGGTGGCAGATTTCGAAACCCCTATGACCGTGGGTTTAGGAAGAATTGTGCAGATTTTTTCCTCAATGGATACGATGAAGATGTGGAACATATTGGAGACTGGACTGATTCCGAGGGCATTGGCATGACGGTTATGGGAAGGAGATCAGATCAAGAATATGATGAGTAGATGGGAATCTGAAAAAAAAAAAATAGAAAAAAGGAAAACAATGGTCACTGCTAGACTTCTGATGGACCTAGTGACATCTCAGGTTCGATGGACTGGCCCGCTCTATTGAAGCATCGTATCATCGAGTTCAAAGCTGGAAGAAGCTGAAGTTGCTGTCATGGCTGTGCTGTAAATACCTCTGATAAGCTCATAGAATGATTGAGTATGAAAGTGGGCAGTGCATACACTCGGTCCCCATATGATTGTTTTGTTCTGCAGTAGGAGAATTATCAAAAAAGTCCTAAACCTATTGCAATTGTGTCAATTCAGTCAGAATTTTATTTTTTAGTCAATTTAGTTCTAAACCTTTTTATAATTGTGTCAATTTAGTCTATTCGGCTAAAATTAGCCGGCCGGTGCTGACATGGACACCAACTGTCCGATGAAAGCTGACATGCTAATTTTTTTTTAAAAAAAAATTTCGAATTTTTAATTTTTTTTCTTAATTTTTTTTCACTTTCTCTTTCCTCTGGCTGGCAGCGAGGGCCGGCGAGGTCAATGGCGAGGCCTCACCTAGTCTCAGCGAGGCCCCACTAGATCTGGCGAGGCCGGCCCCGCCCAGCCATGGCTAGAAAGACTCGGGATGAAATTAAGAACATGTCCAAGGATGAGATCTCAAAGGACCCTGTGGCAATGTGTGACTTCGACGAAGCCTTGGTGAAGGTACAGCGAAGTGTTTCTGCAGTCGATATCGAGAAGCACGAAAAGTGGTTTGCAGAGTTTGGATCAGCATAAAGAATGTCACTGCAACTCAAAGAAATCTTGATTTCTTGGTGTTTGTGTGATGGTTCTTCTCCTGTCCACAGAATTTGTCATATATCGAGTCAAAAACTTCATCACGAATGGTGTGACGTGCATTCGATTTGTAACCAGTTATGTATTTGTAGCATGACAGTTCTTCAGAACATTTATCAATCCTACATTGGTTCATTCCTTGATTTTGGTACTATGTTGCAACTATTTCCCCTATCCCATCTCGTTTAGCTGGGAGTGCTTTAGGATCTCATGCGTCCAGACGAAAAAGTGTGGATGGTGGAGAGAACGCGTCTTTACCTATTTTTCATGTCTACTTTTTTACGTACACGGATATTACTTCGAATGAATCCAATATGTATGACAAACAGAGTTCGTCGGGAGGTCACAATCATCTCCAGAAGCTTAATTTCATAGGATATGTTCTTTGGAAAACATTCCGGGGAGTTATATTCTAGGCAGAAATTCTAGCGTCCATGGCAGAAGCAGTAGCTTCGATACCGAAGTTCTTTGATCCCGAAAAAGCAAAAGAATTCGATGATGGAGAGAACAAGACTGGAAAAATTGACTGATATTGGAGAGGAAGGTAAGAAAGAAGAAGCGAACACAGAAGGAAGGATATAGACGGGGATGGCTCTGGTCCTCCATCAGTTGTAGAAATTCCTCTATGGTCTGAACAAAATAAGATAATCAATACAGAGGATTTTCAGGTCTCTGTAAAATCTTTATTGGTGATGAGAAATTGTGAAGCCTAACTAGGCTTAGAGGCCTAACTAGGCTTAGAGGCCCAACTTAGCTTTCTAACTTAAGTGAGTTTGGGAAAGAGCTTAATTATAAGCATGAGAAATTGATTGAAAGGGTAGAGTTAAAGGGAATAAACCTCTTAATTTTGATGGAGTTGTTCCCTTTTTATTATCTTAAAGAATTATGGGATGTTCCGAATATTACCTAGGCCTATAAGATATGTGTAAGGATTAGTACATCACGTTTGTTAAGATCTAAGATGCCAACATGGCAAGGGGGCACTCGTTGAGTGCACTTTCTTAGGAATAACTCTATTTTCAAGATATCGATTATGCATAATATGAGGGTAGCCATTGCATTGGATACTGTAAACTTTTCTCAATTGGTTGCTTGGGGCTCTTTTTAATAAAGTCCTAAAATTAGGAACCAAAAAGAAAAAAAAATTAACTTCAAAAAGGCAAGGCCCTAAAACTAAAATACAAGGCATTTTGGATGCTTCCCAATGCAACAAATTAGCGAGCTCGATTTGTCAAAATTTGAGACCTAGCTCGATGACCTAGCCTACTCTCTTCATCTTTCACTTTCAATCTAGCCTATTAGGTATTGTAATGCACATGCTGCGAAGAGTGTTAGGTGAAGTCTAGTCAACCGAAAATCAAATCAGGTGCAGCCAGCTGGAAGCTCAACTCACGTCGGTCGTTGAGGTGGAGGCCCACTTCATCTTGTTGCAGTCGCCACCGCTCGCCACCGTCCAAAATGCAAGTTGTTCACGGATTCTCCACATCTTCATCCTCTTCCTCTACAAAAACCTTCTGCGCCAAAACAAGAAACAGCCTTCCACCCTGCAAATGGAGACTTCCCCACTCCTCATTCTCTCGACCGCTCTTCTAATAACTCTCTACTTCTTCTTCCGCCACCTCCGCTGCCGGCAAGCCCACAAGCTGCCGCCGGGGCCGCCAGCGCTGCCAATCATCGGGAACCTCCACCAGCTGGGCAACCTTCCCCACCGCAGCCTCCACAGCCTCGCCAAGTCCTATGGCCCCATCATGTTCCTCCGCCTTGGCAACAAGCCGACGGTAGTGGTCTCATCGCCGGAGACGGCTGAGCTGGTCCTCAAGACCTACGATGGCATCTTCTCGAGCCGCCCGAGCGTGGACGCCCTGCGCCACTTGTCTTACGGCAACAAGGGGATGGCGTTCGCGGAGAGCGGTGCATATTGGAGAGGCATGAAGAAGCTGTGCACGCTGCAGCTGCTGAGCCCGGCGAAGGTCGAGTCGTTCGCACCAATGAGGAGGGAAGAGCTGGGGAAGGTGGTCAGGAGGGTGAGGGCGGCGGCGGCGGAGCACGAAGCGGTGGACGTGAGCGCGGAGGTGGGGCAGCTGATCGCGGACTTGGCGTGCAGGATGATACTGGGGTGCAGCACAAGGGATAAGTTCAACTTGGAGCCTGGGATTCACGACGCTCTGAACTTAGCCGGGGCTTTCAATTTGGCAGACTATGTGCCTCTTCTTGGAGCTCTCGATCTTCAGGTGTCAGTTTTTAAAACGAACAGCATGAATCTAGCTAGCTTGATCTTTTACAGATGCAAAGAATTTGCAGCTCCTAGAACATCGTTTCTGGTTTGTCGTGAAGATAATATTTTGAAAACCGAAACCCTCTACAGGGAATGACTCGGCGTGCGAAAGCTGTCAATCGAGCCGTGGATAAGGTACTGGAGGACATCATTAGAGAGCACGAGGAAGACACGACCGGAAAATACGAGGGCGACTTCATAGACACGTTGCTCGCCGGCGTGGGCCACCCCATAAGCGGCTCGCCGCAAGACGACGAGCCGGTTCACGTGCTGGGTCGGACCAACATCAAGGCCTTGGCCCTCGACATGATCGCCGCGTCGTTCGAGACCTCGTCCGCCGCGATCGAGTGGGCCATGTCCGAGCTGATCCGCCACCCGCGCGAGATGAAACGCCTCCAGCGTGAGCTGGAAGCTGCCGTCGGGTTGGGCCGGACCGTCGAGGAGGCGGACCTCCCGAAGCTGAGTTATATGGACATGGTGGTGAAGGAGAGCTTCAGGCTGTATCCGCCGGGCCCGCTCCTGATCCCGCACGAGTCCACGGAGGGCGTCGAGATGGGCGGGTATTACATCCCGAAGGGGACTCGGGTCATCGTGAACGCGTGGGCCCTCGGGAGAGACGCCGGCACTTGGGGCGAGGACCCGGAGGAGTTCCGGCCGGAGAGGTTTGCGGACAGCGGCGTGGACGTCAAGGGGCGGGACTTCCAGCTCATACCGTTCGGGTCGGGCCGGAGGGGCTGCCCGGGGATGCACTTGGGTCTCGTCAACGTGCGCCTTGTCTTGGCCCAACTGGTGCACTGTTTCGACTGGGAGCTGCCCGCGGGGACGTCGCCGAACGAGCTGGACATGAGCGAGGACTTTGGGTTGGCGATGCCGAGGGCAAAGCACTTGATCCTAAGGCCCACCTATCGCCTGCTCGTTTGAAGTTTTGCAAAGTTTTTTTTTTTTTGTGTGTGTTCTAGTTCCTCTGTACAGTTGTACGCCTAGTTCAACGAAAAAAAGAACAATGGTAATGGGTCGATAATCATAAAAATGTCATGGCATATTACTTAACACGTTTTGTATAAATGTCAAGAACGTGACCTCACACTGAAATATTTTAGTCTCCATCTTCTCTACTCTTTCTAAATAAGAGAAAGCGCCATTCATCTTCCTTTTTACTCATTCAAATGTGAAAATCTTAGAGACACGGTATAAGGAATGAAAGCTCCACGACTTATTAATTATTTTTTTTTTGATGAACAACTTATGGTAAATATCTCTTTTTCCCATATTTCTTATTAATTATTTTTATGATAATGATTATACATTTCACAACATATAGATATTTTCTTAAAAAAAAGTCAATGGGATTTGTCCCGAAACCACCCCGCTTATAGGAACACATGCAGACTTCTGATGGACCTAGTGACATCTCAGGTTCGACAGATTGGTCCGCTCTATCGAAGCATCGTATCATCGAGTTCAAAGCTGGAAGAAGCTGAAGTTGCGTCATGGCTGTGCTGTAAATACCTCTGATAAGCTCATAGAATGATTGAGTATCAAAGTGGGTGGCGCATATAGTCTGTCCCCATATGATTGTTTTGTTCTGCGGTTGAAGGTGGTTATACTGTTCATGAAGCTTTCTGTGTGAAGCAGATGGAACTGATGGTTGTAGCGAACCTCACGAGGTGAACTGCAAGGGTTCGCGGAGTGAAAATTTCGACAATGTGAAATGTATATACTTGCTTAAGAAAATATTCTTCTGGTTTCACACTTGGGTCCTGTATTCATTCCGCACAATTGATAGGAACTAACTGATGAAAAACTTTTCTGGGCATTCTCTTTCAAATTAATCTGAGAACCAACTTCGCAAGTATCTGTTAATGTGGAGAGGGCCTATCGGTGCTGAAATTTTGAGTATAACAAATGATTGTGGAAACAAGCAGACTGATATTCACGAGATCATATGAAATATGCAGTTACGACAGATAAAAGACCACACGAGAAATCACACATGATTATGGCCATCATCCTGGCAAATTTGATGTGGCGGAGAATCTTACTCTCAAAAGCATCAAAATTCGTCCAGCACAAAGATAGACACTTCAATTTAACTAGAACTCATGTAACTCCAATAAGTTGAACAAAGGATGAAGTTGACACTAGATTAGAAATACAAGCCAACATGACCCACTGTGAGTCTGTGACTAACGCGACATGAATGAACCAAAGAACCACCTACAATTCAAACGACACCCACAAATGGACCTCTCCGAGAACGACTAAAATGAATCAGAATACAGTACTACAATATAAAACCCAATACTTTCTTTTTTATTTTCTTTTAAACCAGTGTACATACTCTATCCTAAAGAGGAAAAATATGAGGCAATGATGGTGATGAAGCTGACATCCTAAATGGAGATCCCTGCTTCTTCTCCCCAATAAATATGTGGGAAGTCATTGCGTTGACGGTTGAAAACCCGAACTCCAACTCCGGCACAACCATTCCACGGATGAAAGGCAATGAATGGACCACAAGCAAAAACACCCTGCAGACCAGAACTCCAAAGTCAAAAGATAGAAACGATATTCCCGCCAAGGGAAATAAGCAGCTAAGAGGTTAACTGCCAGGGACTAAGGAGTCACTTTCAGATATACAAGACAAGCCATTAGCTAAGAATTTCTCATCATCAACCTTGTTGATTAATCATCTGTAGAGTAATATTCACATGCATAATATACAAAGCTGCAGAACAACCTATGCTATAGAGGTCAATGCAATATACTCAAATGATATAGTCAATCCCATCCATCATCAAGATCCTCAAATGATGACTTTTGCAGGTTCCTAATTCCAGATACAACAATGCTACCCATGCCCCCTTATTTTTCTCAAGAAGCATAACCACGTATTATCAAGATGATTCTTCAGTAGTCACTAGGCAGTCATATAGCAGCAAGAATACAAGGTCATTGAAAAGGATAGCATTATTGATCGTGAAGGTGCAAAGTAAAACCAAGTCCTATTAGCCAAAGATCCCTCACAAGCTCTCAACAAAGGTTTCTTCGCAGATGTTTATCTCACAACTTCACAAGCACTAACAATGTAAACTTGCCATCAAAAAGCACAAAGGTTTCATTTTCTTCCTCACTTGGAGAAATCATCAAGCGAAGGAAAAGATGAAAGGGCAATCAAGGAGACCCCTACAGAAAATCAAAACAGACAACACCCAGAATTGGCTTTTCCTTAATTATTCAATGATATAATAGTGCTAGAGACTCAGAGAGAAAGCAATACAGGGGACAATTAATGACTATTTTAAAACTCCAGATTCTAAGCAACAATCATTTATTTTGGCCGGAACTGCAATAGGAGCCAACATTGTTTTGTCATAAAAAGACATCACCACATACCTCAACAAACAGCATTATGTAACCCAAAAAGTGGAGAAAAACAAGAGTGATGTCTGTCTTGGAAAGCCTGTACAAGGTCATGCAACTTAATGTTGTTCAAGAGCATGATGAAGTCCAGATGTTCGCCTGCGGAACAATGGCTCCAACCGGAATGACGGAACACCACTCCATAACTTTTTAGCTTCATACATCTCATTCCATGCTTGTACAATCTCATCAATTTTAAATCCTAAACCTGTCGCACAGGAGAGGATCAGCTTCTTCTCAAGATTAATAAGTCAACAAAACACAACATGACAATGAGTACATAAATGTTACCTTCTATTGCACCATTGTTTGAACAATGGTTCTTTACCATAACCGCTATATCTGTTGGAGAAGCTCCAGCAAGTTCAAACTTCTCGACCGCAACTTCCAAACATTCATGCCAGACAGGTAATGCTAATTTGAATTCTACGATGGAACGCTCATACAACATGCTACCCCATAATAGATTTATCTGAGATCTCATGTTTGCAGCCTGATCAGCAGCTTCATTTGCTGTCATTTCATTGAACGATCCATCCAACCCTAATTGTTGCAACTGAACTTTACTGGTATTTGGATTTGAGAGATCCTTCAGGCGTTGCTCTGCCCATTCTTCCCACATCTGCATGCCTTTTTCCATGTTGTCCTCAGCGTAGTTATAGAGTTGGAGAATCTCAGAAGAAGGCCATGTTTCCAAGTCAGCTTTACTGCCTAGTGCATAATACCAAGAAAGTTTAGCCCGCTCAAACTGTTGCTGCCCTAGGGCTAGATATCCTTCATAGAAATCTGGTTTAATCTTCAATGCTTCTTCAAATCTCTTCCCCGCGCTTGTATACTCTTTTAATGCCTGATCATATGCAATTTTTATCTGCTCGAGTAAGGAATCCTCTGAAGCATCCTCTGGTAAGTGCACACCTTTTCTTGCCCTTGACATGTGGACATTACCCCAGTTGAACAAAGCTAGAGCTGCCATCTCTTGAAACTTCTCAGCAGCTATTGTGAAAATGCCTTGAGCCTCATCACTAGTGATAGTTTCCTCCATTGCTTCAGAATAAAGCTTCATACCAAGTTCATGAAGATCCAAGTATTCATCAGAATCTAAGCCAACATAATTCTTGAAGAGTTGAGCAAAATTGATTATCCAGTCATCAATGCAAGTTGGCTTCTTTCCTGCTTCATCGGCTTTGACCACGTGCCCATTCTCCTGAATTCCATTGTTCTTGATGGTAATGTCATGAACGTCGTCCTTGTCTGAAAGTCTCCCATGAAATGGATCCTGGTCAGGATTCACTGGGACGACGTACAATCTGATAGAACCCTGTGGCTCTGTGGATGCCTCAGCCCACCTTAGTTCTTCATCTGTAGTAATTGTAACCAAGTCACCTTCTTGGTCTCTGTACTTTACAAGAACAGCTCTGGAGCTCGGGAAGCGATCACGTACCACTTCCCTCACCTGCAAGAGACTACAATTAACTGGCAACTGAGCCCATCTTATGTCCTCTCCATAAACCAACTTTACAGTCTTCTTAGGCTCTTCATCCTGTATGCTCACGATTTTCTCCTCCACTACTGCCTTGTCCTCTGGCTTCTTGTCTTCGGCTCCTTCTTCATCCTTGCTACTCTCAAATATCTGCTCAGCCTTATTCTCCTCAACTTTATTAACATTCTCAATCTCCTTAGGTTTTTCGATAGGTTTCTTCCCCTCAATTCGGCTACCTTTCTTTTTCCGAGCTTTCTCTTTCACTCGTTTTGCCAATGATGAAGAGCTAGGAGGTTCAACATAGTCAGGTGGCAACTCAATTGATTCATTGTTCACAGTCAATCCTTTCTCTGCAATTGTGGCTTTCACCCTATCTGCTATCTCCAATGCCATTACATTATTTGGCTCCATGTTCAGAACTGTTGAAGTGTCCCTCAATGCTAAATCCAACCGATTCAATGCCTCGTAACATCTTGCCCTCTTCAACAGTGCTTTAGAATACTTGGGTGTGACTTCTAGGGCCAAGTTGCACTCATTGATCGCTCGCGGGTACTCGCTGAGACCCATTTGCATATAGCACGCAGCCATATTGCTGCGCAGATACGACACATCTATGTGAACCCTAGGGAGCAATTTGAGGGCTTTTTCATATTTCAGCATAGCTCCTTCATAATCTCTCTTTTGAAACAGCCTATTCCCTTCATCCTTCAGCTCCTGGGACATCGCAATGAAGACTGCCGTGTCCTTATCATATGCTTTTGGACTGTTCTCCCCAGTTCTGTGTTGCTTTCCAACAGAATCGCCAGATTTTCCTCCCACCGGTCCCTTCTTCCTACCACTCTGCTTCCCCATCACAAAACCGAGTACTGGAGTAGAAGAACTCCAATCCAGAAAGTGAAAGGAGATATACTTTAGCTACACACAACACCGCACCTCGTCACTGCCAAATTCAGACAAACACGTCCAAATCCGGTAAACACATACAAATTGACCACAACACTACCCGTCGAATTAAAATACACACCACGAAACGACCTACACGAATCCCACCCAATCAGCACCAACACCCGCGGCACCAAATGCGATAGTATCCCGCCCTCCTCAAGCACTCGATAGAACAGGAACCACAGAAGCAAACAACCCCAATAAACCCCCAAATTCAGCCACGAATATTCCCAAACAGCTCCGACACGCCAAGTATCCTCCCAGAGAAAGGCTCAAAGTTCGCAGCTTTATCCAATAAAGCCCGATACCCAGATCGGAACACGAATTGAAGGGACGAATTCCGGTCTCTCCAAACGGGATTCGGGCAAATAAGCCCTACAGGATCGAACCCAATTCGGAGAGACGCCAGAAAATGGAGAAAGGGGTCACCTTTAAGCAGCCAAGAAACCAAAAATGGAGTCCCAGCCTGGAAAATCCGTCGAATTCCAATCCGAAGCCGCTTCTCGGGGGAAGCGGTGCTGCCAAGAAAGCTGCCGTCTTCCTCGGGAAAGCCCAAGAATATGGAGAACTGCGAGACTTGCAAGAGAGAGAAAAAACGTGGACGACTTTCAGAAAGAAAGAGAGAAGGAATGGAATTGCTCAAGAGAGAAACGTAGGGATGCGTGGTTGGCTGGTTCTTTTCTTTCTTGACGTTGAAGATTTTTCACTGCTTAACGTAAGCGCCACAAAAATAAGAAAGGACAGAATAAAAAATGAAATTCGCTTATTTTAATATTGTTCTGTCGAAAAATTGTGTTTTGTTATTTGAATTTTTTTTTTGAAAATTTTTGAGTATTTAATAAATCTGGTCTTTGGACAAGAATGAAGAATAATGCCAGGGAGGGCCGGCGTTTCCTGAAATGCCAAGCTCCTCGGGGACCGTGGACTTTTCTTTTCTTTTACTCTTTTTATTCTTTTTTTTTTTGTGAAGTGCAAAAAAAAATTATTATGATGAATATTGTGTTGAGGAAAAATCGAGAAGATATGTTTTGGGTGCATCAATTGAGAGTGTGCTTTTATGCCAGGATATTCACTTCAAGTTTGGTTACAAAGTTATAGTTTATTTTTTCAATTTTTTTGTGAATACAAAAGAGGTGCAAATAAGCATAATAAAAATCGCTTTTAATTTCGTTAGTTGAGTCAAATTGGTCCAATTGAGACTACAATGTATCGTGATCTACGGAGATTAAATCGAATCAAGTACTCATTCATAATTTAATCTCCCATATTATGGTTTTCTTATGATACTCTTTATTTTATTTTAATGCCGTAGTAAACCCACCTAACACGACAATCGGTTAAATCCATGAAAGTCCCTTCGGGAAAAAAAAAATTGAATAAAGTACTCAATCAACATTGTGGCCACCTTTCATAAGCACAATTCAACGATGAATCTTTGATCGGTTCAATGACAATCTCGAGACTGAGTCTCGAAACTTCTCCACGTTTCGGCATGACTAAGAAGGTAAGCGGAAAAAGAAATAGAAGGTGGCTGACATGGTTCTTCCTGACAACCGGAAAACGCACAGGGTGGAAAGATTCCGGTCAAAGGACAACTTCATCGGAGCAATTAATTTAATCATCCCCCATGTCGAGAGAGAGAGAGAGAGAGGATGATGGGGTGATGACGAAGCTAATATGGCTGATGTCCAGTTCCTAGTGGGGTCGCACAGCCTTAAAGGTGGGACCTTTTCATCTGTCCGCCACTTAAAACTTGCCCTCCCCCCCATTATCCTTTTGCAGCAGAACCATGTGATCCCGTAGAACCGACGACAGAAGTGGGTTTTGGGGAAGTTAACGTTTGAGATCCACTCTTGAAATTTAGGACATCCTCGTGCTGCTGCGGTTTCGTGCGAGAGAATCTTTCTTGGCTTGACGGGATGGGCACCGGCGTTCTTGGAGCGACTCCAAAGACAGCGATGGGACTTTGTTGACGGTTCTGTCTGATTGCTCCTTGTAAGTGGGAATTCGGGTTTGACTTTGGTTTCTGAAATGATGGCGATGATGTGCTGATGGGAGCTTCCACGTGATGGTTTACGAGGCAAAGCTTTCGTAGTGGTTGATGATGAATCTCTAGCTGGGGATCGTAGAAAGGTGGATCCGGTATGATGATACGCTCATTTCGAATATTCCAAACGCATCTGTCGATCTTTCCGTTAATAAATTTGGAGCTATTAGGAAAACATGAGAAGCGAAAGCCCCTTTTGAGAAACGAGCAGAATTCATGTACTTTTCGGTCCCTTTGATGGCTACCCACTTCATTTTGTTAGCCAATTGGTTGGCGCTATAGCTAATTGGAGATTAAAGAAATGGCCCTAGGTTTGCACTAAGGATATTCAATTACTAGGCATGGGGTACAAACTTGGAGGATTCGAAAAACCCTCTCAGTTAAGTAATCGCATAAGAAACAATGAGCAGAGTTAGATATAAACCAAACTAGGAAAGTCGGTCGGCCGGCCTAGCCAAGCAAGTTTATTCTTTGACCAGCTATAAGAATTACAAATAAATGAAAGCCATGACGTCTATCAACATAATTTTCCTTTTTGGTCAAATTCTATCAACATAAGTTAACACGTCGACAAACAAAGAGAAAATTACTGACGGTATGAAAGTTCACCAAGTTATAGTGGTACTATAGTTACTAATCATGTGATATTTTATTAAGAACGTGAGATATTTGCCAAATTCGTACTTCTATAAGCCAATAGCATAACTTGCCATAAGCAACGAAACCATATTCACACTACCCACGCGAAAAAGTTATCAACGAGTAGTTGAAAGATGTATAGTTATTAAGATGCTAGAGATGTAATCATGAACATTCATAGCTTTTAAGTGAGGTTGGTATATTTAACTTAAAGTTAGCAAACTTAGGTTCATATTATTGGAAACAATATCTCCCAATAACAAAACAATTCCAAAAATTGATTATAATTAGATCACCAGACAAGCAATTTTTGTACTTTTGGCAAGTGCGGTAAGAGTTTCTGAAGTTAACACACATCTTTTTTAGGCAGTAACTTGGAGAAGTGATTTTATCGCATATATTCTAACCACTTTCTTTCTAAATTATTAGCTAACTTGTACTTTAAATACATATAAGAAACAACATTAGAGTGTATCTAGTCCAATTCTTTATGGTATTAGAGCCTACTATTCACAAGTATATCGTTGAGTTTTTTTTTTCCAATGGCAAAAGAATCCTCAAACACTAGTGCTCCTATTATAGTCACCGGCCCTTCTTCAAATTGATGGATTTTTCTTGATGGGCCTAAGTTGGTCCGTCCGCCCATGTTGGGCCCAAAGGCCCGGCCCGTGAGTTGAGGGTCCATGGAGAAAGTTATTATAGATAAAAGGAAATCTAAGAAGCGGTTATTCTATCGGAAGAGAGGTTACGTAATTTTGAAAGGTAAGATTACGCTCTCTTAGTTTTGACGTCATACCATTTTCTCCCAAAGACCAGAAAAGGGTCATCCTCTGAAGAACAGTGTGGATTCTTCCTCGTGTCGCAACATCGGTGTTTAGTCTGTGAAAACAAGGTACGTTCGATTATGTGATATGCCTTATGATCGGTGATTCATGTTTTTACTAGGTTTGCTTCCGCTTCGTTGTTTCTTTTGGGGATTCGATCCTGTGTCGAATCACTGTTTTGGAAATTCCGTTTTTCCCAACACAAATAATGCCACCATGCTTGTGTCGATTAATGCATCTGCAATAACCCCTTAAAATAACATTGATGAAATTTCCCTTGTGGTTGTCTAGCTTTAATTCTCTACTCTGGGCTATGATTTACTGGGTTGTATATAGATTGAACCATATTGTGCCTATTAACACTATTACCACTGATGGCAAAGCAACGGCCAATCCATCTTATTCTCATTGGGTATGCCAATATTAACTATTGCTTCATGCATTCATAACTTCCACTTCATACTCAATCATGCCTCTCATTGCTTTTGCTAAAACAACATGAGAGGCTTGGGATAAGGCTTGCATCTTTGCCAACAAGACACGTTTGCATGTCATGAGTCTTGAGAAGCGTTTAATCTTCACAAAATGTGACACTCGATCAGTAGCTAAGGATATAAGTCGTCAAATAATTTGCTAGCAAACTTGCCATCATCAATTCTCCCATTAGTGATGATGATTTGATATAGATGTACTAAATGGGTGATCTTCGAATTCAAGGATATTACCGTTGCCATTATAGCACGTGGATTTCCCATTTCCTTCGAGGAACTCCATGATGAAGTGGTATCTAGCATTTAGTTCCTTTGTTATCTTGTTTGGAGTTATCCAATTCAACTTCCATTCCACGCTCTTTATATACAGACATGACGGCATTATTACTTATTTCTTGGTTTATGTGGATGATTTGATCCTAGTAGGAGGTAGCAAAAAAAAAAATTGCAAAAGTTTGTGAAAGCTTTTGTAGGTTATTTTCACTAAAGGATCCACATTTACTTCTTGAGAATTGAGGTGATATGCACTAAGTTTGGGCTTTTTCTTACACAACACAAATATATAAGGACAGGATTGATCGAGCAACCATGTTAGGAATTGTTGCCCCAATTGCAATCGGTAACTCTTTCACTCTTGTTGATGGATTGTCTCATGCAGGCACAACTAAATGTAGGAAGATTTTTGGTGCTCTTCAATATCCTGCATTCATAAGACTTGATATTGCTTTTGTCTTCGACAAATCAACTAACCAAGTTACATTGGA